>OZ020611.1:205904742-207104742 GCA_963971575.1 Liopterus haemorrhoidalis
AAAACACTATTTTTTATAGTAGGGCCAACTTCACTGAGACAGGTCTCGTACATATTTTGTATCCTTACATAAAAAATTATTGAGAAAAAATCGATTGAAATTACAGTACTGAAGAGTTTAATTCTCCCTATAAAAATCTGATGAACTCTCCCTACATAAACATAATTCCATTCGATTTAAAACAGATTCAAAAGTACCTTTAATTATTATTTCTCGTTTAAAAATTGTTGTTAAATGTCAATCGATTCTATCTCAATTTTTTTTTATGGAAGGATATAAAATGTTTATATAGTTAAATTCAGACGAAAAAAGAAACGCTATCGAACGAATATAAAAATATGTATAATTAAAAAAATATATAACTTTTTGCTCTATTTTGAGAACCACTGGTTTAAAAATTATTTTCTTCTATAACCAGATGTCCCTTTTGTCCCTTTTCAAAAATTAAATTTAGATTATTAATACACGTATTTTGATAAATATTATACTAGATACCCAAAAAAAAATATTTTTTTTTAAATATATATATATATATATATATATATATATATATATATATATATATATATATATATATATATATGATAGAACGCGTTATAGCGTTCATGATAATATCAATTAAAACACACAAATCCATGCACATATAAGCGTTTATTACTACGTCTATTTACAATCTGTCACATATATGTCATTATGTTATGGTTACTAACGCAACATATTACAAAGGAGGTCCAAGAACTAGTTTTGACCCTAACACGGCCGTCCTGATCTTGCCGCGTCCTCGCGGCATCATCTAAATTTAACTGAAAAATAAAACAACTTATTATCCTAACACGGCCGTCCTGCTCCTGCCACGTCCTCGCGGCATCTTCAGAATTTAATAACTGCAAAATAAAACAGAGTAAACGAAAACATAATGTTTGTTTTGCTGGTCTCCTTGAGGTTCCTGACCATCCAGAGTTTCACTGAACTCCTTGAGGTCCTTGAACATTCAGCGTCGAACAAAACAAACACATCTCCTTGAGGTCCCTGACTATCCAGAGTTCCTCTGAACTCCTTGAGGTCCCTGACCATCCAGAGTCAACAAGACAAACACGACCATTTTAGGTCCAACAACTCCTTGAGGTCCCTGACCATCCAGAGTTCCTCTGAACTCCTTGAGGTCCCTGACCATCCAGAGTGAAACAAAACAGACACAACTCTTTGAGGTCCCTGACCATCCAGAGTTCCTCTGAACTCCTTGAGGTCCCTGACCATCCAGAGTCAAACAAAACAAACACAACTCTTTGAGGTCCCTGACCATCCAGAGCCAACAAAACAAAAACGACCAGTGTGACTTGCGGTACTCAACAAGCTATCAATTCTCAAATCAACTATCAATCAGTTCATTTCAATACAGGTTGTCTACAGTACCCAACAAGCTCAGTGACTGTCGCTGCTTCCTACTCAGTACCTTATTATCCCACACGCAACGTGCCTTCTCATTTAATCAAAGCAATAATATGTCTCTTACCACTTTAATCATGTCACTTTTAATCACCATCATCTAACTAGTTACTTTAGTAATATTTGTCTGTCAATAGACAAACGCTCGTCCATTCTGACATTTTTTATTATTATTCCTCTTCAGATCATTACATTTGCCATTTCAGGTAAACTACACCTTGATCTGTTATCAATCTCATTGAATAAAGAATACATTAAATGAATTTATCTCCCGGTTCTAAAATATGTTCTAAACCTGCAATAGCTGTAACAAAAGATCTGAGCAAGCAATCTACACAGTATTAAATCGTTCACATTAGTATTACATAGCATGTGCATCAATTGTAAAATCTGTCATTTATATTAGCACTTTCGTCCAATATGTACCATTAGTACAGACCTAAGAGCAAGACATCTTAGACACCTTACAAGACAACTTTGACACCTTTCGGCTCTCAATTTTTGTCTGTGTTTCCACAATTACCACATCAGTTAAAAACATAACTTAGTACTTTTGTATTATTGAACTTGGGAGAGCTAAAATGTATACGTTCATTTTGATTTAATTTTTTTTAAAATTTGCATTTCTGTAAAAGCTAGTTTTCTGAAATACCAAAATCTTTTCTTTTTAGCATACTTATAATAATAATAAAACTGTTTGATTTGCGTATTTAAAATGTCACTACCCGTGATATTTAGCATACGCGCAAGTTTCAATATATTTCGTAAAGAAATAACACACTTTTATTGAGACCATAATTCAGTAATTCATAATGCAAAATTTAGAAAAATTACACAAAAAACTTGGTAAAACTGTTTGACAAAATAAAAATAACAACTACTATTATCTGTCCATTGTCATCTGTCATCTGACATTTGTCATCTGACATTTGTCATCTGTCATCTGCCAATGCAAAATATAATCTTATCTAATATGATTCCATACAAGGAATATAATTAACAAAAACTCTTTGAATTACCTTGTTAAGTCTTTATCCAAAATTTCTAAATTATCAAGAACAAATTAGAAATACCATACCTCATTATTCTCTTATAATTTGGCGTCAAATTTCTATACTACCTTTAGCTTATTCTTTATTTAACCTTTGCAATGTTATCGGAAAATTTATTTGTATCTTGTAGTGTTTTCCAGTCCTTGCTATAAGTTTTAATGTACTTTATCCAAATTCATTCTAGAACATTTCAACTTCTACGTATCACTGTAGCTCACCATAATATGGGTACGCAATGTTTTGGGGTTAATTATTTTTTTACAGTTTAATTATAATATAGCACTTGTGTTTTCCATTTTAAAAACTCTTGTCACCCAATTTTTGACATTTCAATTTGTTTTTACAACTGACAATTTTTCTGTCACTTTCACTTTTTTCAATCATTTTCAAAATATTTTATGTATGGAACAACAAAAACTCGCCAAAATTAGTTGTAGGTGTAGACATCCCACTTCTGATGATAGAACGCTTTATAGCGTTCATAATAATATCAATTAAAACACACAAATCCATGCACATATAAGCGTTTATTACTACGTCTATTTACAATCTGTCACATATATGTCATTATGTTATGGTTACTAACGCAACATATTACAAAGGAGGTCCAAGAACTAGTTTTGACCCTAACATATATATATATTTCGATAAATACACATGTTGTGTAACGATCTTTTTGCTATAGCTAGGAAAGCATAAATATTAAAACATATTATTTCGTTTTATTCAAGTAAAAACATATTGGATTCCATTTTAGTAAATGGCGAGATGCAGGGTGAAAGCATTATGTCCACATGGAAAAGTTTTTAAACGCAACTGCTAATTGATCGTCATTACCATCAAGATCACCAACGTAACATGACCATTTTTAATTATACTACGCCTACTGGTCATTCACCATGTGTTTTCTGTTAAATCGCTATCTAAACATGTCGAAAGTGTATTTTGATTATTTTAGGAATTAAAGTACGCGTATGTTACAGTGGTCCTTATTCATAAAATTAAAAATAACAGTTAAGATTTTTAAATGAAGGACTCTCCCCCATTTTGTACCTTAGTATAAAGTATTAAAATGTGTAAAATTTCCATCGCATTACGTTAACACGTGCCACATCGAGCTTGAAATTTAGAAAAATCGATAAATACTAAATTTTTGAAAATTTTCCTGCTTCCCCGATAACTGGTCCTTCTAAGTTATCCTTAATTGATTTCATTATGATTTTTATCTCTGGGTTCAACGACCTTAACAACTATGGACATTTCAATTAATTTTAGGTTTTATATTATAATGAATATTTTTAACTACACTTTTAACTAGGTAAAGTAATTTTTAACTTACGTACTTATTTATTTCAACATTATTTTTTACTTATCTTGTATTTTATTATTTTACTTTACTATTCTTACTATTTAACTAGATTATCTTTCACATAATAAATTTGTTATCAATAAGAAATGGATTATTCTGTATACTTCGTGTTAATTTTCATTCTTCTGTATTTTCTCAATGTATTTTATATGAAGTACAAGCTATTCCAAACGTTTAGGCAGAATTAATTCGGACTTTTGGTCATTTTGTTTAGGCTTTGTAAAACATACTCACATTGCAAATTCCAGACTAAATTGACTGTCATTATAAAATGTCCTTTTTACTGCATTTTATTTATTTGTCATTCTTAATAAAAATTTCCCATTTATTTATGTTTTTGTCTGCAAAATATGGAAAAAATGTATTAAAATTTTAGACACATGTCATTCGTTTCCATAGTTACACTATTAGAATTTTAAATTTTCACATACCAAATGTGAAACAAGAAATAACCCAAGTGAAGCACCTGCTTAGGGCGTACCTTCTTGTATTTTTCATTTTTTATCCTAAAGTCTATTTTTGTTTCCGTTTAATTATCAATTTTACTTAATTTAAATAAATATTCATTTCATAGAAAAAACATGTTTAGAACCTCACTATATTTTATTTCCAAAGTACAAATATATTACCATATTTTACCCGATACAATAATATTTTATATAAATTATATAATACTATAATAATTTATTATTGTATTAATTTAAAACCTAATTTTAATTTATTTAAATATAACCATTTGTTTTCCTTAAATATAACTTGTTTAGAGTCGCTGGTAAGACACCTTCCAGCCAAATTAATCCATTTTATACATTAATATATTTCCTATCAAAGTGAGTAGACGTGTTTTTGATTTTATAATTGTGAAAGAGTTTTGATATCAGTTCAATTTAACTACAATTGGTTTTAATGGTTAATTTAAGGAATAAGGATGCATTAATTATTAAATTAAATTTGTTTAAAGTAATTTATTCTGAAGTTTTTCCCTCCCGATTTCTTGGTGTGGTTAAACTCGGTTTTGTGGCAGTAATTTGTTAATTACTGCATTTTTGTCAGACCAAGAGAGAAGGGTTTATTAATATTTTCTAAATTTTATTCATAAATATTGTCATATTAACATTAAATTCAAATTTTTTCATTTGGTTGAGTGACGTCATATAGTTGCAGCGAAACTCAAAACGAACGCGTGGTTCAACGTTTCTACTTGTTGTTCGTTCTGTTTAAATAATAATTATTTATTTGTTTAATTTAGCCCAACATATTTGTTATAAATTTAATTGAGAAATCATTTAAATTCATCTTTTTTTGTAAATTTTAATATAATTTTTTTTCTTTAAATTTAAAATCAAGATTTTTTATAATTTATTTTTGGGATTAATTTAGAGTGTAATTCATCATATTCCCCGCCGCGCTTACCGCTATCAATTGTTGCAGTCCGCAACAATTATAATTATTTAATTTTGTTTTTGTACAAATTATTTTTTTGATTAAGTCTAAAAGTTTTTAATTAAGTTTGATTAAGTTTAAACTATTTTTTTTTGATAATCATTTTTTTTTTAGTCTCTTTTTATTATCATTCCTGGCAACGCTTTTGCACCAAGAACCTGACCTTATTTTTATTATATTAAATTCTCTTACAATTATATTTTGGCATTTTAAGTCAACCCTTGTGTGTCGTCCTGGACTCCTACCCTACCTAAGCAAGAAGCGGGCGCCACACCAAGCAAGGTCCCTTTTCGTGTCAACCTAATCGTTTAGAATAGCCTGTAATTAATTATGTAATACCTTTTTTTACTATTTTATATTTATAATTTTATAGCTTTATAAATTATATTTTTAGTTAGATAAACTTCTTTTAATATTTCACTTATCCGAATCCTATTAATTCATCTATTATATAAACTACGGACATAATTCATCATACATATACTGTATTTTTCGATACGATTTTCAAATTCCCAAATTTATGATACGATTTTTAGAAAAAATATTTATTATTACATTAACTTGTACCAGGAACATTCTGTTCATCTTCACTCTCTGTAGGTATCACGCGTCTTGTTAATGTCACTGTTCGTATTATTTTCGTCTAAACTATAGGCATATACTTATACGGCATTTATTAAAAGACTTTATAATCGTCATTTCTTTCACAGCTTCCCATGAATTTTTTACCCAGGTACTTCTGAATTTGTCGTCCGTTACATACGTCCTTTTGTTGTAACATCGTGATTTGGCTTTATCATTAGTTTGTTCCACTCTTCCCGCATAAAATTATTAAATTGTTTATCAATCGACACACAAGGGTTGTCGTTGACTTGTAAGGCCTTCTGAAATGACAGCTAATTCTGTATTCATTTCTATTATATTTTCTTGGTTGATGCTGTTTTATGCGCTCTAAATTGATTCCACACTAACATCGTACACATTTTAAACAACGTACCTATATCTTCGAACCATAAGACGCACCCCAATTTTAAGTCAATATTTTGCGTAAAAAGGTCTTATGGTCCGAAAAATACGGTAGGTACGTTATCCTTTTTTTTCTTCTGATTTCTACGCAACTCGAATAACCATTTGAAAAAAAGTGTGAGTGTCATCTACTGATCACGCTTAATATCTTGAACATTACCCTCTTGGTAGCCATTTTGAGTTTTAATTTAGTATTGCATAGACCTGGATACGCAGAATTTTATATTTCATTTTAAGTAAGTTGGAATTAACGTACACTACCATTTTACACATGAAAAGTGCTTTTAGACTATGAAAAACAAGTACAAACTTGCATTCGCAGATTTTTATCAAGTATTGCCAATGAGGCATATACAAACTGCCCCTCCAGAAATTTATCTTCTAGAAAATATATTACCTATTTTATTTATTTATTTTTTCTTCAATTAAATTAAAACTAATAGGTAAAAATTAATTTCGTTATAACAGAAAAAAGAATTAGAGCAAATAGACATTAAAAATATTAGTTATTTCCAGCGTACTACATCTAAAGATATTTGTGGTAAACAAAAATAGCTACCAAGAGGTAAGAAAATGTGATTGTTAATGTATAGATGTTCAAGATATTAGTGTGATTAGTATTTTCACATAAAAATCAATGTAAATGATACTCACATCCAGGCCCGGATTCTAGCAGAAGCGGGATAAGCGGACGCTTCAGGCCCACCAGGCCTGAGGGGCCCACTTCTAACCAACTTAATAATTTTTTGAGGTAGGGCACAAAAATTTTGAAAAAAAAAATGAAAATTTATTTTACAGTATAAAATACATAGATTAGAAAAATAATACAAATACATGAACTTTTTCTTTCTTCAAGTTCTGTTCTGAGTTCAAGCTTAGTTTAGTTTTATTTCAAAATTACCAATTTTTTTTAATAATTTCTGGTTAAAATCTGATATTTTATTATACGTATGTTTGAAGAAACAAGTGTTTCAGAAGGAGGAAAAGGTCAACTTGACTACATAGGTGGATGGTGGACCAAATAGTGTTACCTTTGTTGGTCAATAAAATAATTATAATTATATATAACATTGTCTACTTTTTAATAAAAATTAACTTCTTACCGTAAGAAATTATTTTATTGTTTCGGATGTTTATAACCCTCGCGCTAATGTACTATTGTAATCTATGTATATATTATTTTCTGTTTTTTTTTTTTTTTGAATTTAAATAATTTCTGTTCTCGTTCAGTAACTTTGTTTTTGTAATAAAAAATAAGAAAAAGATTTTATATCAATTTTCTTTAAATATTTCATAGGTGTAACCTATTACAATTTTCAGTTTATTGTATTTAAACAACTACTAACAAAAATAAATTAAAGTCAAGACAATTTTTTAGGGCCCCCTTTTCATTTGCGCTTCAGGCCCCCCTAACCCTAAATCCGGCCCTGCTCACATCCAGTAGCGGACTGGCAAAATTGGTATAAAAGGGTCAAGAATGGCCCAAACCGGCCTCATTGTATCAAGGAACAGCCCCATTGCGGGCCAGTCCGCCACTGCTACATCGATTTTAACAGATATCGTGTTTCTCGTTGTTGCCTTACGCAGAGTGTAGCGCTAGTCAATTCCGCGATTAAAACCGCTGCAGAATTAGTATAATTCAACCGATTTTGTCGCAGTTAGTCTCACATGGTTATTCAAGTTGTGTAGAAATAAGAAAAAAATATTAAGGATAAGTTAGAAGTGCCAGTATCCGGAAAGCGGAAAAGTTTTCAAAAAAAAAAAAAAAAAATCTAGAAATTGTCAATATTTCTAAATTTCGATCGATGCGGCACGAGGTAACGTAATTCTATGGAGCTGAAATTTTGCATATTTTATTACTTCATACCAATGCACAAAATGGAGGGGTCCTGTACCAAAAAAATAGAACTTCGAAAATAAGGACCACCCTAATTGTATGTGTATCATAGTCAACGTGTTAAATAAATTTAGAATTAATATACATGATAGATAATGCAAATTTTATACATAATTTAAATATTATCCATATAAAAATTTATATTAAAATGTGCATGAAATTTCTATCTTTTATTCTTATTTTAAAATAGTTTTGTGTTTCATTTTATGTAAAAACACAGGTTATACTGCTGACTTACATTCCTCTCGCGAATCATTTCATTCCTTGAACTTCTGTATGTATGATTTCATGCATTACTGAACAATTTGGTGGATATGATGGAAGATTTATATAAAACTGACGGAAACAAGTATTGTTATTACAACTGATAAATGGAAGAAGCACGAAAGTATAAACACATTTTAAAAATATAAAACTGTAGATAAAATAAAAACTTGCTTACAATTTTGAGTATATTATAGATTGTAGGACACACATGCTACACTGAGTTCTTGTCAAGTCCTGCGACCAAGTCCATGCGGTGAATTTTGGCAGACGTTCGGGTGTATTCAGAAAGAAATACGTTAAAATTTTTGCGTTAGGATTTTTATTTCAACACCATGACTAACGCCTTTTTCGAAAAATGCTATTCTTAAAGAAAATTTGTTAAGGTAGGCGTTAATATCCTATATATTAACGCGAGGTGTTAAAATACAGCTCCGTGCGGTGATATTTTGGCGCCTGGAGCAGACATTCTTACCAGACACCTTTGTACTGGGGTGACAAATTATGAAGGCTTCCAACTTATTACAAATGCAATTTTCCGGTTTTATTGCATTTATGCCGCCTCGCCTAACAGTCTTCTCCCTATCTATCGTAGTGCATTGTTACTTATTTCAGAGTGGGGAAGGGAGATCTCGTCAAAGGTCGGCTCCCACATGAATTAAAATTGGTTTCTGGACCAGGTGCTTAAATACACCTCGCTGGAGGAATGTTCCAAAGAAACTCCGCTGCCGAGCTGTTTCTGAATACGGGACATGTGGGACAGTAAATAGGTTTCCGGGATGATTTTAGGTACCGATATTAAAGTGGGACATGGATCGGTAATCCGGCACGAAAAAGCTTAATAATTCATTTAAGGTATTAAATTTATTTGCTTCGACACGGTTTAAATAATATGTTTAATATATATATATATATATATATATATATATATATTGATACAACCGACGTGGTCAGACCAGTGATATCCAACAGGCGACCTCAGACCTACCGTTATTTAAAGGATTTCGCGTGTATATATGCCAGATATAGAATCTACCAGTTATAACTCTCAGGGCACACTGAGAGGGGTAAGAAAATCTCAAAAAAAAAATTCGCTATGTTTAATAAACCTTATTAGATCCAGTATATGGAACCGCTTTTTCAGTATCATCTGTATAAAAAAGTGTTGTTCAATCGACGTTGTCAGGCCTTGCGACGTTGCCAGTTTTATCATAGTGTATAATATGATTTGTAAAGTTGAAAACATTCAAACCGACGCTTTCAGTCCTATTGTTCGAGAGTATGTTTACACTCACGACTGCATTTTAAATAAATAATAATAATATTATATGTGACAAAACACTTGTTAATAATTCATATACGTATTTGCAATGTAACATGTGGATCAAAATGTCCTTGCTTCGGGCAGCTATGTTTTATATAAGAAAATCTCTTTTTTTTCGACAAATGACACGTGCATCATGAATACTCAATTAACAAAAGAAGATCTGGGATTTATAATACATAGCCATCTGAGACTGAACGACTTTTTGATCATAAGTTAGTAATTACATTTAATATATTCCGATTATTATTTTATACATAAAATATATTCGGGGGATCCTCATGTGCTGTTTTTTTACGCCTTTTTTAAAATGCTTACACTTCAAATTAATTTTATTACTCAATAAAATGAAGAAATATTAGTCAATACTGTCGCATACCTGACTTGAAAAGCACAGCCACTAGGTTGTACTGCGCATTAAAATATATTTTTACAAATTGTATCTTGGTTTTAAATATATTGGCATATTATTTACGTATTTTGTTATTAAGGACAATTATTACTGTATAAACTCAGTAAACTATTACTGTCGTGATAATAAAAGGTAATATTTACAATTATATTTCTCATATGAAAAGTAAAGAGAAGTCATCTTCATTATTGACGCGACAGCCCGAGATGAGTCTAGGCCTCTTGATTTCAAGTTTTGTGACCACATTTTCAACCTGTGTACATGTAGGAGTAATATAGACAGGATTACGTCCATTTTTAGCGCACACAGAAATGCCCGTACAGCTTATAGCCGGTTGCGAACGGCTAAGCAGAGCCCGTAATTTGTCTAAATATTTTTTACACAAATTATTTTAACAATTTAATTATTATCTACTTGCGAGCGGTCAACGGCAAGCACAAACAATTTAGCGCTGGCAGCCACAGGCTTGCTTGTGAAAGGTAAAATTAAGCAAGATCCTTAGAATCACCGATAAACGAAACTCTATACACCAAAAAGAAGTATGCGTGTCAGGTGGATCATAAACGAGAAAAAAATAATATTTGTAAAAGGTTGTTTAGTTAGACCTTTTTGTTATATCTCATTGTTATTTTTTTTTTTTAACTGAGTGCAGTTTCGTCTCTCGCAATTCTCAAATTTACGGTGAGCCGAAACTACAGTCAGTGAACTAATCTGTGAAACATAACAACAAGCATCATTTAACAACCTTTTATCTTCTAAGTGAAATTTACAAAGTTGTGGAAAATTTACATATATAAATAAAATTGGAGGTTAAATCTGTTCTTTTTTAGGGTTTTGTAGGTATGACCAAAAAACCCTTATACCCTCATTTTATCGTCTGTCTGTCTGTCTGTCTGTTCGGTAAAAATTGTAGCCAATCGGCTAAACCTAGAGAGTTGAACTTTGATATGCTTAAGTTATACAACTCTTTAACCCGCACATATGAAAAATACTAAAACATCTATAAAACATATTCCCCTAAAAATATAAACAAATATATGCTCATCGAAAAAAAAAAAAAAAAATTTTTTACAATTCTGTGTATGGTATCAAATGAAAGCCCTTGGTACATGAATTAACGATCAAAATTTTATTTTTGCAAAATATATTATTTTAACGCGATTTTTGCGAGAATTGTGCAAAATTTTGTCCCACACCCTGTAGTCCAGATGGTTTAAAATAAAAATCTTAAAAAATTCTAAATAATGTACATTGGTGTGAGCCGCAATAGTAGAACAGGAACTTTTGATCAGATTATGTTTTCGGAAAATAACGCATTTTTTGTGTTTTTAACTAAAATATGTAAAATATTTAATCCGCTATTTAAAACAGTAAAGGAGTGAACGTTCGTAGTTCAGTGGTAACGTTCTCGCTTCGTAAGTTGCAAACTACTGTTCAACTCCCGTCAATTTTTATTTTTTCGGTTTTTTTTTTGCATTTTTATTTTGTTCAGATTATTTTATCAAAATTCTAGTTATATTTTGGCAAATGTTGCATTTAATTTTTAAAAGCGTAAATTTGATAACCAGTGGGAAGTGTTGAAATTATAATTTAATTCTATGTTTGGATGTATACGAAATCAGAGGGGCGGAGTTTATGACTTAAACAACCAATGGAAGCCGTAGGCGCAATTTTCAAAATATTAATGAACCTTGCTATATATATTAAAAAAACTGCAAATGTTTAGAAACCCAAATAATGGTATTAGGCATTCGAATTAAAATTAATAAAAAAATATTTTAACATAAAATTTGTTTTGGCTTCCCAAATAATCATCATTCACTAAATACCTGCGAAACCCTGAAACGTGTGAAAATTCACACTTCACATATTTTTCTTGGTACCCATTTTTCGTTTCTACATGTTCCAAGTGAATGTAAGACAAAATTCACAAAAAAAATCTCTGTCTGTCCGATATGCTTTTTTTCTATGGGTTTATTTATCTGGCATTCAAAAAACAAGAGCTATATATATTTTCTCGTAATTTAATGTGATGACAGAGTGAAACAGTGAGACAGGTTTCGAGCCTATGATATGGCATCTTAAAATTTTAAGTTAAGAGGCGAATGTAGCCACCTCCAAAGTCCATCGTTGCACGCGGGGTGCGGTGGCGAGAAGTCTTATTACGTCATTGGGGGAGTGACCAAAGTCGAAGTAGCTTATAGGGAGAGGGAAAAGTGCTAATATTTATAAATCAACCTGTATTTTTGGGAATCATAAAATATAGACTAAATATATTCGAATCAATTTGATTTTTTTTTTTAAATTTCAAGATATGAAAGAAAATATCAAAATTTTAATAAGTAAATAAGTAAATAAATTTTAATAAAAAATAAAGTAAATAAATTAAATATTTTAATAAGTATAAATTTGTATTTTGATTTATTTTTAATTTTCAATTTTACAGTGCTATACTTTTTTCAATTTCACATAACTGTTACTCAGAAAATGAATAAAAATTAAAAATGTTAACACTTGACCACTCTATATTGTAATTTTATCTTAAAAATAAGCCCTTGTATGTGAAAAGTGATTAATATTTATTACCAATTCTGATTTTACAGATAATTTTGTAGAAATAATAGTTTTTTTTTTATCATCAAAAAATTATGTTAATAATCATTAATGTAATAATAATAATATGTGTGAAGAAGTTTCTCCCCAATGCCCCCCGCCGCTACGTCTCTGACCATCATTGTAGACCGGTGGTTCTCAATATTTTGTCTTTTTATAGATATTTTAAAAAGACACTTATGTGCCAAAAAGTAATTTTGTAACTCAACAAACACAGGAAATACAACTGGATGTATAACTGACCCCAATAGTAGATTCACCCCTTTAGGGGTTGATTAGGACAAAATCATGAAATAAGTATTTCGGCATATGTAAGAGTAATCTTTGTAAGTAAACATCAAGTCGATATCTCATTGGTCCTAAGATATATTAAGGAATCCCTGAATTCACATTTCACCCCTTTTCACCCTTTAAGGATGCAATTTTAAAAAACTGTCAATAGCATTGCGAGATATTATAAAAATACACTTATGTGCCAAAATGAAATTTTATAACACAACAAACACAGGAAATACGGGAAGTTATAATTCACCCCGTTTGTAGATTCAGCCTTTTAAGGGTTGGTTAGGATAAAATCGTGAAATAAGTTTTTCAGCATTTGTATGAGTAATCTTTGTAAGCAAAAACCAAGTCTGTTTTAAAAAACTGTCAATACCTTTTCGAGATATTTTAAAAAGATACTTATATGCCAAAAATAAATTTTGTAACTCAACAAACACATGAAATACGACGAAATGTATAATTCACCCCTTTAGGGGTTCATTAGGAGAAAATCCCGAAATAATTTTTTCGTCATTTCCATGGGCAATATTTATAAGCAATAACTAAGTCGATATCCCATCGGCCATAAGAGATATTAAGGAATCCGTGAAATCACATTTCACCCCTTTTCGCCTCTTGGGGGTTAAATTTCGAAAAATCCCTTCTTAGTGAGTGCTTACGTCATAGAGGGAATATACTCTTCAAATTTCTAGACCCAGGGGTTTAAGCTGGGCAGTGATGAGTGAATGAGTCAGTCAGTCAAGACATTGCCTTTTATATATATAGATAGAAGATAGATAGATAGATGTAGGTAATTCAGTTAGTTTTAAGTGTAATTTTATTTGAGTTTACAACTAAGAGCCGGTTTCTGAAAGCTTAGCCAAGTTTAACCATTTGGTTAAACTCGATTACAGTATAACAATCCCATACGTTACCATTGCAACCATGTTCTGACCATTTGGTTATAGTTAACTAAGCTTTCAGAAGCCGGCCATAATTATTTAACTTAATTTTTGGGACCATTTTTTGTGTCAATATGAATTTGTATTCTACCACGGAAAGTCTAAAATAAAACAGGTAAATTTGACGTCACAAACTGTTTTATTCCAAAGATCTTCAGTTACCCATTTCAACCGAATTCAAAGATATGTGTGGGAAATGAAGGCGGAGCTTAAGACTTCCTCTACTATGATTAGATTAGTTTAAAACCAAGCTACCAGATGCATACATATCTCGATACTTGTAAATGCCAGTATTTCATATAAATAGGGTTTCGGTGTGGGCCAAAGAATTGGTGCTAAATATTAATTAATTTTCATAAATAAGGGCTCATTTTAAAGATAAAAGTACAATCTATAGGATTCTAGCTATGGAATTTGCAATTGTTATTGATTTACGGAGTAACAGTGATGTGAAGTTAGACAAAGTTTAAGACATTGTAAAACTGAAAATTAAAAATAAAACCAAATTTTAACTCTTAAATCCAACGGAGCCAATATTTATCTTCAAATTAAAAAAAAATCAAATTGATCCGACAACATTTGGTTCAAATTCTTTGGCCCTTCCAAATGCACGTTTCCGTTGCGCGTAACTCAGGTACATTACGCTCTTAAACGTACACATAAATGTTCAATACTCTAAAATGAAATGGGAACTTTTGTTTTTTACAATTATTTTTATTTTTTACAATTAATAAAAGTAATTGTTTAAACGAGTTATTTGTAATTTGAAAGCTTTTGTGTTCTTCTTTGGAATTAAGAATAAATTATGGACATTGATGTCCGTATTAGAATAATTTTCTGTGAAATATATGAACAAAGTTCAAACTTATTAAAATGTACATTTATTTGGGATTCTAATAAAAATATTAAATAAATTAAATAAACGTCTCATTTAAAGCAGTAACATTCAGCACGCTTTAAAAAATCTATAAACTATAAAAATGTAATTATTTATAAATTGGAAATAAAAGAAAAATTTTATGGGGCAAATACCAAAATTTTAATTTGAATAAATTTGATACAAATCGGTTATATGCATTGTTTTCAAGTATCTCCGAGTCTGCCAACACTAAATTTGAGTTTAAAGTTTTTCTGTAAGACAAATTGAAAGAAAATATTTAAGTTCTTACAATGAACTAAAATTATCATGACTGGAATGTTTATCTAGCTCATTCTACACAGTGTTGCCAGATTTAAGGCTTGACAACGTCGACTGAATTGTGCTGGTCTGACAAAGTCGGAATCGTACATTTTTTGTATAAAAAGTTATATACAAAAACTACTGGCGCGCGCTCTTCACGACAAATCAGTGAACTAAATTTGTATATAAATATACGATCTACCCTCGTATTCAGACCATTTTCGAAATTTTCTCTGTCATCGCTGCTATATAATCAGGGTGCAAGAGCTCCAAAAAACATGAAAAACGTTTTCAGACCATTCCCCTGGTCTGAAAACGTCAATTTTGGTTTGACACCGTCCATTGAATATATAGAATTGGCTTGCATAAGCGGTAAAACAAATATATATATATATATATATATATATATATATATATATATATATCCTGTCGCTCCTATGTGAAGCATAGGGCCTCAATAAACTTCCGCCATTTGGATCTGTCTTGCGCTAGATGTTTTAGCTCTCTCCATGTTTTGCCGCTTTCATTGGCTTCCTTCATGGTTAGTCTACGCCAAGTATCCGTTGGTCTGCCACATCTACGGCTCCCTTGTGGGTTTCAATCAAGAGCCGTTTTACTGATGAACAAGGGGTTGTTCCTTAAGGTATGGCCTATCCATCTCCACTTCCACTGTTTTATCAAGATGTCTATGGGGCGTTGGTAAGTTCTCTCCCAAAGGTGAGCGTTGGTAATAACGTCAGGCCAAAATATGCGTAATATTCTACGCAAGCAGGTATAAACTCAGCAGGTATAATGGTTATACTGTCAGTCATTATTGGAATCAATACGTGAGAGTGGCCAATTCCTTTTGGAAATACTATACCGACTATAACTCATTCCCTAGCCTTGGATAACTTGAAGCTTTCTAGCAGAAGCTTTAGTTAGTGTTAAGGTTTCCGCCCAGATAGGTTAAAACAGGCATAACAAAAAGTTCAATTTTCCTTTTAAGGCAAATGCTGCCCATCCTTGTAATATTCTCCTGAAGATTTCGCACGTTTGATTGTTTCTGTCAATTCGTATTTCGTGCCCATGATACTTATAAGTACCACCTGTTCAATATTGGCATCGTCAATTTACAGCGCCCGCTCAATACAATGTTTGTCATCATTTTAGTTTTTTGTTTACTTATGTTTCTAGCTGCCTCATTTAGTCCCTGCAGCACTTGGAATACATTTTGAATACAGTCTAGCACGACAACAATAGACTTTTGATAGACTTCAGGATTGACTTTTGAACAGGTACTCTAAAACGGCTGTAATCAGTTTTGGGGAAATTATATCTCTTTGTTCAATTTAGATTATTTTTGATCTGCAATGACAGTTCAAAAAAAATTATGTATGACACCAGATGGTAACTAGCCATATTGCAGACTTCCAGGATCACGAGCTTGTACCCGCCGTAAACACTCAAAAACCACACTTTTATGGGACACGTTTTTCTTTTAATTGAACATAAGTCCCTCCTAGAAAATTTGGCTTCTGTGCCTCACCCAAGAAAAAAGGCTGGTTGTGCGCTTGCAGCCTTCAATCGTCGTCCACGCATCTTTTCTTTTCTAGAAGTTATTTTTATCCAATTATATCGTGACGTTTATTTTATTCTTAACAAGTAAAGGGCTGTAAAAGCACTCACAGCCATAGATGATACGCGTTAACATATTTTAATTAAGTGACTTTCCTTTCAACAATCTACCCCTCTCCCCCGAGACACGAGGATACCACATGTTCGCACTGCGTCGGCAAACTTGTGGCAACCCTATATAGCTCCCAGTTGTTAAAACTAAGTAAGCAATCAGATCAATTCTGTAACTCTATTACTATGATAATAGTAACTATATTCGTCACTATGAGCAAGGTCAGTTACTATCATGAATGAAAGCCATTATACTTTTTATAATATTTTATGTTGTAGTAACGTTATTACACAGTAACTTTTTACAGAATTGATCTGATTGTCTTGCATAAGTAAAAAGAGTAACTCCAAGCACAAAGTCTTCAATAATAATAAATATTGTATTTTCGTGTTTTCAATAGTTACTTCATATGTTTTGTTGTCTCTATATATTTTGAATTGTTGAAAGGGGATACTTTCAATGCTTCTTGCATTTGCCACCAATTTATGTTGGTGGCAAACGAACCATAGCTAGTAACACCTGTCATTTGCTATACATTTTGTTGATAATAATTGATAAAAATATACGAACTGCCACTTCTATATATTTTTCTTTGTATAAATATATAATATACATTCCACTTCATATTTAAGTTTTATTAAAACCGCGATAAAGGACGAGAAAACATGCAAGATCAATGAATTATGAAAATTTAATAGACATTTTTGCGGAAGCTAAAAGTCGAAAATAACTGTTTTAAACACTAAATATATAGGGAAGACCAGGGCTGGTGTGCTACAGGGGCAGGTAGGCACAGCCTTATTATTTCAAAAATGGTTAGAGGAACGGCACCACCAGTCTAACTGTAGGTAATCAGCTGTTTGATGCTACGTTTAATGTGACCTTCAGTCCATTTTATTGTGTTATACGAAGATTATATACTAAAATCGTGTTTTCAACCTGGTAAGTAAAAATTTTCTTTTTTGAAACTTTTGTTATATTATATATTCTTTTTCACTATACTATTTTAACTAATAGTATATTCAAGTGTTTATTTCTTAGCTACCATAACCTGTTTAATTTTGTTATTTTAAATTGCGTAATCATTCAGTGCCAGCCAGTTTTGAGCTAAATGCGTGTTTGGGGTTGGTCGGCACACTCAAGTGGGGGCAGGTAGCCACTGTGCCTACCAGCCCCGCTCACTATGTTTTTGTATTAGATATATAATGTTTTTGATTGAATGTTAATATAATGTTAATATTTGTTCAGTCACGATGCGCAAGTAGAAAAGAAAAAGTAAGAGAAGTAATTACCCGAAAGAAATAATGCTGAATGCAGTTAATGCTCTGATTGTTGAAAAAATATTCGTGAGTGATGCTGGAATGCCTAGCCTGTTCGCCTACAAACATACAAGCTGGATTCCGTGTGTTAGGAATTTTTCCTTTCAATCCCGATATTTTCTCTGCTTTTTATGCCAAATTATGGAACTGACCGACCTAGAAAGTCCAATTGAAAACCCTACAGTAGAAGAAATTACTACACCTTCGCCTGGGAACACTAAAGCCATAGTCATTTCGCGATCTCTGATGTGGACAGACAGGAAGCAGGACCGTCTCGTTCAAGTGACAAAACAAATATCATGATCTCGTCAGGATCTTCGCCAACTCCAGAAAATATAAAACCACTTCTTAAAGCGCCAGCAAAGAAAATAGATAAGAAAAAGAGAGGGAGGAAACAAAGATCATCAGCTATCCTGACTGACACACCAAATAAAAATAAACTAAAAGAGGAAAAAGAAAATGCTGAAAACAGAAAGATAGAAGCAGGAATCAGAAAAGAACAGAGAGCGGCAAAGGCATCAAAGAGGAAATAAAAACAAAGAGGAATTTATTTCAAGTGAAATCGAAATAAATAGTAATAGATTTATACGGATAATAGATTTTAATTTATTAATTTTCAATTTATGTTTAAAATAAATTCCTATTTTTGTTGGATAGTAATTTGAATGTGCCTTTTCAGATAATAATTTTTATTATGACTTAAAAGTGTATTATTTGGTCATATCTACCTGTGCGCCAGCCTACCCCGCTGGTAGTACCTACCAACCCCACACCTGGGGCAGGTTGGCACATTTGTTTCTGGGTTTTAAAATGAAAGATAGTGTTCATAGAATCAACATACTAACTTCTAATGTTGCTGACATATAGCCAAATGGTGTCTCTAACGATCCCCGTTGTCAGATATTTTTTATCTATCACTGAAAATTTAAAAAAAAAATCGGAGTTTAAAACGTGTGCCTACCAGCCCCGGTCTCCCCTACTAATAAATCTCTTGTAAGTTTTTTAATATTATTATTCGCTTATATATACAGGGTGTTTGTTTGAAACGGGGCACCCCGAAAATCTCCTTTATTTGTAAAGATACAAACAATCTCCAGAGCAAAAGTTAAACTAGACAAAAAGGCCCATCTAAAGGTTACTATAAGAATTTCGAGGTACTTCCGGTTTCACCGGAAATTATGTCAACTATTGATCTATCATAGGGAATCGATAATTTTATATTTTTTCCTAAAAGTACATTAAATTAGCTTTACAATGACACCAAAAAATCATATTTTTATGTTAATCATTTCAAAATGACGACCATCTATTTACAAAATAATAATCAACATAAGTTTTACAAAGTTGAACGTAGCAAGCTTTGAAAACAATAAAAAAATTGATGTGAAGTGTGAATTTTCACACATTTCAGGGTTTTGCAGGTATTTAGTAAGTGAATGATGATTATTTGGGGTGCCAAAACAAATTTTATGACAAAATATTAATATTTAATTCGAATGCCTATTACCATTATTTAAGTTTTTAAAGATGTGCAGTATTTTTTTTTTATATATCAAGGTTCATTAAGATTTTGAAAATTGCGCCTATGGCTTCCATTGGTTGTTTTTAGTCATAGCTCCTCCCCTTTGATTTCGTGTACATTCAAATATATAATTAAATTATAATTTCAACAATTTCCACTGGTTATTAAATTTACGCTATTAAAAATTAAATGCAACAATTGCCAAAATATAATTAAAATTTTGAAAAAATAATTTAAACAATATAAAAATGCAAAAAATAAATAAAAAATAATATTGTCTCCTCACGTAGGACTCGAACATGAGTCCGATTACGAATTCTTGGACAGAACGCAAGTATCTTAGCCACAGCACCAAGAAACACGTTACTGTTTAGCGTATTATATAACTATAAGTTGTCAACATTATTAGCAAAAAAACACAAAAAATGCTTTTTTTTCCAAAAACATAATCTGATCAAAAATTCCTGTTGAACTATTCCGGTTCACACCAATGTACATTACTTAGAATTTTTTCAGATTTTTAGTTTAAACCATCTGGGCTACAGGGTGTGGGACAAAATTTTTTTTGCACAATATTGGCAAAAATCGCTTCAAAATAATTTATTTTGGAAAAATAAAAATTTGATCGTTAATCCAAGTACCAAGGGCTTTCATTTGATACCCTACTCAGAATTTAAAAAAAATATTTTTTTTTTCGATGAGCACATATTTGTTTATATTTTTAGGGGGATATGTTTTTTAGATGTTTTGGTATTTTTCCTATATGCGGGTCAACGAGTTGTATAAGCATGCCAAATTTCAACTCTCTAGGTTTAGCCGTTCGGCTACAATTTTTACCGAACAGACAGACAGACAGACAGACAGACAGACGACAAAATGACGGTATAAGGGTTTTTTGGTCATACCTACAAAACCCTAAAAAAGAAACAAAATATCTCTAGTTTTAAGAAAAGGTCTGGGAAAATCTTCTGAGAGACGGGGAGTCGTGAGTAAACCAGCACCGGAGTCAGATGAACCTCGCATTTTTTCGTTGAGAAACCCGATATCGGATAGTGAACCATAAGTGTTCTGGAAGTGTTGAGGACAGTTTTAATGAATTGACGAACCTCGATAACGACCTAAACACTGTGAGTGTTGTGAGGTGAAACGGTGATTGTGAGATTTTGTGTTGAGTATGTCTCATGGGATTTCGCAGCCATCATTTAACATAGAACTTACAGTTAAACTGTAAGTTCTAGTGTAATTATAAACTTCAGTCTTAACTAAACATTAGACTGGCCCACGCTTATAGAGGCAAATTTTCATATTTATTAATTTGTATGTCTCACCCATGCAAATTGTGATGCTTCATATAAAAACAAGTTTTGCAAAGTTTGAGCTTCACTAAATGAGTTTTAGTAGTGCCACAAAGCTTACAAAGTTTGTTGTTGTACAGTTTTTCCACACCACCCATGAGGTCACTGTATAGGCGCGTTCCCTTTATAGGCGAGTTAGTTTTACAATGATTTTCAAGTAACTGAGTTAGTTTTATTAATTAGTCATGATTTTCTTCAATGCATATTTTGTTGTTTTTGGAAATATACAGAGTGATTATTTAATGGCGAGACGGCGTCACCGAATTTTACATGCATCCTAGCAGAATACTATGACTATAATAACCTTGAAGAAAATTTGATTATGAAGAAAAAAAGATTATGCGCATGCGCGCATAATCGCCTGCTACGATGTGTATGAAACGGCAAATTATTAAAACTTCCAGTGACGTCGTCTCGCCATTAAATAATCACTCCGTATATCTGTGACGTTCGACCACCTGTAATAGGTACTGAAGCTGATCTTCGTTTTTGGTAAGGTGATTATTGTCGCTCTGAATCAAGGCTACAACTCTCTCTGCATTGACATTGGTGAAATTCATAGTATCAGTATATTGTTTCATTACTTGATAATCCTTCCGTGCACTCAATTCAGAAGGGTCTACTTCTAAAAAAGAGGAATCAAACGACAATATTGTGAAGAAACGTCGACTTGATTCAGTCACGAAGTCAGCTAGAGTTTTATCTGAGATACTCTCAGTTTCTTCTAGTGTATGTCGTTTGTCTGGATGCTGCGAGCCAGGCTTCTTGAAAACTGCAACCATCTTTCGTTTCAAATCAAGAGTAACACCTTCATCCATGAAAGCAAGTGACACAAATTCTTCGCTTAAATACCAAAGGTGACGACAAAGTGCTTTGCTGGCTACAGAAGCAAGTTCTTTATCGTCACATACTTGGAGATTTTGCAAGTACTGTAAGTCATTTCGTGGAGCAGTGGATGCAGTTGTACATGTAAACCAGTTGGGAACGTAGTACTGCACAACAAACTGTGCAAATCGCTCGACTGATGACTGCTCTTTCTTGGTCATTTTAAATTGTGATTTGAAGAGTACAATTTTAATTGAGTAAATCACTTTAGACATCCAACGTGCTCGATGCACTGCTCCAGGCTCTTTGAAGGTAAAGCCTTGTGTGTCAACTCCTAAATAAGCAAGTGATAATTGTAAAAGTTCTTTGTAGTCTGCGCGAGGATGACGACACTATAACTGATCTTGGCAAATAATAATCACATCTTCTCTCCAAGAAACATTTCTATTGGGTGCTTCATATGTTGAAGTATTGATCTGTTTCCATGAATCACGGAAACGCTTGAATATTTGAATTTCTGGTTCGGATGAAACACCAAAACACTTTTCAAATACGTCAGACACAATTATTTCATTGACATGATGCCTGCAAGCAATAGCAAGAAGACCTCTATTTAGTTCTGTTTCTGTTGTTACTAATAGTGTTACCAGTGTTACTAATAGTGATGTCGAAACACATGGCCTTTACACTGTCATAGATATTCCAATCCCGAAGACATTCAACAACCGCTTCTGCCATTTTAGCACCTGTGCCTGCCGTTAATTTCTGGACTCCCAAAAGCTACTACTACTACTATTACTATTTTTAAACTAATAATTACTTTGCGAAAGAAAAGACTAATAATACATTTAATTTCAAAAATTGTACATTATTAATACATGCGTATAATTAAAACGTCTTGTGGCACTATTAAATATTCTTATATTTTACTGTTATTTTGCACAGAGCATTTTTTCATTTAACCTCACAATATCCAAGGGTGAGACCCTTGGAAAAGGTTTTTAAAAACAATTTTTTTTGGGCCAGTCTACTAAACATACATTAAATAAAATGCAGACTTTAATTCAAACACCCTTATTCCTGTCATAAAGAAGCTAAGCAACCAACCAGCGGACTTTTAGGGTTTCAGACTTGATTCCGCTCGCAAGTCTTGGACCCACTATGTGGAAGGGATTTTCAAAGTAAGTACCATGAAGTACAATGAAAATATTTAAATTCATTCAGTACGTAAGAGTAAGTCCCTTTGTGCCATTTTCATACCCATATTTTTCACCTGTTTACCCGAACTAACGCAGCCAGCTTACAGTCTAAACTTAAGAGTAATTTTTCCTGATGTAGGAAGGATCCTACACTGATGTAATCAATTATATTAAACACATGTAATTATTTGGATGATTCATGAAAATGGTTTTAGAGAAATTAGAGAAGTTGTAAAAATATATCTTTCTTAACCTCCCGACTTACAGTTTTAAACGGTCTTATAAAGTTTTCTCATCTTTTCGTCGTGTCGTGTTTAACACTCGTGGAAAACACAGGCAATTCATTTTTATCGCTCACATTCAACTTTTTTATATGTAAGTATACAGCATGATACTGTCCTTGACCTTGTATCCTACCCAGTGGGTCAGAAACCCCTTTTAACTGGGTGGAAGAATGCATATCATATATTCATCGTGGTGGTTGCGTAGTCGCTTCTCCCTGCCATGATGTCAATCAGAGTGTATTATTGAATCTCCCTAGTGCTCCACCTGTCAACTCGATTATGATCCACTCTTCCTTGAATACCTATCACAAATATGGTTCACTTCCTGGTGAAGGACTGGAAAAATTGGTTTCTAATCAAATAAATTGATATTGAACGTAAATTTCATGTGTATATTTGATGAAAAATTTGCAAGAAAATAAAAATGTTATTAATAAATTTTGTGCTAGAATTAGAAAGCGGATTTTTCGGCACTAAAAAGTTTAAAAAGTTCAGGCAAAAAGGCATGGAAAAAGTAAGAAATAAGCACAAAAAAAATTATCAAAATAGGCAGTTAAAAACTGTTTTTATTTAGAAATACAAAAGAAAAATTTTATAATTTTAATCAGGGTTGTGAATATTTAAAATATTGCATTTCAAATGCTTCAAAAAAATGTTTTTGGAATTTAGATTTGCAAATACTTTCTCCGTGGTATTGTATTTGATGTTTGTTGCCTGAAAATATCAGTATTTGAAATACTGTCACGGGGTGGATTCAAGAACGGACATCTTTTCTACAAAATTTATTATATTATAATAATTTTACAATACAATACAATTAATTGTTAGAATGGCTGCTGTGTTGACTGGTAGCGGCTGATGTCAGTCCCGTTCTTGCCCCGGCTTCTCCAGGATCGGTAGAACCACACCATGTATCCGCACGAGGCGGACACGTGGAGAAGCCCTGTAGACGGCACTCACATCTCGGGTTGGTGACTTGACAGCTGGGCTGGTCCTCGGGTAGCGTGCTCACAAAAAATGGTCGTATGAATGACTAACTGATTCAATGAATCACTAACAGACTCAATGAATAATTGACTGACGACTCTATTCCCTAAGACCATTTTATAACTGTTAACCAGGACACTATGACGTCAAGTCCTACCTCAATTGTTTTGGAAACATTATTCATTTGTGTAATTGTTGGCAGCAATTAAAGACCATAGTCACAATTGAATAATGTTTATCAACACATCAGAAGTAGTTCAAAACTTACGTTGACAAACACGCAACACTTTACACATTCTTTAATTCCCAAAACCGCAAGTCAGCAATCGCGACCTACACGGCCTAAAGGCCGCTCAAGGAATTGGGACATTAGCACACAATTATATCATAATTGTGACAATACTTTAGAAGTATTTCAAATATTTTCTCAATAAATATTTCGAATATTTAAAATATTTCGCTAGTACATATTTTTTGTCTCAAATATCAGTATTTGAAATATTTTAGAAGGACAGTGGTGCCACGCATAACGTACTTAATCCGTTCGAGGAGCAAGTTCGTTATGCGAAAAGTTCGTTATGTGAAATGCGTTTTCCCATAACATGTTAAAATATTTATTTCGTTCTGTAACATAAAATATCGTACTGTAACATAAAGAAGATGAAAAATGGGTAGTTAAATGGAGAAGTGCACAGAAACACACGTTTTACATTTTTGCAGTAGGTCTCTTTATTTATTTATTTTTTAGTCATATTCCAGGAGAGTCTACCGAGGCTTGCAAGGTTAAATCCCCTTGTTCCATTCTTTGCTTCTTGACTGCTGGCTTCTTGAAAAACTTTTCCAAGGTTGTCTATTTCTCCTTCTTCTTCAACATCTGCCGGAAATAACGGGCAAGAGTGTCATTGTAGAGATTGTTGATCCTGTTGGCCTCAGCTGAGTTTGGTTAGTGAGTGTTGGTAAACTCCTGAACCTGTCCCCATTTGACCAGGATGTCTTTGATGGCAGTAGTTTAGATTGGTTGATCGGATTGCTCCTCCTCGTTGTCAGATGTAGCTTCCCTTTGAGCTTCATCGTGTTGCTGAACCAGAACTGCTTGAAGCTTTACTTGACAGCTCTTCTTGGTTTTCTGATGAAATAAGACGCAGTCCGTTTTGTGAAGCGAGGTTCGTTGTGCGAGTCGCGCAACTGACGAACGTAAAGTTAGTTGTGCGCAGCATTCTTTATGCGAGGCGTTCGTTATGCGACGCATCACTGTATTTCAAATATTTCCTTAGTAAATATTTCAAATATTTCCAAATATTTAAAATATTTCCCTAGCACATATTTCAAATTTTTCCTAGTATTTCAAATATTGTCCCAGTATTCCAACTCTTCCCTTGTATTTCAAATCTTCCTAATATTTCAAATATTTCCATAGTACTTCAGATCTTCACTAATATTTCAAATCTCGCCTAGTATATCAAATCTTCCCTAGTATTTCAAATTTCCCCTACAGAGCCGGATCGAGGGTGAGGCAAATGAGTCACTTGCCTCAGGTGATCAGTGGAAAAGCGCGCCAAATTGATGAAAAATAATAATCAATAAGAAGAAAAAATAAAGGTAAAACTAACTTCAACAATTAATAACGTGTTTCCTATTTTACGACAAAATATTAACAATGTAGCTTAAATTCTTGAAACAACGTTAAAACTAAAAAAACTCTTTAGGACCCTGCGGTGCTAACGGTGCAAAAAATATTAGGTTTTTAAATAATGTCCATGTTTTTAGGGCCTACGGACAGAAATAAGTCGGAAAAAATCTTGCGTGCGGAACATTAAAATTGTTACGGCGGCTAAACTGTAAGTAATATATCGAAAATATATTTGCCAGATACAGGTTTAATATTACTACAAAAAAGGCCGCGAGAGCAAATATCGCAGATCAATAGATAACTCACAATTTTCATTTATAAGTTTTCATTTTCTGCGAAAATTATAACGCTCTGTTTGCTGTGGAATATCGTCGTTAGCTTTAAATATTAACGAAGAAAAATTACTTCAATGGCAAGAGTGTTTACTAACGAAAAAAAAAAAAAAAGAAAACCCTGATCCATGTACGATTTAATAGATCAGAAGTAATCACAGAAAGAATATTATAGTAAATAAATTAATCTGATGCTTATATAAATAGACGCTACGCTGATCGTTAAGCGGGTTAACAATACTGCTGGTTCAAAAATTCAAGTTGTGCTTAGTTGAAGTAAATTTTAAATTGTGTATTGATTATTTGTATAATATTGTATTCAGAGCCGCAGTAAGGGGGGGAGGGGACGACGGCCCCTAGCGCACTAAAGAAAAGGGCGCCGACGAGCTTGGCTAAGGAGCGCCACATTGCGAAGGTGAGGACCTTTTTTTTTTGCTCATCACTTGGATTTTGGGAAGTGAGGACCACCTTTTTTTACCAGGGGCGCCAAAACACAGTTTTGCCTCTAGCGCAAGTTTTCCTTACTGCGGCTCGGATTGTATTGATTATATTAAATTCTTATAACGAAACTTTCCTTCAATATTGTGTTTTATTACACTAAATCTTTTATTATTATTATTATTATTATTACAGTGTAAAGAGCAGAAGCTAAATGCTTGTTATGCTCAAGAGTACAACAACAATACAAATGTATTAGTACATATTTAAAATAATATAAAAATAACAGTTTTACAAATTCAATATGGGGGCTATTTGCTTATAATTTCTCATATTTGTTTTTGACATGCGTAATAAAATTGCCGCCCAACCAATAATGAAACCTTTAAAAGTAAAAATATTGTTATTACCGAATGAGTGCTCTTTACAAGTTACACGTGCCAATTGATGAGAGATCGTACATTGTTAAGACCCTACATAAAACTTTTTTGATAAATTAAACGTTCTTAAATTAAATAACTAAAATCGAAGGTAAAGGTATGTTGGTATTTAACCCATCCTTGAAATAATTTGAATTTTTTGATTTTGCAGCAATCATTTGTTTTTCCGAATTAAAATATTTTTGATAAATTATTATTTTTCTCCCGAGCATCGTCAGGTATGTCTGCTAGTTTATCATAACTGTGGAACTTCTTTGTTCTGAAATAGAAATTTTTATATTTTTCTCTTATTTATGTTTTAAAACTAATTTACCGTCATTATAATCCTTAACCCGGCAAGGCCTAGCGGTGTATATATGTACCAGCATACAGGCTCATACTTGTTCGCGTTTTGCAACAGTGTCTTGTTTACTATCATTGCATATTAGCCTTACGGCCGGTATTATCAACCTTTTAAATGCGAGTTTAAGTTCTAAATGTTGTTTAAGTCAAAATGTTCGTCTTACCACGCACATTTAAAATTTAAGTCGCATTTAAACCGCATTTATCTTAAAGGGAGGATCGACTACCAGTTAATATGTTAAATGGGCATTTAGTTGTATAAACATAGCGGCAATAGCAATGTCAGATTCCGATATTTCTTCTGATGAAGAATTATTTGAATATTTAAATAGAATTAGACAACCAAAAAGATATCTGGAAAGACATGATCATTTTAATTTGTGGAGTAATGCAGAATTTCATGCAATATTCAGACTGCGAAAAAATGCAGTAGTGATGGTATTAAGCAAAATTGAAAATTAAATTAAATTCATATCCAAGAGGTAAGGTCATTGTATATTTCTTGTAAAAAAATGACACATTTTATATATCTTTTTGAAACAGAAATAAATACTGTGGTGTGTGGAAACGGCGATGCCCCGTGTTGTCATTAGGAATGCGATTATTGATGGCTACAATAAAAGCAGTTATTGTTGCTACAGCTATTCTACACAACATAGCAGTTGACGAGAAAGAAAAGAGACGATTTTAATGAAGATATAGAAAATTAAATTATGGGTGTACAAAACATTAAAAGAAGAGATGCATTCATTAATTATTTTCAAAATTTATTATAATTTCTATACAAAAATGTTTATACAAAATATTAAAATTATTAAAATTAATTAAAAAACAATAAAAACATTTATTCTTTCCTTATAAAAATAAACTAAAACTACTTAAGCTCATATCCAATATAAGTGTACGCCTGTTGCTAGGAAACATTTTTATTTAGTTTAAATTAAATGTTGATAAATGTTATTGGCCTATTGAATTAAATAGTCTCTGCAACTGAGGCCATAAATATATTATCGCACTAGATTTGAATCACAACATTTAGGTTAGGAAACAAACAAACATGAAATATATAACGACTGTGAACATACTCATACGATGTTTATTGGTAACTTTTGTACTATTGCAACTAAAAACATCGTGATCCAACTTTTAAAAGGTAGTTAGTTAACTTAAGAGGCAAACAACTTGGTAATACAGGTATTTTCTTAAATGCTCATTTTAATATAAATGACATTTAACTAAATCCTCATTTAGAGTCATTTGATAATACCGGCCGTTAGTCACGCAAATAAAGAGTGCAGTAAGACTGTTGTGTTAAGACTTTTTATATATTTTTATTATTGTGTTTGTGAACATAGTTTAAACTTACATCAATATAAAATGGATCTTCCGTGGGATATACGTTTAATGTAAGTACATTTATTTATGATTATTTATAAATATATTATATATTTTATTACTTGAACTTAAAATAGAAGGTATAGCGTTACTTTTTCACTTTATGTTATTTATGTATTACATTTCATATCAATTATATGGTCCATGTAAAATGGGTGGTACAAATATGTACCGCTAGGCACTTACAGTGTCCAAATTTCTTCAATGCATATTGTGTACGCAAATGTATGTGAATATACAATAATATATATTTATAGTGATTTAACCGTTCAACATGCTCTCTCACTACTCGAGGAAGACGAAACTGATGTTCAGGGCATTTTCATCGAACCACCTGAACCGGGCGTTGTTTCCGATGAAGATTCAGCAGATGAGGATGGAGGCGGGCTTCTTGATAATTTATGTGGGCGACAACTAGGAGCTTGTGCCGAAGTAGTGCTTCGAAATGGTAAGAGTTTTTTTGAAGAAGTTGACAATTCAACTGAATTAGCTGATCAAAATAGTAGTCCACCCAAGAAACTGAAAAAACTACCGCAAAAAAGAAAACTTGGATAAAAGCGGATATATCTAATTTAAATCCTATATTTCCTGAGTCAAATTATTCTGCAATTCGTGATTTAGGAAACGTATTCGAGAAGTGAGAAAAAACACATACGAATTACTCGCCCGTTTTTGATTCGACAGTATAATCGCTACATGGGTGGAACAGATAGAATGGACGAAAATGTCGCCCTCTATCGAATTGGCATTCGTGGGAAAAAATAGTGGTGGACAATATTCACATGGCTGCTTGACACCGCCGTCCACAATGTTTGGATATTACTCCGCAAATCAGGCCGCGAAATCAATCAGTTAGAGTTTAGAAGAGAATTGGTAAAAACTTACCTTACAAGATATAAGGAACCACCCAAGGGTGCCGGACGGACATCTACTTCTAAGGAAAGCCTTTCAAAGAGCAGGTATTTAAATTATAAACACCTTTAATAGTATATGGGACACCTTTAATAGTAATAGTACATAATATTCAGCAAATTAATTTTAGGATTTCCGATGAGTTACGGTATGATGGTTTAAATCACTGTCTCTACAACCACTCAAAAGTTTCGTTGTGCTACTGAAGGTTGCCGTGGACGTGTAAAATCTGAGTGCACAAAGTGCAATGTTGGTCTGTGTATGTCTTGTTTTGTACCATTCCATACGAATAAATAATAATTTTTCTTTGCATGTAAATAAGAATTTCTTTGCATGTATAAAAATAAATAATTTATTATTAAATAAATTACTCTAAATATTGTATAATCAATGTTTATTTTATTCACCTAATTTGTTTTGCTGCACAAATCGACAAGAAATATCTTAAAACCCTTAATATAAGTTATTGCCAATTTTGCTCCCGTATGATCCTAGCGGTACCGTACGGAACCGCTTTATCTCTCGTAAATGGGAGGGGTGGGGGGACTGTGATAAGTTAATTTGTTATTATTACTATAAATTTAACTCAGTTATGGCAAAAACATTAAAATTTTTAAGATATAAATTAATTCCGGCCTTCCCGGGTTAATGTATTTATTTTGGTTCTATATTATGTACGAAAAAATACTACCCGTATTCGTTCAACATGGATGCGAGTATGGTTCGACCGGTTCCGAAGACGTCGCTGGGAAGGACAAAACTGCAACACATCAAGCCATCTACGTTTCAACGCCAGTCAACATGATATTATGTTGAGACTGTAAAGATAAACACCAAATAAATTGTTATAGAAACTACCGTCCTTATTTTACTCGTAATATGTATTTACACGCAATGGTGCTTTGATAAAAATCTTGGCAATAACCATGAAAAAGGATTTAAAAAAATGTTACTTAACGGCATTTAAACCAGTTTTTGGAGTAATTACAGTATTAGTACATGGTTTTTCAAATTATAAATCGGATGAACGAAATATGTTGTCGAAATGTCCATGATATCCAATAAACATTCTGTCAATCAATGTAGATTCATTGTATTGTTGTTTACTGGAATTTGGGTTTATTTTGAATTCATGTTGAGGTAGGGTTGTCGAATATATTGTCAGTCAAACCGGAACCACTGTTCCGGTTTAACATGCCAATGTATGTTACTTTTTTAGTCTCAAAGTTCATTCCCGAAAGTACAAGTTTCTATCTTCTGTGTTATTTATTTATTTATTTTTTTATTTAAATAATTGTTGGTTGCCTCAGCTACTAGGGCAATTGGCCACCAGGTTACATAATGGTTTACATGCATTTGTTTGTACAAATGAGTTATTTTAAGTTAAATTTTTGATTTGATGTTGATATCCTTAAGGTATTGAATGATTCGGTCTTCTATATCGGTGTTATCGTTGCTAAAGGTTGCTATCGGTGTTAAAGTTGCTGGTAGGGAATTATTTGCTCTCTGTAGTTGGTACTCTTGGCAATCTAGAAGGATGTGTTCTACGGTTAGGCGAGTGTTACATGTACTGAATTGTGGCGGGTCGGTTTTTTTGGAATATATGTACGTGGGTGTACATGGTGTGCCCAAGTCTCAGTCTTGTTAATATCACTTGCTCTCTTCTGTTAGTTCGGGAGGACCATTTACCTACACTATTTTTTATTTGGTGTAAGTGGTTATTTTGGTTATTTTGCCATGCTACTTTCCACTTTTCTTCGAGTTTTATTCGGATGTAGTTTTTTAGGTCAACTTGGAATGGGTATGTCCATGATTTCTTCACTTATGGCTTCTTTAGCTAGTTGGTCAGCTTGTTCATTACCTTCGATTCCTATATGTGAAGGTATCCACATAAGGATGAGTTTCTTGCCGTCGTGAATAGCTTCATGCATCGTCTCTTTGATTGTCGTAACCACTGGATTGGCGGTACTTTCTTGTTGAACGGATTGAATTACACTGAGCGAGTCACAGTGTATGATATATGTGCCCCTGGTTTCATTATTGTTTTTTATTTCTTCTGTTGCCTTTAGAAGACAATAAGATTCTGCAGAGAATATGCTCATGATATCGGGTAGGTTAAATTTTGATTTCTCTTCGTTGAACACGAGTCCTGCGCCAGTCTTATTTTCTACTTTTGATCCGTCCGTATATACTGCATGGAAAGGTGAGTATTTCTCGACTATGGATTAGTAGGAATTTCTGTATAGGATTGGGTTGGTATTAGATTTGTTGTATTTTGTAAGGGATAGGTTGAAAACAGGTTGTTTAAGGAGCCAGGGTGGATATTTTATTATATTGTCTGTCCATATCTTAGTGAATCCAATTTCGAGGTCTTGAAGGTGTTCGCCAAGTTTTGCGGCAAGTGGCGTAGTCATTTGAATCGTTACTTTCCCGTTTTGATTCTTTTCGAGTATGCTTTGAAAGGCTGGTAATTTGGGTTTACTTGCGAGATTTGTAAGGTATATTAGTGATAGTTGTATTCGTCGGTGTTCAAGTGGCGGCTGGTTAGATTCGCATTGCAGGCTGCTAATAGGACTAGTTCTCATAGCTCCCGTTGCTATCCGTATTGCAGCATTTTGAATAAGCTCCAGTAGTTTAGTCAATCTGTATTTTGCGTTTATTAACGCAATACATCCATAATCTAATTTTTATTTATTTGATCAATAAAACTTCAAATTATAAGGTACATATGTATTAGATCTTAGTAACGAAGAGGTAGCGACCCTGCTACTCGTGCTTAAGGTCCGGGTTCGAATATCGGTCAGGGCATGGATATTTGTATTTGTCCTTATCACCTCATCCTCATTTAACATAATGAAAAATAAATAAAAAATTTTAAAAAACATCATAAATATATAACCGTTCCCAACCCGGATTAGGTCACCATGGTAGTTGTAGCCCCAAAAATTCGTTCTTCGGAGTGAAAGGCCCGTGCCCAACATAAGAAATCTAGCAGTACGGTAGTGAAAACTACGGATCGGTGAGACTACTGTGGGATGTTTATGGACTGAAGAAGAGAAGAGATGTATTAGAAAATAAACAATCTCAAATAATCGCTAACCACAGTGGATATCGTTTATAACGCCATCTGATATAGCGACATATCGGTTTTTGCGAGGAAAGTCCCGGACAGCAACTTTTTTTTTATACGTGAGACTTATTGCTTGTAACGACATCGGATATTACGACGAAATGAATATAACGACGAAAAATGGCTTAATATTTGGGTCTAATTATCTTTTATTACGACGTATCGCCACTGCCTAACGCAAAAACGCCGGGTAAGTACCGAATTGGCTAGGAGAATTACCGACTTATGAAAAGGCAAGGCGAAACGCGACAGATAAACATATTCATTCAGTGGTTATTGGTGAATCCCTATAAACCGGGACATCTGACAACCCTATAAATATTAACTGTTGTATTATTTGTTGATATTCCAGGGCAACAGTCCTCATAAATCGTTGACATCTCTTCCAAAATAATTTGTGGCGTTTTTCCTTTTGTGAGGAACTTTATAACGGAGCGAAACTCAATTTTGTCCATAGTTGGGGTGCTCTACACCTTTACTTGTTTATTCTGCAATATCTCACAGCCTAAAGGCTCATTTACATTTACATACAAGTATGAGGTCTTGTATACGATACATCACCTCATACATGAGTTCATACAATAATTTATAAGTATAATTTGTCAAACCTATTGACATTTGCTCATAATTTCTGTATGAGCAGAATTTTACATATACTTGACTTGTATGAGTTGACAACCTGGTGGAAAATTAGGTTATGTTTTAAAAGGTTATATCATATTTGTTTGTTTTCAATAGTTTTTCTTTTTTTACAAGTTAAATTTGTCTGTGTGGAATAAGGATACAACTCTGTTTTTAATTGAGAAAATCAGAGGTTGATATATCTGGGATCGAAGTCGAAGGAGTATAAAGATTTTAATAAAAGAAAAGATATTTATGATAACATATCTGAAGAGTTAAGTTGCATGGCTAAAGATGTATAGACTAAATGGCACAACATAAAAGTCAGTATAGTTGAGAGCTATCTAAAGTATAAATCCTATGTGCGTACATCAATTAAGCAAATTAGTCACCAGTTACCAAGAACCGCAATGTAACAGTCAGTTGATCCGCAGGTTATAGAGCTTCTCGAAATCTTGTATCACTTTTAGTAATTAATGGAGCCACCAACGTGAGTATTCTTTCTCACATAATTTCTGAAGCATGAACCATCTTCTAAAGTCAGTTCAATAATCAACATTGAGTAGACCCCATGGGTTTCTCGTGGAGATAAAAAATATCGCTGCCACCATCTACGCTTTCTTTTTCGTGATATTGACAGAAGTAATGCACATGTACTTAAATACAAAAAACTCTCCTCGTCATCAAGACATTTTTTGCGAGTGTATGCGTGTATGCAAATGTAAACAGAGCACAAAAATGACATGATTTTAGACTTGTATGTTGACTAGTATGATCATACTTGTATGAACTCATACTTATATCCCATACAAGTCCTCATACTTGTATCTAAATGGGGAGTCATACAATTGAACTACTTGCACAGTTTTGCACAAACCCTTCGATAACACTTTCATTTCGCGATATTTTTGACCTCCCCTTATATAAACCAAATCAGAATGTGTGAATTAGAATGTAGTTCTATTTAAAAATTACAAAAAAATTGTTTAGCACAATCAAATATAAATAAACACGTAAAGAAGGTAACTTCGGCAATAAGTAACGAATGGTAAACGCGTATCTTCGGAAATATTCGGGAGGTAACGATTTATACTAGAAACATATAAATAATTCATGTTGGCGACATTTTTTGATGTAAATAGCCGTGTCCATCTTGGTTATTGGTTCGAGTTCATTCCAGCGCAAACTTGCGCAATTTGCCTTCTAAATAGGACAGTCATGAACGTCGCCATCTAGCAAAGCGCGGCACTTTTGATCTTAACGCGTCTTAAGGATTCCGCAAACTTAAGCGTTTACGGTGGCGTTCGCGGTGGCGATCTAAAGGAACGTATGTAATACAATAAGATCACACGTATACAAGCGTTCTACTATCAGAAAACGGCGGCTAGTTCTGCGATCAGTTTTGCTATAGCCAAGCATTGGCGGTAGCGTTGACAACATAGTCATTTTGACCCGAAGATTCCGGGTTTGAAGACCAATCTTTGGACTACGAGTTCTCAATAAAATTCTTCGGGTTAACTCATGTACAGTACAAAGTCTACACCTAAACCTACATACAAAAATATTATGGTTTAGAAAACAATTGTTTCAAAAATTTAGCTGAATTGAACATAAGAAAAAGTGATCCAAGTTACGAAGGAATATTGAATATTACATCTTAATGAAGATCGATTATATGACGAAATAAATCTAATTAGACAATATGTTGCCGAATTGTTGTCTTGAATTAAGGGTTGCAATTTTTAAAACGGTCGATAATGTGTACCAAATAAAAAAAAAAAAAATTCTAAAGCCATGTCTATTCCAGTTAGTAACGCATCTGAGGAACGAATCTTTTCTATTATGGAATCTGTTTGAAGTGATAGAAACAGAACTCATTTAAATCTAGTAAAAAGCTCGCCATTAGAGTTATTTTCGACATGGATTGTGAAAATTTTTCTTCTTATTTAAAAGCTCCAGAGCAGAAATCATTGGTATTAAGTGCACAAAGTGGCAAGAAATATAATTTATATTAAATATAACAATATTTAATTCTAAACCTCCCCCACCCTAACCAATTTTATTTTCCTTCGGGTCAACATCGTCGCAATGTTGGCAACCCTAAGTGGGGGTCAAACTCAACAAGCTGCGTTTGGCCGCAGCGATAGTCGTTGTATCTTCGAGGATGATATTTTCTCTAATTATGGAAAATTTAACAGAAAAAATAACGGAAGCTATAAAAGAAAAGAAAGTCTTAGCGCATCCTGAGTATAAAAATATTAGGAAAAAAAATGCTAATAAAGTGTGGGATGAAATAGGAAAACTATTGGACTCTTTGTTTTTTTCTGAAAAGAGTTGACATTTTATTAGTATTATTTTTAATTATGTAGTATAATCTAAACAAATATAACCTATTCCGCTCCTCATCTTCAAGAAGTGCTGCCAAAATCAGTGCTTCTTTTTAGGGTTTTGTAGGTATGACCAAAAAACCCTTATACCGTCATTTTGTCGTCTGTCTGTCTGTCTGTTCGGTAAAAATTGTAGCCAAACGGCTAAACCTAGAGAGTTGAAATTTGGCATGCTTATACAACTCTTTGACCCGCACATGGGAAAAATACTAAAACATCTAAAAAACATATCCCCCTAAAAACATAAACAAATATGTGCTTATTAAAAAAAAGTATATATTTTTTTTAATTCTGAGTAGGGTATTAAATGAAAGCCCTTAGTACGTGGATTAACGATCAAAATTTTATTTTTGCAAAATAAATTATTTTGATGCGATTTATGCCAAAATTGTGCAAAAAAAAATTTGTCCCACACCCTATAGCCCAGATGGTTTAAACTAAAAATCTGAAAAAATTCTAAGTAATTTACATTGATGTGAACCGGAATAGTAAAACAGGAATTTTTGATCAGATTATGTTTTCGGAAAATAACGCATTTTTTGTGTTTTTAACTAAAATATGTTAAATATTTAATTCGCTATGTAACACTCCAGATCAGTAACTCTAGTAGCTCAGTTGGTTTTGTGATGCACTTTGTAATTTGCAGTGCGAACGTTGCAGAGTTCGAATCATGTTAATTTTATTTTAATCAGTTTTTTTTTTGCATTTTTATTTTGTTTAAATTATTTTGTCAAAATTCTAGTTATATTTTGGTAAATGTTGCATTTATTTTTTAAAAGCGTAAATTTAATAACCAGTGGGAAGTGTTCTGTTTGACGAAATCAGAGAGCGGGACTTATGATATTAGCAACCAATGGAAGCCATAGGCGCAATTTTAAAAATCTTACTGAACCTTGCTACTTAAATAAAATACTGCACATATTTAGAAACTTAAATAATGGTATTAGGCATTCGAATTAAAATTCATAAAAAAATATTTTGACATAAAATTTGTTTTGGCATCCCAAATAATCATCATTCAGTTACTAAATACCTGCAAAACCCAGAAATGTGTGAAGATTCACACTTCACATAAATTTTTTACTGTTAGCATTATAAAATTTTCACACAAGCGTATTATGCCGTGATTCACTAAAACTGTAGCTAATCGTTACCGCCTCTGTGAAAGATACCGCGTGAGTTTGAGAAGACTTGGATCGCGCCTAGTACCGCTACCATGGCGCCCAGCGCGACCGCCACCGTCACGCGTTGATTTGCGGAATCCTGATACACTGTTCTATTCGTTCTGACGTATTCATCAGAACACGTGTCCACTGTAACCGTTACTCATTATTTCAGTGCTAATTACAATGAAATTAAACATACGTAGACAGGAGGAAAAATATAACTGCGATATTAATTTTTTTGGCAGTGTTCTAAATATAACTCCGGGAAATATAATGCATGATGATCTAAATTAATAATTAAGCAAGAACATAACGAGTTCTTGTGCATTATTATGTACATCGGTTATTACAGAACTTTACTGAACGTTCTGATCTCGTGAGACTTCCGGATTTAGGTTGCACCGCAATGCACACTGCTTTAATAAAACATCAATAATTACTCAACAACCCTCAGTGGATCGTTTACCACATCCTCACTTGGTTCAACTGTTTTACACTATTTGTTAGTTTATGGTATAGCTCAATTTATGTAGAACGTGGGTTTAATGAACACAAGATTAATTCTTGTTTTAAATGTTATTTTAGATTAACTTATTTACATTTCAAGTTGAACAAAATGCACTTCGTTAAAAAAAAAATGATTAGAGTCGCCCAAATAAACACCAAACACTCCGTTGTAATGAAACACCCCCTTAGAATAAAAGTTTTGAAATGCTTATAGTGTGGGGACCTCTGACATATGGATATGATATGTCACGGTTGGCTGATTAATTTACTTCATTTGTACTTACTCTGTTTATCCCTAAACTGTAGGTCTCCCTCACATTATGGATTCCAAGACTTGCGAGCGGATCAAGTCTGGACCCCGCTATTGGTCCGCTAGCTGGTTGCTAGATTCTTGGAAGGATTTAAGGGTTTGATTAATTAAACTCAACATTTTAACTAACCTACTTTAATTAAGATTACGGTTTAGTATTTACATGATTTACATAGATTTACAATTATACGATGACTAAATCCAGAGTGACACACATTCGCACACACTAAACACACTAGACACACTAGACATACTAGACACACTAGACACACTAGACACACTAGACACACTAGACACACTTTACACCAAACACTAATTTAACCATTACATGTTTCTAAATATTGTCTCTCTATTCTTTAGATGGTCACTACACTAACGTTCCATACGGAATAACTTGTTACTTTAACTCGACTCGCCCGAACACTCTAAATGTCCCTAACCCATGATTAACAAAATCTCACTCTACTTAAAACACGACTTAACTTCTTCACTCTTTAGACTCAACTACCCTAATGACATCCTAACGTTATGACAGTTTAAAATCAACTGCCTATAAAAAGAGAACCACCCAGAAAAGCTTACATCGCCAAACTGTTAAATATCATTTCACACCCTCTTGATTGCCCGTCTTGTAATATTTTAAAATTCGCAATTTATTGGTGATAACTCAGATAAGTATCCCATTAGAAAAATAACCCAACCATAATATTTATATTTCAGACAAAAACGAATTATTATTTATGTGCTTATGGTCGACATATATTTTTGACACAAGAATTAACTTTTATTGTTACATTTACAAAAGTCTCATGTTACAATAATAAACATGTCTACCCTTATCTTGAATGTCCTTTCTAAGAAATAGATTATTTTTTATCATTTAACATTTTTAATATTTTACACTAATTGTATGATTATACTGAATTTATTTATGAATTTTATTGATGAAATAATACCAAAATACCTCCCTTACAATAGCCTATGCTTGAATATTGGTTTCAGTCTACCATCATACCCAATTACATAAAAATATGAAATAAAAATGGTCGTCAGTTGCCAACATAACGGGGTAAAGATCGCCAGTTACATCATTGATTACATACAAAATGCTTAGGCTAAATGCCCGCTCAGCAATAATAATTCCTCAGCTGACGGTCTTAATTAACCTCATTGTGCAAACAGCTGATTGTTGTTTTTATTATTCTATCATAATTATATAATAACTTCGATGTATAAGTTTCATTGAATTTGAAATGACTTTACATATATTTTTTTTTATGACAAGTTTATACAAGCTACTGAAGTATAAACCCCTACAACGCACGCAAATGACTTTTTTATTAAGTGGCTTGAAATGACTTTTCGAATATTTTCATTTTTTTTACAAGATGTACATTTTTTCACGACCAGCCCCACCACGATTTCATTTTCGTCAGCCGCCAGGCTAACGCTTGTTTCGATTATTAGCCATCTCTAAACTATCAATTTAAAAAAAAAAAATTAAACGGGATGAAATGACCTTCAAAAATGCAACGCTGTCTCTCGGACTATAAGTTGTCACTAGCTATTTTTTTATATATTGAAGTTGGCTTTTCCTAAACAAAATGATCAAAAGCTTCAATCAAGCAGTAAAAGATACTAGATTTGAAAATCTAGTTCCGCTTAAAGCAAAGAAACGCCTATACATAACGTAGAGCAGATAGTACATAACTCTGTATCAAACACCCATGCTTCGAGAATCAAAAGTATCTAGAAAACTTCCAAACAAATGCAGCTAATTCCTGTGTATTTGCTACAAGATCAATGGACATTAATATGAATTGCAATAATACAATGAGAATATATAACTTTTTGCATGAGATATGTAACTTGTTGAATTTTTGAAAAAAATATATTTTTATTTTATGTGAGGCATTAATTGAATACTCTTGATACTTAAGATAACAAACGAATAGTTACAAAAAATACATATAAATTTATTTTGGAATAATTTAACAGAATATATGTTCTATATAAATAATAATAAATCCACACGAACAGACTGACTAAGTGGCGCGAAACTACCAACAACAAACTACGAAAAGTTAAGGACGACATACAAAACTGGAACTCAGGCACTAACAGACGAGAACAAGTAATAATGACAAGACTCAGAATCGGACACACCAGGCACACACACGAACACCTCATGGCAAGACTAGACAACAAAATATGTGAGACATGCAACGAACAACTCACCGTCAACCACATACTAATTAACTGCCAACTCTACACTAACTTATGTACAAACAGTGATGCCAAGTTGGTGCATTTTGCACTAGATCTGGTGCATTGAAAGCCTATCTAGTGACCAAAATTACGTTCTAGTGCGCTAGTGCAAATTCTGGTGTGTTTCTGTTTTAAATCATCTGTTGATGATTGCGCCTAACTTTTTATAAGTTGGCAAATTTTGCTATATCATTGTTAATATTTCCACACTCTAATGCTGAAGTAGAAGACTTTTTAGCAATTTGAACATAATTAAAAACAAATTAAGAAATAGGCTTCAGGTTGATACTGTTAATGCAATATTAACAGTAAAGGCTGGACTTAAAATATACAACAAATGTTGCTTTAATTATGAACTGCCAGATTCAGTGGTTTCTAAAATCAAAACAAACGAAACACACAAAAATTAAATAAATCAATACATGGAAGAAGCATTTAATATCTATTTTTAATAAATTAAAATAAATAATAATTTTTTCCTATTCTGTTAGTTAAGATGAGAAACATTTACTTTTATCTTGTGATTAAAAATATGTTAACTAGGCAATTGGGAGTTTGCAATGTGTAGTTTTTGTTTTCAATGTGATTAAGTTAATAGTTAATGTTTATTATATATTTATTATTCTTGTACTGAGTATTAAAATATTAAAAGTTATAATTCAACAATAAAAATAAATAAATTTATTATTATATTATTATTACTAACAGGCATCTTCATACAACAAAAAAGTAATTGTTCGATATTGTTTTTGAACTCCCCAAACTCGGACTACACCCTAGTTTTGGTGCATTTCTGGTGGATTCTTACGGTCTATTTAGTGCATTGAAAGTATCTATAGTTGGCATCACTGCGTACAAACTACAATTTACAACAAGACCTTAAAGACAACTTAAGACTAGACTCAACAATGACTAATAACGTACTGAACTTCTTACAGGCAACCAATATTCAGCATCTAACATAAGTTTAAAATTAATAATGTATCAATAAACTAATTATGTATCAATCATGTAACCTTAGTAATTTCAGACACTAATAGCCAAGCATCTGAAGTGTCTTAAAATATATATATAAAAAAAATAATAATAATAATAAATGCTGCTGGTATAAAAAACAAGAACATATATTACAGTTAATAGTTTATGGGAAAATAATATTAAACAAAACTGTTTCGAGAAATGGTATCCGGAATAATATTTGTATGGCATTGTTTATTAATATGACGTATAGAACTCTTATCATGATTGTATTTTTAGAACAATTCGGATGTTCCTCGTCACTATATAGTTAAGTTAATTGTTATGTTGGATTCGATAACACGTAAGCAGAAAATAACAAGACAGGTCTAAAATGTTTCAACTGACATCTCTACTAAATATACGAGGGTTACCTTTTATATTTTACAAACGACTAGATGGCAATATTGAAATTTGTCATTACTATATTCGTAAAATATGACATTTATTATTGTGAAATCAGTGACAGCTTATAAATTGACCGAGTAGTTTGTTGACAGTGAGCGTTAAAAAAACAAGTTTGTGAAAAATTGATATTACTCGTGAAGGTTTTCATTGGATGATTTTTTACGATTTTAGTAAACGCCTAACTCAACAACAATACATAGATTCGCTTCGTTCAACTTTTGGTACTGAAGAACCATAAGAAAAGACTGTTTACATTGGTTTACAGAATTTCGTCGTGGTCATGCGTCCGTCAGTGATTAATTGCGTGAAGGTCGACCAAAATCGGTTGTGATTCAAAAAAACATCGATGCTGTGCGCAAAATGATTGAAGAAGATCGGCATGTGACTTACCGTGAGATAGAGGCATCCTTTTGCATATCACAGACTGCAATACATTCGATTTTACATGAACATTTAGCTGTGAAAAATATCTGTTCCCGATGGATTCCACATAATTTGACCGAAGCTCAAAAAAAGGCTCGTGTTGAAGTGAATACTAAAAAAAATCAACCTAGGCACTGCAAATACGTATACAACATTGTTACATGTTACGAAACTTGGATTTATTCATATGAATTGGAAACTAAGCAACAATCCACTGTTTGGGTCTTCCAAGATGAACCGAAACAAAAAATTCTGTCTTAGTTTTTGTAAAACTTAAAAGGTTGTCCTCGCATTTTGATATTGTCACAATTATGGTATAATTGTGTTCTAATGTCTCATTTCCTTGAGCGGTCTTTAGGTTGTGTAGTTCAAGGTTGCTGACTGACGGTTTTGGGAATTAAAGAGTGTTGCGTATTTGTCAACATAAGTATTGAACTACATTCTAATGTGTTGATAAACATTATTCAATTGTGCTGACTATGTTCTTTAATTGCTGCCACCAATTACACAAATGAATAATGTTTCCAAAATAATTGAGGTAGGACCTGACGTCATAGTGTCCTGGTTAACAGTTATAAAATGGTCTTAGGGAATAGAGTCGTGGTTAGTCATTTTTGGTAGTCAAGTAGTAGTCATTCTTGTGACCAGTCATCAGTCCGCATCACGCTACCCAAAGACCAGCCCAGCTGTTGAAGTCGCCAAAACGAGATGTGAGTGTTGTCTACAGGGCTTCTCCACCTGTTCGCCTCGTGCGGATACGTGGGGTGGTTCGACCGATCCTGGAGAAGCCGGGGCAAGAACGAGACTTACATCAGCTTCTAACGGCCAACACCAGCAGCCATTTTGACCAACAATTGTATTCTGATGTAAATTAATATTTGGCAGAAAATATTCCGTTCTTAACTTCACCCCGTGACAATATAAAGGTTTTTTGATCACATGAACCGTAAAATATATATGTACATAGTATACGTATTTTCTAAAAACAAATGGGAAAGTGTTGTTAGTATTCCATATACTACAAAAATATAACTGTGATATTTTGAGTGTAAATAAATTTTACCTTCTGGAAAATTCTGCGTTTTTGTTATTTGAAGAACCCGAACACGTTACAACTGGTGTCAGAAGTGGGATATCAATACATTTTCGTGGCAATATTTACGTTAGCTTGAAGCACTGCTATGTCACCATCATTTATAGTATATGTTTGAATACATTAGCTGACGTTACACTTATATTTCATTAACTTTAATTGATAGAATAACTTGATTAATCAGTTGTCGTCTTACACTGTGCGATTAAACACGAATGATATACCATCTTATGTGTACATGAGTGTTTTATTTAAACAATTCTTTTTGCTATTTTACCTAACAATTATATATTTTTAATTGTGAGTGAGGCAGGAAACCTATTCTTAGATTAACGAAAAATTTTTAAAGAATATATATTTCACAAATTATGTTGTATGTCTTGCGTTCTATATTTCATGAAATGGCTGTTTTAAAAATATGACACCTCCCTCCATCTAGTAGGACAGGTACATATAAACAAATGATTAAAGTTAAATTAAAATTACTAAAGAAAAATAGTTCGGTTTAGTTTCAGAATAATTCGTTAAAATGCCAACATTTAATGTCGAAAACTGACAGTTTATTTTCTACAATGATTTATGCTCCTCAAGTATTTTGACCTCATTAATTTAATGTTGCTGTAAATTGTTGCCTGAGTTGCTTGAAGGGGTGTATAAGTAATTTTCTACCAAAATAAACCATTAGCTTTTAATAGTATTAATTACAGATATATTTTCAAAATGTAGTTTTAGTACCTCGTAAATAAAGTATTTAATTGATTTACGATAATAAAAACAAACATTAAGCTTCTAGGTTGGACTGGATTTTATTATTACTGAGGCGCGGATATTTTATGCAAAACCAATTAAAACATAAATTTTATCATTATTTTTGTAAACGGTCAGTATTTATCCGCTTACGAAGACAATGGTAAGATTTATATTTTGATTGGCTTTGCACAAAATGTCTGCTCCTTATTTATGACTCTTTAAATTTTCATGAATATGTTAGTCAATAAAGCAAGCCTGTAGCTGCAAACGTTAAATCGTTTTTACCTGCTATATGCCCGCTAAGCAAGGGTACGGACGTGAGTTTCTGCTTATGTCAAATAATTTGCTTAAAATTGTTTATACAAATTACAGGTTCCGCTTAGCCGTTCGCAACCGGCTATAAACTGTAGGTGCCTTTCTGTATACGCTAAAAATGGATGTGATACTGACCATATTACTCTTGAATGTACATAGATTGAAAACATGGTCGTGAAACCTAGCAACAGGAGGCCTAGGCTCACCTTAGGCTGTCGCGCAGATGATGATGTTGATGCCAGTAAAAAGAAAACTATTTCTACGCCTGCAAAATTATTTGTTAATTGAACGGTTCAGAAAGGATGAGAACAAATTTCATCTTTGGACCAAAATATCATTAACTAACTTACGGACTCAATATCAAGAAGATGGAAGCTGTTGAGGTTATTGGACCAAATATTTACCCTTTAAAGGTAGAATTAAGAATCAATTTCTAAATACATTTTTATTGACAAAAATTATTTACTATTATTAGTTACACAAAATGATCTTCAAGAAACTGCAAACAAATTGGAAACTGGGCAAACAGTAAATTCCGTATTAGGCAATACATTTTGCACTATGATTATTACCAAAAACCAGTCAGAACTTCAGAAATAATTTTTAGATACGTGGTTAGCAGGAATGATCAGTTACTCTCAAAGGGTTAAATAAATTATAATGGTTATCCACTAGCCATTACTCTATTTTTTATCATATATATTTATATTTCAGAACATCTTTTCTTAATGCAAATATAAATTATCGCGCGATGTATGACTAGTGTTTTTGATTTCTCGACATTTTTCATTTCTCGAGAAATGAAAAATTAGACATATTTTCTCGAGAATTCTAGAGAAATCTCGAGAAAAATAATTATTAGAATATATATCTTTTTTAATGTTGAAAATATTGTAGAGGATAAAAACATGTTAAAATTATAGTCAACTTCAAAGTACTAAAGTATTCATTTAAATAACATTAGAAAAAATTGATAATGGTGCTTGTTAAGTGCGTGATCTGGTGGTGTTCCCGGATGGGGACACTGACCAGAACCCTGCTCTGAGGAGCACTAAAAATAACCGGGTGAACTGTATCATGCGTAATCCACGCGATTGTAGAATGTAGAAGATAGGATGGGAGAAATAGCGGTTAATTGGACTAACCTCATACTGATGTGCGGTCGAAACAAAGGGCCCTTTGAACTGCAGTAGTCTGGTCCACTCTGGAGAGAGAAGAGATGGGACACACAGCTACGTTGATACACACACAATAAGTCCACAATCGCAAATTAATAGAAGACGGGGTCGTCTTCTGTAGAGCCCGAACACGGGGTTTTACCGTAACACAAGGCGGTAATAGCCAGAATTGTCGACACTAACGATACTATAAACGAGCTGCTATCGGAGCGAGCTTGTTCGATACTATATAGAAAAAATATTTAAAGCTAAAAAACCCCCCACTTAAAGATATAGGATTCGCACCGGAACGTAGCGCGAACAGTGCTTTAAAAATGATTAAGAAAACAGTGCTTTAAAAATTTTCAAAAAATTAAGTAATCAATAATAATAAAAATAATTATTTTATGTAACTTGTAGGTAATCTTTTACATAACAGTTTTAAACTGAACAAAAAATGAAATATAATTGATTATCGTACATATATAATTAGTAGAGAAAGGTAAAAATATGCAACGGTACTTTTGCCATAGGCGTGCTATTTTAAACTTTATTTTAACAAAAAACCAACAAAAAATGAAAGAATAAAACACTTGTACCGCAATGAATTCTTATCTTAATAACGACACCTCATTATTTTGGGATTATATCCGAGATAGGTAATTCCGATCACCCCTTTGCCATTGGTCGGTTTTTAATAATATAATATATAAGATAAGATATTAAATTTTTATACGCTACACTATTTGTCAGCAGGTCATATTACAAATATATATAATTACATTTTATTTCTACAGATAACACATGCGCGTTTTTTATCGATAAACACCCTAACTAAAGTACCGTTGCATATTTTTGTTAACTTTGTTTGTCGAACCCTAATAATTAACAAGTGTGTGTATGAAATCTGGGTACCATTGTGACGTCATTTTTTCCTAAGGTCATCTGTTAATCTTATAATCCCAGTGATAAACGAAATTTTTTGGCATAAACAAGTTAAAAATACTCAGCTAGAATCAATTTTTTGCAAGAATTCGATGTTTTTAAAATAAAAGTTAATGGAATAGTGGTTAAAAATAGTGAAAATAATTAAAAATTAGTATTAAAATAGTGCTAATTTAGTGTTTTGTGTTAAAACAGTGTGCAGAGGTTTTTAAAGAAGACTCAGTTCTAAATCTTCCAGAGTACATATTTTTTAATGTGGAGATGGTCGTGTCCGTAATGAATAGAAGTGGAAAGGTTGTACGGGTATCGGACATAAATAAAAACAACTATCTACAGCTGATCAGTTTCGGAATAGTTTATTCCTTCATCAGAGCTGCTACATAAAGGAAAATCAGAGTACAGTATTTTTTAATTTCAATATTGTAACACTAGGTTGTTTAACCCGTCAACAATTACTGATTTTTACAACAACAAAAAATTGTTTTGACTGTATTAACTTGGTTCTTTACCATCCTTTCTGCATGTTTTCTTTTAATATTCCTTTCTTTACATAATGAGTCATGTTGTTTTTCGAAAATACCTGACATGGTGGTATATGTTTTGGTTCATTATACGAAATTAAGATACGTTAAAAAATAAAATCAAATACATATATAAACAATTGAAATTTTTATGTTATAAATCCGTCATTGTTGACGGATAATAACCTAGTAATAAATATACACTAAATTAAAAAAAATATATTGTAACAATAAATGCTAATTAGGTAAATATTATAAATCGCTTCTTATCTGTTGCCACAGTTGCGTTGCGGGAGACGAAGACAAATTTTATCAAAATTAAATTATAATCAGTGACTCACTAAACATTATATTTTTTTAAAATAGTTTTCTAAAAGCACAATGCGTTTAACGTGGCGTCGAGAAAAATTTAAATTTCTCTAGAAATTTTTTTTACATTTCTCGAGAAATAAAAAATGAGAATTATAACTTTTTCTCGAGAAAGAATTCTCGAGAAGAAATACTATGTATGACGCAGTGTTTTTTTTTTTTTTAATTAATATTTTTTTATTTGCTAATACATTTAAATATTCACAAGATATACTATAGTCCGTTCAAATGTTAGAATGCAGTTTTGCTCTTATGGGGAAATGAGAGCGGTGCTGCCAAATGATGTCAAAAATATATCAATGAATCCAAAATATGATGCGGAATTTAACATTCAGCATTATGCTGGCTTTTTACACATATTAAATACCTTCAAAACCTGAAATGTGCAAAAATTCAAATTTCACATAAAAAAAAATAAATTCATATTTGGCATGGTTATATAACCAAATAAACTCACGCCCTTTTCATATTGAATGTTTTAAATTAATTTCAGTATTATATTCATTAAAAAACATGTGTAAAATTAATTAAGTATTCAATTTTCTAAACTTTTAATAAACCTTTCATTACAAATAGTCAACTTCATTGCATATATGACAGCTAGTGGATTAAAATTCTGATAAAACCTATGTGGGAAGTAATTTGTTTGGACAGTATTAAGTGATCACACGGTGTATTCTTTGTTAGTTGTTAAGAACTTTATTAGATTATATAAAATATTAGGAACGTAATACATTTTGTACTAATTCATGTAGAGTCGCTGTATTTATGTCCTCTAGAGAAAGATAGAGAGATACGAGGGCTATTTGGAAAGTAACCTCCGTTTGGTTATAAAAATAAAACCAGCATAGATACAAATATTTTATTTTACACATCTTAAAACTACATATATTCTTTATTTTTCCACCTAGTCGCCATTTAAATTTAATCACTTGTCATAGCGTTTAACCAGCTTTATTCTAATTCTTTATTCTAACGAGCTAATTTATGCTAATTCCTTCTTTATAGAACACTGCCGCCGCCAGAGAAATGTAGCCAACCTGTCACACCGTTTTGAAGATCTTCATCATAAGCGAAGTGCTGGGACCCAACCCAGTTCCTCATGTGGTTGAACAGGTGGAAATAACTTGGAGCCAAGTCTAGAAGAAAGAACAGGGCGGAACCCATTCGTTTGGTTTTGTGAATCTCGGTCAGCAGTTTTGCTACTCAACAAGCACAAAACTTCCGGTAGCCTAATGTTTCGGTGACTATCTCGTACAAAACAGTCCGAGTAACTTGAGGAAGATTTTCGGAAAGTTTCGAGATCGTGAACCGACGGTTCTCTCTAACATTTGGCAGGATATTCTATTTTGGCACTCATGTTTTGAGGTTATAACAAGTGAACACTTGGCAGTACAATGCTCCCCCTTGCACAGCTGGAAGCTTATTGAATCACTGCACGCGCCGATGTAACAATGATGGCGCTCCACGGTCTACTACTCACGCTACGCAACAATGTAGGTTACTTTCCGAATAGTCCTCGTAGGTAGATAGTAGAGTAATAGGTAGAAATAATAAGTAGTAGTATAGAGATAGATAGATAGATATGGAGACAAACAGATAGAGTTATATCGGGATACAGATCGGTCTCGGAATAAACGGCATTGGTCCTTGTCAGTACACCACCTTGATCTTCTGGTTTGCAAAAACGGGAGATTTACGAGGAGCTACAGCATAGCAGCGAGACACAGAATATACAAACAGAACAGGGAGATCAAGAAGAGAGCTAGCAGAGGCTGACAGACTAGGTGAGATGCAGGCGGATAAGGGCGATGGACGCATCGTCAGATTTCCAATTTGGCAGAGTGATATGACAGAGAAGACGGTCAGATAGGTTACTATCTCACCCACGTCTATTACAACGCGTATCTTGATAGATTTAAGAATCTGTCTTAAAACTTCAGCCATTGTTATTGCAGCAGTTGTCCCGATGTTTCGAGGCATACCATCTTCGAATGCCCAGCATCGGAGAAGGACAAAATGAACCTACAGGAAATTATTGGAAATACGAGCATTGCCGAGAGCAATTTTATATCGGTGATGCCAAGCAGATGCCATTGCAATGGCGAAAGAAATAATCCCTGAACCCCTATATTATGAGAGGATGGGAATGTATGGTGGCTAATATTGAATGCGATGGCGGTTCCAGGGTGGTGCTAAAGTCACAGGGGCCACTTGCGAGCTAGCCCTACGTCCCCGAAAAAAAAAGATAGATAGGTAGAGAGATAGATAGACAGATAGATAGACAGATAGATAGACAGATAGATAGATAAATAGATAGATAGATAGATAGAGAGAAAGAGGGAGGGAGAGAGAGAGAGAGAGAGAGAGAGAGAGAGAGAGAGAGAGAGAGAGAGAGAGTATTAAGATACACATACTATAGTCGGATTGCTGATAGGTGACTGTTACATGTATGTATCAAGTAATGCATTCATATAATAATCTAATTACCATTTTTCAGCGATTTTAAAAATGTGTTTTGTTATTTGTCTTAACTGTCAGTGTCTGGTAATAAATATTAATTAAAATATGGCTTGCGGCCAATTATTAAATTCATAAACTTTAATTTTAAATCTGCTGGAATAAACAACAAATTATAATCCAAAATTTACGTATGAGTACAAATTTTTCCTTATTTATAATTATTATCTTAAAATTAATAATTTTGTTTGTTTGAGTACTGCTGTAAATTTATTTTCGCGCTCTAATTAATAAAGATATCTACGAATCACGCTGTTTCTTTCTAATGCTTTGTTTTTTATTCAAATAATTTTGAAAGTTAGTTGTCAACTTGAGAATTATTTGCATACCCATAGTAACGTATAGTGTTACTATGGGTATGCAAATAATTATAATGATATAGACAGAGAAAGCATATAGTATTGAATATCGATACTTGTAGCAACGAACAGTCACTTATCAGCAATCCATCTATATCTGCCTGTTATTGAAATGAATTTTAAATTGAAATGTATCTAATAATTTGTCACAAGCAGCTGTCAATCATAATTACCTAACAGGTCTGTTCTAAAAACAAATTTCAGCAAAATTAAAATTAACTGAATTGTTTACTATGCGTTTACTACTTCGAAACAGATGTTCCAAAAACGTGTTGCAAGTTTTTGTCAAGTTTTTAAATGATTTAATTTTTAATTACTGCGCCAGTTTCTTTGACGCTCTGCAGTTCTCAGTTGCCACTTTTTTTATCATTCCAGTTTTATTGAGCTAGATACCTTTTCCACATAGCCTGCTGTACTATCTTGAAACCAGTGTTCTTCTATTCCGTCGCTCCGCTGGCAATTCTGAATATTCCAAGTTACACAGAGCCGCAGCAAGAGAAACTTGCGCTAGGGGCAGAGCCGTGTTTTGGACCCTTGGGAAATAAAAAGTTCTCACCTCTCAAAATTTAAAAATTTAAGTGATGAGCAAAAAATGGTCTCACCTCCCAAAATCCAAGTGACAAGCAAAAAAAAAAGGTGCTCACCTCTCAAAATCCAAGTGACGAGCAAAAAAAAGGTCCTCACCTGCCAAAATCCAAGTAACGAACAACAAAAAACACAGGGCCTCGCCTTCGCAATGGCGCTCCTTAGTCAAGCCCGTTAGCGCCCTTTTCCTTAGTGCGCCCAGGGCCGTCGTTTTCATTATTTCCAATTTTCTTTTCAATTTTTTTCTTTAAATTGCATAGTAAATATGAGTTTTTGTTTAAAAATATTGATTTAAATTTATAAAATAAACTTCGTAACCAAAACCATATTTAAAATTAGAAAACAATTTTTTTTTGGCCCGCGGTTTAATTTTCATCAGCAATGTGGCCCGACAGCCAAAAGATTTGCCCACCCCTGCTCTATACTGTACTAACCTAGCGTTTGTTATTTGCTGACAATTTTTGTCAGAAAATATATACCAATGTTTCATGGTCAAGTGATCAGGTTTATGCGTGATATTGAGAGCTTAAACTGCATTTAAACCATATTTAGGGTTTTGTAAGTATGACCACCAGAAAACACTTATAACGTCACTCATGTGTCTGTCTGTCTATCTGTACAATATAAATTGTAACTGAACGACTAGACATAGAATGTTGAAATTTGGCAGGCTTGTACAACTTTTTGACCCATATATAAGGAAAATATAGAGTTCAAAAAAATACTTCGTGGGATAAATATAAACAAATATGTATTTAATGGAAAAATAAATGGTTTTTTACTTGCCCGACCTTAATATATAAGGGGCATGTCGGGATTTTGACTGATGACCACGTTTCATGGTCCAGGGAATCCAAAAAACCTATTTTCGAAGTGCCGTCCGTATGTGTGTGTGTCTGTGTGTCTGTGTGTGTGTCTGTATGTATACACGATAACTCAAGAACGGTTCAACTTAGAGAATTCGTTTTGGTACTAAAAAAATTTCCTATTAAATGGGAAGAACCCTATTGTTTTTTATAAAGATTGTTTGAATAGAAATGGGAGTTTGCTCGTGTCGATTTTAAGATTTTTGCGAATATTTAGCAACAGAAAAATATTTCTAAAAAATTTATTTTAATTTTAATTTTAATTATAAAACTATAAATGCAATAACTAATAACTTTTATTTAAGACATTTTTTGATAAAACGAAAAATGTTGAAAATTTTTTGTAAAATTATTTAAAAATTTTCCAACACTCAATTTTTTCATATTTATATGTAACGTTTCCATGGTCATGATAATTAATTCGTAACAAGTAAACCAAGCCTTGGACAAAAATTTGTATAGAACATAATTTGATGTTTTTACTTGCCCGACCTTAATATATAAGGGGCAAGTATTGTAATCGCGAAAATTTTCGATGTCGAGATTTTGACTGATGACCACGTTTCATGGTCCAGGGAATCCAAAAAACCTATTTTCGAAGTGCCGTCCGTATGTGTGTGTGTGTCTGTGTGTCTGTGTGTGTGTCTGTATGTATACACGATAACTCAAGAGCGGTTCAACTTAGAGAATTCGTTTTGGTACTAAAAAATTCTCCTGTTAAATGGGAAGAACCCTATTGTTTTTTATAAAGATCGTTTGAATAGAAATGGGAGTTTACTCGTGTCGATTTTAAGATTTTTGCGAATATTTAGCAACAGAAAAATATTTGGAAAAAATTTATTGAACAAAAGTTACTATAAATGCAATAACTAATAACTTTTATTTAAGACTTTTTTTGATAAAACGAAAAATTTTGAAAATTTTTTGTAAAATTATTTAAAAATTTTCCAACACTCAATTTTTTCATATTTATATGTAACGTTTCCATGGTCATGATAATTAATCCGTAACAAGTAAACCAAACCTTGGACAAAAATTTGTATAGAACATAATTTGATGTTTTTACTTGCCCGACCTTAATATATAAGGGGCAAGTATTGTAATCGCGAAAATTTTCGATGTCGAGATTTTGACTGATGATCACGTTTCATGGTCCAGGGAATCCAAAAAGTCTCAATTTTTTCATGGTAACGTTTCCATGGTCATGATAAATAATTCGTAACAAGTAAACCAAGCCTTGGACAAAAATTTGTATAGAACATAATTTGATGTATTTTTGAAGATTTATCTAAATATTTAAAAAAAAAAAAAAATTAAATTAATTTTATTTTTTTTTATTTATTTTTTTTGGGAGGGCAAGTCTAGCGGAGGTTTCCCTTCGCCACTGGTTTAAACTTTTGAATGGGGTATCACATGAAACCTATTAATGCGGGGATAAAATTTATTTTCAAAAAATTTATTTTTTATGGGATTTTCGCCAAAAATATCTAAAAAATACTTTTGTCCCCCACCCTATTTCCCAGAGGGGATCTGAAAATCTGAAGAAAAAAAAACTCAGTAATGTACAATTTTGGGAACCGGAATAATTCAACAGGAATTTTTGATCAAATTAGCTTTTAGATCAATTTTTTTTAAAATTATTTAAATGTAGTTTTAAAAAATTAAATGGAAGCTCACTGTACTCATATAATGCATAAAAATTGATGTGAAATGTGAATTTTCACACATTTCAGGGTTTTGCAGGTATTTAGTAAGTGAATGATGATTATTTGGGGTGCCAAAACAAATTTTATGACAAAATATTTTTTTATGAATTTTAATTCGAATGCCTATTACCATTATTTAAGTTTTTAAAGATGTGCAGTATTTTTTTTTTTTATATATCAAGGTTCATTAAGATTTTGAAAATTGCGCCTATGGCTTCCATTGGTTGTTTTTAGTCATAGCTCCTCCCCTTTGATTTCGTGTACATTCAAATATATAATTAAATTATAATTTCAACAATTTCCACTGGTTATTAAATTTACGCTATTAAAAATTAAATGCAACAATTGCCAAAATATAATTAAAATTTTGAAAAAATAATTTAAACAATATAAAAATGCAAAAAATAAATAAAAAATAATATTGTCTCCTCACGTAGGACTCGAACATGAGTCCGATTACGAATTCTTGGACAGAACGCAAGTATCTTAGCCACAGCACCAAGAAACACGTTACTGTTTAGCGTATTATATAACTATAAGTTGTCAACATTATTAGCAAAAAAACACAAAAAATGCTTTTTTTTCCAAAAACATAATCTGATCAAAAATTCCTGTTGTACTATTCCGGTTCACACCAATGTACATTACTTAGAATTTTTTCAGATTTTTAGTTTAAACCATCTGGGCTACAGGGTGTGGGACAAAATTTTTTTTGCACAATATTGGCAAAAATCGCTTCAAAATAATTTATTTTGGAAAAATAAAAATTTGATCGTTAATCCACGTACCAAGGGCTTTCATTTGATACCCTACTTAGAATTAAAAAAAAATATTTTTTTTTTCGATGAGCACATATTTGTTTATATTTTTAGGGGGATATGTTTTTTAGATGTTTTGGTATTTTTCCTATGTGCGGGTCAACGAGTTGTATAAGCATGCCAAATTTCAACTCTCTAGGTTTAGCCGTTCGGCTACAATTTTTACCGAACAGACAGACAGACAGACAGACAGACAGACAGACAGACAGACAGACAGACAGACAGACAGACGACAAAATGACGGTATAAGGGTTTTTTGGTCATACCTACAAAACCCTAAAAATGATTATAAAAAACCTTTTTATCAAAAAAATATTCTTAGACATCCAGCATTCTGTTGTCTTCTTACACTTATTAGTAGGTATTTACTACAACACTTTGAAATGTGTGAAAATTCACACATCACGTCAGTTTTTATTATTTTATTTTATTTATTTTTTTTTTTTTTTCATTTAAAAGTAGGAAGTTAGTGGAAGGTAAATATTTAAATTTACTAGCAAGTTAAAAAAAAGTAGTCATCTAATCTTCAGGGAAAATAAGATATTTTTTATTATTTGTATTCCGACAATTAAGTAAGAATTTGTTTACATTTCATTTTAATTCTAGTTCTTAATCTTGACATCATAAATTATTACTTTGTACGAGGAATTTGTCGTAAAAAGTACACTCTTAATTAAGTTTAGTAGTAATGTTTTGTTTGAAGCATTTTCTTGTTGCTATTAAAAAATAATATTCATATTTTTGGACTTTTAATATTAAATTTTTTGAATTTGGGTAGTGAAAATTTAGCAAATATTTATTATTATTAATAATAAATATTTGCTAATTTTTATAATAATAGTATTTGAGCAGGTACTGACATAGTCGCAAAAAACATTATTATACTGTTTGCAATAAGTTGGGAACCTAATTTTTCGACCCACTTACTTTTAAGGTCGAAAATGAACAAAAAAATACAAAAAATCGATTATTTAAATTTGGAAAAATCACGTTTTGAATGAACTTATTGGACAAAAGATGAATAAACTGAAAAAAACAAAGATAAATGTGATTTGAACGAGTGTTTATTAAACAAAATATATTAAAATTATTTTATTTTATTTAATATTACTATTTATTTATCATTTTTAAATATGCAATTCACAGCTTTTATTTTTTAAATAATCACATAAAACCTCTTATTGAGGAAGTTCTATAGCTGGAGGATCGTAGATTAAGTCTTTGTATTACGAGGGCTACCTTTCAAGTTTTTACAAAAACTAAGAAAGAAACTATTTTTCTTGAGGTTCTTGAGGTGATGAAAATCGCTGTCCACGCATTTTTGACATTCGGGAAAAATTCGGGGATAAATCAGGTGAATACGGGCAATGAGACATTAACTCGATGTTTTTCTCCTTCAAATAATGAGTTATTTGACGTGCTGTGTGGAACCTTGCATTGTCATGATGAAGAATGATGTGAAGTTTTTAGTTGTTTTTCCTGATTTTGTCGATGACTTCTGGTAAACAAATTGTTGTATACCGTAAAGCATTAACTGTTCTTCAATCCTCTAAAGGAATGGTTGCTACATGTCCTGTACAACCGAAGAAACGAGCGATCATTTTCTTGGAAGTGCTTCGTGAACGAACAACTTTTGTGGATTTCGGTTCATTTTGGAAGACCCAAACAGTGGATTGTTGCTTAGTTTCCGGTTCATATGAATAAATCTAAGTTTCATTACCTGTAACGATGTTGTATACGGATTTTTCAGTGCCTAGATTGAAATTTTTTAGCATTCCCTTACACCAATCACCACGAGCCTTTTTTTGAGCTTCAGTCAAATTATGCGGAATCCATTGGGAACAGATCTGTTTCACAGTTAAATGTTCATGCAAAATCGAATGTATTGCAGTCTGCGATATGCCAAAGGATGCCTCTCTCTAACGATTAGTCATATACCAAACTTCTTCAATTATTCTGCGCACAGCATTGATGTTTTCTTGAATCACAACAGATTTTGGTCGACCTTCACGAGATTCATCACTGAAGGACGCACGATCACGACCTGCAGACCAATTGTAAACAGTCTTTTCTGATGGTGCTTCATTACCAAAAGTTGAACGAAGCGAATTTATTCATTGTTGTTGAGTTAGGCCTTAATATCGTAAAATTCATCCAGCGAAAACCTTCACGGTTAACATCCATTAATATCCATAAATTGTCTGTTTCATGTGATATCTTTGTATAAATGTGTTATTGTTTTATTTCTTTTTTTATATATAACATTTGTTTGGCCTTTGGGCTGTTGAATAAATGAAATAAATAAAAATAAATTGTTTAACAAACTTGTTTTTTTTAACGCTCACTGTCAACAAACTACTAGGTCAATTTTTAAGCTGCCACTGATATCACAATAACAAATATCAAATTTTACGAATATAGTAACGATACATTTCAATATTGCCATTTAGTGGTCCTTTGTAGAATCATATAAGGTAACCTTCGTATTTTCATCAAAGTTCATCAAAAAATTAAAGAAAAGAAACTAAAAATTTCCCAATAGTTTTTTTCTTATTGGCGCGATTTAAATGGTACAAAACACGTTTTAAATTGATTTTATTTTATACATTTAACAAAATGTAATACATACACTGTTATCAATATATCAATTTTAAATTGAAACAAATTGTGTGACAAATCACATTTTGAATGTTACCTCCTCATTTATTATTCGTCTGTCTTGTTTGGTCCAAAAGTAGTCACAAATCTTTATGTTTTTGTGCCTTTTTCTTGACAAAAGTTGGCGATCATCATGCTATCTTTAGTTTCGCAACCGCAGCATGGAACAAGAACATACAGGGTGCGCGGCCAAAATCCGGACAAATTAATCCATTTTTTCAAACTATATTTTTTATTGTAAAAATGAAAAAGTTAACAAGAAGTTTCTTGCCAAATAATGTGCAACGTCATAGAGAAGAAATTTATTCAATGTATCCCCCACTTGCTTGAATAACCGCCTCCAATCGTGGTCTGAAGCGTTCGCATGCTCGTTGTAATGCGTTACGGTCCAAATCATTGAAAGCTGCTTTAATAGCGGCTTGAAGGGATGCTACATTTGGATGTCTGGACTTATTCATGACTCTTTCAATCACGCTCCATACATAAAAGTCCAAAGGATTCAAATCAGGGCCAGAATTCTTTTGACCAAAACATGTCAACATTGTCCGACAACCAGTTTTGCACTAAGTGACTAGTGTGGGCAGGTGCACCGTCTTCCTGAATGATTTGACACATAATTGTTTCACTGACTCCGACCATCGATGACAATTTTCGAATCGACTGTCCTGGATCTTGCAAAATCAGCTCCTGAGCCCGTTGAATGACCTCAGGTGTCCTGACAACGCGCTCCTTCGAGTGTATCTTCCTCGCTGGTGTTGCAGCACCTTCCTTCGACTCCTCCGACTTATTGTATTTTGCGACGACATCATAAACCGTCGATCTCGGGTAACCGAATAATCGAATAATTTCTGTCGCTGAGCGCCCAGCGCGAATAATTTCAATTATCGCAGCTCTTCGGTTATATTCCGCACTTTGTTTCAACAATGCGACTATTTTGAGGTTATGACTGCTTAGTACATGCGTACAGCTATCTAAAGAACCAATGGCGACAACTTCAAGTGATATAGAACAGCGGGAAATTCAAATCTAATTTTGTCCGGACTTTGGCCGCGCGCCCTCTGTATACGGCACTTGTTGCGCATCACGTAACCAAAATACTCAACATTTCTTCTTTTTCCTGTATCTATAACTTCCCATTTATTTCTGTCCAAGAAATATTCAGAATGCATCGACACATTCGCGTCTCGAATACCTCTAACCTTCTGCATAGTATCTTTGTTAGGATACAACTCACAACAGCATACAGAAGGCCTGAAACTATTACAACAAATAATGAGCAGACTCGGATCATGATGAAGGTTTTCTCTTCATTTTAATTAAGTCTTTTCTACATTATAATTTTCACCTAAATATTACAATATTGACGTAAGAAGTACAATGTGCATCTCAATATTTTATTCAAACTTCCAATGCTATCCTACATCCAACGAAACTATCTTCAGGCAAACCTTGATTTACTTATGGGTACATTTTCAGGCGTACAAACTTTCCATCACTAGTACTGTTTTATTTTTTCTGACATTTTGAATAATCCTGATTGCGATCTGGTCTGGTAAATAAAAATTATACTGGCATGTAATTAAATACAAACTAATATATTTCAACGATATTTATAAACTAGTTGTTATAAATTTCTTATAAATTCGTAACGATGCCAAAAGTGGCAAATAAAGTTTCGCTACTGTGCAAATAATTATATTCACAATGCAAATGGAGTGGCAAATTTGAATTGTCCAAACGTGTCTCCTGTCCATATATGACCACTCTATCGTAAGACAACAAAAAAAAAAAAAAAAAAACCGGTAAAACTTTCAAATCACTGGGTCGGCACGACAGTTCTAGTCCACCCCTGCATGCAAGGATCGTTCTGTGAGCTTCTACGTAATTATTTTAATTAAAAACTGACCATTAAAGAGTTCTTCCACAAGAACTAACAGGTTTAATGAAATTTCGTATAATACTTTTGCCAAAAATAGATGTCATTCAGTTATTATATATAGTTTTTTCGGTGAGGGGGTAGTCTGTGTATTACCTCGCTGTGTCTGTCAACGCGATGGAAAATATGAAAATAGAAATGTATAATAGCAGGGTAAAGTGACACATCACGTACAAGTCGTAGGAATACAAAATTTTTGTATAAAGGTTTAGGGCAAGAAATGACGACACATCGTAAATGAAACTAAATTCTTCTGATATTGGCGGTGCCTAGTCTTTCCAGGTATCTTGTATACCAATACTCATATCATCTTCTGTTAGCTGAGATCTTCATCTATTTCATAGCATTTCTAATGGTCAACGTTTCAGTTTACCCACAATTTAATTTTCCTTGCCATGCAAAAAATTCGGTGTAGTACTTTATTCCTAAAGTATATGTAATGTTGTCGGACGCGCTTCTTTAAGCTGTTAGCCAACGGAGTAGCCGAGCGCATTAAGTCGTGTGGTTTTAGACTGTTAGAAACAAACATGACTAAGCGGCCGGTGGTTCGAGCCTGCTTCGTTGGTGATATTATTCGGGCGAGAATAATATATTTACATTACTCTCATTTTCACAATCATTCGCCCCTCATCCAGATGTAGAGCGGGCCCCCTGGCATCGGCGATTAGCCTCGTTGCAGAAATAAAGGCCGATGTAAAATAAATAATATAATAATAAAAATAATAATCTTTAAGCTGTTAAGGTGCCATATGGAATATGAAGTATTCAAATTGACGCCATAAGTCCGGAGCTGAGCTATCAAAGGTACGTTCGGCATAAGCTAATAATCTACACATTCTGCACAATTTACACAAGATTCTTGTGTAAATATGTAAATTATGCAGAATGTGTAGATTATTAACTTATGCCGAACGCACCTAAAATCAGAAGCGGCTAGGCACTAGTTGACCTTGAAACCTACTACGTATATGCCGTGAGTGACTCACCAGATAAGAAAGGAAGTCATGACGACTTCGTTGCTTATCTTATTTGTTCACGGTAGTATTTGGTGTAGATTTACAACAACCCACTGAACACTGCGCATGCGTCACACACACGTCATTTGTTCAATATACAGAGATTCTAAACAGATGGGGCTGTGCAGAACTTTTAAAACACAATTTATTTTTAGGTGGTTTATAAAAAAAAAAAAAAAATTTATCAATCATAACCTAAGATAGTGCTTTTAAGGTGAATCACTGTCCCTGGCCTTGCACAGAACAGTTAAAATACAATTTATTTTTAGGTGGTTTATAAAAAAAAATAAACAGTTATCAACCATAACCTAAGATAGTGCTTTTAAGGTGAATCTAACCTAAACTAAAAGGTAAATGATATTTAAATGTGATAAATAAACAGAAACCATTGTTTTGAAGCCACTGATAATTCTTGAATTATTTAGTGAAGTCGTTATGTGCTGCTATCTGTATAGAGTTTGCAGTGGGATATTGTAAATCTTGTCCGAAATATCTTTTTATTGCAGTTTTTAAAGTGAATGAGATTCATTAAAGACTTCAAAAACAGTTTAATGAAGAGTACTTATCAGTCAGAACAGTCCTTGATAAGTGCAAATCCTTCCAGGAGTGCAAGATGAACTTGAGCTCGTGTAATATTTGCCGGATGTTACCTGTTCAGCTGCGATTCCTAGCAAAAATTGTCACCAGCTCATCCAGAGCAATAGACGAATTTACGTAAAACAAATGGCTGGGATTTTAACCATTAGTATCATTAGTTCTTAGAAGACAAGCTATTTGACGTCAACTAAAAGATTTTTTTTTTCAGCGCAAATTCCCAATCAACTAGAGCGATGGGACAAGTTTATTTTAAAAGTTTTTTTTACATAAAAAAGTGAGGTATATATCGTATAATGTTTCAGGGCTCTGCGGTGGCATGGAGCAATGGAGCGATCGCTCCAGGCGCCCTGGCGCTGAGTGCGCCTTTCAGATATTTCACATTCGTTTATTTTTACAATATTTTCATATGAAAAATTTTATCATTTCTTTGTTGCATCTTTATAAATTAGGGTTTTATTTATCTTTGCTTATAAATACATATTATATTTTATTTGGTCGGCGTACAAATGAACGGCGCCTTTGTCGATATAAATGAAAGAATGTATAGGTAATCGTAAACTTACAATATATCTAATAGTGCTATCGCCGACTTTAAAAGACTCCGTCTACGTCGTTTGGCTAAACGACACTACCATTTTAACATCATCACTATGTTTAGAAGACCTTTTTATTAATACCAAAAATTCCATAGAACTATGTCAAACCTGGTTTCGAGCAAATCGCCTTAGTTTTAATGAACCTAAAACTCAGCATATGCTCATAGCTTTAAGGAAACACGAATATGACAATCCATTAAATGTAAAATTTCTGGGTGTAAACATCGATAAAAGATTTACTTGCGAAAGTCATGTAGATATGCTAGCAGCCAAATTATGTAGATCTGTGTACTGCATTCGACAATTAAAAAATCAGCTGTGGCCACCACAGGACCGACCGCCATCGTAAAGTACTTGTATAAAATAAATTCTAGCAGCAGAGTAGAAATAACTTGGCCTAATATTTTCTAACAAAGATATTATTTATCATGACCATGGAAACGTTACATAAAAGTATGAAAAAATTGACACTTAGACAAATTTACAAAAATTTGTCGAAATTTTTCGTTTTATCAAAATACGTCTCAAATAAAAGTTATTGCATTTATAGCAACTTTTGTTCAATAATTTTTTTCGAAATATTTTTCTGTTGCTAAATATTCGCAAAAATCTTAAAATTGACACGAGTAAACCCCCATTTTTAGTTAACCGATTTTTACCAAAAGTTTATCAACTCATGTCATTGATGTCAAAAGCTTAAATATGCAGTTTCATAAAAATCCTTTCAGTCTAATTTGCTCTGCACGTGTACACAGACGAACAGACAGACAGACAGACAGACAGACAGACAGACAGACACACAGACGGACGGACAGACAGACCGACAGACATAATGCTAAAAATAGTCAAAACGTTATGTAGGGACCTCAATTCGTGGAGATCCATCGAAATCTCGAAATGTCAAAATCGGTATGATCACAATACCTCCCTTATATATGTTGACGGTCGGTAAAAACAGTGTATCCTAACCTATTTTGAAAATAGCATATTTCGCGTTTTTTCAGTCACTAATTTCTTATGCACTATTAATTTGGGGCAGTTCTTCACATGCATCAAGAATTTTTGGATTGCAGCGCCGAGTTGTACAGATAATTGGAGGAATTGGTTTCCGTGAAGATTGCAGAAAGGCGTTTGTAGAACTCAAAATTCTCACATTACCTTGTCTGTATATTCTACAGTGTCTACTTCACATACACAGCAATAGGGAAAATTATTCACTTCAGAAGCAAATTCATTCGCATAACACTCGGAATAGAGAGACTATTCGTCAAAATTTTTTAAGGCTGTCCAAATCTAGAAATTGCATAAACCACTACTCAGTAAAGTTTTACAACGTTTTACCAAGAGAGATTCATGCACTTCCGCTGAAAACATTTAAAAATATTGTTAAAAACTCTCTCCTTAGTAAGGCATTCTACAACTTTGGTGAATATCTGGGGTGTAATTTACGTGACCTGATGTTACTGTAACTTTAAGTATTTGATTTTGAATTCATCTTTTTATTATTCTTATTAATCTATTTATATATGTAAATTTATTATGCGACATATTTTGACATGTGTAAAAATGTAAAGCATTTAATTAACATGAATAAATATTATTATTATTATTATTATAAAACGATAGCAATAACGAGATAGTGGAGGATTCTCACGCCGAGTGCAAGAAATGCGATAAAAGCATTTGATAATTTCTAGAAATGATTGATATTTATTAGCCTTTTTTTAAAGGATTTATTTTAGATAGATATTAGGCTTTTTTAGGATTTATTAAGCTTTTAGTGCCGGATTACCGATCCATGTCCCCTTTTAATATCAGTAGCTAAAATCGCTCCGGAAATCTATTTGTTGTCCCGCATGTCCCGCATTTAGAAACAGCTCGGCAGCGAAGTATATTTAAATTATTTATAATATAAATATAAGCACCTGTTACAGAAAGCGGTTATACTTTGTACGGTAGCCGATCTTGGATGAGATCTCCGCTCCCCCCTATGACATAAGTAACAATGCACTTTGATAGATAAGGAGGATACTGTTAGACGAGGCGGTAGAAATAAAATAAAACCGGAAAATTATTGTCAAAGGCTTGCGGCATCTAATCAAACATTTTTATTGTACCTAACAATATGTACTCTCAAGCCACAGACAATCACGTTTAGTGAGTGCATTATTTTCAGTGTTCTGAATTAAGTCAATTGTAAGATGTCTTTTGCAGCTAGTTTTAGAGTATGACTTTAATAATAATATTATTAGGGTACTAATATCTGTTTACTACTGTTAGTGTTTAATTATTGGTGATCAAAACTGTGACTTGAACTTGCACTTATATTTATTTATTAATTTCGTTACCCTTAACGTTTATTATGTTGCCAAAAAAACGTTTTTACAAATTTAATGAGAATTTGCAGAAAGAAAATTTTTACGTACAAAGGGGTGTTTCAGTGAAACTTTGCATAAAATCTTGGAATATAAACATATATAAAAATGGTGAGTAGATACTTTTATTTGGGTGAAGGTATTGCAGTCGTAGTAAGTTAGCAGCCTTAATAATTTGTCACATCAGTACAAAGGTGCCTTGTAAGAATGTTTGCTGCAGGCGCCAAAATATTACCGCAGAGCCGTGTAATGTTTAATCATAATTTGTAATGATCAGAATAAAATAAATGCAGGTCAATTTTCAACCACCTCGTGGCATTAGATTTTGTCAAGAACTAGGCTAACGTGAAATAAAACATATGTTACAAATAGGTTTTGAGGAGAATTGTATGAGACATGCACAAGTTTGTGAGTGGCATATCATTTCAAAGACGACCGTGAAAATATTAAGAGAAATGAACTAATATGCACATGAACCATAATCATCAGCGCGCCAGTCCGTGGTGAGCCTTGGCCGTCTGTTTCCAAGTTTCGAGTTCATATTTTCAATCTGTGTACATTCAGAAGTAATATGGTCAGTATTACGTTTTTTTTTAACGCACACAAAAAGACATCAACAGTTTATAACCGGTTTCGAACGGTTTAGTAGAACCCTTAATTTTTATAAATATTTTTACAAAAATTATTTGTTATACTCATAATTTGAACCCAAATGAATTCTGGACGTGGTACTCACATTACTTCCCCCTTCTTCGGTGATAGCCGAATAGCTGCTCAGATATCCGAATCTGGAGGTTAACGTGGCAATTCTGTGGCAAATCTGTAAGCTACAGACGATCGTATCTAAGGAGTTGTTTTATGTGTTGTTATGGACAGTTTCTTATAGATTCTGCCTGTAAGCTTACAGAATTTTACCACAAGATTATGATCGCGTCCTTAAGTGAATGTTCTGAGTATATAGGGTGTTAATCTTTTGTTTAGCTGGTGTTCTACAGATTCGATAGCCACTCAATTCGTCAGATCTCGCTCTGTGCGACTTTTTTTTTAGTACCAAAAATCAAATGCCATTTGAAAGAAAAAAGATTTCAGGATGCTGGGGTGTTACAGCAGCACACGCTGGGTTACGTTTGTGGTTTCGAAAAGGGATTACTTTGAAGCCGATTAACTTTCAGATGTGTTACATTTGTATTAATATATTTATTTATTTTTTAAATTATCCAGTCTGGATTTTTTTGTCACAAAGTGTATAATTTTGTAGAGACAGATTTTGTTTTATTTAGAAAGCAGTGTTGTTTGGGGGAGTGGGTCAAATGTAACTCAACACACTACTTTGTCTAAAAGCGTATAAATAAAAACTAACAAAAGATTTGCGTCATATATGTGACAACTAGATGAACAATTTTTGGTCTTCTCATGATATTTTTTGCTCATCTACTATCAGACGGCAAAAAATAATAAAACAAGGTTAATAATATAAACTGTCATACAGACGACAGTTTATATTACAAGTTTAGAGCATAAAGAATTCAATTTATTTTATCCAGTAAATAGGTTTTACTGTTTATTACCTAGTTTAATTCAATTTGTATCATCGGATTTGCTTTATAATGGATATTTATAGTGCTACATGATTATTATCATGATTTGAAATCCAGTTATATTTTATTATATTTTTCAGTATCAAATATATTTTTATGACCATTTTTAAATTCGAGTCGTGACGTTTAATATAAACTATTGTCTCCTATTAAACATTTACAGATCAAATCATTATCTTAACGGATTAGCTGAGGCTTCTAAATCAGTGTTCTTCAACCTTTTTGCCCCCGCTGACCGGTGAAAATAGGATAAATATTTCGCGGACATGAAAACTAAGACACAAATAAAAACCAATATAGGTAGTATTTTATTATATAGGTATATGTTATACAGTTATATAATTACAATTTTTAGTGCGACATCGGCTGCTGCTTTTTTGTTAGAAAATTTAATATACGTGGTTGCAGAGACGAAGCGCTGCGTTAACATCCATTCGATTTCTCTGTTAGCTTTTTATTATTGACATGTCTAAAAAAATCTTTTCGCAAATAGGAAGTTTAAAAAATGACTAATAATTTTATAGCTTTGTAACTCAAAGATGGATATTGTTTTTCTAGCGATATCCAAAATTGAGACAATGATTGCATTTTATGTCTGGACACCGAGTGACATCAGAAGACAACTTGATCAGCTTTTCTTTTTCACGAGGATCAAGTGCACATGACTTTATATATTCCAAGAATGGATTATTAATCCAGAGTTTACCTTTTCGAGAATCGTCATTTTCAGGGAAAAAATTATTAAAATTTTCAACCAATGCTCTTAAATGTTGACTTATTGTTGAATATGACTTTCTGGTAGACATCAGCAGCAATCAAAAATTCTTCCAAAAGTGGAAACATTTCTATATCTTCCTCTTATAAGCGACTATTCCAAAGAGCTAGCTTCTTCAGAAGCTTGAAAAATAGCCGCAAGAGGCGTTGTATTGGGGCTAGTAAATATTAAATAAATCATGGTTCGGACAAAAGTTAGCTTTTGAGTCGACTTAAAAAATGTGCTATATATTCGCGAAGAGAAGTGTGCATGTACATGATTCGGTCGAAGTATTTCGCGGACCGGCACCGGGTTGACCACGGGTTGAAGAACACTTCTAAATAGTATTCAATATTCAGGATGCATTGTACCCTCTGGCAACCCGCATATTGAGTTCTCAGAGTTTTTGGTTGGGTGTCGTACCAACATAAATCAGAAGAAATGATGTACAAGGATCGCTCAGAAAGTAAATAACGTTTGCGCATATCGCCCACAAAAATTAACTTTCGACGACATTTCGTATCTTGTAGGCTTTAATGTCGCTTCGACTAGCACAGAGTGATTTTAACAAAGCTCTTGGTACTTATACGTTTCTATTGATTTTTATCATGAACTGTAAAAAATGAATAAAATAACACGTATAAGACACAACACAATATTTATTAAAAATCAATAGGAAATCAATCACTACAAATCAGAATATTAACAATATTTTAATGTTAAATTCACAATCTCAATCAACAACTCCTATGACAATTGCCGCTGTTACTATGTCAGTGACAGTTAACATATAAACATGGCACACTAAATATAATAATTCAAATACTAAAATATATTATTTGGGGCTACAACAATGAATAAGCTCGCCACTTTCGAAGTGTGTACAGTAATTAGTTTTCTTAATGCACAAATTTTCGAGCAATTTAAATGAATAAATTTTTGGTGGGATAAAGATACTTTATGTTTAAAGATGGAAGAATAATGCTCGCTTACATGTTCGTGCCGGTATCAGGACACTAACCCCCGGGACACTAACCCCCGAAACATTAACCCCCCGTCAATAACCCCCGGGACATTACCACCCATGCCATTAACCCCCTGAACAATAACCTCGTGCCATTTACCCACGGACATTAACCCCCCGTCACCAACCCCCATGCTATTAACCCCCCGTACCAATAACCTCCGAGCCATTAGCCCCCGGGTTTCTAATGATGTAAACTATTCAATAAAGAGTGTTATTATTGAGAGGTATTATTGAGAGTTTATGCAATAGTGTAAATAATAATGCAATGGTACAACATTTAGTAAGATAATTAAGTTGGAGAAATATCATATTAGTAATCACGAAAACAAATAATTGGTAAAAATTAGTGTAATTAAAAGTTAAGAATAACCAAACTTTAAACATAAGTTGACAGACTTCTTCGTATCGAATATATGAAGTAAATAGTTCCCTTAAAAATAAATTTGTTAGTATTTATTTTAATATTATTTTATTTATATTTTAAATTAATTTGTTTTATACTTACGTAACTTGATAGATGAGAAAAGAAAATTCGATTTTAATACATTAATCTGAAAAAATATCTTCAACCTTGAATTTTTGAAACTCAAATAATATCGAAAAAAAAACCATCAACTCAAAATTGTAAACAAAAACATTATTAAAAATGTTTAAATTCCATTTAAGGCTCAGAAAGAATACAATTTTCAATAAAAAATTCTCCATTGGGCCCCTATGAATTTTGAAAATATTGATAAGGGCGTATTAATACTTCCCTTAACTCACATTCACACAAAAAATAATAATCAAAATCGTTAGAGCTATTTTTGAGAAAAATTGATTTTTGTAAGTTAACCTTAAAAAAAGGTCTTCGACCTTGAATTTTTAAGAATCTAAAAATATTGAAAAAATGCCATTAACTCGAAATTGTAAAACAAAAAAATTATTTAAAATATTTAAATAGCATTTTAGGCATAAAAATGGCACAATTTTCAATTAAAAAATTCTACACTGGGCCCTTGTGGGTTTTTAAAAATATTGATAAGGTTTCATTATTACTTTAGTTAACCCACATTCACAAAATTAAACAAGATCGGGTAAAAGTGCATTTTAGCTATTTTCTACTACGCATGCGCTAAATGTGTTCATTTGTCCTGACGAAACAGGTACATCGTTGCCAAATGTACAGATGATTCAAAATGAAAATGGAATCTCGCACAGCTAAAATGACGGGGAAGCGTTGTTTAGATGGTTTAAAATGAAAAAGTGGTGGGGAAGCGTTATGAAAATTTATACTCTATTTTAAAGTTTCTATGTATTTTCCAAAAACATTATACAAAGTTATAAGAAAATAAATTATCTAGAAAAAACATGTATTATAATTTGTTAGTACAATTTTAAAACACAAACTTGAATATAAAATTTGAAAATAAAAGAAACATGATACTGTTATTGGACTTATAACTTAAAATTAAAATCAATATTACCGGTATAAAATTGAAAACTTAATATTTAGAACAATCTTTCTGGAAATATATTATGAGCACATATATTAAGGGTTCAAATATTTTAAAATAAAAGACAAGTATATTTTTAATACATTTATTTTAACAACTGACAAACACGTGCTTATACATACACCCCTTTTTTTAAAATATGGACTCGTCCGACCAAAATTTAGAAACTTCTGATCGTTCGAAGACGGGTATATTCGTAATTTATTTTGCTCTCTGTCGTCGTCTATCAATATCTACATCGCTATCTACATTCAAAATCACATTTGGCAACGATGTACCTGTTTCGTCAGAACAAATTAACACATTTGGCGCATGCGTAGTAGAAAATAGCTAAAATGCACTTTTACCCAAGATCGTTAGAGCCATTTTTTATAAAATCCGATTTTTGTAATTTTGTAATTTCAAATGTACAAATTTTAATTAAAAATAAACATTTAAAATATTAATCAATTGCCAGGGGGGGGTTAATGGCCCGGGGGTTATTGGTACGAGAGGGTTAATGGCACGGGGGTTGTTGACGGGGGGTTAATGTCCGGGGGTAAATGGCACGGAGGTTATTGTCCAGGGGGTTAATGGCACGGGGGTTATTGTCATGGAGGGGTAATATCCCGGGGGTTATTGACGGGGGGTTAGTGTCCCGGGGGTTAGTGTTCTAGAACCGTTCGTGCCTTGACTCAAGGTCAACCTGACGAATTTAAGATATCTTTCCGCATTCACTATACAGTCCCAATCTTGCATAAAGTGAATTTGATTTATTCATCCATCTCAAGGACTTAGTGGTAGACGACTGAAAAATTACGACAAAGAGAAAATGACAATGAACTAACAATCGAATGTTTTTTACGACAAAGGTGTTGGATATATGCGACGACACCATGCCATTATAGATGTCTATGGAAAATATATTTTTTTGTTTTGTAACTATGACAAGAATATAATTATTGTATTATAAATATATAAAATATATGTCATGATAAAGTAATCTGCTCATAATTAATTATCGTGCATCTATACAGTACCTACATAATAAAATAAAATTCAATAAGATAATAAAAATAAAGAATCGTGTTTTGGAACTACAATTAATGATATTTCTTATTTGTCATGGTATATTGATTCAGGAGCAAGCAGTCACATGACAAGTAATAAAGACTTCTTTACAAAATTTGAAAACGCTAAAGAAAATAAAGTAATTATTGCCAATGGACAACACATGACTTCATATGGCATAGGAGATGGATATTTATATTGCAAAACACCATATAAAACGAACAAAATTTTAGTAAAAGATGTATTGTATGTTCCCGATCTCCATGGAAATTTACTGTTAGTCAAAAGATTGACAACAAGAGGACACGAAGTCGTATTTTCGAAAAATAGATGTTTAATAAAATATAAAAATAATCTAAGAGCCACTGGAAGTTTAGATAAAAATTTGTATAAGCTGTCATGTAAAGAATATGCTTACGTAGCATATAAGGAATCTCAGAATTGTATTCATGCTTGGCATCGACGTTTTGGCCACAGAAATTTGGAAACAATAAAAGACATGTCTCAAAATAATTTAGTACATGGTTTAAAAATTGACAATTGCTCCTGTCAAGAAGATTTTTGTAAAAGTTGTTTGAAAGGAAAGTCAACAAGAAAAGCATTTCCAAAGAAGAGAAGTACAGAAACAAAACAAGTACTGGAAATAATACATTCAGATCTATGTGGTCCCATGGAGACACAAACTTCTAATAAAAATATATATTTTCTAACCTTTATTGATGACTTTTCTAGGTACACAACTTTGTATTTGTTACATAATAAGTATGAAGTCTCTGAAAAATTAGAAGAGTACATTTTAGCCGTACGTAACAAATTTGGTAGTTATCCAAAGATTTTGAGATCCGATAATGGTGGCGAATATGTAAGTAAGAAATGTCAAAATATTTTAAAGAAATATGGCATTGCTTTTCAGACAAGTGTTCCATTTTCACCTGAACAAAATGGTGTCAGTGAGCGGAAAAATCGTTCCTTGACTGAAAGCGCAAGATGCATGCTTCAGGATAGCAATCTTCCAAAAACTTACTGGGGAGAAGCAGTAAGTACCGCGTGTTATTTACAAAATAGAATTTTAACAAAACCAGTGAAAAATACCCCTTTTGAACTATGGCATGACAGAAAACCAACAGTTAATTATTTTAAATCGTTTGGTAGTAAGGCATTTTACTACATCCCAAAAGAAAAACGAAGAAAGTGGGATGCTAAAGTACAGGAAGGTATTTTAGTAGGATATTCAAATACGTCAAAAGGCTATAGAATTTTAGATAGAAAAACAAATAGAATAACTATCAGCCGTAATGTTAAGTTTATTGAAGATATAAACACTACAACAAGAAATGATACGATTAAAAATACTCAAAAATTAGCAAAGAATCCCGAAAATGAAAGAGAAACTGAAGTCGAATTCGTAAACGAAAATATGCGAGAAGAACAAGCGCAAGAAAAACAAGAACCGGGAGAACAAGAAGAAATAGAAGAATATGAACTAAACGAAGCAGATGAACAAGTTGAATTTACTCCCGAAGATGTAGAAATACACAGTGAAGATGATAATCTAGAAGATTATGAAGTAAGAAGATCCCAAAGAATAAATAAAGGTGTGCCACCACAACGTTTAGGTCTTTTTGCTAAATTAGAAGATTTTAATGAACCAAGTTCATGGAAAGAAATGATCAATTTACCTTCACCAGAAAAAGAAAAATGGATGACAGCAGTAGATGAAGAAATGAAAAATAAAACATGGGAACTGAAAGAATTACCAAAAGGAAAGCATACCATAGGCTGTAAATGGGTTTTTAAGATAAAATGTAATGCAAATGGAAAACCAGAAAAATATAAGGCTCGATTAGTTGCCAAAGGTTACAGCCAAAAATACGGAGAAGATTATGATTCGATATTTGCGCCGGTTGTAAAACAAACCACTTTTAGAACATTATTATCAATTGCTGCAGAAAAGGAAATGAAAATTAAGCATTTTGATATCAAGTCAGCGTTTCTAAATGGTGACATTAAGGAGGACATTTACATGGATTTGCCAGAAGGATATAAGGAAAACAGTCTGGTATGTAAATTAAAGAAATCCTTATATGGGCTAAAACAGTCTGCAAGAGCCTGGAACATTAAAATTAATAATGTTTTATTGAAACAAGGTTTTAAGAGAAGTGATTCGGACCCATGTTTGTACACTAAAATTTTAGTTGGTAACAGTACATATATTTTAATTTTTGTTGATGACATTTTAGTTGCAGATGTAGACTACAAGAAAATTGAAACTGTCTACCAACAAATAAATCGACATTTTGAAATTAAAGATCTAGGTGACATTACATATTATTTAGGAATCAAAGTATTTAGGAATCAAAAGGTATCCTAAATCTCGTCGCGAGGTACGACATGTACCTCACTCAAAATGGTAAATATGTCGAAAAATAACCGTGTTCATTGAAATTGTTTTCATTGAAATGTATTGACTTACATTTTACATATAACGTTTTTTATTTTCTTGGCGACACTCGTAGCTGTGAAAGCCTCTTCACACCAAACATGTGATTCAAAAGCGCAGCTAGAACAATTGGTTGCGACAGGATGGCAAGTTCAATAGACAAAACAACACAAAATGTGTTCAATGGCCCAATACAATAAATTAAGACAATATAAGATAGGGAAAAAAGTTAGTGGACTCACGGTTACTTCCTCTGTGCTAAGGCCAAGATTTCGCCCATGTTCGAATAAAAACTTTATAGTAATATATTTTGACACTGCAATATTTATGTTTTATATTTTATATTTTGTATTTTTTTGTTTGTTTTATATACATGGAGTTTGTTCGAAACGGGGCACCTCGAAAATCTCCTTTATTTGTAAAGATACAAAAAATCTTCAGAACAAAAGTTAAACTAGACAAAAAGGCCCATCTAAAGGTTACTATAAGAATTCTGAGGCACTTCCGGTTTCACCAGAAATGATGTCAACTTTTGATCTAGCATACAGAATCGATAATTTTATATTTTTTTCCTAAAAGTACATTAAATTAGCTTTACAATGACATCAAAAAGTGATATTTTTATTTTAACCATTTCAAAATGGCGACCATTTATTTACAAAATAATAATCAACATAAGTTTTACAAAGTTGAACGAAGCAAGCTTTGAAAACAATAAAAAAAGAAACAAAATATCTCTAAAATAAACTATTTGACTATTTAGAAAAAAAAAAAAAACAATTACGTTTTACAATTATTTTACAAAAAAAAAAAAAAAATTACAAATGTTCGATCAAACCACCATTATTGTCCAAACTTCTTAATAAAAACTCTTCCATTGCCCTTATAAGAGTACACTCTTGGATATCCCGGATTGCACTTCTAACCCTTTCTTCTAAATCTTCTATCGTCGTTGGTGTTATCCGATACACTCTATCTTTTAAATACCCCCAAACGAAAAAGTGCCTCAGAATTCTTATAATAACCTTTAGATGGGCCTTTTTGTCTAGTTTAACTTTTGTTCTGAAGATTTTTTGTATCTTTACAAATAAAGGAGATTTTCGGGGTGTCCCGTTTCAAACAAACACTCTGTATATTTTGAGCTTAGCAAGCCATTTAGCTTTAGCTCTTATTGTAATAATAATAATAATTATTATTATTATTATTATTTTTAGTGGCAGACTACTTTTGATTATAGAACATTTTTGAAACATCTATACAAGTCGACTAAGTCATAATTTCGCGAAACATTTGTATAAAGTTCAAAACATGGTGTTCCACAGAGCAGCTGTTAAAAATCACTGCCTTAGCATACAGGATATTCTTACCAACCTCGACTGTGACGGTATATTAGTAAAAGAAAAAAATCTTTAAAACATACTGGTAACAAGCCTCACTATTTTATTTTTTATTTTCTTTACATTTGTTCATATCTCAGACTTATATCTGCCGTGACTGAAATAAATATCTAATTTTTTATCCGAATCTGAAGACGACAGGTTATTATGGAAAAATCAAATAAATAATAAAATATTTCCACCATTTTCAAGAAAATATGTATTTATAAATATTCATAATCTATGTCAAACAACTTCAAGAGGTAATAATGAGATACAGGAATTGGCGTGAAAAAAAGATCCCGAAATTTTAAATACTGTTACGAATACAGGACCGTATTCGTTACGGTCCTGTAAGCAACAGCGCTATTTGCTAGGGACGGGGCAACGAACGTGGAACCGTCTAGAGACAACTAGCGATAGCGAGAAGGGTCTGGAAAGAACTAAGCAATTATGTAAGACGCGTTACCTGCGGCTGGGGTTCAGTAAGGGTCAGTTACTTGAGTAGCAATTTACCAGTCAGAGTAATTAGACAATCAGTTAGTAGACGTCATAGTATAGTTTGACAAGTTATTGAGTTCAATGCCGTTATTGAATTAAATTCAGTGCAGTAATGAAGTGATTCAGTTGACAGAATACATATACTAGCCCTGACCCCCCTCCCAGGCACTAAAAAAACACGTGTTTTCAATGTTTTTAAGAAACACACTTGCATTTTCACTCCTTCACTTGAGTTTTAGAGCTCTGAGCTTATTTTTGGTTTTTGGGAGCCAGGATTTTGGAAGCGAGGACCTTTGGAAGCGAAGACCTATGGAAGCGAAGACCTTTGGAGGTCAAGATCATTGGAAGTGAGGACCTTTAAAAGCAAGGACTTTTGAAGCGAGTATATTTGGAAGCAAGGACCTTTGAAAGCGAGGACCTCTAGAAGCAAGTTCTTTTAGAAACGAGGAGTTTTGGAGGCGAAGACCTTTGGAAACGAGGATCTTCGAAAGCGAGAGCCTTAAGAAGCAATGATCTTTCGAAGCAAGAAGCACTGGAAACGAAGACTTTTGGAAACGAGGACCTTTGGAAGCAAGAACCTTTGTAAGTGAGGGCCTTCCGAAGCGAGGACCTTTGGAAGCAAGGACTTATAGAAGGGAGGACCTTTAGAAGGAAGGACTTTTAGAAGAGAGGATTTGGAAGAGAGAATCTTCGGAAGCGAGGATCTATGGAAGCGAGGATCTATGGAAGCGAGGACCTTTGGAAGCGAAAACGTTTGTAAGTGAAGACCTTTGGAAGCGAAGATCTTTGGAAACGAGAACCTTTGGAAGCGAGAACCTTTGGAAGCGATGGCCTTTGAAAAAGAGGACATTTGGAAAAGAGGACTTTTGGAAGCGAGGACTTTTGAAAGCGAGGATTGTTGGAAGCTAGGATTTTTGGAAGCGAGGACTTTTGGAAGCAAGAACCTTTGTAAGTGAGGGCCTTCCGAAGCGAGGACCTTTGGAAGCAAGGACTTATAGAAGGGAGGACCTTTAGGAGCAAGGACTTTTAGAAGAGAGGATTTGGAGGAGAGAATCTTCGGAAGCGAGGATCTATGGAAGCGAGGATCTATGGAAGCGAGGACCTTTGGAAGCGAGAACGTTTGTAAGTGAAGACCTTTGGAAGCGAAGATCTTTGGAAACGAGAACCTTTGGAAGCGAGAACCTTTGGAAGCGATGACCTTTGAAAAAGAGGACTTTTGGAAAAGAGGACTTTTGGAAGCGAGGACTTTTGGAAGCGAGGACTTTTGGAAGCGAGGATTGTTGGAAGCTAGGACTTTTGGAAGCGAGGACTTTTGGAAGCGAGGACTTTTGGAAGCGAGGACTTTTGGAAGCGAGGACTTCTGGAAGCGGAGACCTTTGGAATCGAGGATCGTTGAAACCGAGGACCGTTGGAAGCGAGTACTTTTTTGGAAGCGAGACCCTTTTTTGTCATCACTTGAATTTTGAAGGTAAAGTCCTTTTTGTTTTTTGGTCAGCACTTGTTGTGTTTAGAGAAACGCGCGAAACGATCCATCCCTGTCCCTGTAAAACAATTTTGTCTTTCAAGCTCCCCCTTCCTAATAAAAATCCTGGGTGCGCACCTGGACTAGTGTTATTGATTATTCAAGCAATATTTATATTAATTAATTAGTGTACAAGTCCAATATTTAAGTATTTTAATAAAGATATAAGATCACAACAAATTTTGATAAATTTTGAAATTGATTAATTTAATATTCGAAGCTAACAGTTAAGAGGCACTGGTTTATTTAAATTCATATGATACGATCTACGTTAACCGAAAGCTGTTCCTGGAAGTTTCCCTTCTTATGGTTACAAAGTTAAACTAACTCAATCAGAATAAACGGGATAGACTTCGTAAACAAAGGGTTTTAATTGGTATTAATCCTTGCGCTATCTACTTAATATCAACTAAAATATTATTTCATTATCCTTGATACGTTTAAGTTGCTTACACATCTGATAAGTTTATCAAATTTGTTATTGATTATTCAGAATGTGAATATAACTGGCTTTAATATTGTTGAAAAGTTTTGTAACAATGGCAACTTGATGGTTTGACATTGTAATACAACTTTTTTATATCTGAAAACTTCCGATAAAATTACAAAGAAAGTATTGAAGGAATTTGTAACTTTATAAACTTATTTTGCCGTACAGTTTAGCAAAAATTATGTTTCTTTTTAATCTACATAAATAAAATGAAGCCTTTATTTGCCTTTTTTGTATTTGTTAAAAAGGTAATATTCAAAACGTGTTTTGCCACACAATATTGAAAATTGAGATATTGGTATCAGTATCTTCCTGTTTATTAAATGTATACAATAAAATCAATAAATTAGTTTAAAACATGTTTTGTACCATCTAAAACTCACAAACAAGAACCAAAAAAAATAAAAATATAAGAATGTTTTTTAATTTTTTTTTATTAACTTATTTTTGTTAATAAACACGGATTCAAAGCACAAATACTCTTAAAAACCCTGGAAAAGTAATAAGACATAGCATTTCGTAGCTATAACCAAGGAACCCTAATATTATACAGTTACTCTCTAGGACCGTGCGAAGGTAATGGCACAAGTATTTAGGATTTCGTAGTTATAAAGAGGAAACTCTAGATCCTTTGACTGATCTGGACCAAAATTGGCACAGTTACTCTTTAGAAACCTGCAAAAGTAATGCCGTAAAAAACTCCTGATGATTTTTTTTAAATTTAATAAAAATTATATTGACTTGTCTAAATAGTTCTGTAAAATAGAGGAGGCTCATTTTCGAGCCTAACCATTGGGATGTCGTGGACCGTAAGAGATACGAAGTTAGTTAAAGTGGGGAAAAGTTGGCGCATTAGTTAGCCACTTAAATGATGTATTTAGTTTTCCGGAAAAGTGCACAGCTCACTAGATATGAGCAACAAGCTGATTTTGGTCGATTTACTTTTTGACTTACAATTTTCTTGTTTCAACTCATACAAGTTTCTAATGAACGTTCTGCAGGCACTTTTTTACGAAGAATTCACAGCCGTCCTCAAAATTTTTATAGCTCGTATCATTTTCGAGAAAGTCATACTATAGTCCAATTGTTGATAGGTGACTGTTACATGTATGTATCAAGTAGTTCATTCATATAATAATCTAGTTACCATTTTTCAGCGATTTTAAAAAAGTTTTTGTTATATGTCTTAGCTGTCAGTGTCTGGTAATAAATATTAATTAAAATATGGCTTGTGGCCAATTATTAAATTCACAAACTTTAATTTTAAATCTGCTGGAATATTTTTGAGAACAATTGGCCTCTTATTTCTCTATCTTGTGTCCATCAAAGAATAGCAGCTGCCTTAAAGATTTCGGAATGAACAATTCGTAGAATTAAAAAATGTAATAAATCTGAACTTCTCACTACCAAAATCACGAGTAAACGAAGGAAATTAAAACCGAAAAATATATCTCAAAAAAAAAAAAAAAATTAGCTTTATGCGAAAGAAGTCAAGTAGTTAGTTTAAGGACAAACTTTTTGAGGCATTAGAGAGATATTGCAACCTTTGTTTTACTGATCTTTTAATAAAGTTTTCCTTTATTTGACATGTGCGCATGCGCAGTTGATATATCCTTAATTTCTTTCTTTTAATAAAATACAGGCTACCTTTATTTAATTTAAATAACGGCAAAGCATTTTTTATTTAAAGAGCCTTAATTTTGACAGATCTTCTGTCAATTTAACCTCAAAATTAATTTTTTTTTTTACTTTTCTTGTGAGTTCTTGTGAGTAATGATGCAAGCTAAAGATAAAAAACGTTTACGATTTAAATACGAGGACGATGTTATTCTCCGAGAAATTGTGTCACGAAACCCTTTTGCGAATGGTTGTGCCGTATGGGAAGAAGTTAAAAATAGTCTGCTGCAGTTAACTCAGAAAGAATTTTCTGGGAAAACAATTAGGCAGCACATACAAATGCTATTGGAGCAGTGGGAACATAAAGAAACGAGGAATAAAAAAATGTACCTACATATTTGTGGGAAATATTTTTATGTTGCTAATTCCTAATTAAAATAAAATACATAGTTCAGGTGTAGAAGAACCTTACTCTGACAAAAAAGAGCTGCTTCAAGAATTGCATGATCTATTAATAGATGTTAAAAAGAAAAAACCCAACAATAAAATGGCAGCTGAAAAGAAAAACGCTGAAACTGAAATTGAGGAACAGAACATGTTCAATTTCTTGGTGGTTAGCATTCGCTAGAATAGCTACTTCGAACTGTTCTTCTATATTCATTACGATTTCGATCTATCAATTTGGCATATTTGTCAAAATAAAGTATGAAGCAAGAGCACCGTTGCAATAACACTCTTTAAAACATTATGAAAAATTTTAATACAGGTTACTTTACTAGAGGTTTCTTATAATAAAGTCAGATTTTTTCACTTTGCAATATCTCTCTAATATCATAAAAATTTAAACAGTTAATATTCCTTCTCAATTTATATTTTTGGGCGAAACAAGGATTTTTTTAAAGGTGTAATTAAAAGGACTTGGCAAGATGAAACTCCAGCTACCGTAAAAAATCTAAGTTGTACAGAGGGGAAATGTTTTGCAGTGCTACAGGCAGGTTGCTCAAATGGACGGATTGCAGGTGCAGGATTAATATTTTCAAAAACTTCTGAAAAGGCTGATTATCACGATAACATGACAGCAGAATTATTTGAAAAATGGTTTGAAGGTAAATTATTAAAAAATTTAGAGGAACCTTCCATAATAGTATTGGACAATGCGTCATACCAGTCTAGAATAATTAATATAGGACCAACAAGTAACTCAACTAAAATCGAAATTGACTTAAAATGTGATCTTTTAAAAATTGTTAAGAAAGAAAAATCTGAACCAGTTTATATTATTGATACATTGGCACAAACGTATGGTCATGTAGTACTAAGATTACCTCCTTATCACTGCCAGTTTAACCCAATTGAACTTCTTTGGGGTATAACAAAAAATTATTATGATAGACATATTGGTCGAAACGGATATAGTGATTACAAAGTTTTGAAAATGTGGCAACTAGCCTGTGATCAAATTAATAGTGAAACTTGGGCAAAATCAGTTAAAAAAATCGAAAATTTAATAAATGAATGGTGGGAAAGGGAAAGGATTGTTGATGATATTAATCCAATAATAATAAATACAGGAAATGACAGCGATAGTTCAGATGACGACGATATCATGCATTACAGTGACTAATTTAAAAAATAAATAAAAATAAACATTTAAATACAACTTGTAGCAATTCTTATATGAATAAATATATTTTTACTTAATATTTTATTACTTTGTACTTAGAGGAACCATAAAAATTTAATTTAATTAAACAACAAATTATAATCCAAAATTTATGCATGAGTATAAATTTTTCGTTATTTATAATTATTACCTTAAAATTAATAATTTTGTTTGTTTGAGTACTGCTGTAAATTTATTTTCGGGCCCAATTAGTAAAGATATCTAAAAATCATGCCGTTTCTTTCTAATGCTTGGTTTTTTATTCAAATAATTTTGAAGGTTAGTTGTCAACTTGGGTCACTATACGTTACTATGGGTATGCAAATAATTATAATGATATCGACAGAGGAAGCATATAGTATTGAATATCGATACTTGTAGCAACGAACAGTCACCTATCAGCAATCGAGGCTTGAAATAAATAAATGGCTTACGAATGCAATAAAAGACAGCTTTGAGCCCCATATGAAAATTGAAAGTAGGTATAAATTTCTCGAAAATGATACTAGCTATAAACTTTTTGACGACGGCTTTGAATTTTTTCGTAAGAATGTGCTTGTGGAACGTGAAAATAGAAACTTTTATAAATTGAAACAAAAAAATTATAAGATAAAAAGTAAATCGACTAAAATCAGTTTTTTGCACGTATCTAGTGACCTGTGCACTTTTCCGGAAAACCAAATACATCATTCAAGTAGGCACTAATGCGGCCACTTTCCTCCAATTTAACCGACTTCGTATCTCTTACGGTTCACGAGATTTTTAGGCTCGAAAAACGGGCACCTTGTATAGCGAGATGACTGGAATTTCCTTTGAATAGTTGACTGGACAGTTGTATTATCACTGTACACTCGTTCAACACTGTAATTTTCCGTTCTTGGGAGAAGCCGGAATGGAGGACCCCGGTGTGTACGCGTCTGGTTTTTAATCCTATACAGTGACAGCAGCGTACTTTTAAACAATCGCCTGTGCAATGCCGGATAAATCAGTTAGTTTATTCATAAAAATGCAAATTCAAATTTTAAGTTTTGCAAAGCAAATTTAATAATTTAAATTACGAATCGGAATTAACGAGATCTAATATCGTCTAACGAAGTTAATAAAACTCGTAAAACTTCGAATTACACCGCACTAGTTTTTATAAAAGGCAGACATATTGATTAAAATTTAATAATTGCTATACTGATTGAATTGCGCTCCCTGCATATTTGTAAATTGCTTTGTCGCTGCTTCCCTTTCACCTATGCAACTTGCAATTTCACTGCAATACTAAAAAATTAAAACAATTTTTTGATTTTAATTTCACATACATAGCACAGTCTGTTTCTTTGGTTTAAGCAGAACTATATTTTGAAATCTAATAACTTCATATAATATATATATATATATATATAAGGAGGAAATAAAAATTCTTGAATACTCCTCAAAAGTTTATTTATAAAATTGGACATCTTAATATTTTATAAATAAACTTTTGACGAGTATTCAAGAATTTTTATTTCCTCCTACATTTTTCGTCAAGAACAACAATCCAACTATATATATATCTAAAAGCCTACTACCATATATGGTGTAGGCTGCATTTCTTTCTCTCTTTCATTTTTTTGTTTTGTTCTATGGCATAAAATGCGTATCTACGTATTTATATACGAAGTTAGCCTATTCTTTTTTATTCTTCGTCATTTTTTTGGCTTCTACAGTCGTTTTTCCTCTCTCTTCTAATATATCTTTTAATGTTTTGTCTCATGTGTTTCTTGGTCTTCCTATTTTGTTCTTTCCGTATGTTCTTGTCTCCCAGACTTGCTTCACTTTTCTTGTTTCTTGTAGTCTGTGCATATGTCCCCACCAGCTTAGTTGCCTATTTTCTATGAATTTATCTATTGCTTCTATGTTAAGTTCTGTACTTTTCCGTACATCTCCGTACTTTTAATTCTATCCATTTTAGTCACTCCTTTCACCCTTCTTAAATACTTCATTTCTGCAGCTTGTATTTTATTCTTTTCCCTTCTTGAAAGTGTCCACGTTTCGCATCCGAAAGTCAGTACCGGTCTGTATATTGTTTTAAATATATTCATTTTTGTCTCTTTTGTTATTTCTTTTTTGTTAATAAGAGTACTATTTATATCATAGTAGAGTTTCATTGCTTTCTCAATTCTTGTATTTATCTCCATTTCCTGTTTTCCATCATCTCGTATATCTACTACTAAATATCTGATATTCTTGACTTGTTCTATGTTCGTGTCCTCTATTCTTATATTTAAGTCTTCATCTGCTCCAATAATCATAACATTAGTCTTACTTTTGTTCATTGTCATATTATATTCTTTGAATGTTAGAAATAGAAATACTTATAAGAAATAAAATTCTGTTTAGTTGCGCTTAAACGTGACTGCAACTAGCCATAATTTAGTCAAGAATTAAAAAATAATAAATTTTGTCAAAAACCTGCAAAATATGCATATCTTCATGAATAAACCGTCACCGTATACGGACGAACCTCCCAAGCATTTTTGGTAGAAAAACCCGGTAGCGTGTAGTGGGTAAACCAGAAGTAATCTGGAAGTGTTGAGAACAGTTTAATGAAATAAACGAACCTCGTTAACGGGTAAACACTGTGAGTGTTGTGAGGTGTTTAGCGGCTTGTGAGGTGAATACGGTGATTGTGAGGTTTTGTGCTTGAGTGTCTTTCATGGGCCAGCATTAAGTTGTAAGTTCTAATGTAATTAATAACCTTAGATTCTAACTAAACATTAAACGTAGATTAAGTAAAATGCAGAATCTAAGCAACCGGCCAGCGGATCCTTTAGGTTTTCAGACTTGATACCGCTCGCAAGTCCTGGAATCCACTATGTGAAGGGCCTTTCAATGTAAGTACCATGAAGTACAATGAAATTACTTAAAATCATTTAGCCAAACTTGACGTTTCGACCGATCCTAGAAATGCTCTCACAGGACAAGAGTATTCTAGCTCACTTTTGACAAAAATCGTAATATTAAAAAAAATTCTAAATATTTCATTTCGTTCCTTCATCACGTCTTAAGTGATCACACGATGAGAGACCACACGATGATTTAAAAAAATCCTGCGACACAAAAATTCAATACTTTTCGACCAATTATTGTTGAATTATTCCGGTTCCCATCAATGCATATTATTGAGATTTTTTTCAGATTTTTATATTTAGACTCTTTGGGATATAGGGTGGGGGACAAATGTTCTTTCAAACAAATTTTACGAAAATCCCATAAAAAAAATTTATCAAAAATAATTTTTTTTTGTTAACCCACACATTAAGAGGTTTCATATATGTTTTTTTTAAAATTTTTTTTTCAATAAATACATATTTGTTTATAGTTTCCCCTTGCTGTGTTTTTTTTTAACTCTTTGTTATATGTGGGTCAAAAAGTTGTACGAGCTTGCTAAATTTCAACTTTCTGTTTCACCCGTTTGGCTTCAATTTCTACCGAACAGACAGACAGACATGTCATCTACCTACAAGTTACTGGGTTATAACCTAGGAGGGTTAATCTAAAAATATTTAAAAAAAAACAGAATTGTACATTAGTGTGAACCGGAGTAGTACAACTATTAATTATTTAGAGAGTTATTTTAACTTTTGCAACACCATGCTTAGACTGGAGAAGTAGGTTGCTTGACGGGTCTTGATGCGAATGCATCTCGTAATTAAGTACGCTTGAAAGACTGTATATGGAAGCACGTCCGGTATTCTTTCAAAAGTTATCGAAATTTAAGAAATTTAATATGTGCCCACAATTTTTTATCACTTAATAAATCCCTAAAAAATACTGAAATGTGTGAAAATTTATACTATACCTCAATTTTTTAAATATGCAAATTATAACTAATTTACCAGCCACATTCAATCTCCTATGATGTACTTCTGCAGATGGAAGATCGTAGATCAATTCCTGGTACCATTTTATATGTAGTTAAATTAGGCTTTATTCTCTTTTTAGGGTTTTGTAGGTATGACCAAAAAACCCTTATACCGTCATTTTGTCGTCTGTCTGTCTGTCTGTCTGTTCGGTAAAAATTGTAGCCAAACGGCTAAAACTGGAGAGTTGAAATTTGGCATGATTATACAACTTTTTGACCCGCACATAGTAAAAATACTAAAACATCTAAAAAACATACCCCCCTAAAAATATAAACAAATATGTGCTCCTCGAAAACAAAAATATTTTTTTTAAATTCTGAGTAGGGTATCAAATGAAAGCCCTTAGTACGTGGATTAACGATCAAATTTTTATTTTTGCAAAATAAATTATTTTGACGCGATTTTAGCCAAAATTGTGAAAAAAAAATTTGTCCCACACCCTGTAGCCCAGATGGTTTAAACTAAAAATCTAAAAAAATTCTAAGTAATGTATATTGGTGTGAACCGAAATAGTACAACAGGAATTTTTTATCAGATTATGTTTTCGGAAAATAACGCATTTTTTGTGGTTTTTGGTTCACAAAGTACAAAAGTTATACCAATGTAAGACACTAACATGCAAAGCGTGCGATAGCTCAATGGGTTAGAGCACTGCTAAAATGAGCTGGAAAACAAAGGGTTTCGAGTTCGAGTACGGAGTGAATTTTATTTTTTCTGTTTTTTTTTTTCTGTATTTTTATTATGTTGAAATAATTTTGTCAAAATTCTAGTTATATTTTGACTAATGTTGTATTGCATTTTTAAGAGCGTAAATTTAATAACCAGTCTTATTATATGATTAACAGACGATAAATTATTTTAAAAATATCGTTTTTTTGCCGTGATTACTACAAAGTAAAATTTGTCCTACACACTCAGCATACCGCCTTCACTTATTATATACCTGCGAAACCCTGAAATGTGTGAATATTCACACTTCACATCAATTTTTTATTATTATTTATTTATCATTTTTAAAATATGAAAATTAATACTTTAATTTTATAAATAATCATAATGTCTTATAGATCAGCGTTTCTCAACCAGGGGGCCGTGAAGAATTCGTCGGGGGGCCGCGAAATTCGAAATTGTCCTTGATATCCTGTACTTCTGATTTTTTCCGGAAAATTTCAATACTACCATTCAATTTTGTGGATAAATTTTAGTTCAAAATTTTTCCCAACTAGCTCACACGTCGCTTTTTCGAAAAAAATGTGTGTTCTCATTATCTTAATACACCATAGTATAGGGGAGCCGCAGACAATATTTACATAATTTCGGGGGGTCCCAGGCCAGAAAAGGTTGAGAAACACTGTTATAGATCATTTTAGTGTGACGTCACAACCGTCAAACAAGTAGGAGTAATAAAAAATGGCAGAGATAGGACGTAAAATATGCAAAGTTTTTGTGCAGTTGTGGGGAGTAGGATTCGTGGGGGTCGAGATCACGTGTCGTTTTATCGATTTTCAAGTATATTAAACTATAATTATAAACCTAATAAAAATAATTTGTGAATTAAAAGACGCCGGCAGTGGATCAAGGCACTGACGTGAGAGGACTTAGAGTACGTTCAGGATAATTTCATGCCAGGGCATAATAAAACACGTCATCAATGCTGCGCGAGAAAACAGCTGATTACATATACGTACATAAGGGTTTCTGCCTTGTTAATTGTCGTGAATACCAAACAAACAAAATCATGTATTTGAAATTAATTTTTGTTCTCCTTTTAGTACACGGCTTACCTGAAAACGTACGAGAAATAAATAATTATATATTTTTGTGTATAAATGTATCAATTTCACCCTGTAAATGCAAATTATATATAAAGCCCGTATGTAACAGTTTTTAATTATTGTAATTGAAGTGAAAAAAAAGGAAATGAATCTGGATATATAGGTCATATTATAAAAAGAGAATAAAATAAGATCACCACATAAACATTTGATTGAAACCCGCAACCCAAAAAATGAGCAGTCGTAGCATAACAATCTACTAATTTTAAAAAATTAAGTATAGTGTAACAAATTAAGCGAACAAAGAAGTGAAATCTTGGAATAAAGTTAAAACTTCCCCAGAATAGGGTTGGCTGGAACCCTCTGTACCTATGCAGTAGAACGAACATTATATATGTAACAGTTTATACAACAGATAAATTCCATTTTAATAATTTTCTGTATATAATCTGAGACATTTATAATCATTTTTCATAAATTTAGCGACATTGTTTATGATTTCTCTCGCTTGGCTCCGAATTGGCATACCTTGGAAGCCCAATCTTTTTATTTGGCGTCATTTTCACAAATAACAATAATAATAACACACAAATATAACAAAAAATTGATGTGAAGTGTGAATATTCACACATTTCAGGGTTTCGCAGGTATATAATAAGTGAAGGCGGTATGCTGAGTGTGTAGGACAAATTTTACTTTGTAGTAATCACGGCAAAATGAACGATATTTTTTAAATAATTTATCGTCTGTTAATCATATAATAAGATAATTATTAAATTTACGCTCTTAAAAATTAAATACAACATTTGTCAAAATATAACTAGAATTTTGACAAAATAATTTCAACATAATAAAAATGCAAAAAAAAAACAGAAAAATAAAATTCACTCAGTACTCGAACTCGAAACCCTTCGTTTACCAGCGAGTTTTAGCTTACGACACCAGTGCTCTAACCAATAACGCCATCGTACGCCTTGCATGTGAGTGTCTTACATTGGTATAACTTTTGTACTTTGTGAACTAAAAACCACAAAAAATGCGTTATTTTCCGAAAACATAATCTGATCAAAAATTTCTGTTGTACTATTTCGGTTCACACCAATATACATTACTTAGAATTTTTTTAGATTTTTAGTTTAAACCATCTGGGTTACAGGTGTGGTACAAATTTTTTTTGAACAATTTTGGCAAAAATCGCATCAAAATAATTTATTTTTCAAAAATAAAAATTTGACCGTTAATCCACGTACTAAGGGCTTTCATTTGATATCCTACTCATAATTTAAAAAAAAATATTTTTGTTTTCGATGAGCACATATTTGTTTATATTTTTAGGGGGGTATGTTTTTTAGATGTTTTAGTATTTTTCCTATGTGCGGGTCAAAGAGTTGTATAAGAATGCCAAATTTCAACTCTCCAGGTTTAGCCGTTTGGCTACAATTTTCACCGAACAGACAGACAGACAGACAGACAGACAGACAGACAGACAGACAGACAGACAGACAGACAGACAGACAGACAGACAGACGACAAAATGACGGTATAAGGGTTTTTTGGTCATACCTACAAAACCCTAAAAATTGAGGTATAGTATAAATTTTCACACATTTCAGTAATTTTTTAGGGATTTATTAAGTGATAAAAAATTGTGGGCACATATTAAATTTCTTAAATTTCGATAACTTTTGAAAGAATACCGGACGTGCTTCCATATACAGACTTTCAAGCGTACTTAATTACGAGATGCATTCGCATCAAGACCCGTCAAGCAACCTACTTCTCCAGTCTAAGCATGGTGTTGCAAAAGTATGCCAAATTTCAACTCTCTAGGTTTAGCCGTTTGGCTAAAATTTTTACCGAACAGACAGACAGATAGACAGACAGACAGACAGACAGACAGACAGACAGACAGACAGACAGACAGACAGACAGACAGACAGACAGACAGACAGACAGACAGACAGACAGACGACAAAATGACGGTATAAGGGTTTTTTGGTCATACCTACAAAACCCTAAAAAACAAACAACAAAATTTCACAAAGAAAATAAACAACAAAATTTAAAAAAGAAAACAAAAACGGAATTAAGCAATCAAACTCGAAATATACGCGTAGTCAAGAACAGATCAAAGTAAGTGACGCCACTGAAATGTACAAAACCAGCTGTCGGTAATGACATGGACGAAATTTGGTTTCTGCGCAACCCAGTTGGTAATTTAGACCTGGCATGAAGTTATCCTGAACGTACTCTAACATAATCTAAATTAATATATATATACATTTGTGTTAAACTACAGTTTTCTGTTGCTGCCTAGTCTGCCATTTGTTTTATTCTCTGCAGTCATAATAGTTCATAACATTTTCTAATCAGTTCATATAAAAATAAAGAACCTATTAAAAGCCAGTGTACATTGGTTGTCATCGAATGGATTTCATTCATGTAAATATTATGACAGGGATTGCAACAGTGTTGTATGATCTAGAATTATCGCAGATAAAATACTAAAACATGTTATTTGTTATTTTTGTCATTTAATAAAAGCTCTCGAGTGATATCCATCAATGTCCAGTTTATTTTCATTTTTATACAGTTGCAGTATTGACAATGCACTTACTTCTGTCAATAAATATTTTCATAACAGAATAAAATGTCCATGATATGTTATTTCCGTACATTATATTTTTTATGTAACACAGATTTCTTTAGGAATCTTGTCCTTGTCATATCTAAATATAGCATATTTTATGTAAAAGTTAAAGGAAATGCTTTCCTTGTTCATAATAGATTCGTCTTAGATATGTTATACCCTGACGTCTTTGGTTGTCGATTTTAAGATTATGTAAACATAATAATAATAATATGTTTATTTACCAAATTACATGATGGAGTACCGTTTTAAGTCAATCACAATATAAATTTCATTACGTACATATTTATTATTCGACAGAACAAGATTTTACGTAATTCTTCTGTTGAGTAAAAGGATGTTCAGTAAAGAACTGTTACATTCATATGGATTACATCCCACGTGGAAATCAAAGACAACGAACAAGCAGACAGTGCTGCAAAGCTTGTAACCAAGAAAGTAATTCAAAACATTCCAATACCAGCAATGACGTAAAAAGTTCCATTAAATTAAAAATCAGAGATGCATGGAACATGGAACATAGAATGGACCAACACCGACAAATACAACAAACTGAGGTCAGTCAAGCTACTCAAAAATGGACCTACTGCAGAAGAAGACCAGATCAAGTTATCTTAACAAGACTAAAAATAGGACACACATCCCTAACACATGCATACCTATTACACAGCATAGAACCACCGATATACGAAACATGCAACATACTACACGAACATGTATATGTAATATGCGAACCGTAGAGCATATCATACTACCCTGCCAAAAGTACCTACCTGAACGACGAAGCCATAACATCGAAAACACAAAAATGCCCTATCTAAAGCCACAGACTCAACCACAAACATAATCAATTACCTAAGACAAATAAATATATACAACAAAATGTGAAAATCCACTCTAAATGCCATAAATTAACATCTATGTAAACATATTGTAAAAATATCCAATGTATCAGGTGCTATTAGACAAGTAGCCGAAGCACCCTTGTTTTAAATTCGTTAGGACTCGATCTTCTAAGTTCCAGAGGTAACTTATTCAGCAGTTTGACTGCGTAGTAATTCTCACAGTTCTGAAATCTAGTAAGCCTCAGAAAAACAGGGTACAAATATTACTTGCCTTTTATGCTATATTTGTGTATTTCTGCCATTTGAAAACTGATTATTTTGTTGTACGCTAGTAATAAGGAATGGTACATGACCACAGATGGAAATGACCCCATGCTGTGATGCTATTTATTATCTGGGAGTGGAACGGTGAATTGTTGCGGGAGGGGCCCTCGGAAGAGGTCCTTAGGTCCCGCCGTTAACACAATCCGCGGTCTAGCTCAGGAGCGGGGTCGTGATGCCTGTTTTGGCTTGAAGAGCCTCGTCGAACCAAACAATCTCTGAAAAATTAAAAAGGTGATGGGAGATGATGATGATGATTGAAACAAAAATATGGTATTATGGATTTATTTAACAAAAGAATAGAATTGGAAGCAATAACAAATAACAATATGTAACATAACAATGAAACATAAAAAAGGCTAGATAACTAAACATATGACACAAAATATAAGTTAAAGTTGCACGATGCTTTCTCGTGAGGCGATAAAGGCATCGGGATGGAGAGGATGTGGTAATTAAGGAGAAGAAGGATTTGATGAGACGACGGGCGTCGTTCCTGGCAGCGAGCGTCGGCGTCGGTGAGTTACTTGACACCAACGAGAAACGATGGTTGAGACGCACTCGTTGAGCGGTGAGTGGTCGGCGATGGAAGCACTCACAGAAGGTGAGTGGTTCCGCGATAGATGAAACGCACTTGTTGAACGACTAGTGGTTTCGCGTTGATTGAGCGGTTGAAAACCACTGCTTGAACGAAACGAAAGATTTCGTGATGGATGAGCGGTTGAGAACCACTGGTGTAACGAAACGAGAGGGTTCGCGATGGTTGAGCGGTTGAGAACCACTGGTCGAAACGCACAGCAGAAAGCGTGGGTTTCGCGACGGTAGAGCGGTTGAGAACCACTGGTCGAAACGCACAGCAGAAAGCGTGTGTTTCGCGGCGATGCGATGGTTGAAACGCACAGCAGAAAGCGTGGGTTTCGCGGCGATGCGATGTTTGAAACGCACAGCAGAAAGCGTGGGTTTCGCGACGATGCGACGGTTGAAACGCACAGAAGAAAGCGTGGGTTTCCGAAGATCTCTGAAATTCAAACAAGAAGCGAGTTCAGAGAGAGGCTTGTGTTAGCTCGCAGAGAGCGTTCTAACTGCTGACAATTGTAAAATTTTATACGATGTTCGGTGACGGAATATTTTTTTATGGCCCTAAAGAGTGTTTGTGATTGGTTGGGAATCTAAAAAATCTAAGTTCATTCATTACTTCAACTGTATCGCGAATTTGGTAGATTCACGGTTATCAAAAGATTGCTGACGTCTCACGGAATCCGGCGGTGTACAATATGTTATATGAATGTCATGAGTGACGCGTGCAGTGATTTAAAATACTGAGGCTTGCATCGGTAACAGAATAGTACGTAATTCTCACATCAGTCCGTTCAATAGATGACACGTTTTTTAGCAAATAAATAGTACAACAAAATTTGTTTGCCAGTGCACCAAGATATTGGTCCCACTTGAGTTTGGGATCAATCTGTACCCTAAGGAAGTTTTTTTTTAGAAAAATTTCAGGTTAATAAAATTGTTAGCTTATATCGTTAGGAGGATTTCTTGTATTTAGTTGTGGTTTAGAGAAAGTCGATTTGTGTCGAACCAGTACTTTAGCTCTCTGCATTGAAATTTTATTGAGAGTGATAATATATTGGTTCCACCAATGCTTGAAGGGAAGTCATTGATACAGATCAGAGAGAGGAGAGGACCAAGAACGGATCCTTGTGGAACGCCTGAGGAACATAAAAACTTACAACTAAAAATCTCGGAAGAATTGATGAAGAGTTGCGAGAACTTTGAAATTTAAAATATACAAGTTCTTTGACCCGTAATTCTAAAAATCTCCCGAATCGTTAATTGAATTTGCTGTCAATTTTTTATAACAATCCAGTCACACTTTCTGTTGAATAATTTTAATCAAGTAGAAAACAATTACTATCCGGCTTACAATCTTGTATTCATTAAGTTTTATTAATTCTCAACAACCACGATATCAAAGTTTTATAACATTACCTGTATCATATGCAGTCGTTTGTTTATAATATTAAATTCAGTAAAGAATTACAAGTTACCAAACAGCAATTACAACGTTGGGCAACAGTTATGTCTCTAAGGGCACTATTTCTATGGTGTCATAAGTGTCTGTATAGTAATAAACGGTGCCCAAACGGCTGGATCTAGAGGGTTAACATTTGACATGATGTTGAAACCTTTTGTTTCAAGTGGTTACACCAAGAAACCACTTTTCAAATTTTTCATGATATCCAGTGGCAGTGTCATAAAACCACTACGTGCGCTGAGTAAGTTGACATATCATACAGTTCAAAATTTCAATAAATTATTAAATTTTACACAATTAATGGATTACAATGGATGATAAGTAAATTTATCAGTGATTTATGATCAGGTAATAAGATGTGATAAATTGTTTATGGATTTGTTTTTCTAATGTCTAACTTTTGGTATTTTATAACGTTTCGCGACATAACCATAGGAATTTATTAATTTGGGGAAAATCATTTCTTCATAAATTGTATAGATTTATTTATTTATTTTTCGATATACAGAAAGAGTTTTCTTTTGTTATGATCGTGGGGACTAAAGAGAACTTCAATGTACAGAGAATTTCGATAGACGGGGGTTCGATAAATGGAGGTTCTACTGTATTCTTTCTTTTTTTTTCAAAATCATATCAAAACTTGTCATTGCCTAACACGCTGTGAAAATTGACAGAAAAAAAAAAAACGTGAATATGCGAGTATTCGGTGTCAAATTCTATCATAAAAAATTGCTAATGGATATCATTTAGTCATCGATAAAATTAATTTTAATTAATACGTTTAAATTATAAATGAATTTTCAATTTTTCAACATGTATACTGCACGCATCCTGTGCTGTCAACAATATTTAATTTTGTAATGAATATATTTAACATGAAATTTGTCAAGTATGAATATTTATTGACTTCAAATTCTGTATTGACATATCCAAGTAATTTTGACAGTTGATGACTAATAACCAGTGGTAATTAATAACCGCATCGTTAATAATAGCTCAACACACTGAATTGAATGAGGTATGAAAATATCGATAATATATTCAACATCCATTACATTAAATATATTCAGCCATATTTGCGAAAGATATTCCAAAATCAAACTTTCTAATTAATTATGTAGCAGTTATGTAGGATTAATCATTGTAATTTGTAAATTAACATGCAGTATCTGAATTTGTTATTAGGATTAATTTTGACTCAACAACCTTCTCGTGATCTTAGCATTCTCAAGGACTTTTTCCCTATATATTCCCTATTCTTTTAGGACCAAATAGACCAAACAATAGAAGAATTAAGTATTGTAGCCGAGGAGATAGGACTCCGAATAAACATGAATAAGACCAGAGTAAAAAAAAAAATAGTGCTGAGTGATAATTTGTCAATATCGGGTCAACACACTGATCAAGTGTTTCGCTACAAAGTACATAGAAAACGAAATTACTAACCGCCGGGACAACCAAACCATATAGATTAATAGAAGAATTGGTTTGGAATGGGCAGCCTTTGAAATTCTGAGGCACATTTTAAAAGGTAATCTCTCCATCGGCCTCCAGAGAAAGGTATTTGTTCAATGACTCTTCTAGTATTAGTATTCTAGTGCTGAGACTTTCAACCTCACACAAAAATCTGTGGAGAATCTACGAGTCCCTCAAATATCCATGGATAGAGCGATCATTGGTGTTACACTTTCGGATCGAAAAACAAATTTGTGGATCAGACAGCAAACAAAAGTTTGCGGTATAATTGAGAAAAATTCACGTCTGAGGTGGCATTGGGCAGACCACGTTGTTTGGGCCAATGATGGTATATAGATGAAAAGAGGTATGGTGGTCTAGAGACAGTACTATAAACCAGAGCAGGAGATACCCGGTGGACGGATGATCAAGAAACTGTCAGTAATTGGCTGCAGGTGGCACAGGACGGAGAAGAGTGGAGATGCAAAGGGGAGGCCTATGTTCAGCAGTGGACGTCAATGACTAATAAATGATGATGATGATGATTCCCTGTTCTTAGCGACCATTTAACCTTGTTCTCTTTCTTGTGTTTCTCCAACTGATCCATATATCTCGTCTTTGACCTTCCAATTCTTATTTTTTCAAATGTCGGTTGTTTGGAAATTCTTCACGCTGAATCATTTTTGTTTCAACTATATCCGGATATTTCTAATTTTAACACAACTCAAAAATGTATCGACGGTACCATTTATCTCGTTCAGTGCCTGATACATTATATAGCATTCGAGGGTTTCTTCTGCTCTCGATACCCTATTCTTTTCTTGTATTTACTTTTGCGTTTACAGCTTTCTAGCGGCTTTGTTCATATGCAGCAACTACATCTTGTAGCAATTTCCTTCCACAACTTGAACAAAAAAACTTTTAGAATTCCTTTTCCAATAAATTATTTTTTCTGATGCATTTTGTCGACCGAAAGATTCATTTGATGGCTGTAGGAGTAATGATATGATTTGCTTGGAGCCTTGGAGACAAACGCCTCATGGTTGATCTGATGCACTAAAAGACATTTTTGACATAGATGTTCGGTTTTTCCGTTTACGTTGATGATTGGCGGCGTCCTGCACATAAATGCGTATGATTAAAATGCATACAATTCAATGTTTTATATAAAATACTTCTTGTCGCCGGTAAAAAATTTTTACGAAAAAATCCTTCTAACTTTTCTTGTTAAACAACGAAATTCATATGTTGAATTGTGCTGTGTCAGCACAGCTCCAAACACATAGAGCAATACTGTGTTTGAAGAGTTCTTGTGGCGCCACCACATGATCTCACTATCTTTCCATCTTCAAGTAATCGTCTTTAAACAGTTGCTCGATCAATTTTCCGTTTCTAGAGTAATTTCTTATATCTCGCACATGCCTTGCAAGTGTGGATGAGAAAAGTTAAGTAAATAAGTATATTATTTATTTGTTCATTTGTCATTGTACAGACTTTAAAAAACTGATCTTTACGAGAAACCCTCCACGACATCTATACGAAGCAAATGAGTAACATTAGTAGTGGGCTAGCGATTAATGATCATTAGCTTAGTTTTTATTTATTTATTTATTTATTTATTTATTTATTTATTTATTTATTTGTTTGTTTTTTTATTTGTTTGTTTGTTTGTTTGTTTGTTTGTTTGTTTGTTTGTTTGTTTGTTTGTTTGTTTGTTTGTTTGTTTGTTTGTTTGTTTGTTTGTTTGTTTGTTTGTTTGTTTGTTTGTTTGTTTGTTTGTTTGTTTGTTTGTTTGTTTGTTTGTTTGTTTGTTTGTTTGTTTGTTTGTTTGTTTGTTTGTTTGTTTGTTTGTTTGTTTGTTTGTTTGTTTGTTTGTTTGTTTGTTTGTTTGTTTGTTTGTTTGTTTGTTTGTTTGTTTGTTTGTTTGTTTATTTATTTATTTATTTATTTATTTATTTATTTATTTATTTATTTATTTATTTATTTATTTATTTATTTATTTATTTATTTATTTATTTATTTATTATTACTGCTGCCCAACAGTATTATCCAAAACGGGCAGGTACATAAATATATACATATAATTTGAATATTATACTAACAAAGTAATAACTAACAACGACACAAAAAGACACAAAATTGCAAATACATATAAACAATATTTTTACAAATACAGATTAATTGTAATAAACAAAATCCTCTAATTTTTACATATTTCAATAATTTTAGAAACACAAATTTCGAAAAAAAAGAAAGAAAAAGAAAACGATAAAATGCTTTAAAATAGTTCGAAATTTGTATTATCACGTGTATAGTACGAACACATACGATTTAAAGGAGATTTGAGATGAAGGTTCGTATGAGCCTGAGGAAGATAGAATAATAGTGGATGTCTGGTTGGAACAATAGGAGCATTGAAATTTAATTTTTGGAGGGTTAAGGCGTCATCAATTTGGTTATTTAATTTTTTTTTTTAAATGGAGAAGAGACTTAGTTTTACGACGTACTGTGAGGGACACAGAACTAAAGAGGTCCAGTAATGTAGCATAACTAAGATGTTGAGGAGGATAAGAGCCCATTAATTTGTAATATATATATTTTAAAAATTTGTACTGTACCTTCTCTAACGTTTTTTCAAGTATTCAAGTTTAGATCTAACAAAGGAATAGTATAAGGAGAAAATGGCATTAATATTAATGAAGTCACGTGCGTTACGAATGATGAAACCAAGCATTTTCAGTGCTGATGAAAAAATATTATCTACATGTGTCTTAAATTGTGTCGTTAATTTAGTATCGAACGTTACACCCAGGTCCTTGATTGTATCACAACGATCAAGAGTAACACCAGAAATAGAATAAGATAAATGATTGGAGTTAATTTTCCGAGTAAATGATAAAGTTTTACATTTTTTTTACAGTTTTTGATCTGTTTAGCCGTAGAACTAAATCTTATTCGCCGATTCAACTTTTAGTAGCATGTTTTCAATTTCTTTCTCATCTTTGGTAAGGATCGTGGTGTCGTTACACCTCTCTGCTGTTCATCTAGGGAGTTTCTTATAACATATTCCCCATAGATATGAAATAACAGCAAGGGAGGATGTAGCATTGTCGCACGCCTTCGCCGATTTTAAAACTAGATTAGATTTTGTCGTCGATCCTCACTACGCAGGTACCAGCCTAGTAGAGATTTTTTATCATCAAAATGAGACGTTCATGAACTCCCATTTCTAGCAATATAGCATATAATTTGCTCTATTTAACATAATCGAAAACTTTGAAATATCAAAGCACAAATAGTCGGGCACATTGAACTTTCTAATTTTCACAATAATTTATCGGACATTTATAATTTGTTCTCTCGCGCCTCTGCCAGTTTCTTTAATATAAATTACTAAAAATTTTCTCTTGTCCATTCAAAATCCTGGTTTAGGGTGTCAAGAGTCCTTCAAATTTGTTTGTTTATCAAGACCTCTGGATCAATAATCACCCAACGTCTTAATTACCCTTAGATTATAACGGAGGATAATGTGATCACTTGATAACACGACCGACACGTTTACTAACATGTCTAGCAGTCTCAGAATAGGAACCTGAACTAGCGATCATGGTTAGCAACCAGCAGTGAATATCGTGTTGTATGTTGACAGTAATCAATTATTAACATGTAGATCATATTATCAATGTAAACTTGGTAATTGTAATGCAGAATGACCACTAAGAATTAGTGGTTGTACACCAGTGACCACTCAGTATTACATATGCAGATATACGAGAGTTGCCTTTCATATTTCGGGATTTGAGATCAAAAACAATTATTTATCAACAAAAGTGGCTTTATTGTCTTTCAAAATATTCTACATGAAGATCAATACACTTTTGCATCCGTTTGAAAAAATATATATGTAAGGATCAGATTTAGTTCTTGGACGTCCTTTGTAATATGTTACGATAGTAACAATAACATGATGATATATATGTGACAGATTGTACATAGACGTAGTATAAAATGCTTATATGTGCTTGGATTTGTGTTTTAATTGATATTATCATAAACGCTATAAAGCGTTCTATCATCAGAAGTGGGATCCCTACACCAACAAATAATTTTAGATTATAAAATGACAGAAGATTGACAGTTGCAAAAATAAATTGAAATGTCAAAATTGGCTGACCAGAGTTTTGAAAATGGAAAACACAAGCGCTATATTATAATTAAACTGTAAAATAATTAATCCCAACACGTTGCGTACCCATATTATGGTGAACCACAGTGATACGTAAAAGTTGAAATATTCTAGAATGAATTTGTTTAAAGTACGTTAAAACTAGTAGCAAGGGCTGGTAAACACCCTACAAGATGCAAATAAATTTTCCGATAGCATTGCAAAGGTTAAATAAAGAATAAGCTAAAGTTGGTGTGGAAATATGACACCAAATAATAAGAGAATAATGAAGTATGGTATTTCTAATTTTTTCTTGGTAATTTAGAAATTTTGGATAAAGACTTGACAAGGTAATTCAAAGAGTTATTATTATTATTGTGAGTATGCTAAAAAAAAAAGAAAAAAGATTTTGAAATTTCAGAAAACTAGCCTTTACAGAATTGCAAATTAAAAAAAAAAAAGTTTTAAATCAAAATGAACTTTAGTTCTCCCAAGTTCAATAATACAAAAATACTAAATTAAGTTTTTTTACTGATGTGGTAATAGTGGAAATAGACAAAAATTGACAGCCGAAAGGTGTCAAAATTGTCTTGTCATTAAGTCTGTACTAATGGTACATATTGGATGAAAATGCTAAGATAAATGACAGAGATTTTATAAATGATGCTCATGCTATGTGATACTAAATGTAAACTATGTAATACTGTGCACATTGCTTGCGCAGATGGTTTGTTACAGCAATTGCAGAAATCCAACAAGGACTAAAATAGTGGGAACCGTAGGGTTCTGCTTAATTTGACTTGTTTTGTCAATGCGATTTATAACAAACCAAGGTGCAGTGTACCGGAAATGACAAATGTAATGATCTGAAGAAATAAAAAAACAAAAAATAATGTCAGAATAGAGGATCGTTTGTCTTTAGTATAATATTTGTGTTCTAATACTTGAGCCCTAAAATATGAAATTCTAGTTTTGATATTTGAGATGTGATAACTAAGATCTGAGTTTAGAGATTTAAGTTTTGAATTTGAGCGTTTATTGGAAATAGTAAATGACAGATCACTGAGATCTGAACGGCAAAATAAACTGAATCATAGTAGAGTTGAGAATTGATAGCTTGTTGAGTACCACAAGACACACTGTGCAATGCTGATGATGAGACACTGTGAGTGTAGTATGATAAGGCACTGGTGTAGAGCAACGACAGTCACTGAGCTTGTTGGGTACTGTGGACAACTTATAATGAAAGAAACTGATAAATAGTTATTGAGTATCTGAGCTTGTTGATCTAGTCACTGAGTTCGCGTCTGAAAAAAATAATAATAATAACTAAAAAGTCTCGAAGCTTTCAGATCACGATTTTTACTTTTCTTCTGGAAGGTTCAGTTTTAAGCAAATAAATATTTTTACTAACTGATACACGATTTTGCGAAAGATCAATTTTGCGCCCAAACGGCTCTATTTACAGATTATGACTTAGGTGAATACATCCAGGAGTTCGGTGGAAGGAGCTTGGTAGAACTCTGTAGAATCAGAGAGTTTGGTGGAACTCTAGATATTATTAAAATATAAGAGAGCCGCGAGGACGTAGTAGAAGCAGGACGACCGTGTTAGAATAGCAAGTTGTTATATTTTCCAGTTAAATTTGTAGGAGCCGCGAGGACGCGGCAAGATCAGAACGGCCGTGTAAGGAGCAGATCTAGTTCTTGGACGTCCTTTGTAATATGTTACGATAATAACAATAACATGATGATATATATGTGACAGATTGTACATAGACGTAGTAATAAATGCTTATATGTGCTTGGTTTTGTGTGTTTTAATTGATATTATCATAAACGCTATAAAGCGTTCTATCATACATAATACACAATAAAATAATTAAAATTGTTCATCCAAGATATTGATGTATTCAATGGTTTCTGGGTGTTGGTACAACAAAATCCACTGGTAGCCTCTACAATTTTCTGTTCGTACATTCGCTCATAATACGTACGATTGTTTGCCGTTCTTCGCCGCAGTCATTGGGGGGATTTATACGAGGGTTACCTTTTATATTTCGGGATTCGAGATCAAAAACATTTATTTATCAACAAAAGTGGCTTTATTTAAGATAAACAGTAGTCCTTGATGTTGCTTTATCGCCAGAAGTCGAATTAAGTTCATCCATGCACTGTTGTTTGGTTAATCCTCGTCGAAAGTTGTAAAAAATAATCGCTCGAAAATGTTCATGATTTAATTTAATTTTTATCCTAGGTGAAGTATTTCAAGTTACTGTAGACAACACAAATAGCACTTGTACGTCAAAACGTTCTGAGTACGTATATCGTCAAAACTATCAAACTTCACGATATAAGCGTCAGTAGCCAAGAAATATAAGAGGCAACCCTCGTAATTTGAGTAATTAAATCATTATTGTTTCAATTTCATTTACGAATACAGAGAAAACTGAGAAACCGTAGAAAATGATTTAGAATCTACAGATTGGGCCAAAAATAATTTTCGGATTTCTTGAAACTGTAAATTTTGTAAAGGTAAAGAGAAACACAAACTTTTATCAGGAAATTATTTAATGGTTCCAATATTTTTTTCGAATTAGATATGGGAAATAAAATCAATTAAATAACCGCCATCGAATCGTTAATAAATTTGAGCTCTTTCCTCAGCATTTGTCATTACTTCACCTAAAACTTCAGGTAATAGATTTGTTTATTTCTTGAGTGGTGTTTTAACTCACTCATGCTCGGTTGCATAAAACATTTCTATATCTAGTTTTATAAATTGCTTTGCAATTAGCATAGTTTGGATGCAGCTTAAAGCTGCCAATTGCAAACGGCCCGATGGAGGTCTGGATAGAAGATAAAGCGCTCTTAATATGGACGTACAAGCTGTACCACGCGGCTTACAAATACGAATTACATATTTTCAAAACGTATTTCACAAGCTATGATGGCTGTCGACTGACACAGCCACTTAGCTATGCTAGTCGGTTGTGTCAACTGGTATAATGTAGACGCAGACTAAGGCTGGACCATCTACTTACAAAATAGAGTACAAAGAGTAGTGAACGAAGGAGAGAAGAGTGAAAATAAACGTGTACTCTGTGGAGTACCTTAGGGAACTGTACTAGGTCCTGTTTTATTCCTCATTTATATCAGCGATTTACTAAACATAAAAGAAATAAAAAGTAAACTTATCTCATACCCTCATGACTTTTAACTGAAGTCACTTCTTTGGACGAAACACGAAAAATTTCAGACATGACTTCAAGATATTAAAAAAACTAGCTGGATGTTAATCTCTTAATAGTGAATGTCGAGAAAACTTAAAAGTTTATGCCGTTTTCGATAGTCAAAACCAAGCAATCATCCTTTGAGCACACTGTAGTTCATAATTAATATGACTGTCCAATTAATAATATTAAATTCTGTTTTAAATTCACAAAATAATTTTTGTACATAGGCCCCAATGTTTAGGAACCTAGTTACATCGCTAATATAATTGTTTTAACTTCCGAAAGCGACAGTACTTTGTTGTTTACCTGATATTTAGCTTTATAGATTGAAATATATTTTTTGTTTTCACCCCATATCCATACAGTTACTTAAGCAAATACAGACAAACAACTCATGTTTTATACATAAAGTAATTGTAAAGAGCAGTTTGAATACAATACAAATCCATTAGCTTTTTGTCAGTTATTTCGAAAGCAAAACTGTTTCTGAGTTCAGACATTGTAGAATTATTCTGAAATTATTACAGAACACTATTAGAAATCGGAGCACCGATTAAAATACAATTATAGAAGTTTAAATTGCTTTATTTATAAATTAATCTACTTAATTTGTACATAATTATTAGAATGGATATACCAGAAGTATGCCCAAAATACCCCACGATTTCTTCGCCTTTTAGAGGGACTGTTTGGTGTTCAGTTTCGGCTTATGGCATCATTGAACGTTTTTGTTTTGAATGATGCTAAATTTTACGTGCATAAAATTATTAATAAGCAAAGTCAGCACATTTGGTTTCATAAGAATAGTTTCACTTAGCAAACAGCTCGCGCTACAATGTAAATTTTGTTGATGTAAAATTGATGTTGATGTAAAATTGATTGGTCACCAGATTTGACTGTGCCGGAATTTTTCCTTCGGGATTACTTAAAGGATAGGTTCTATGCTAAAAAGCCAGTAACTTTCCAACAGCTTAAGGATAGATAAGAAATCTATAAAACCAGAAATATGAGGAAATGTAAAAAAAAAAGTGGAGCAGCTTCTATTTGTAACTGTATTTGTATTTATAAGAGTTGAATAAACTACTTATAAAAATAATAAATGTTTTACTTAAAATTAATTAAAAAACAAGATCGGTTCATTCAAACACCAAACTGTCTACAACTGTCAAAAATAGAAGTTTATACCTATGAGAAAATATATTTTTAGGGCGTTTTTAGGATTTGTAAGTAAAACAAAAACCCTTATAACGTAACTCATGTGCCTGTCTGCAGGGCTGCGCCAACTGGGGGTGCAGAGGGTGCACCGCACCCGGGAGTCGAGTATTAGGGGCGCGTGGAATTATGAAAAATATTGTTACAGTTCTTGAAATTAGTTTCCGAAATGTTCAACGTTTCGTTACCGTCCGTATAATATATTTATATGTATGTATGTACATATGAATCGAAATTATCTTAACATTAATTAATTATCAAGTGCGGCAATTTTTTTCTCGCACCCAAGCGGCAAATGTCTTATACTGTAAAATACTTGGCGCGCCCCGCCTGTCTGTCTGATCCACTCTTTGAACTACATATAGGAAAACTATAGAGAGCTCAAAAAAACACACCGCGGACAAAATATAAATAAATATGTACAGAGTGCTGAACTGGCCAGGTACATATAGGGATTTAACATGTAAAAACAGATGTATACTATTTCCTGCTTCCTCGTTGGTTATACAGAAAAAATCCATATGTAAAAATTGTTCACAATTTTATTTTGAATTAAATAAATTTATAAAAACTAAATTTAATACTCAGTTACAGTAAATATTTTAGTTTAAAGTAAGGTGACCAACCGTCCTCCTTTGGGGAGGACAGTCCTCCTTTTGAAGGGTCTGTCCTTCCTTGAAAAGTGTCCTTCTATATGTCCTTCTTTTTGATATTTGTCCTCCTTTTCGAAAATTTTCGTATTCGGTCGATGCTGAGCCGATCCAGGTACAGTAGATTGCGGCGAGACGCGATTATGAGACGCATACGCTCCGAACGGGAGTGAGAAATCTAAATTGAATGTTGATACCATAGACCAGGGGTCGGCAACACGGCGCCCTCGGTGAGATTTTTATGCGCCCTCGCTATCTAGACACACACATACTGAGCCCAATATCCACATCGCATCTATTGGTGAGATACGACTTGAGCGATCAGCGCTAGATTAGACGATCTTGCGAACCACGAGTGTTTACATATTTTACGTTTTTATGCGCCCTCAATAACATTTGAATTTATATTGCGCCCTTATTAACAAAAAGGTTGCCGACCCCTGCCATAGACAACTGTTGATACTCTAGGTGCAGCACTTGCCGTAAAATTCAATATGAAGGATATTTTTTGTTCAAATATTACCATTATATTATTAGAAGATGATACAATATTCATTCTTAAGAAGTTAAAATATTCATTTGATTGATAAGTACTCATTTAAATAATAATTAATCATTATAAGATTTTTTCAAAAAAGTTTTAATTTTACATTTATCATATTATAGTGTATTATTGTTGCAAAGAATACTATACTATTTTTTTTACGATATTACCTTGTGTCCTCCTTTTCTTTGTAAAAAAGTTGGTCATCTTATTTAAAGTTCATTTATTTCTGCTAAATTTTAAACATGGTATGCCATGACATTGGAGCTTTATAGTAAACAATGGCAACATGGCACACTATTTTTAATAATTTGTTAATTTCAGTAGAATAAACATTAAATATTTAATGTAAATGAGTATTAAATTTAGTTTTTATGAATTTATTAAATTCAAAATATAATTCTGAACAATTTTTATATTTAAATATTTTCTGTATAACCAACGAGGAAGCATGAAAACGCATATATCTGTTTTTGCATGTTAAATCTCAATAAAAAATAAATATTAAAAAAAAAATGAGTTTTGAACTTCAAATAACACCGCTTAATGTATGGATAAACAAAAAAAAATTACTTTTGAAATTTTTTTTTTTTTTTTCGCCAAAAAATGTGTCGAAAAATAACATCTGTGTTTCTGTTTATACGGACCGGTAGAAATTGTATCCAAACGGCTTTACATAGAAAGTTGATATTTGGTGTGCTTATACAACTCTTTGACCCACATGCAGAAAAAATACTGAGTGTTCAAAAAAATATGAGATAAATATAAACAATTATGTATTCAATAAAAAATATATATATATATATATATTTTTAATTTAGAGTAGCCTTTCTTTTAAACCTCTTAATGCGTGCATCAACACGCAAATTTTTATTTTTGAAAAATCAATTTTTTTATGGGATTTCTGCCAAAAATAAGAAATCTTTTTTGCCCCTGTCTCTCAGAATGGTTGATCTAAAAATTTGAAAATAATCTCCATTTTTTATTTTCATTTTGTGGTATCAAAAGAAAGCTCTAAGGACATAGATTAAGGAACACATAGTAGTTTTTTAAAATTGTTTTTTTTTACACGATTTTAGCCAAAAATGTGCTAAAACAGTGCTTGTTCCGCCCCCTTTTACCTAAAGGGGTAAAACTAAAAAGCTGAAAAAATTATAGGTAATGTACATTGACCTGAGACGGAAACGTACGAAAGGTATTTTTGATGCGATTGCGTTATTGGAAAGTTTCTGTGTTTTTGACAAAATTATTTATTTTTTTAAATCATGGCTAAATTAAGGCTAATAATGTTATGAATTTTTTGTATTTATGGCAAAGATAGTGTGTGTCTTTTTATAAAATTAAAAACATCATAAAAAATGTTTAACGGCTGAGGACCGACTTTTCAACACCACACCAACACATTGTTAATAGAACAATTATTTGTAGACATCCAGTATTATGTTGGCTTATTACACTTATTAAATACTTACAAAAGCCTGAAATGTGTGAAAATTCACACTTCACATCAATATTTTCTATTAATGTTATCATGAGAGTGTGTAACAAAGTCTTTATTGTTAAAAACAAATAAACCATATTGCAAGCTGTCATGGCAACGTTAAAAACGGAACTTCTTGAAAAATTACATACTTTTCGCACGAAAACAATACACAAAACCTTTATTTTTTTTTCCAGAAAAATAATTATTTAAATATTACACAGTATTTTTTATCTACGATATATCAAATCAACTTATAATTGATTCAGACTTGGTAACATTAATGTTGGGAATCACTGGACACCAGGATATTGTGAAACTCAGCGAACTGATCTAATCTTGAAAGTAATTGTCCTTGAAACCTTACTTCCGGTTCCATCGGAAGTGATTCTACCAGCCGATGATTAACAATTTGCTGGCACTTGAGTATCCACTTAGAATATAACCTGTCCTAAAACAATTTTCCCTCACATATTAACGAAAGTTACATTCTAGGTCAATTTACTTCAAACATATGCATTTTAAATGTAAAAATAGCAAATGTACGATTCAGGAAGTCAAAATTAGATTTTCTTATAAATACTGTTTTACATATGAATCACGTGGCAGTTTGTTAGTTTTCTTTAGGAAAATATACAAATAATAAGTGGAAATTATGAGTGTTTAAGAACCTTGGAGTGATGATTTCGTTTTTCATCTTGTTTTCATCATCAACATAATTATCTCCTCTTAAGTTCAATGCTGAACATTTTCTTACTTCTGGGAAACTTACCTTATATATAAATGAAATGTCACAGTTGTCACAGTTGCCGCAAGTGGTTTCGGATATGAACTACCAGTGTTCGCTACCTGGTTTGTATGATTCTAAGGATGGATTAGGGGTTGCTGAATTAAAATACTCAATTTAATTACTACTTTAATTACAATTACGATTAATTATTTGCATTATTACACACCTTTACCTATTACAGAGCTTATCAAGATGACTACGGTGTGTGTGTGTCGGAATCCATAAGCAGAGTGAAAGTAGGACAGCCTTTTGAAATTAATACTGGTGTCAAACAAAGAGACGCCACAGCACCATTGCTGTTTAACCTCGTGCTGGCAGCGGCGGCTCGTAATATTATTTTCTGGTGGAGCAAAAAGCTTTTTGTGAGCAAGAGCTTATCAAAAAGGTTTAAGAATGAAATTTTCTTGCTTTATTGGTTTTCATTTTCTTCGGAACTCGTAAAAATTAATTCCGGTCTTGGTGGTCCTAAGCACAAATTATAAAACAAGGAAGATAGCGGACTCCCACGTTACGGCTTTGGACAGCGATAGTTGCGACATTCGTGGTTGTAATATGAACTAGGAATAGATAGTATGCAACCCGCTGTGCACACAAATATATTTTTATATTTTAAATTGTCATTAATTTTCTACCAAAATTGAAAAATAAAATGTAATTTTGGTAGAAAATTAAAGATTGCCTTGAACCGAAAATTATGATTAGTTTATTTACTCTTAATTAATTTCCTAAAATTAAAATTAATTACAATTGTTAAAAGTTAATACTTCAGTAAGCATTAAGTTTTATGATTTTATTTGCAAGCAAGCATATGAAATAAATAAACAAGTATTTATTTTTTACTTTTATTTTTACTTTTATTGTACATATTAAATTTAGTCTGTGCGATTTTTTTTTTTGCACTATAAATATTTCTTTTGCATTTACCATTTAAAATATTATTAATTACACTACACCATTTGAAAATAAAAAATGTGGTGCTAATATTTAAAATTTCTTATAAAATTCATCACTGTCACAATCACAATTTACGGTCACCCTATCGTTACAACGTCAAAAACAATTGCCGCAAATTGCCGATAATGAAGTGTTCTCAAAATGTTGGTTAAAAAAAAAACGCTTTTAGCGCTGTCGGTGGATGGAATATAACTTAAAACCGTTTCAAGGCCGTGTATATGAGTTGCATACCCCTGGTCCTAAGGTTTTAAGTCTAATTTTTATATCACAGGTTAAATTTTTATTGGAAACCAGTTTTAAAAGTGAATTCACGCTATTTTCCTTCTCATTCATTTTTAAAATTTATTTGTTTATTTATTTATTTATTTATTTTTTTTTTTTTTTCTAAAATTCGCCACTTATATAAAACTCAATCATATAAACTTAAGAAAATGTGGTGTGTAAATTATTATCAAATACATTAACTCATTAGCGTCCATTGTACTCGCTTGAGTACAGCAAATATTGAGACATTCCTTGACCTCTACCGCCATCTATAGTTGGATAATTGATTTTATTTATTTTTTCCAAATCTTTGGGCGCTAATGGGTTAATCACTATTTTAAATTTTAATGATGTAATTATTAAAATATCGAACATACATAACCTTGTAATAACACAGAACTACAAACAAATGTCAAAATAAAGCACTTCGACTGATAATTAAAACTACGGACAAAATATGTTTCGAGCCACTTGCAACGTCTGTTACAGGTTATATACTATTGCTCGTCCTTCGCCCCCGCTTGTACCCCGCACCGACACTCGTACAATGATATGGAGACACTTGATCTTTTGCCCTGCCTGGCGTATGTCCATTCTAAAAACATTTGTTTTAGGAAGCGAAATGCGGCGCGTTGCAAATTTAAGTTATAATCATTTGAATATAACTAAATATTAATTAAAAAATTGATGTGAAGTGTGAATTTTCACACATTTCAGGGTTTGCAGGTATTTAGTAAGTGAATGATGATTATTTTGGATGCGAAAACAAATTTTATATTAAAATATTTTTTTTGTTAATTTTAATTCGAACGCCTAATACCATTATTTAGGTTTCTAAATCTGAGCAGTATTTTTTTTTTTTTTTCAAGGTTCATTAAGAATTTTAAAAATTGCGCCTATGGCTTCCATTGGTTGTTATAAGTTCCGCCCCTCTGATTTCGTGTACATTGAAACAGAATTAAATTATAATTTAAACAATTTCCACTGGTTATTAAATTTACGCTTTTAAAAATTAAATGCAACTTTTGCCAATTAGAATTTTGAAAAAATAATTTGAACAATATAAAAATTAAAAAAAAAAACAAAAAATAATATTGTCTCTTCTCGCGGGGTTCGATCCCCTTCAGATCGAGTTACTTGGGTGAAAAACCAGCGTCAAAAACCACTACACCAACATACACGTTCCAGTGTAGCGTGTTACAAAGCTATAACTTGTGTACATTATTAGCCAAAAATCACAAAAAATGCGTTTTTTTCCAAAAACATAATCTGATCAAAAATTCCTGTTGTACTATTCCGGTTCACATCAATGTGCAATCATTAGCTACAGGGTGTGGGACAACAAATTTTTTGCACAATTTTGGCAAAAATCGCTACAAAATAATTTATTTTGCAAAAATAAAAATTTGATCTTTAATCCACGTACCAAGGGCTTTCATTTGATACCCTACTCAGAATAATAAAACATTTTTTTTATTTTTTCGATGAGCACATATTTGTTTATATTTTTAGGGGGATATGTTTTTTAGATGTTTTAGTATCTTTCCTATGTGCGGGTCAAAGAGTTGTATAAGCATGCCAAATTTCAGCTCTCTAGGTTAAGCCGTTTGGCTACAATTTTTACCGAACAGACAGACAGACAGACAGACGACAAAATGACGGTATAAGGGTTTTTTGGTCATACCTACAAAACCCTAAAAAGGGTAAATTGAAAATAATACATGTTACTATTATTATTTTTTATTAAAGATTTTCTTCTTTTTCAAATGTAAATAATTAGACGGGCATTGCCCCGTTGCCCTCCCAGCACCAGCCGCCACTGTTTGCTGGTGATGGTGTTACGAAAAGCCCAAGTTATGAACCACCGCTATCTACAGCTCAATGGGTACCAAAAGATTTTAGGGTATGCAGATGAGCATAATATCCAGCTCATCTGCATATATTCAAATAAGGTTGAAGACGTGGTACTATTCTACTTTAGCAAACCCACCTTACTGCGCATGCGTGCAGTGTTGGCAATAGTAAAATGTAATATATCAATTTTAATAATTTAAATTTAATATCAATTTATTAAATGAGTTTATTTATAAGAAATATAGAAATAAGTAATATTCCCTTAATTTCTACTGTGATTAGAGTTTTAATATATAAATGTAGTTTAAATTTAATTTAATATTATTTATTTTCACTTTTTTTTGTTGTAGTGATTAATTATGCATTGTATCGATATTTAAAAAATGTTTAATTCAGGTGGACAATGAACTAGCCCTCTGCACCACCATGTTATAAACATATGCACAATGATACACAATTTTAATTAGGCTAATGTGGGGGGAAAATTAAGTACTGTGCACCTAAAAACAAGGTAATTAGGTTAGATTTAGTTAGTAAAAATCTAGGACAACAGAAGCCGAAAGACTCAAAGTAACCTTAAAAGAGTTCGTGTGAAATATATATAAAGGATGTATACACTTTACAAAATATAACAACAACAAGATAAAGGTATAACTACTGAATTACATCCTACACCGAACAAACGTTTTTTACACAAACTTTTTTAAGCTTACTTTGAGCTTTTCGGCTTCTGCTGTCCTAGACTTTTACTAACTAAACCTAACCTGATCATCCAGTTTTTAGGTGCACTAAATTATGTTCCCCCTTTTTTAATCCTTAATCGGCTGTGAATGTAATATTATTATTTATTCTTATTATAAAATACCGGAATATTAATTTAATTAGATTTATTTAACTGAAAGTTAAGCATTATTATACAAATAATTTTAATTCTATTTTGATTTTAGTTTAAATTTACGTGTTTTAATTTTACTATAGTTGGCAACATTGTCTAGTGGGTTTGCTAAAGTAGAATAGTGCCGAAGACGTAATATACCTTACTAACCTTATTAATGCGGACACCGTTATTTTGGACGTTTTCCATTGCTAAGAATACTAGGTTGGAATAGTACAATATATACGGTCACCATATGTTTTTTTTTTTAGGAAAATAAAGGACATATCGAAGAAAATAAAATAATACCTTATAAAATTCATAAGTTTATAACATTTATTACGAAAATAGTAGCATACAACAACGCATACATTAAAATTTTAAACAATATTAATTATTACACAAACACACACATTGTAAAAATTTAAATAACATTAATTTTGATACTTTTCAGTAATTTTTTTTAATAGCGCCGGTTCACGCTGTTACAATTCATAAAATTTCGTACAGTTCATTTGAAAGTTGTATTTGACGGAAATACATGCTTCTAATGTACTTACTTTTAACTGGGTTTTTTTTATTCGTCCACATATTATTCACCAATGAAAATATTCGTTCGACGGGGGCATTAGATCCAGGGAAACATATAGAAAATTCTACGATTTTACAAATGTTTCTAAAAGCAATTTCTTTTGTTGTAAAATGTTCAAAATTCTCAACCCACTTTTGATGGCAGGGCACGAAACACGAAACTTCATCAAATAATTCACCGTCGAGTATATTTATGGACCAATGATTCGAAATAAAAATATATCTTTCCTCTACCTTCGCCTACAAAGGGATTTCGCGTAATGTGACACTCAAACACCTCTATTTCTATTTAAAAAAATTAACTTTGCGACGACTTTACAAAATATAGGACAAAACGCCTATTTTAGAAAATAAATAAAGTTAGAGGACGGAGCAGTGAAATAAAGAACTGTCCTCTTAAATAAAGGACGTATGGTCACCGTAACAATCTAATGAGTTTTAGTATCAAAAATTCTTTCGGACGTTTCGGAAACTGCTCAAAGATCTGTTTCTGTCTTCAGCGATCACGAGAGTGATCGCTCGTTGATCAAGAACGGAGAGGCCTTTTCCTAGCAGTGAGACGTTTAGGCTAATTTAGATTAGAATAGTTCTAGAAAATTTCAATTATGCCCAATTTTATTATCTGGGAAAACGATAAGCGTAATAAAATTATGTTTATAAAGGTAATATATAGTTATCAATTTTAATTTTCGTTGGAAGAGTTATATTGAAATTTTATTACGATTTTTGTAATATAACCTTTTATAGAATAATAATTTATATTATTATTAATAAAAATGATATATGATTCGGCAGATATCATTCATTTCCATAAAAATTTGTATTTTCCCGAATAATTTTAATAATACATTATTAGTAAAAGGTTATCAAATTTCGGTAAATAGTATATCAGTAAATAATAAATTAATGAAAATAATTAGTTTCAAGTATTTATCTGCCACTTTTTTCCTGAAAACGACTTCGGTGTTCCTGGGTCGTCCTCTTATCCTGTTGCATTGTGAATTGTATGATATTGCATAACTGCGTACGTAGGAGCTCCTTGAAGAGTTTCCCCCAATTACGTATTCGTTATTCCACGTGGTCACTTGATAGCTTTGTAAAGAATCAAGTCTCGCAATTTTAAGGAAGTAAATAAAGTTTCATGGATGTACTCTGAATAGCAAAATTCCATAAAGAGCTAGACAGGACCCGATCTAGGGAAGCGATAAATGGGGGGGGGGGGTCGGATAGAATCGAAAGAAGCTAGCCGACAGAATATATTTCAGTTTTAAATATTTGACAAACTCTGCGTTTTTTTTTTTAATTTGACCTGTATCCAACAAAATATTAATTTTATTTATATTTAAAATTCCAATTACAAAAATCAAACTTTCGCCCCCTCCTTGAGCCAGTGATTATAAGTAACTGATTATTATTTCTAAAATATTAATCAGCTATTAGCTCATGCCACCACTGGTTAGCCTCAATGAGTAAGGAAAAATGTTAAAATCTTAAACAAACTAAAATTAAAACTATATTGACATTTTTCTTACTGAAAAGTATTATGTGGCTTTAAGAAAGTACATTTTTATTATACGTTTGTTTGGTATTAAAATAGCAAAAATATTATCAGTGCTTGATATTTGAAGGTTTCGTAAATATTAGTTGTATATACGCAGTTTATTTTGGACAGTCTTTTAGTATCTTGACATATTGACCGATATCTATTGCGCATTTTTGTACAAGTCATTAGGCCCTATTCTGTAAAAGTTACAGAGACATTTGCTTTATAGTATCATTGCTACAAAACAACTTTCTTAATGATTTCTATACAGAATTTGTTTGTTTTTTTTTCTTCCAATTCTGTAACACGCGTTTATAAGAACGTTTCTATGGCAGTTTTGTTATAGGTACAATTATGTATCATTTTCATTCTGGTGTTGGAAGCGTGGAACAAGAAATTCAACCAATAGGATCACCCTATTTTGAAAAAACCCGTACCATGGTGTCGTAGGCGTGGTGTTACAAGCGCGGTGTCGCAAGTTCAGAAATTTCAACTCTAGCGCTGGCCGCACCGTCGAAACCATAGAAACAGATATATTTTTTCGGAATGGTGAGATTTTTAGCGAGACATCTATATTAATTTTCTAAAAAAAAATTTAAAAAACGTAAATTGATGTAGGAAATAGCGATTTACAATGTTGTCGGCCGTCATAAAGTTTATTATTATGGATTCGGTTTCAAATATCTGGTCTGCAGAAATATCATGCAGTGGGTATATTAATAATGCACCCCCAACCAGAGGCCAACAGAATCTTCATTCTAATGCTGCAATGACAAGTAAAAAAGATTGTGTATTAAATTTTTTTCTTGTAATTGGAGTAACTGTTTGTGTTTTTTGTGTCTCATTTTTTGCAACAAGTTAAAATAATCTCCCTGTTGCCTTATGTTTCTATGTATATATGGGACGTACCCACCATTGCTTTTCTTCATATCGCAATAAATCTAAATATGCATAAAAAAGAGCTAGACGTCTCTTTCGATTTGACGACATATTTAATGAAATTGAATAACCGTTTACTCCAAATACTTGTATAAACTTTTAGGTTAGATATAAATGTTGTCAAAACCGAATTCGCACACTTATCACGCCTCCAACTCTACCATGAAAATGATGCATTAAGGGCATAAAAAAATAGGACACCGTTTTTTGTATAGTGTGAATCTATCTATTAAAATTTGAATAGTAGGCGTCTATACCCAAAACGTGTATCAATTGTATTTATAAAAGCATGCATTTCGCCGCACCGACCATCCATCTTCCGCTTTAGCTACAGTCTGTTCCAAACGGTTAAGCGGAACTAAATGGGAATTTAGTTCTTTTAGGTTGTCACGAGAAGGGACCTTTCTTGGGTTATTTCATTTTTCACGTTGGGATGTCAAAATTTAAAATTCCAACAATGAAACCATGGATTAATGACATATGTCAAAATTAAATATTTTTTTTAGATATTTTAATGACAAAAAAATAAATAAATGGGAAATTTGTATTAAGAATGGCACAAAAAATCAAAATATAAAGAAAATGACATTTTAAAATGATATTAACCTTAACCAAAAAATGTTTATTGTAAGTATGATTTACAAAGCTTAAACAAAACGGCCGAAAGGCACGATTTAAACGATGAAAGTAACTAGATTGCAAAATCTAGTTCCGCTTAACCGTTTGGAACAGACTGTATATGTTAGCCTTAACAAAATTATTAATGGAGGGCATACCTGTTTTTCAGTGTTGACAATATATTGACAAGTTCATGTTTGACAGATGTCATAATTAGAAAACCTGACTTAAAATAAATTATAGAAATAATATACACACTAGATTAAAAAGGTGTCCTATTTTTTTATGTCCTTAACTGTATCTTAAAACTAATTGTCTAAAATTAGAAATTTTAATTGTTTTCCTTAAAAATAATTGGCAGTTGTTTACACCTACAAAAAAAAAAAACGTGATGATGAGTCTGCAAGACATTAAAGTTACTTATTTTTTACAGAAGATCTCGAACCAACGGCTCAGAAAGTCGAAATACCTTTTTGAAATTTTGATCTGGTAATCTGAATGGATCAGATTGATCTCGAAGCATTAGCCTTTGTAACATATTTTTTTGCCTGAAAAATAATGCATGTCGTATCTTTCTTTAAAGTGCCAACTCGGTGTTCCGAGCATAGGCTATTTCCTCGCATACAGTTGTGTTGTGTGTGTTCCCTGGGCAACACAATCCACTAATGTGGATTCCGAACCACTAATTATTTTTGGGGAAACTGTACTAGGGCTTTTACCTCAGAGGTTGCCCAATGCCTTCCGAGGGAGAAACGGTCGAATATATGTAAGGTGTTTTTGCCGGTACCGGGAAATGAACCCTGGCTCGCCGCTCAGTAGTCCACACACTAACTAACTGAGCCACGACTGTTCTCATGTCATATAACACATGTTAATTATCATCATTATTATTATTATATAAAAGAGTATCTTGACAAAATAGCAACGATATGTTTTAAAGAGAATGAAGAAAATATATTCTCTAAACTTTAGAGAATAGTTAACTAATAGATAACTTTAAAGTAGGTATTTTATAATTTTATAATCTTGTTTTTAAATCTATAATTTTTATAAAAGTGCAAAAAATTCTGGGTCTCTTGCAGCTCCGCCCCCCCCCCCCCCTGAAACGCAGGATCTGCGGCATTATAGTTACAACGGTAAAGACAGAAACTCAAAAAAACAGTATTTTTACTTTGTATTTAATATTACAATTACAAAAATCCAAATTTTGCTCCACCTCTCCTGGATTTTTTTTTGAGGTCTTTCGTTATTACAAGCAGAGCCGCAGTAAGGAAAACTTGCGCTAGGGGCAAAACTGCGTTTTGGCGCCCCTTGGCAAATAAATGTGAGTGATAAGCAAATTCCCAGTGAAGAGCAAAAAAAAAGGTCCTCACCTCCCAAAATCCAAGTGAAGAGCAAACAAAAGGTCCTCACATTCCAAGTGAAGAGCAAAAAAAAAAAGTCCTCATCTCCCAAAATCCAAGTGAAGAGCAAAAAAAAGACCTCACTTTCGCAATGTGGCGCCCCTTAGTCAAGCTCATCAGCGCCCTTTTCCTTAGTGCGCTAGGGGCCGTCGCCCTCTCCGCCCCCCCTTACTGCGGCTCTGATTACAAGTGACTTGGTTATTACTAAAATATTAATTAGGTATTAGCTCATGCCACCACTGGTTAGCGAATGACTATGGAAAAAAGTTATCTTGAATAAAACTTAAACTATATTGACAGTTCTCTTACTGAAAAGTATTATGGGCTTTACGGAAGTATATTTTTATTACACTCTTATTTAATATTAAAATAGCAAAAATATTATGAATGCTAAATATTTGAAGGTTTCGTAAATATTAGTTAAATAAATGCGCAGTTTATTTAGGACACATTATTTAGTAACTTGACATACTGAAATATATTGCGCACTTTCGTCATAATATTTTCTAATGTAGCATATGCGTTCATAAATGATTGATAGGCGTTTGAATTTCTCGTTCATTATATTAATTTTATAGGTTGGTACCAGTGGCGCACATAGGAAAACTTATAAAGGCAAATTAATGAGTCATTGATAGAGCAATTTATTTATAAATACATTCCATTTACGTTATAGTTAAAAATCATTTATTAACATTTACGTATGACGAAAAGTTAATTAAACTTGTGAGGTTTCTATTTTGCTTTTATCGACTCTGAATGAAGAGATCTTTTTATAAATTAATACTTTAATTTTAGAAATGTTTTCATAGAAATACTTTGACATACGCAAATACTAAAAAAACTTATGGCCGGTTTTATAAAGCAATGCTGAATTTTAGCAACGCTGTCAAATTTCGTTTTTAAGTACAGTTGTGCGTACCATAAAGCAATGTTAAATTTAGCAAAGATTTAAACCCTCTGCTATTTTAACATAGATCTGAGGCTGTGTTAAATATCTAACATTGCACTGCTACCATAGATTTACTAATTTTTATATCAAATATTTAAATTTAATATAAAGTAAATAGAAAAGGTAAGTTATAATAAATATTTACACATACAAAATTTCATATATTGGAAGACGAGTATATAAGTTTTATTAATATTTAATAATAGCGTAGATTATAACCTCTTTAAATTGTTTTACTTTTCCAGATAATTGCCGAGTCAACAGATGATTTTTTTGACATTGCACATATTGATGAGAAATACAATAGAAAGATCATTCTGAGTCATAAAAAGACGATTTCTATGTTTGTCTATGGGATTAGGATTAAAAATTGACACAAGTCGTGCAGTAATAATTGCATATAGTGTTTGACATAATATGACAATGTTATTTAAAGACGAAACTCCACTTATGTATTGTAGAAGAATTTCAAATACTTGGAGACGCTCTTGATGCAGTTCCGCTTGGACCAAACAGAAATTTACTAAACAATAATGCTGCAAGAACTTCAAATATTAACACAATTTTTATTAGGTTATAAGAGAAAAATAATTTTGTTTTCTTTTTTGTAACTTTTATCTAATTTTATCTATTTTTTATTACGTTATATAAATAAATAAAGAATGTTTTAAATTATTTTTCTTTAAAACGTGCTTTCGAAACTGTGAACCGCAGCCAGTTAATTGAGAAACTGTGGAAGTATGGAATACGCTGGTCTCTTGATCACGTGTGCGGATTTATTTTGAATTTAAATTTAGTATTTGTAACTTTTGTATTTATTATTAATTTTGTTATAATTTATCAGTTTGTTATTTAATATTGTATTTTGTGGTACACCCATCGTGTTGAGCAACGTTTTCCGCATTGTTTGTCGCTTGGCTAGGGTTTTCAGAGACATCGTGGGATTTTCTAGGTTTGGTTCCTCCATAGCCATTACTTGCGGGCTTAGGATTTTACTCGTCTACACCCCAACTAGGGCTACTATTTCCCTTGTGTTAGCTTCCTAGAGTAGCCCCTAGGAGCAGAAGAGTTTATATTCCCTTCCCCTTCCTCTAGGTCGTCCGTGTCTTCCCCAGGTGCTCAACTCGGTGCGTCTCTGTGTCACATCACCGTTTTTCATTTTTATATTCCAGCCTTCTGCTGATGGTCCATTGAGGTCTCCGCCGCGAAGACCATTTGTGTGACTCTCTGGCCACCCTACCTTACTTAGGCTGGGAGCGGGCGCCACACTATGGCTTAGTACAATCAATTTTAGTATATGCCAATCTTGGTTATGGTGGTACCACCAACAATTACATAAATAATCTGGCGGTAATACACAAATCTATTTTAAAAATAATGACCTTTAAACCTAGATCATACTCTTCGCGCTTGATTTTTAAAGAAACACAAATCTTTGATTTAACACAATTGTATATTTTGGCTATTGTAACTGGGGTAGAAAAAAACCCTAATATAATTAAATATGCAGATCATATTACTAGGGTCCGGCAAAAATATGCAACGGTATTTTAGTTAGGTGTTTATCGATAAAAAGCGGCACATGTGTTATCTGTAGAAATAAAGCGTAATTATATACAGGGCGGCGGAAGGCGGGTTCAGCGCGTTCCCAGAACCCGGCCTCGCGCTTTGAGGGGCCCCGCGATTTGCAAAAAGTATCCTATTAAAAGACAAATTTGCATGACATTTATTTTTTTTTAACGGTTTGTAATCTGGAGTTAAAAACAAATACTTAGGGCCGGCGCGAGGCATGTGCAGCATGTCCAGCCGCACATGGCCCCGAGGTCAACAGCAGACCCCGCGGTCAACAACAAGCCCCGCGCATGGAGATGAGGACTTTTTTTTTTGCTCCTCACTTGGATCTGAACAGCAGACCCCGCGGTTCAACAATAGGCCCCGCGCATGGAGATGAGGCCCTTTTTATTTGCTCCTCACTTGGATCTGAACAGCAGGCCCCGCGGCTCTTCTCGCACATGGCCTCGTAAATCCTAGCGCTGGCCCTGATTATATATATTTGTAATGTGCCCTGCTGACAAATAGTGTAGCGCAGCGGTCTCCAAAGTGGGGGGCGCGACCCCCTTGGGGGTCGTAAAAGATTCATCAGGGGGTCGCGGGTCGCAGGATTTTCCACATTAGCTGTTATTAAAACAAAATATCGCGCACGGTTAATAGTGGAAGACGAAATAAGAGTGGCTCTTTCTTCATATAAACCGCGATTTAACGAATTATGTGCGAAGAAACAAGCCCATACTTCATATTAAAATTGATTTTTATTACATTTTTAATTTGTATTACATATTTAATGTTAATATAATTTATTTTTATATGATTTTCGTGATTTATGTTGTGAAAATAAATATTTAGGAATTAGAGAAACTATTTACATTACATATTTTTGCTACTTTTGTGATTATTATTTCAATAAAGAAATTATTTACAAATTGTTTATAAATTTCTTAAATAGGGGGGGGGGGCGCCAGAGATGGGATTTTTTCTAAGGGGGTCGTTACTGAACAAAGATATAATCCCAAAATAATGAGGTGTCGTTATTAAGATAAGAATTTATTGCGGTATAAGTGTTTTATTCTTTTATTTTTTGTTGGTTTTTTGTTCAAATAAAGTGTAAAATAGCACGCCTATGGCAAAAGTACCGTTGCACATTTTTACCGGTCTCTAGTTATTACTCATATTTCTCAACTAAAATCCACGATTTGTTACATAATTACACCAGTAATCATAACTTAACTGTTCACAATTTTAATTACAAAAGAATTATCAAAAAATTGATACTTTCCCTGTCAGTTGATGACGTTAAAAATATACTGAATGTCAAATTCGCCTTTGATATTTATAAATTTTTTCTAAGTATCCTATATCCAAAATCGCCATTTCCTCTTATTTTTCAAGCGGACTCCGTCATTCAATATAATAGCAGCGAGAATTAATTTTTCTCCAGACCACATTTCTTTGAAAAACTGAGAGTACGTTTTGGTAGACGCACGGAAAAATATCATAAATTTCAATACAATGGAATTTAACATAACGTATCTGTGATGGATATGGAACGGAAATGGAACGTCTAGTGTGAATCAACCTTAACAAAACTGCTTTTATCCGCCATATCATATTTATACTTAATAATCATTATCTTAAAGCAAACAAACAAAATTTCGTGGCACTCTAAAAATATAATTAACTACGGTATCTCAAGGACGCCAGTAAATTAGTAGGGCTCCATTGAATAGCCACGTGGCTCATATTACTGAAAATTATTAGAGATAATTTAAGACGATAATGTCCCCAGAAATCGAGCACTACACATCTTCTCGACCCCATCATACCTCATTTCTCACCATTGTATTCATACACTGAATAATAATAGAAAATTGAGCACTGATATGATTAATTGATAAAAACTATATATTTTGAATTAATTTTGAATTGAGTTAGTTAGGAAATTTTGGTAATTTATATGTGATATGAATACCTATATTTAAGATTAATTAATTTTTTTGTTTATATGTAAGCAGGAAGTTTTGAAATGGATTGGATTTAATATCATTGCTTCCTACAACTCATTTATGAATGTGGGTTTTGGTAAAATTGTAATTAGATCTATTCAGGTAAAATTTTACTTATATTAGTAAATTAGTTAGTAAGCAAACAAATTTAATTCAAATTAACTTTGCTTCCCTTAATTTACATTGACGATAAGATATTTGCAGGTTATTTCAACTCAGTAAATATATATGGAAAAATTAATATAAGTGGAAATTAGTAATTTCATATTTCTAATTACACTGATAAACACACTATTTGTAATATCTTTGAAATTATTTTGTGGTCCAATATTAATGCGGACACCTTTATTTTGGACGTTTGCCATTGTTGATAGTACTAGGCTAGAATAGTACAATATAATGAGTATTAGTATCGAAAAGATATAATACTTCAAGAGTAATATAAAAAATATAAATTCGGACGTTTCGGAAACTGCTCAACAATCTGTTTCCGTCTTCAGCAATCACGAGAAGTGATAAACATTTCAGTTTTCTTCGAGTTTTTATACCGAGTATTGTAAGAGTGGGAGCAGGTTATAGGTGCGTTGCTATTATATTAGGTATGGGTAGGGACCTGCGGAGGATTAACGACCGGATTAAGGTTATTTGTCCATTATTGTGTGGTAATGAGTTGTTTGTTACCGGATTAGTGACTGGAGGATTAAAAGGATTGTTTTGAATAATGGAAAGCCAGAGTTGAGGAAATTCTATGCTGGCTTGGCTGACAGCATCTCCAGAGTTTTCGATCAAACCAGACTCTTTCAATTTTCTTTTGAACTTGTTTTCCTCATACATTAAGGGTTTAGCATCTTTCCATTGGAAATGTTGTTCATTTTCCCAAGCATGTTCAGCCAGTTTGGAACTGTAAATTTCGCCCTGCTGAACTTTCTTCTTATGCTCGTTTACCCTAACCTGTACAGGTCTGCAAGTCTCGCCAATATATTGTTTCCCGCACTGGCAGGGAATAGAGTAGACACAGTTTTTGTTTAAGACAGATTTGGGTTTCATACATGATATTATAGATCTTAAAGTCGAACTCGATTTGAAGGCTACTTGGATATTATGCTTCTTTAAATAATCGTCCGAATTTATATTTTTTATATTACTCTTGAAGTTTTATATCTTTTTGATACTAATACTCATTATATTGTACTATTCTAGCCTAGTACTATCAGCAATGGCAAACGTCCAAAATAAAGGTGTCCGCACACTATTTGTGACATGGCAATTTTTAGGTATTACTGATGTATTTTGATACGCTGAAATAAATCTGAAAACAGAATTATTCTATTACCCATACGTTTTCTGTAACATGCAAATTTATATTTCGTAATATGCAACATTTTTATATTGCGTCAACGAACGACATGCATCTTCGGTGATGAATACAACTGGTTAAGATTAGTTTATTCTTACTTATCAGGTCTAGATGTATTCTTCAAAATATATTGCGTGTATTAGTAAACTACAGGTATTCCTATTTGTTGTATTTTTACCGACCGCCAACATATATAAGGGATGTATTGTGATCATACCGAATTTGACATTTCGAGATTTCGATGGATCTCCACGAATTGAGGTCCCTACATAACGTTTTGACTATTTTTAGCATGATGTCTGTCTGTCTGTCTGTCCGCCTGTCTGTCCGTCTGTCTGTGTACACGTGCAGAACAAATTCGGCTAAAAGGATTTTTATGAAACTTCATATTTAAGCTTCACATTAAAGCTTTAATACATCAACTTTTTGATCAACGAGTTGTTAAAAATCGGTTGACTAGAAATGGGAGTTTACCTGTGTCGATTTTAAGATTTTTGCGAATTATAGAAAAATATTTCGAAAAAAATTATTTAACAAAAGTTGCTATAAAAGCAATAACTAACAACTTTTATTTGATATATTTTTTGATAAAACGAAAAATTTGGATAAAATTTAAATTTTTTTCCAAGTATCTATTTTTTCATACTTATATGTAACGTTTCCATGGTCATGATAATTAATATTTCTGTTAGAAAATATTAGGCCAAGTTATTTCTACTCTGCTGCTAGAATGTATTTTATACAAGTACTTGATGGCGGTCGGTCCTGTGGTGGATACAGCTGATTTTTTATATCGCGACTGGTAACTCTTTGAGTTCTAAGGCCCGGTCTTTCCACCTTCAGATAAAGTCCCAGGTAACTATCTGACAGATAAGGTTATTTGTAACTTCATCTGCTGAGTAAATGTCATCCCTTCTTTCTATACAAATGTATCTATCGGATAGTTATCTAACGGATAATGAGACTGACGTATTGGATTCACTGACTGGTATTGACATTTATTCAGCAGATGGAGTTACAAATAACCTTATCTGTCAGATAGTTACCTGGGACTTTAACTGAAGGTGGAAAGACCGGGCCTAAGTAATTTATATTTTTTCTCGTTATTAACAGATTGGTTGAAAGACGCAAATCGTAAAATACGTTTTAAAAATACCAATGGTTTGGAGAGAACCAAAAGACCATATTTCGGATTGATATTTTTGCCTCACTAATATATCAGGTATTGGACCAAAGTCTAAACATACCATGAAGTATCCTAATTTACCATCAGCTTTATGACCCATCGAACATAATAATGAACTCCCTGTCCCGAAAGGACCAGAATCTTGGACTTTAGATGAAAAAGAATCAGAATCCACTGATTTTTCAAGTGGTCATGCAGAATTCGTAAAAGAAATCGAAACCGATCCTTTCTTTAACATACCAGAATGTTCAACAGAACCACATCTGATATTACAGGTTGAACTTAATGACTTAGTTCGAGACTTAAATCTATCAAGAGATATCGTGAATGAAGTACTTGATTATTGGGATAAATGGGATGTAGGATGTCTTTAAAAATTCACTTTCTGGAGTCTAATTTAGATTTCTTCCCAGAAGATCTGGGTTCAGTAAGTAATGAACATGAGGAACGATTTCAATAAGACATTTTCGACATGGAAAAGCGATATCAAGGTAAATGGAGCCCAAATTGGCTTGCTGAACACAGGAGGACACTAATTAGCTTCAGAAACGAAATATCGACGTAAAACATCATAAACAACAATTTGAGGTAAGTTAAAATTAATAATAATACGTCTATCGCTATATTTCGTTAGAAACCAACAATACCTCATAGCATAAATATGATGGGTGAAAAATCATTCGGCTTTTAGGTCAATTTTTACGTGGAATACACCATGTTTTGTGCATGTCACAAAAAATAAGTTCATTTTTGTTTACCAGTGTTATCAAGTTCATTTAATGAAATACGTTACACTCAAATAACAATATCACGAAAAATAAACGAGATCACCACAATCCAAGAACATGAGGTTACAGAGGAGGTTATGCACAATGCAATGCTGCCAGCCGCATATCACTAAATATCCCCGTCGGCGCGTAATTCGGAATGTTCAGAATTATTTTCTGAACAGATCTCGTGTATCATTTATCGTGTTCAGTATCGTTTGGTGAGGTGATGACGCATTACAAACTTCTATGCCAATTCTTTTAAAGCGGAAAAGCCGAAAGAAAGTAAACTTAACATATTTTGTATACCCGTAACTCGTGAATATTTTCTATAACTTGCCAAGAATAATGAAAGACGGATAATTTATCCTCTCACAAAACTTACCTCGTTATTTGTATAATTTCTTATATACTTATAAAATATTTTCAAAAACTATTATGATAAAAATTTTACGCGTTTTTCATATGATATTAAGGGTTGAAAGTTATGTTCTTGTACGTTGTTCCAAGTTGAAAGCTTTGAAAGTACAATAAAGCATTTACAGCTACTATTATGCACATAGTTAGCGTTGCATAACTATCATAGTTCGTGAGCGTGATTCCCGACTCCCGTATACGAGAACGTGAATTCTCCAACACACATAACAAACATTTACCTTGTACATATGATGAATGAAATACTACACATGTTTGTTCTAAATTAAACTTTATTAGATACTAGCTAACTCGTAACAGAATATATCCGAAAATAATTTATTAGTTTGACCAATTAAAGTAGCACATATAATATCTAGTACCATTTATACTAGTCATTCTCAAGCCTTCATATACCTAACCTATTTTCATATACGAGATCAATTTTTTTTTAAAGTTCCGTTGAGCTAGTAGAATCAAATAAGGATAATAAGAAAAGTTTTAATATACACAAGAGTTAAACATACATCTAAATTAATTTTTAACGTAGTCGCCAGCAACATTACAGCATTTGTCGTAACGGGGAAACATTTTTTGTATACCCACCTCATATTATGCTGCCGCCTGGGTTCTCAGACAATTTTGCACAATGGTTTTCAGCTCATCATTAGTGCTGAATCGCTTCTTTCACAACCACACTTTCATCCTGGTGAACAAATGAAAATCACTTGGTGCCAAACCTGGGCTGTAGGGCGGGAGGCCGGATATCTTCCATCCGAAAGAGCAAGAAATTGAGCAGTTCATTTGTTTGTGCTGTGGTATGAGGTCGTGCATTGTCATGATGGACAATGCTAATGTCACTATATTATACAAAGTAGCGCAAGCCTTTGAAGAAGCCGACAGACCCCACGGTTTGATTGGCATCACTGGTCCCCCTATTAAGCAAACTAAAGCAGCAATTTTTACGTTCTTAAGTTTGCGTCTGCGCTGTCACATCTCTCTTTCTCGCTCTAATTTAATAACCTCCTTTGTCAGCGGTTTGAATATTTAAGGTTAAATTTCATTTAAATTTATATATTATATCCATTTTATTTAATAAAAATAAAAAAAATAATTGAAATTGTACCACAATTTTGTTATAGTGCATCTTTGATTAAAAAAATCGTGATTACAATGTTTAAAATAAAATTATTGGTAGTACAAGTTTCTTATTTTTGTATTGTTGGAATCACTGAACATCATTTGTGTTGGCGACATTTTTAGCCCCAGCATGGCCGCCGTTGCGCTACTTTGTATAATCTAGTGACTTTAGACGATGCCTGATGACAACATGCCACTCATTTTTTCTGTATCGCTCTCCGTAGACATTCGTAGAGAGTTCAGGAATCACTTTGTTCACTTTTTTGACAATATCGACTATTGCTACGGACTTCCTTGCCTTACCCTCTTCATCATGGACAACAGTTAGTCCTATCCGAAAACGCCTACACCATTTTCGCACTGCACTATCACTCATAATGTTTTCCCCATACACAATACACAATTCTCGATGAATTTCTGCCGCATTGTTGGCTTGAAGACAGAGCGAATCTTACATGCGACGGGATCTTCGATTGTAGTAGCCATGATAAAACAACGCTCTCATCAAAACTACGGTACATAATGGCCGAACCGGTTGGGAGGTACTGACAGATAGACTGCTAAACACTACTGCGCAAGCGCCGCTTAAAAATGACAACTGAGTTTCCATCTAACGGAACTTGAAAAACAAATAGCCCTCGTATTTCTTTAAAAACCACATTACCTGTGAACCAGGGGCGGATACGCCCGGCAGGTTACCGGCATCTGCCCGGAAACCTGCTGGGCCGGTGGGCTGGTCGGGCCTAAATTGACTATGCGTGGTGGGGTGGTCTCCAAATGGTCCGGTTGAGCAGACCATAAAAAATATGACTATTTTTTATAATGATAATTCACCTTAAATTCAATCCAATTCCTTGAATACGGTACTTCTTAAAATATGAAACTATGGGATTATTTTTTCTGCAGGATTTTAAATAAAATTCCAGTGTTTAGCTGCATTTACAGCTCTAAAACTAGTAGACTATACACTATGACTTGCGCATTTTAGATTGTCACTAACAAGTTTGTCATATAGTAACGCAAGCGACCATCCACAGCTCTAAATTTAATAGACTATGCCAGCGGTTCCCAAACTTTTTTGACCGCGACCCGGTACGAGGTTTTAAAATTTTTCGCCACACGAACCTATGAGCACCTTATGAAAAAAAAAACATTTATTTACAAAACAAATATTATTTTAAAGCAGTAGCTTTATAGTAATAAAGAGTAATAAATAGTAATAAAGAGTATATTATAGTAATAAAGAATATAGTATAGTAATAAAGAACACAAATACACACTATTCTAGTGATTAACTGACGTAAAAAAAAATAATATGTACAAAAAAAATCTTTTTTGTGTTTTTACAATTGTTTTCGCGACCCGGCAAAATTTTTCTGCGACCCGGTGCCGGGTCGCGACCCACACTTTGGGAAACGCTGGACTATGCGTTGTTGCCCATGGACAGGTTATAGTTAGTGCGCTGTTTTAATGAGACAGATATATAAACACACATTAGCTATCTCATTTTACATAACCTAAAAAATAATATCGCACAAATTTAAACAAATTTAGGAAATCGTGAAACGAGAAAGAATTGCTGTAGTTGCGGCTATAATTATGTTATTAAAATTTAATAAGAAATCATGATCTCGCCGGGTTTGTAAAAAGTAACATAAATGCAAAATAACTATCCAAATGTTCTTAGTCAGTTTTATTTACACGATTAACAAAATTAATTGCTTTACCGTACAAGATTCTAATTAAGACTAAAGATTAATAAACAGAACATGTTAATATAGACTGTAAGAAAATGCTGCTTATAAAAAGTGTCAAATACATCTTGGGAATAATTTTGTATAAAATGGTGGTGTCCTATTCTATGTAGTCAGCGGGAACTGTTGAGGTAACTTGCATTTATTGCTTCGTAGTTGGTTTGGAAAAACATATATGTCACAACATTCATTACGCATCAATTTTCATAGCAGTGAACGCTGTTATTAAACCTTAAAACTGTCTATTAAATTTATCCACAATGCACAGCGTAGAGTCAACTATTAATCCCACCAGATGTGAACACCAACTTCCAAAACTCCCGCAAAACTTTCTTTCAAAAATTACGTACTTCCTGGACTATAAAGGTATCTATGGAAACATGTGAAATGAAATAGAAGCAATTAAATAGCTTGGAATGAGTCCAGATGCGGTACCCTGGGAATTGAAATGATTTAAATTATACAAATCCTTCACACAGCGGATTTGTGTATAATTTATTAGCTCTGATGGCATCAGTGTTGGATTAGAAGTTTTCTGTTTTATTTACATTGAAGTTAAATTGTAAACAACCCAGCAAACATTTTTATACGGGCCAGTACTGGTAAAGCACATACTCCCCGGCATTGAAAGTAATGGGCCAGTACCCCGGTGTCCCCGTGGCCGTTACTGGCCCATTGATGTATCAGTTGCCGGCCCAGCAACGGTAAAGTGCAAAATAATCGCATTAGTTGCAAGATTTATTTCTGATGGTTTTAAGTAAAAAGTATGAGTGAAGAAGAGTGCTTATAAAATGCTGGTAAAGTACTTCGTATATGCGGAATGCGAAATACAAATGTGAAGTACATTATTAATACTGGCGTTGCACTTACTTTTGGTGCCAGTAATTTACCAGCATAAAAGCAGTTAGCCGGCATTCGGCCGTTAGTTGAATGTTTGCTGGGAACCAACTTTATTCAAACACCAATTGTACATTTCGCATGATTAATACTAGGTATCAAACTCAAAGTGGTGCATAGGAAAAAAATGATTATTTTATGTATTTGCAGTTTTTAATTTAAATTTTATTGTAAGGTAGCAAATGATCCTAATTTTTAAAATTTAGTTAAATCAAAAGCTTTCGCTCTCCTTGGATGAAAGTTTTAGGTATGTATTGACTATTTTACACCTTATGATATATTTATACAAATTATACATTTATAATTATATATTATATATTTATACAAATATAAGTTAATATAAATTATCTGCAATTTAGAAACAACCTTTCCATTAGATCTATGTCATTGGTCGAAATGAAACTAACCACCCCAAAGACAGTTGGGAAGAAATATCTTAGGGTAAAATTTGAAGTTAAAACTTCACTGGAAATCGAGCTCACAACCTTATGGATACACAACATATATCTGTGTATATCCAGTAGATGGAGTTGGTTTCAATAGAAACCAATATGATTAATAATGATCGGGAGGATGAAAGTTCCATTATAGACCGGGAAACTCAGATTAGTTTTCCAGGCGATGGCAATAACTACCGAAAATACTTGAAAAATGTGACGTCATTTTAGTGGACATCTATTGCTATCATTGTTATCTATTAACTGTCATCTATAGTTGAGAGTCATTCCCATATTATACAAAATATTTGTAGACTGGTATTGTCAGTAATAATAATATATAATATAAAACAAAATTAGGCAATACACACAGCTAAGAAAGGTAAATAGAGGAAAGTGCTCAAAACCGGACCCACATTTTGTTTTTGATTTAAAAAAAATAGAAAACAGTAAAAAATTATGTTTTAAAAGCATAATAAAAAGTAATATTTACTGTTATTACTGTATTATTAATGTTATGAACCATTTACATTTTACTTTTAGAAAATATAATTAAAAATTAGTGTAACAAAATATTATTTTCAAAAACATTACACTCTGGCGATTTGAAAAATAGTTGGCGAAATCGAACCCCTTGTAAAAATAATCAAAATAACACTAAACAAAATTAGAAAAAGGTATTAAATCAGAGAAAACATAATCTAGTTTCAGAGTATAAATATAATATAACAATTACAGGTTTTGGTTTAAAAAAAAAGATATAGAATGTATTCAAAAAAGATACAGAAGCGATTTTTGTTGCTAAACGATTTAATTCTGTTATACATCAAAATTAAATCGTTTAGCAACAAAAATGTACCCATCTTCTTTTTCCGAACTGCGTCAATAGCTTTAGTCATTTTAAACGGACTCCACCTTTTTCGATCAACCTTCCCCATTATTCTAAGAATAAGAGAGAATAAGGGGTCCGGTTTAGGCAACTGAAAGGTGTCCGGTTTGCGCTACTATAGCTAACATTTTGTTAACCCAATAAACTTTTAACCAAATATCTAAATGGTAAGGTTTAATGGTAAACATTAACCTTAAACCTTACCATTTAAGAATATATATATATATTTAGGTCGACAGGCTTACCTGCCAATATCTGGGAGAAAAAACGAAAAATATAGCACAATGTAAAAACTTTTTTCTCTGTCAAAGTACATAATGGCGGACTGATAAAAAACAAGTTAAGCGGGCGACATGTACGCTCAGCGGAGCGTACTACTACTCTTCTAGCACTCTTCTAGCACTCTTCTAGCACTCTTCTAGCACTCTTCTAGCACTCTTCTAGCACTCTGCAGCGACAGAGTGCTAGAAGCCTAAACTACCATTTACACTTGGGTCCGCTAAAGTTCAAGAGAATGCAGAGCCAGGAGACCGGGAATCCGCTTTAGGAGGGGGAGTCCGGTTTAGGGCACTTTCCTCTATTATTAGGAGGTTAAGGCTAAAAATGTTAACAAAACATTATTTGAAAATGTCTGATTTAGAAAGATTAAATTATACATGTAAATACCCACATTAATTTTCTTCTCGTTATTTATATATATAACTCTGAATAAAATTCTTATTATGACTACAAATAGAAATATATTTATATTGATGTGATAAATATTTTAACTTTTAACATATATAGCTTGTTTCTTTGGTTTAGAAAATGTATTATTTATTTTATTCTTCTAATCTAACATGATTTTTTTTTTTTGTAAATTATTTTGTATATTATATACAATTTGTAAATTATGTCGTTGTAGTGTTGAGTTTGTCCCGTTTACAACGCTGCCATCTTAAATAAATAAATAAATAAATAAATAAATAGAATAACCTAGCTAAGCTCTCTGTTCGTGACAACTTAAAAATACGAACACACATTTAGTTCCGCCTAGACCAAAGAACTGACCTATAATATAGTCTGTACATAAATAAAATATTTCCAGACTTTAACAAAGAAATTTAAAATGTTTCTTTTAATATTAAGTTTGGCCAATAATATTTTTTTATATTTATATACTATACAATATTATTAATATTTATTAGCTTTTACATCCATATAGCCTACTAAAACCCTTACAAATTTCTACTACTACTATTTTTTGCACCTCTGAAAACATCTGAGAAAAACCGTATTCACGCTATCTTATTACTTATAATTGAAATTCAAGTTTGAAAAAGTGAGGTTGAAAGTTAAAGAGCTTTCATTTGAAAGTCTACAATAAAGTTAAATTTAAAAAATCTATGCTTTTCAACAAAAAATGCGATATTTTCCGAAAACACAATCTAATTAAAAAATCTTGTATTATTGAATACAAGAAATGTAAATACAATATTGGTCCAAATCTATCTGCATTACTTAAAATATTTAATATTTTTTGTTTACCTTTTTATAGACTATAAAATAAAATTTTACACATTTTTTTGACAAAATGATAAATACGTATTTTTTGCATGATATATTTTTCTATAAGCGGGTCAAAAAGTTGGATAGGCACGCCAAATGTCAACACTTTAGGTTTTGCCACAATTTCTACCGTCGACAGACAGATTCATGAGTGTCGGTATAAGTGTTTCTGGGTCATATCTACAAAATCCTAAAAATAGAAAATAAGCTTTAAAGAAAAATTAAAAAGTAGCTAATTCCTACCATGTGACCACTTTGACACTTTTTAACTCGTTATTAATTTTAAATACTTTTGTTAAAATAAAATTTCATTTCCTTCTTTTATCTAAAAGAATTTCTAGAAACTACAATAATAATAATTAATTAAAGAAAAGTTCAAGAAAAATAATTGCCAGCAAGATCTTTTAATTAAGAATAAACATTTTTCTAACAATCTCTCTATTTTCCTTCTAAATTACGTGGAAGTACACGTGCAGAAATATTATTCTAGATGTATGACAAAAGGGGGAAATGTTACTCCACAAATTCTGCTCTCAGCACGACAAATTACATCTTTATAGCAACAAATGACTTCACATATTGTAATCATTAAAAAAACATTTAAAAAATCCAAATATCAATGTAATTTACATGAAAAATTCGAAGAGAACTATTCTGGTTCACATCAATATGCCTTGCTACGAATTTATTCGTATTTTTATACTAAGTTCTCTGCGAAGCAAGGAGTTACAGTGGCTTTATTAATCACAGGGGCGACATACAACAACTGCGTTACAACCACGTTTGATTTAATAAGTCAACACTGTATTCGCGAAATAGAGTAACACACACGAGTGTGAATGCATGCGTACATGCGTGCATTCACGACAACAAAAAAATAAACGACTTGAGGTAGGAGAAGCTAATTCTACCTCTCCTTAAAGAAGCACGACACTAAGAGCTCAGATGATGCGGTGATCGAAATAAGTGACTAAAATAGTAAGACACGAGACAAATGTATATGAAACGTGCATTCGTGAATAATACCTAAACGGCAGTCGCAAACCTGAACGACAGGTGCTTTTTATTCGCTTTTTCGTGCTTTTTTAGCCGCTTATATTTGAAAATAAATGCTTATAAATCCACGCTCTAATAATTAAGTATAGTATTTTTCGAACTATAAACAATAATGTCGAAAAATCTATGGACGTATTATTTGAATATTTCTACACAAAATTATATAAATATAAAAGTTATTTATAACCCACAATACCTACAGTCTATTCCAAACGATTAGGCGGAACTAACTGGAATTTTCATTTTTGTAAGTTGTCTTTAGCTATTTTTTTATATATTGAAGTTGGCTTTTCCTGAACAAAATGATCAAAAACTTTACTCAATCGGTAAAAGTAACTAGAATTGGAAATCTAGTTCCGCCTAAACCAAAGGAACAGACTTTATATATTTAAAAAATAACATAATATTATTGTCTTATATCTATTTATCAAGCGATTACTTTTTTAATATTTTTTTCTACGATTGAAAATATCTTATTCGATTGATAAAAATTCGCTATAAATTTTGACGTATAGATTGATCTTAATTTAATTTCAGTTTGTTAGTTTTGTATAAGAAACTCATGATCTCTGGATTTGTAGGTATCTGTATAAATACTTCTTTTTTTTTACTAATAGTATTTAACAGATACATCAACAATACAGTTATTAATACCTGGGTACATTATTATACAATTATTGTTTTACATAGGTATATCATATATTTTGGGGTTTTGCTATAATTTTTTGGGGTTTTGGTTATATTTTGTCGTAGATTCCTATTGATTTCAAATATTGCAGAATATTTTCGATATTTTGTATATTGTTTGACAGCGCTGTTTTCATGGTTGCGGGAATTTTGTGTTTCCTCCTTTCTTCTCCGGTTGTTCGACATTTCGTTATGATATAGTCAACGTTTAGCTCCGTATCGCAGGTCTCGCACCTGGGTGAGTCGAGTTTGTGGAATATGTACTGGTCTTGTTAGGACGATTTCTTCGCTTCTTGTTTTTCTTGAAGTCCACTGAGCTGTTGTTGCTTTTATTTTTCTTAAATGGTTTCCCTCTGTGTTCTGCTAAGCTTTATTTCATTCTTCTTGGACTGTTCTTTTGATGTAGCTTTTCATGTCATACGCTGGGACAGGGATTTGTGTGATTTCCAGGTTTGTGACATTCTTTGCAGCACTATCCGCTCTATTGTTTCCTTCTATTCCAACATGTGACGGTATCCACAGTATTTTTACTTCTTTGCCTGATGCTATATCTTTATGCAAGTTTTCTTTAATTTCCTGTGTAATGGTGTTCTTCGTGTACAATTTTGAGAGTTCATGGACGGCACTGAGTGAATCGGTTATTAATATATACTTCTTTTTGTTATCTGACAGTACTACTTCGGATGCATAAATACTTTACTGATACACTTATAAAGGAAATATTATAAAAAATAACAACATACCTTTTTTTAAAATTTTTAGGTTAGTATTTATTTATGTATCATGTTATTTGTTTATAAATTTATATCATTATTTTATCTTGTAAAAAATAAATGTAATCAAAAAGTGAAACCACAAATATTTCTTGAAGGTTGAAGTCAGCATATTGTTGATTTTAATTTAAACATAAATTTAAATTAAAAGTCAATTAAACTCAACAATTGAAGCATAACAACGAAAACCGTACAAAGACAAAGAGAGCATTAAAATCAAATCTCGGTACGTAATATTTTCTATTTATTAGACAAATGAATTGCCAAACAACAGAATCAATTTTAATATACTCGAAATATACATTTTGCGTAGTTGTGGTAACTTAAGTCTATTACAACAGTGGTTCTTAGTCGGAGGTAGGGGTGTTCAGCATCGTTCAGAGTGCTTAAATTTGCAGTTGCTCGTTAAGAATGCAAGTTTGATATGGTAACGCGATCAACCATTCAGAGCTCTAAATTTAATGCATTATACATTGTCGATTGTTGATAGTTTTCCATACTTATGGTTAGTGAGTTGTTTTAATGAGACAGACACATAAACACATGGGCTATCTCAATCTACATCGGAGAGAAAGTTCATACTGTATGCCTTTACATAACCTAACAAAATGACATCGCGTCGATTACAACTAATATCGCCTAAAATTACAAAGACGAACAGTAAATATGATCAATTTAGGTAATTAGGTTAGGTTTAGTAAGTAAATATCTAACACAGCAGAATTAAGAAAATGATAATAGATATTAAACATTTCACGAAGCAACCGTAGTTGGTTTAAAGACACACAGATGTCACACTATTCGTAACTCGCTTATTTCTAGAGATGTAAACGCTGCCTAAAACGTTAAAATTATCTACTAAAATTATTTACAATGCACAATGCATAGTCAACTAATTTAATGAGCTCTGAACGCAGCTTCAAGTTTATCGTAAAATGCATTCTCGACAACAAAGAATAATTGAATTGAAGTAGAACAGGCTTAATTCTACTTCTGCTTAGAGAAGCACGATACCAGGAGCTCAGTGGATGCGGAGGTCGAAATGAGCGACTAAAATACTAAGACACGAGACGAATGTATATGTAACGTACATTCGTGAACATGACCTGGGCGGCAAGGTAGAACTGAGAACAAATATTAACAAAACACAGTCGATTCGAGTGTTATATCGTTACTGATTAAAATATAATATGGCCTTAGAATCCCCCCACTTAAATATTAAAAATTCGCACGAGGGGCGCGAACATATGTACATTACAATTTAAAATTTATGTGCTGAAAGTAAATATTATTTAAAAATGTGTATTCAAAACAAAAGTTTTATAAATTAATTTGAAAAAATCAAAATTCAACAAAGCATACAAAATAACAAAATATGTATTCAAAATGACAAACTTTGTTTAATTATCAGTAGGACCAAAACAAAATGGTATTTTTTCGGTAGACAAACACCAGTATGTACTGGTTTATTTAACTGTTGAATTGATCGTAAAACAAACATTTTAGTAACAAGTAGTCTGTATCAAATAACACTCAATTTGAATAATATTTACACAGTCGATCCAACAAAAATAGCGCCGTACAAAGTGATAAAATTACACGTACAGATTTAAAAAATGTATGTGAAGTGTGAATTTTCACACATTTCAGGATTTTGTAGGAAGTGTAAGAAGCCAACATAATACTGGATGTCATATTTGTTCTATTAACAATGTGTTGGTGTGGTGTTCAAAACTCGGTCCTCAGCTGTTATTTTTTTTTATTATATTTTTAACTTCATAAAAAGGCACACACTATCTTAGCCATAAATACAAAAAATTCATAACATTATTAGCCATAATTTAGCCATGAATTAAAAACATTATTTTATATTTTTTACATATACCTATTAGCCATGAATAATTAATTTTGTCAAAAACACAAATACTGCAATATATTTCAAAGACGCAATCGGATCATATATTCATCTCGTACGTTTCCAGATTAGATCCAATGTACATTATCTATAATTTTTTCAGATTTTTAGTTTAACCCCTTTGGGTTAAAGGAGGCAACAAGTACTTTTTTAGCACATTTTTGGATAAAATCTTGTTAAAAAAACGAATTTAAAAAAACTACTTTTTGTTTCTTAATCTATGTCCTAAGAGCTTTTTTTTGATGTCACACAATTATTTTAAAAAAATGATTTTTGGGTCGACGACAAAAAAATAGACATTTTTCGAAAAACTAATCTGATTAATAGACCGGGAGCTCATGACATTTTTGGTCTCCGATTTCATACAGCATACCTTTTGGAGGAGAGAATATTTACCCTGTGACAACAAAAAAGGGATGGTACTAAACCCCTGCACGCTTTCCGGTCATAGGGAAAATTGCATTTCCACTTGCACAAAATTTTTGTGTTTTTCTCTGACTTAATATTGCTTGCCCTTTTGTCAAAAGAAAGTTATAACAAATTTAAAGTCTTTTAATTATAGGCATGTTGTATGAAAACGCGGAAAATCATATTTTTTATTACAAGATCACATGACCGTTTGAGCCCTTTGGGACCCTCCGAATCGCATGCATATATTTAAAAGACTTTAAATTTGTTATAACTTTCTTTTGACAAAAGGGCAAGCAATATTAAATCAGAGAAAAGCACAAAAATTTTGTGTTTAAGTCGAAATGCAATTTTCCCTATGACCGGAAAGCGTGCAGGGGTTTAGTACCATCCCTTTTTTGTTGTCACAGGGTAAATATTCTCTCCTCCAAAAGGCATGCTGTATGAAATCGGAGACCAAAAACTGTCATGAGCTCTCGGTCTATAAAAATTCCTGTTGAACTATTCCGGTTCCCATCAATGTTCATTCTGGAGATTTTTTTCAGGTTTTTAGATCAATCCCTCTGAGAGACAGGATGGGGGCAAAAGTTTTTTGACATATTTTTGGTAAAAATCCCGTAAAAAAATTGCTTGTTGATCCACGCATTAAGAGATTTCATTTGGTACGCCACTAAAAATTAAAAAAATATATTTATTTTTTTATTAAATACATAATTGTTTATATTTATCTCGGGATGTGTTTTTTGGAACTCTCAGTATTTTTTCTATATGTAGCTCAAAGAAATGTATAAGCATACCAAATTTCAACTTTCTATGTTAAGCCGTTCGGCTACAATTTCTACCGTACAGACAGACAGACACATGAGTGACGTTATAAGGATTTTTTTAGTGGTCATACCTACAAAACCCTAAAAATCAATTATACTAAACAATAAACTGAAGGGCTTTTTAAGTGCCCAACCCCTTGTACTGAATTCACAACCTCATAATTATATAAAAATTAGTATTTAGCGTTCACAACTAGAGATGTTAACAATTAATCGAATGATTGAAATAATAGATTATTTTGTTTCAGTTAATCGATTAACCATATGATATTTTAGGTTTCGATTAATTAATAATTAAACGATTAATTTATTACTAATCGATAATTTTATTTTATTTACAAGAAATTACTTAGTTGTATTGTTTAAACACTGGTCAGCACTGATCGGTATATGAATCTGTTCTCTTCTTTTTAATAAAGTCTCTTGATTACTAGGCATTCAGAACAGTCGTTCTCGCCCATCTGCAGATTTTAAACTCAACCGCTATTTCTGCACAATTAGCGAGAAAAGCCTGGCAAGTTGCAGGTCGTCTGGACACAAGCCCTTATTTCCTCAACCGTCTTTGGACAGTTCGTGACGAAATTGCCAAATTTCGACCTTCTTCGAGTTGACGTGTGAGAATAAGTTGAGGGCCAGTCAGGATCACGCGGAACATTTAGGGTAAGAAATCGGTCGTTTTGAGCACTTATGTTAATGTATTAAAATTTTTCCTTGGCGCCCCAACTCAGTACATCTGTCTAACCAGAACCGTAGCAATGGTTTTGGCGCCCTTGGCAAATAAATTAATTTAAGCTAAAATAGCACATATCGTATCGTTTATCAATTTTTTATTTTACTTTAATAGAACAGGTAAAAATATCAAAAAACAAGTGATGACCTAAAAAAAAGGTCTTCACTCCTAAAATACAAAGTGATTACCTAAAAAAAGGTCCTGGGTCTGGGCCAAATTAACGGAATAGGAGAAATATTGGAACGGTTTCGCGGCCCCTGATAGCCCAGGCACGGCGACCCAGAGCGCCTTGTGCACAATTTGGGAATCGCTGCTTTATAGCGCAATTTATTGTGTTTTTAGCTACATCCAAAACACCAGCAATATTCCAATACTGCGGCCATCTCTATATAATGGCGCAGCTCGTACAACGTTTTCGGGCCACTTTTAATTTTATTGCACAAAAAAACACTTGTATGAGTTTAGAAATCCCTATTATGGGTAACAAATGCCATTTTAACAATGAGTTATTTGTGTTAAAACTTACTTACTTAATATGCCATATTATATAGTCTTCGTTCAAACAGGCATTTTTTATTGTTATAGCCTGTTTAATTAGTAACAAAAATATTTGTTTATGCAGACATATTATATAAACATTGTATTACCTCCCAATACTTATAGTATTCTATTAAAAGAGTATTTTTTTATCAGCCTTTAAAATACAACATTAAGACAGTTTCATTTTTATTTGTCGGTGAGCGTATATGTTTTTTTTTTATTTCATACTCGATTAATCGATTTTTTTCTACCAATTTAATCTTAAATCGATTATAACATTTCGATTTAATTAATAATAATCAATTAATTCATTTTTAGTGCCATCTGTATTCACAACGCTCTTAACTAATACTTGTACATATAAATTAAAATTAAGAGTTTGCCAGCTCCAAACGCTTAAGTTATTTACAATTGACGCATGCGCAGTAAGCATTTATCTTAACCTACAAATTTCTATGAGGATACTCTTTTGTTTCTATCCATATATTTGTGTTTTCTATGAGCATATATATAAATTTTTCGTCTACTGCGATTCTTTTCAAAACTATGAAACACTCAAAACCTCATTAGCAAATATAAAAAGGTGTCAAATATTGATCGATAAAGTAGAAATCGATAGAAATTTATCGGTACTACGCTGCTAGTGGTTTAATTTCTTAGGTAACATTGTGAATACTATTTAATTTCCACATACAAATTAATGTTAAGAACGAATTTAACGTTATTTTTAATTTATAATTAAAACGATGTAATGCTGTATTATATCGTCAAAGTATCAAATTACCATATCTTGAAAATGCTAAACCGAGACAAATAAGGACCACCATTCTTTTCTCAATCTCATCAAATATCTCTCGACCATTTTGATGAGTGTACTTCATCACTCTTGATTTAACTTCCTTCGTATCTCTTGTAATATAGAAGTTAGTAATGCTTTAACAGTTCCCAAAAACACCCCGTATATCACTTTTTTGTTGAAACTATGAACATTATTTTATCCAGAAAAAAAAATCACATTAGCATACAAAAAAAAATCAATAAAAAAGAGCAAAAAAAAGAGTATAAATTCAATAATTGCGTACAAAATCTCATTTACGTCGACGACTACTTTTCAGATTTGTGGTTTTTATTTCCAGAAAAACTTTATCCTTTGATACTTTCTTGAAATCTAAACAATTTTCTTATTTTTTTGGGAATTTGAAATCACTTTTTTAAATTTGTTTTAAAAATATATTCATGAATCCTTACTTTTACCGTCTGACAAGAAAAAAAATTACACTTAAGACCCATTTAGACATGCAAATTAAGCTCTAATCTATTTCCTAAACATTTTAATTTTTTTAAATATTTATAAAAGTTATAACAGCGATCAGATATGCTCGAAATTAGAATAAATTAAGCAGAAATTAAGATGTATAACTTAACACCCTTTTCACTCTAGAACTTTAATATAAGTGAACTTAAAGTCCATCGATGTTTAACATCGGTTTGCTTTCACACTAGATATTTCCGGTGCTGCCATTTGCTACGGTAATTTTATTCTAAAGTTAGCGGGAGGAAATTACTAGTTTTGAACTGACTGCGCAGACCCAAATTTAGAATTATTATTGAACACATATAGATATTTGAATCCATTCTACAATAAAGAATATATTACACTTGTATTAAGATACATAAGCCGTTACATTTTACTTTAATTATTGTAGCTCTGTATTGTTTAAATATATTATTCTTCTTTTTAGAGAGCCATGCTCGATACTCTGAACTGACAAATTCGTACTGAACATACTCCGAGCGTAGGTTGTTTCCCCGCTTACAGTTGTGTTGTGTGCGTTGCCTGTATATAACACAATCGTCTGGGACATACAATTTATTATCGTGGAATCCGAACTACTAATTATTTTGTGGAAATTTTACTAAGGTGGTTGTCCGATGCCTTCCGAGGGAGAAACGGTCGGAAAAATGTAAGGTATACTTCCGGTACCGGGGAATGAACCCTGGCCCGCCGCTCATTAGTCCACACATTAACTAACTAAGCCACGACCGTTCTCAATATATTATTAAAATAACTAATTTAATTATAACAGTAAGTATAAATTTCTTATAACGTCGATATAAAATAGTATTCTTGTCTATGATAATATAAAATGTTGACAGCACTAATTCAAACAGTATTTTTTATGTTAGAAATTAGGTTGGCAATGCGTAATCTTTAACAGGAAGATCTCCGTCTTAAACTTAGCTTGTGTTAAAGCGAGGTCACATCGAAGTTGTCACGGTTCCTGGGAAATATTTAAATTTTATCAATTTCCCTTAGAAAGTCAAACGAGGAAAAAATTGAATTTCTAGATGTTGCTTTTCCTTGGTGCCACTAACCCAGTACGAGGTTTGAGACTTGGAGGGTGTGGGCTGAAACTATCAAGGTCGAATTTATTTTAGGGCGCCATTCCTCTAACCAAAGAAAAGTGGGAGAACTTTAGATACAATAACAAAAACAAAATATGCTAAAATTGAAATTTTGAATGATGGGGTAATTTATTTCCACGACCAATTATTGTAACATATTTACAGAAATAAATTTAGTATAAATAAAATAACTAATGTAAATTTGTGGCCACAATTAAAGCTACCGCAATTTACAATAAGAACTTAAAACTAACTTAACCTAAGATACGTTACAATAATCGGGGTAACTTGATAAATTTTGAGAAGAAGAAATCCAAATAGACCAATACGTTATCCAAATTCCTCAAATTAAATTTTGATGTTTGGGTTCCAGAAATAAAATAACTGTTTATAACCAATACCAAAAACGCTGTAATTAGGAAAAATTAATTAGTTAAACGTAATATTATTTATGAAAATATAATATTACGAAAATGGCTTACCCGTTTGACAATACGGCGTTTATTACAATTATATACTACTATTTTTTATTTAAAATGGGGATAATTTCCGTCTAACGGCTTGTAATATTAATTATAAACTTCCGCACAATGCGGCTGAATCAATTTATAAAAGTTCCTTCTAAATAGGCAATCTTTTCTTCAAAATTTCATTGATTCCGTTTTTCTTTAATAATTAATATCTCCCCAAAACAAATAATACAAAACCTTCCAAACAAATTCGTTTTGTTTTTTTTATCGTCCCTGTCAAACGTCGGTTCCATAGTAACATTAATAATCTTATTACAAATTTATCTAAACTTCCAAAATTACACGTGACAAACTTTACATCGTGGAATTCGCAATAAAATACTTTTAAGCAAAAAACAACTGTGTGTTCACATTTCATATAAGAAAGTTGCAAATCGTATTTTGAGGAACACTGGTCTCAACAAAAAATTGCTTTCACTCTGTTATAAAATGGCAATTGTTGTCTAATTTTACCAACTCGTAGCTCTCATAGTTCACGTAATAATAATAGTGAATAAATTAAAGTTTATACCCTGTGTATTACATAACCATTAATTTCAAACTTGGCTTTAATGATTTATATCCTTGACCTATCTGTAAATAACGTCAAGTTTTAAAATGCGGCGCAAAACTCGTTATTGTATTTAATTCCTCATTATTCTTGAAAATACAAAACAATTAAGACCGTATTGACCTACGTTAACAAAATTAATACAAACATTGCCCTAAATAATTACTTTAAAGGTCAGTGCTGATATGGTAAACAATTTTAAATCAACTGTTCATTATTATGGATTTCTTCTTCCGCAAATACGAAACAGAAGCTGTAATATAATTTTAATGAAGAAATAATATATTGCGCAACTAGCGGGGAATATGCATACTGCGTATATTTTACACTGTGATTTTTTTTACTCTGCATTTACCATTTTTCAATAAATAAATTTTAATAAAGAAAATTTGGGTTAACAAGGAAAAAGGATCGATTTGAGATAAAGAACTATTCACTAATTTATGATGTAATTAAATGGCTTAACGATCTTACGATCAGCGGTAAAATTATAAAAATATGCTGGATTAAAGGCCACTCTGGATTAGTCTTCAAATCTTCCATATACAACCAATGGCAATAAGAATGCATAGATTCTCTACAGTTCAAAGGATCATACTATGGTCAAATTCAACCCCTTCTTTCTAGAAGGCTTTGGTTTTCTTTTCAGCAAAGCAGATCTTTTATATGTACTTTTTCGGGCTTAGATTTAATCACACCTTCTCTCCATATCATCTGCATAGAATGAATATGGTTTCTTCTTCTTTCTGTCCGTGTGATAATTTGTCTGTCAGCGATTCGAATCACTTATTATTTGAATGCCAAATTCATTTTCGCAATCGCAACTTATGTATACAAAATTTAGTTGTGCAAAAAATATCCTTACCTACCAACATTCAAACGCTTCTTGCAAGTAACTCTCGAGATATTTGAAATTATTTATAACTATTGTCGCGCCCGTAAGGCCGCTATTATTATTAAATTAAATTAACTTAATTTAATTTAAAACATCAAAAACTTTTGGTGTTTTTATAAAATGTTGAGAGTCGCTACTTGCGGTTTTTAACATTAATTTTTCAACTAATCCATTCCAATGCTGACCTGTTCAGAGTATACTTCGCCTGCCGAAATAATATTAACAGTTTAAAAAGTTAAAATACGCCTCTGTATCCCGGTTTTAGTGATTTTACACCCTCTTGGTGTCATCACTTAAATTGTTTGTGTATCTACACCTTCCAAGGAACCATCCGAGGACCCAGGAACCTGTTTTTTGGAACACCAGTGCCACCGATGTAAAATTGGAAAAAAATATTCTAAATATCTATTAAGAAAGCAACTACTGTAAGTCCATTCCAATTTTACATCTAGTCAAATTCATTGTTAATTTAATATAATTTTTTTGTGACATTATATTTCTATTTAACGTCCAATTTGTATAATGGTAGAATTAGGAAATAATTTCATTCAGCTTTTTGGACAAGAAGCGTTTATTTTAAAGAACACAAGGTTTCACCAACAACATTGTTGGCTTCTTCAGGTGTTATGTTAGTTAAACGTAACTCTAACAAACTGTACATCAGTCATATCCACGGATGGTGAAATTGCAGAATAGCATTGACAAAATATTTTGAACTTGAAGAATACAGAAAATAGGAAAAACAGGAATTAAATTTTTTAAATATTATACTATATAACCAAACGTAGTGACTGTTAGTTAAATTTTACATTTCAAACGAGACTAGAGATAAATGTAATAATGTCCAAGATTAACAAAAATTCAATAATTACGAATGATAGTAAGACTGACCAACGCATCAATATGACAGTGAATATTCCAAATAAACCAGTGAAAGAACCCAAAAACAAGCAATGAAATCCGGAACAATCATACAATTCGACGTACCAATCCCCCAAGAACAATGGTACGCACAAGGGTAATGAGAGAATGATACCTCGAACGGTATATCAAGACCGAAGTTCAGAACCCTTTGAGAGCTAAACACCTATTAAAATACATTAATTGTAACAACAATGACAATTACATCGGTACAAGCACCGGAAAAACCATATCGGTAACAGTGAGAAATAAGTTTACCATATCGGTAAAAAAGATTATATTTCTATTGTGTAAGCTACCACCTCTGCGCGTACTTGTTATTTTTTGTTCGCACCCGCTGGTCTCTTGATCACGTGTGAGGATTTATTTTTAACTTAATTTAACATCTGTAATTTTTTGTATTTATTATTAATTTTGTTATATATTATCAGTTTTTTATTTAATATTGTATTTGTGGTACTACAGTTTTATTTATGTGATACATCCATCGTGTTGAGCAACGTTTTCCGCATTGTTTGTCGCTTGGCTAGGGTTTTCAGAGACATCATAGGATTTTCTAGGTTTGGTTCATTACTTGTGGGTCTACTTCCATAGCCATTACTTGTGGGCCTAGGATTTTACCTGTCTACACCCCAGCTAGGGCTACTAGTTCCCTTGTGTTAGTCTCCTAGAGCAGCCCCTAGCAGCAGAAGAGTTTATGTCGAGTTTACGAGTCATGAGTCACGAGTCATGAGTCATGAGCCACGAGTCATGAGCCACGAGTCATGAGTCACGACTCGTGAGTCACTACCAATAAGTCTCGAGTCACGACTCACGAGTTCCGACTCACGACTCACTCGGTGCATTTGGGGAGCCTTGAGTCATGAGTCACGAGTCACGAGACATGAGTCACGAGACATGAGTCACGAGTCATGAGTTACGAGTCATGAGTCACGAGTCATGAGTCATGAGTCATGTGTCATGAGTCATGAGTCACGAGTCATGAGTCACGAGTCATGAGTCACGAGTCATGAGTCATGATTCATGAGTCACGAGTCATGAGTCGCGGTTCATCAGTCACGAGTCATGAGTCACGAGTCATGAGTCATGGCCACGAGTCATGAGTCACGAGTCATGAGCCATGAGCCATGAGTCATGAGTCACGAGTCATGAGTCACGACTCGTGAGTCACTACTCATAAGTCTCGAGTCACGACTCACGAGTTCCGACTCACGAGTTCCGACTCACGACTCACGAGTTCCGACTCACGGCTCACGAGTTCCGACTCATGACTCACGACTCATGACTCATGACTCACGACTCACGACATATATCAATATAGATACATATATTTTTCTGTTTGTTACTTTAAAGAATATAAATTTTCAGGGGGCGCTGAGTAATTTTTTTTTTCTGAAAAGGGGGCGGTAGGCCAAATAAATTTGAGAACCACTGCTCTAGGTCGTCCGTGTCTTCCCCAAGTGCTCAACTCGGTGCGTCTCTGTGTCACATCACCGTTTTTCATTTCTATATTCCAGCCTTCTGCTGGTAGTCCTTCCAGGTCTCAGTCGCGAAAACCATTTGTGTGACTGTCTGGCCACCCTACCTTACTTAAGTTGGGAGCGGGCGCCACAACTATATTAAATTAGAAAATATAAATTTATGAAAACGATAAACTAAAAGTCAAATATATAAAAAATATAAAAGCTTTTTTGAATAAAGTATTTATTTTAGTACCATAACGTTTCAATAAAGATTCCTTAGGTTTGTCAGTTAGGTTAGTGTAATTCTTGCAAATTTTTTCTTTGTTTCAGAGAACGTATTGGGTAATATTCCTGCTAACATGAAGATATCCACAGTAAACTCACATCGAACATAGGATCCTTCTTTATTTAAATTCCGTCTCGGCTTACATATTTAAATGTTTTGCTAGTTTTGTTAAATTTTATTTATTTTCCAAATTCAGTAACAATTTTTGTTAACACTGTTTTATAACCATCGTGGATTGACCGCATTGTAACTGGTACATCTTGACTTTCTATTCTATCCAGTTTCTTACGCTTACCGAAGCTACTGATTTCACGGGTTATTCGTCATGTACTTAGCCCAATAGTTCAGATCATTGACACACTCCTATATGGCGACAAATAGGTTTCAACTTTTCAACCAGAACACTCGTCTTATTACGCATTACCAGAGCCGTTGCAATGCCATGGCATCAGAGTAAGTGCCAGAGGCGCGAAGCCTAATGAGGGGTGCCATCGTGTGTTTTTCTTTGTTTTTTGTCATAACTTGTAGTTTAAAAACGAGGACCTTTTTTTGGTCATCACTTGTATTTTGGAAGTGAGGACTTTTTTTTGTCATCACTTGTATTTTAGAAGCAAGGACTTTTTTTTGTATTTTGGAAGTGAGGTCCTTTTTTTAGGTCATCTGTCTATTAAAGATAATTTGCCAAGGGCACCAGAAACATTGCTACGGCTCTGCGTATTACATGCAACTTTCGTAACTTAATTTCACATTTCGTGTTTATTTTGTTGATTTTATTACGAAATGTTTAATTTGACAAATCATCAAATAGCATCCATTGGTCTTCCCACGAGATAACCAAAGTAAGGGAATTATTTCACGTAACAATATTTTAGTGTTAGCAGTTTTATTACGTTTTAATTTTAACGTCAATTCAAAAAACTAACCGTAGCTATTAGGTTATTAGACTAATTAATAGCTACGGATATACTAAACTAATTAGGTGGCCTAATTATTCTTTCAACAATACACTCATCACCTACCTAGTTTTCAGCGGTCCCAACAGTTTGCTATTGTAAATTTATTTAGTTAGCTCAGTATTTGCCACATGTCAATGTAAGTTTCTGTTTACTTAAATAACAATCAACTGGTTCACAACACCTGAACACATGCTACCTACTAGTCTCCTGTCTATTTCGATGCTGCTCACCAAACTTGTCTTCTTGTATAGAGCTACAGGATGTAACAGCGAAACGGAACATTGCTATTGAATTCTTTATTATTAGAAATACAAAAAGAAATTAAATGTTTATTATTAGAGATACAATAAATTCTTTATTATACAGATTTAAAAAAAAAAAAAAAACTAAAAAACAAAGTTGTAGGAGACCAAAAATAACATCTGCTTAAAGAAAAAATATTATTTTAAATCGGAAGTTCTCAAGCTAGAGCACCAAGCTATATTTTTTAAATATGATTATACTTTTTTTTTAATTCGACCATATAAAAATGTTATGGCCTTACATAAATAAATATTAAATATAAATAAGCAAAAATCGTTTGAATTTTTAGGGTTTTGTAGGTATGACCAAAAAACCCTTATACCGTCATTTTGTCGTCTGTCTGTCTGTCTGTCTGTCTGTCTGTCTGTCTGTCTGTCTGTCTGTCTGTCTGTCTGTCTGTTCGGTAAAAATTGTAGCCGAACGGCTAAACCTAGAGAGTTGAAATTTGGCATGCTTATACAACTCGTTGACCCGCACATAGGAAAAATACCAAAACATCTAAAAAACATATCCCCCTAAAACTATAAACAAATATGTGCTCTTCGAAAAAAAAAATATTTTTTTTTAATTCTGAGTAGGGTATCAAATGAAAGCCCTTGGTACGTGGATTAACGCTCAAATTTTTATTTTTGCAAAATAAATTATTTTGAAGCGATTTTTGCCAATATTGTGCAAAAAAAATTTTGTCCCACACCCTGTAGCCCAGATGGTTTAAACTAAAAATCTGAAAAAATTCTAAGTAATGTACATTGGTGTGAACCGGAATAGTTCAACAGAAATTTTTGATCAGATTATGTTTTTGGAAAAAAAAGCATTTTTTGTGTTTTTTTGCTAATAATGTTGACAACTTATAGTTATATAATACGCTCAACAGTAACGTGTTTCTTGGTGCTGTGGCTAAGATACTTGCGTTCTGTCCAAGAATTCGTAATCGGACTCATGTTCGAGTCCTACGTGAGGAGACAATATTATTTTTTATTTATTTTTTGCATTTTTATATTGTTTAAATTATTTTTTCAAAATTTTAATTATATTTTGGCAATTGTTGCATTTAATTTTTAATAGCGTAAATTTAATAACCAGTGGAAATTGTTGAAATTATAATTTAATTATATATTTGAATGTACACGAAATCAAAGGGGAGGAGCTATGACTAAAAACAACCAATGGAAGCCATAGGCGCAATTTTCAAAATCTTAATGAACCTTGATATATAAAAAAAAAATACTGCACATCTTTAAAAACTTAAATAATGGTAATAGACATTCGAATTAAAATTCATAAAAAAATATTTTGTCATAAAATTTGTTTTGGCACCCCAAATAATCATCATTCACTTACTAAATACCTGCAAAACCCTGAAATGTGTGAAAATTCACACTTCACATCAATTTTTTATCTCTATCTGTCCTAACGGAACTGTCCTATACTGAGTATAGAAGTGTAGGACAGACCGTTCGGCTAGACTATGATTAACCGTTCCTGTCCGTTCCAAACATTTTAATGTGGAAATACATTATTTTATACTTTTGACAATAATATTGGACTGAGGATGATTGGATTAACAATCGAAACGTCTCGATAAACATTTTTTAATAAATATATGACGAGTATAACATAAGAATTTTATTTAATAACCATATTAATTTCGTCAAGAACTTTCTTTCGAGTATATATATATATATATATATATATATATATATATATATATATATATATATATATTTATATATATAAAAGAGGAGAATTGTTTGTTTGTTCGCTATATTTAACCGATTTAGACCAAATTTTGCACAATTACTCTTTAGGACCCTGCGGAGCTAACGGTACACATCGCTTTTTCAATAATGTACATGAAATAAGTCGGAAAAAATCTTGACATTAAAATCGTTACGACGGCTAAACTGTAAGAGATATATCGAAAATATATATAACAGACTTTTAAGATTTAATATTATTACAAAAAAGTCCGGGAGAACATATATCGTAGGTCAATAGATAACTTATCATTTATTAGTTTTCATTTTCCGCGAAAATTATAACGCTCAGTTTACTGTGGAATATCGTCGTTACCTTTAAAGATTTAGGAAGAAAAATTACTTTAATGATGTATTTACTAACGAAAAAAGCCCTTTAACCCATGCGCCTATCGTTTATAGATCAGAAGTAATCACAGAAAGAACACCATAGTAAATAAATTAATCTGATGAGTGTATTGGTAGACGCTACATCTAATCGTTCAGTGGTAAAGCGGGGCGAGTTAACAATACTGCTGGTACAAAAATTCAAGTTGTGCTTAGTTGAAGTAAATTTTTAAATTGTGTTTTGATTATATGTTATTTTTATATTATTGTATTGATTATATTAAATACTAACATCGAAACTTTCCTTCAATATTGTGTTTTATTACACTAGATATTTTGCTTATCATTTCTCATATTTGTTTTTGACATGCGCAATACATTGATAAAACCCTTCATAAAATTATTTTGATAAATTAAACGTTCTTAAATTAAATAACTAAAATCTAAGGTAACGTGTGTTGGTATTTAACTTATTGAGCAACAATTATTTATTTTTTTGAATTAAAATATTTTTGATAAATTATTATTTTCTTTCCGAGCATCGCCGGTTATGTTTCATAGTTTTTAACATTTTAAAGACTTTAATTACTGCCTATATATAATTTTCTGATTTTCTGATTTCCATTATTTACTAAACATAGTGCCATTCGATTTAAAATAGATTCAGAAATAGCTTTAATTATTGTTTCTCGTTTAAAAATTATTATATGGCAATGTTTTTTTTTTTTAAATTATTATTATTTTTTTATGTAAGGATTTAAATGTTTATATGGCTGAATTCAGAACAAGAAATACGCTATCGAATGGATCTGAAAAATATATATAATCTAATTTAAAAAAATAATTTCTTTTATAAAAATTTGTCCCCTTTGGTCTCTTACAACTTTGTTGTGGGATTATTATTAGAGCCCTGCGCGGATAAGCTTTTCTGAATCCGCATCCGCATATCCATCATCCGCATCCGCAGCTTTTGGAAATAATAAATCCGCATTCGCAAAAATATCCACACAATCCGCACAACAGGTTTTGTTGTCAGTTTGGAAAGAGCTAACATGTTTCGTCTAATTTGGTAATCGCTACTTTAAAACACTTCTGAAAATTTTTGGATTTACCAATTTATATATTACTAACCTAACCTAAAGGATGCCAAAAGTTTTGGGGCCTAGATGCGCTAATAACTTTGAAATCTTTTACGTAGGGAGCAGGTGGCGTGCTGCTCATGTAATACGTGTTGATTGTACAGTCAAGTATCATATTTGTGTCAACTAACATCTCATGTCAGTTTTACCATTTACAAGGTAAGGAAAAAGTAATACAACTTGGCTATATTTTTTATTATATTGAATTTTTTAAAAAAAGAAAGAGAAAAGTTACTTGGAAGATGGTGCTTAATATTTTTGTGACCTAGTAATTCTCTTACGGCATTTCACGCATGCGTTAGGCGATGCAACTTTAATTTTTCCAATAGCAATATGTGTCATTTTTCAAATTTTTTTAATCAGCAAGTCTTTTTACTTCGGGTAGTATACAAAAATTGGCAGGTTACATAATAACATTTTCGAGAAAAATTTATATAGGTAAATTTCGGTATTTAAATAAAACTTCAAAGCCAGAATTAGAGCAGAGGTATGAAGAATTACATCGAAAGTGTACCAGTTCCGTAACAATTGTTTATAACAGGACCTTTTGGGGTAAAAATGATTTCTTAAGTGAAAGAGAAATACGTGACTATTTGTAAAATGAATGAAAGATGAAAGAAATGAAAAATACTAAAGACACATTTTAAACCGGGTAGAAATGTGTAATAAGACATTATATCGGATGGGTCATAAGCCATTGACACCTCATCACCCCCTGGCTAGAATTTTACAGTATTTGTGCAATAAATAAATGATTTGCAAAAATATAGAAAATGTTATATACATATCGTCAGCTGAAAATAATAAGGTTGTATGTCAAAGTGTATTACATTTGAGAAAACAAGCTTAAAAAATTTTGACATGGAAAAAACCATTATAAGGTTACAATACAAGGAAGAATTTTTTTTAATAACTATATATTGATATGTTATTGTCATTAACGCATTATTTTGAAAAAAAATTTTTTTTGAATAATACCATTTTAACAATTTGAAAAATGAACATACAACTTTGTGATTAAGAAAAACACGAAACTTAGTACCTTAACGTTACATACAGCTTTGTAGTTCAAAGTAATATCGGGGGGAAATTCAGTTTATAGGTAAAGCTTCAGTTTTTAGGTTTCTGAAAATTGTTAAAAAGGTACCAGAAAAGGTAAAAGAAATGTTAGTCACGTATTAAATTTTTATTTGATTAAATAACACAAATTAAACAATATGCTTGCAAAATAATAACAAATTAAACATTAATCTTACAAAAAATGAAGATAAATTAATATAAATTGAAATGAAACTGATACATTCGAAATAAAAAAAAAATAAACGAAATAAATTGTATTTTTATTATTTTCTTGAGATTTACTTTCTTGGCAATATTGTTTCATAATAACATTTATCCATAGTAGGCATCCAATCCAGCATAGATTTTAAAACGATTACCTTGTTTTCTGGTAACGGATTTTTATTTGTAGAAACCTTAATGTCTCTAAATATATTTAACAAGTCTTGAAGACCTTGTTTTATTCTTTTTAATATTTTTTGTAACCCAGGTGCCCGAAAAAGATGTTTTATATTTAACATAAAAGATGTTGTATGTCAAACAACAACCATAAATTATGAATTTAAAAAAAAAATGTTTTGTAAGTTTTTTATTTTTTAAGACATACAACTATGGTTTTCTGCATATTTCTTCGACACCGGTAATGCTATATTATGGAAATTATTGGAACAAGTAGGTTACGTGACATACAACTCTATAGTATTGAAAAGTGCATTTGACAAAAAATGTCACATATAACCTTATTATTTTCAGCCGACGAATATGTATTAGGACATATATATATATATATATAGGATTATATACATATGTATTCAGGACTCCTTGATTCACAGATTCGTCCCTGAGTGTGACATTAACGAAGAACCAACTGTGAGGATCTTCTGTTCAAATAGAACTAATTATGCTCTTAATAACCTCTTCAGATGACGCTCCCTATCGAAACACACAAAGATAAGACTATACAAAACTCTTATCCGACTCTCTTACAAAATCTGGAGAAATGACGAAGTATATAATCGGTTTAATGATTATGACATTATAAGGTTCATATAAAGTTCAAGAATATGCTGAATTGGACATGTAGACCAGGATGTCTAAGTGTGCAGTTACATTGGATGCGGAAACATGTCATTTTTTGAACGCACGAGAACTGACAACAAAACAAACACACGAAGTTAAATGAGCATGGTTACAGTACATGCATACTTGCGTGCGGTAACTTTCGTCGACGCACAAACATGTTTGTTTTTTGATGCGTTCAGCAGGTCAAAAATATGAGTTTTAATCCAAAGACTTTTTTTACAAAATTAGAAGAAGAATAGAATTGTTAATATGCTGCTGCATAACAATGAGGATTTTTTATTTCGTTATTTATCTGTTTATTTATTTATTTTGTTTTCTTCATTTCTTTGAAGTTCTACAGAAACAAATAGGGTTGTTTCTGTCTGAAAAATTTAACAAAAAAATAATTTCTGTCTGTCTGTTTTTTCCGAGAATCACGTAAAAATTATTATTTTCTTCAAGCGGATTATAATGCTTAATTAACATTACATTGTTCAATACATTCGGTAGAAATGATAGTAATGAAAATGGTAGTAACAAAATGTGAACATTTTTATGCTAGTAAATTGTTCATATAGTTATCAACAGATGGCACTGATGGCAGCAGTCGCCATAAACAAAACATCTGTCAATTTAATATGTTTGTAGCGTGGTTTTTAGTGAATTCAGAAATTAGTTACGTTATTAGTGAGTTACTTTATTATTATTCTGTGATCATTCTGTGATTAGTTACAAAATACACAATATAAAGATTAAAAATTAAAAAATGATAGTTCATATAGTTATCAACAGATGGCACTGATGGCAGCAGTCGCCATAAACAAAACATCTGTCAATTTAATATGTTTGTAGCGTGGTTTGTAGTTAATTCAGAAATTAGTTACGTTATTAGTGAGTTACTTTATTATTATTCTGTGATCATTCTGTGATTAGTTACAAAATACACAATATAAAGATTAAAAATTAAAAAATGTCTCAACCAATTCAATTTACACCGCCGGAATTAGCAGCAATAGCATCTGAAACTATAAAGTCATAAGTATTTATGGTTGCAAATTTTTAATAACTACGCTTGAAGAAAAAATAGTATATGTCACTCGGAGTAGAACGCCTTTTTTGTGCTTCGCTCAATATGCAAGCCTCGGATGCGCCTCGGCAGCAACATTTGAGCTCAGCACAAAAAAGAGCGCATTCTACTCCTAGTAACATAATATACTATTCATCCAGATGAAAAAATACTTCGGACAATAATTTTGGTTTTTTTATTCTAAACAATTTGTGTCATACATGTTTCTGCTGTTAGAGTACGTTCAAGTTAACTTCATGCCAGGCCTATGTTACCGACTCAGTTGCGCAGAAACCAAATTTCATCCATTACGTTACCAACAGCTAGCTTGACACATTTCAGAGGCGTCACGTACTTTGATTTGTGTTTAACTACGCGTATTGTGCTATGTTGTTTGTTTATTTCCATTATTGTTATTTATTTCTCTTACGTTTCAAGGTATACCGTGTACTAACATGAGTAAAAATGTATTTGAAATACATTATTTTGTGTGTTTGGTTTCCACAACAATTGTTTAAAACCCTAATGTACGTCAATGTGATCAGCTGTTTTCTCGCGCAAAATTGATGACGTAATTTATGATACCCTGGCATGAAGTTAAGATGAACGTACTCTAACAATAATGGAGATAACCCCGTAACTCCCCAAATATTCATCTAAAAATGAATATAACAAAAATAATTTGTTTTATTACTATAAATAATGTTGTTTTATATGTTTTTGCTGTTCAGTAACAGATATTTAAAATAAAATAGTTTAATTTGAATGAAACAGCACGCAAGTCGCACGTATATACTTAAATCACCCATCCACGGATCAGAACAAGAACGTTCAATGTAAACGCTCGTTACCGCACACACGGATACAGTGTAACCCTAGCGTAACAATCTGACCTTAAAAGAAACATTTGAAAGAGTATCATAGACAAAGGACGAAATTAAAATACTCTGCAATCAAATTTGAGCTCCAAGTTCCAAGCTCCAACCCTTAAATCGATAAGTACAAAAAAATATCTACTCAGTTAACCTATCATAATGTTGAACTTTGAATAGACCCGTGTCTGAACCACAACACTCACAATTAAAATTTTATTGATTAATTCATCGGAAATCTGAAAGAGGGCTTTAAACTCTAGATTAAATACTTGAGCCTTAGACCGCATACGATAGGAAACTGAAACTCTCCACTAGAGGCATGTCTGTTAAATTATCATCAAAACAAGAGCCGTATATGATCGTATTTATCAAATTAGTCTGCGATGTATGAACCGAAGCACTTACACTGTCTAGTTAATAACATTTTAGGTCGATAGTTCATTTAATGAAACCGTACCAACTAATGCCATTGTGTTTTAAAGATAAAACTAATACGAAGAGTAATATTCTCTTGCATGTAAATATCATAACAAAGGCATTTTTCTGTCAGATATGTTGCGGCACAATTACTGATTTAAGTGCACTTGTACGCCGTGGGTACATGTAACCAACGTAACACGCCTCTGCTGCGCACTGTATACTGATAACAGCTATACATCATTGTAATACGACATATTTTAGATATTCGTACATGTATTTACCAACATACGAGGGGCGATTGAAAAGTAATCGGCCTAGGCAAGAAAATACAACTTTTTCGGCAAAACTCAATTAATTTCTCAACATAGTCTACTTTTAGAACACTTCGTCCAACAATTCTCCAATTTTTCGATGCCCTCCGAATAATACGATTTCTCGAAACCCTCAAAATAGACCTCTGTTTCAGCGATAACCTCCTCATTCGACCCTAATGTCTTACCACTGAGCCATTTCTTCAAGTTTAGAAATAAATAATAGTCGCAAGGGGCCATCTGGCGAATATGGTGGATGACGAATCAATTTGTAGCGCAATTCTTGGAGTTTTACTATTGCGACTGCACAATTGTGGATCGGTGGGTTGTCCTGGTGGAACAGCACTTTTTTCTTTACCAAATGCGAACTCTTTCGCTTCAAATTGGCGTCGAATCGGTCCAACAGCTCTGCATAATATACGCCCGTCATCGTTTTGCCCTTTTCCAGGTAGTCGATGTAAATGATAACGTGCACATCCCAAAAAACTGTGGCCATGACTTTGTTGACCAACAGACCCACCTTGGCCTTCTTCGGCTTCAATTCGCCAAGAGCAGTCCACTGTTTTAAATGTTTCTTGGTCTCCGGTGCGTTGTGATGGATCCATGTTTCATCCACGGTTACGAAACGGCACAAAATGTTCTTTTCATCGCGGTTGAACATCGCCAAATATACCTTAGAAATGGTCAGACAATCGCGTTTATTGACTGAAGGCAATTGCAGCACCCACTTAGCAGAGACCTTCCTCCTTCCCAAATATTCATGCAAAATGTTAAGCACCCGTTCAGTTGAGATACCCGCAGCCTCAGCTACTTCGCGCTTAGTCACTCGTCGATCGTTGATTATCATTCCATGGATTTAATCGACCGTTTCTGGCGTAGTGACCTCTTTTGGATGGCCTGGATGCTCATAATCAAAAATGCTCTTACGACCGCGTATAAAATCAGCTGTTGAATATTTAATTGTTGATATCGAAGGTGTAGATTCTCCATAAACATCGTTCAATTCGGTGTTGATCGCAACGTTCGTTTTCTTTTTCAAAAACAAATATCCAATCACTGCACGATATTCGAGATTATTCATTTTTGTAAAATTACAAGTTGTTCGCTTTCAATGACTGTCAGACAGAAACTAAATGACGCAGCTGATTGAATTTTTACAGTAAGCCACAGTAAATGATTTTATTTATATTCTCATATTATCCAGTCTAGTGCCTAGGTTCCCAACTTGAGCCATATGGCCCCAGCAATTGGGGCACAGTCTTTTTAATAAATCTACAATGTTTTGATTGGAAATAATGCCACTACAGCGAAGACGTATGCATGAAACAAAATATTGGCGCCACGCGCCGCGCGATTCAAGTTTGTTATCTGATTAGCCAACCTTCACTCACTTAAAAAAATTACATGGCGAAATAAGATTTCATGATTTAGTCGACAAGAAAATCCCAGAATGGATAGTAAGTGACTTGGTAGTAAATCTGAAACTGTCGACATAGAATTCCAAGAGCATCTTATAGATTTGTAAAGTGATTCCACTCTCCAATTACGATATAAGGGAAACCCATCAAGTTTTCGGATTTGTGCCGAAATAAAACGTAGTTTTTCATCCTTTGGAAGAAAGCATTCTTTTTCTACATTAGTTTTCCGAGTTGTTATTTGGTAGAATCTGGCTTTAGCCGACTTACTTAATTATTTACTATCCAAAACATGAAATCGACTGAATACTGTTTCATAAAAATGAAGTTTCATAAAAATCCGTTTAACCAAATTCGGTTTACACGTGTCCAAGGATCGACAGGCATCATGCTAAAAATAGTAAAAACATTATGTAGGAACCATAAGTCGTGGACATCCACCGAAATTAAAAAATATCAAAATTGGTATGATCACAATACCTCCCTCATATATGTATATGTATGTGGCGATCGGTAAAAATATAACAAGAACTGGGACAAAAAAAAGCTTTTTAAAATACAAAATAGAAAATACCGATAAAAACATTTTATAGCCTGTTTCGTTGGTTTAGGCGGAACTAGATTTTGACAACTAGTAATTTTTTACGGTTAAATAAGGTTTTTGGTCATTTTGTTTAGCAAAAGCCGTCTTCAATCAGGAAAAAGTAGGTTTGTGACAACGTACAAAAATTAAAATTTCATTTCGTTCCGCCTAAAGGTTTGGAATAGCCTATACTATCTTTATAGTATTTGAACATACTTCCTCTACTTCATCGTCTACTGGACGTTCTGAGACGGAGATTGTGGCAAGTTTTTTTTAACGATCCGTACCTTAGCCAGCGATCCATCGAAAAATAATCCCAGCAAAAACAAATAAATAACACTGCACTCCTATGATTTAGTTACTTACTTACTTACAGACTGGATTATAAGAGATCTAAATAATATAATTAATATTTCTATTGCATGAAACGTCACAACATCCATTATCTATGTTTTTGGTAAATTTTAAGGATTTTTTCTCCTTTTATATATGCCGCTCCTATAATATATCAGCCCTGTAATAGAGCAGTCACTCAGCTGTATATTTGTATTTATTGTAGTTTAAAACTTTTTCAATGTCAATTTGAACAATTGAGATTCGAGCGCCTTTATTTACATTTATTGGGAACAATAAAATATTATTTTACTGGCTTTTGTTATCTTCAGTATCGTCTATTTTCTGAGTAAAATATTTGTTTTGAAAAATGCACAAACATTATTTTCACATCTGATAACATTTATTTTATTTACTTTTCTGTCTAATCTGCTCGCGGAGCACTAGTAGACGCCTCGCGGATCACAGTTTGGGAAACTCTGCTGTAGACTGAGGAATCGAATAAAGTGATGAATTATTTCTGGTCCAAAATAGTAGAATAGACAAGAAATACAACTTAAATTTGTCAATTTGAGTTTTCTAAATATATATATATATGAGTCATTCTTTTTCATCGAGAGACCCCATGCTGTCCAAAAATATATTAGTCTATGAAAGGTCTATCAGGGCTCATTCGATGCTTATTGTAGTCTAGTTTCGAAATCCGAGTGGCTCTTTTACGGAAACATCGTAACTTATCAAATATGGCCACCAATCCCACGTGACCTCTACCTTTTCTTCGATAAATCGATTATAAAGTCAACACAATCGAGTCAATTTGGGTGTCAAACCCCTGAAAATGTTACCTAAAGGTAGTTAAGGCGGCTGTTAATGAATCCAGGGTCAAATTTAGAAAATTCAATATGGCGGATGCAATATGGCGGCCGAAACCACTTGATGAAAAGAGATTTTCAAAAAATCACTTGATTTTGTCCTTATTTAATACCTGGAGGTTTATGGGGTTTCTGATGATAAATCCAGGGTTCATGTGAGAAAATTCAATATATAAATTGAAATATATATATATATATATATATATATATATATATATATATATATATATATATTTCAACATCTTCAGTAAGACATAAAACATTGTAGCCTGACTTTTTTAAGAGCAGCATATTTCAAATGAAAGTGTTTTTTAAATCAGTATAAGTAATTTATTCAGACAGATTTATTCGGAAATTTCATCGAGATCTTATCAATTCTGTGAAATACATTCCGAAATAAATAAAATAAAGGACAAATCCAGGAGGCTTGGCACTCCTACGTTCTCATCGACAGTATATAAATAAACTGCTTATTGAATTGCGATTTAGTTATACGGGAGATGATTTTTTTCAGAGCGGAGAACTCTGAAATATAAATGGCAGGCAAATGACTTCTCGAAACGAATATAGACAACATTAAACCTTCAGGGTTAAACCGGAACCTTCAGGATTAAACCAGAATTATATATGATCTGATCAAATTTAAAACTGGTAATTTTGAAAAGGACGAGATCAGAAAAAGTATTTAAATATTAAAGGCATGGATTGAAAACGAATATAATACAGTTCTTTTCAGTTCGTAACGAAAATAAAAAATTTCATTTCTGTTCTCTACGTTCTCGCCTGATTAATGTTCATAACTAGCGTTATGATGTACTTGCTCTGACCTAAATTTAATACGTCTTGAAAAGCGTTTTTAAATGTAAAATGGTTAAAATTATGATAAGAAATTAATTAATCTATTTCGTTAAAAATTAATCTCTGCATAGTTGCACTAAGTTAATTACTTTGTTTTGTAGATACATTTCAAAACAGTAAAGGGGCCCATAGACGATCAACTTGGTTGTCAACCTTGTTGTCAACTTGCCATGTACACATTTCATGTTGAAGCAACAGTTGAGTTGAGATCAAAAACTTTGGATATTTGGTGGGCGGAGCGATTATGTTGGCGACTCTGTTGTAACGTCTGTGGGGAAGTTGACAACAAGTTTATGAACATCAATTGTGTAATTGGAGTTGTGCTGTCAGGTTGCAGAAGTTTGTAATTGTTTTTGGTTACTGTCCGTTGCCATTTGGTTAGTTTTTATTGTTTTATTATTGTTTGTGCAATTACTGTTAATTGGATATGGCCAGTATTTCAAATATTCAAATTTGGGTGGATTTTTTTGATACATTAAGAGAACTGCCCAAGCATATGGAAAGTCAAGTCGGATATTTTTAAGGAGCGCAACAAAAAGAAGAATACGTGGCCTAAACTTTTAGATGTTTACAAACAAATTGAGCCAAATGCGAATGTTGACAGTCTTGACTGTTGAATGTTGACTCACAAATATAAGAATATACTCCTTCAAAACTTTGGTTATAACACTACAAGTCTCAATGATAATTGTTCCAAGACTTTGTGGTGATATAGTGGTAAGCAAATTTAAATCCACGAAGCTCTGCCCACTAGCTAAAAACCAGGGTTGCGGAAAGCCGTTCATTCGCAGTTTTAACATTTCTCATGTTTGTGTCTTTTATTCAATAAATGGTCGCACTTTATCCAACAATTCATCGTAGGTTTTACTGTCCATTCTTAAAAAGTTTTTGAAATCGTCAGGTGCAGTGCCGCATAGTCCACTCATTAAATTGAAATGAGAAAACTGGGCACGGTTTTGATACCATTCCTTTGGCCAACTTTTCTCTTTTTAGGAGGAAGCAAATCATCTTCACACAATACGTTTAAAACTAAAAACAACAACGAATTCTCACTCATTTCTCACAAACCAACTAAACATAGAAAATAATAAGAAGCAGCAACAGAAATCGTCTGGCAAATTCAAGCCGATATAAAATCTTCGGAAATGATGTTTACAACTTGGTTGCCAACAGTTCATTTCGTCTGTGGCAACAGCTGACAACAAGGTTGACAATAAGGTTGACAACCAAGTTGATCGTCTATGGCCCCCTTTACTGTCCAACTATTCGGAGAAATAAAGCTGCCGTCACAACCTGGCAAAAATTTGGTAGGATCATTCGTTCCCTGACCACGGTCACGGTAATATCTCTTAACGAAAGCTACATTTAGTTGTAATAAAATTGTTGTGTTTTTACTTACAATATATCAGTGTTGTGGTGAAAGTAAATCCCAACGCTAAGTGAGCGTCACCCCTAACCATGGGGGACATCAGTTGGGGCGAGGAATCCCCGGACATTTCAACGGTAGTCGCGTTCGTACAGGCCATGGACGTTATCTACCACAGTCTATTCCAGTACGAATATAATAATTATGACTCTACTCAACAAGATGAAACACCAGAAAATCACATCACTTTTCACAATACGCTATAACGAAGCCGCAATTCACAAAACACACCATCCGAGCCAAAGAAAACATATACTGCACACTCATCAGCTGGTGACTTGATATCGCCAGTACAGAATGAGCTCGCTAATGAGATAAGCCGTAATCCGGCAATAATTAGTATACCCGAAAATACAAATAACCAGGCTGATTTAAATTGTTTAATTTACTACGAAATAAATAAAAACAATAGATACAGCATTGTTGACAATGGCCAGCGTTGCCAGAAGTCCCGATTTTTGCGGAACGTCCCGCTTTATAAACAAGAATAGATTGTCCCGCGAAGATATATATGGCGTTCAACAACGTAACCTATAAAGAAGCCAAACCTAAATATAGATCGTACTCAGAGGTTGCATATGTCAACAATTTCACGGACTTTCCCCTTCGCACGAGTAACCGATTCAATCCACTGGTCAACGCTACAGACAACGAAGACCAATATCACCATTTTCTCTAATCGTCGCCAGAATATACTCTAAAATCAGGCAAATACGTTTCGCCACACTCAGACAAACACACTTGCAAATAACAGAGAAAGGACACCCGCGCCGGTTTATTCTGTACAAAATAATTATTCTCGTAACAGCACTGTAGGTGTCAACCCCTACCCTCCACAACCGCACCTAAAGTTCAATGCAGACAATTCTACAGGCTTAAGAAACAACTACGAACTTATCCTAGACAACATACTCACAATAGTTAATTATCTAACAGATCAATCAAAATCTGGGACAAGTTTTATTTTTTCAGAGGTGCGGAACCTCTTACGGAACTCGTTACATCTAGACAGCAACCGGCCTTAATATTATCCAGTGGAACGGCCAGTCGGTCAGATCCAATAAACCTCTCCTAGAAATGTACTTAGGAACACACAAGCCAAATATCGTTACATTATCTGAAACATGGTTTCATGAAGAACACATCATCAGATTTCACGGCTACAATATCGTGAAAGAGTTATACCAATTGTAATATCTTTCTTGAAATGCTTATATAATATGGACTGATACTTAAGTAAACCCTTGTCTCCAAAGAAATACACCATATTTATTGTACTATGTATTACTTTGTATATAGTATAACATGTAAAATCACTACGTAACATGGCTATATATGGTTGTATACGACTGTGAGCCAAAAAATAATAATAATAATAGTAATAAAAAAATTATAGCAACCACTGGCTACCAATCAATACTCCTTTTAGAACTATGCACTTCGTCCAACGATTCTCCAATTTTTCGATGCCCTCCGAATAATACGATTTCTCAAAGCCCTCAAAATTGGCCTCTGTTTTAGCGATGAACTCCTCACTCGGACCAAATCTCTTACCTCCCAGGCATTTCTTCAAGTTTGAAAATAAAAAATAGTTGCAAGGGGCCAAACCTGGGGAAAATGGTGGATGAGGAACCAGCTCGTAGCACAGTTCATGAAGTTTTGTACATTGTCACTGCGCACATGTGGATCGGTGCATTGTCCTGGTGGAACAGGACTTTTTTCTTCTCCAAATTCAGCCGCTTTCGCTTCAAATCGGCGTTGAATCCATCCAGCAACTCTGCATAACATACGCCCGTGATCGTTTTGCCCTTTTACAGATAGTCGATGTGAATGATACCGTGCACATTCCAAAAAACTGTGGCCATGACTTTGTTGGCTGACAGCTTTCTTCGGCTTCGATTCGCCAGGCGCAGTCCACCGTTTCGACTGTTTCTTGGTCTCTGGTGTGCTGTGATGGATCCATATTTCATTCACGGTTAGGAAACGGCGCAAAAAGTCCTTCTTAACATCGCCAAACATTCCTTCGAAATGGTCAAACGATCGCGTTTGTTGTCGACCGAGGGCAAATGCGGCACCCATCGGGCAGAAAGCCTCATCATTCCCAAATATTCATGCAAAATGTTGAGAACTCGTTTGGTTGAAATGCCCGCAGCTCAGCTATCTTGCGCTTAGTCACTCGTTGATCGTCGATTATCATTTCATGGATTTTATCGACCATTTCTGGCGTGGTGACCTCTTTTGGAACGCCTAGACGTTCATCATCAAAAATGCTCGTACGACCACGTTTGATTGTGTGATATCGAAGGTGCAGAGTCCCAATAAACATCGTTCAATTCGCTGTTGATCTCATCGTTCGTTTTCTTTTTCAAAAACAGATATCTAATCAGTGTATAATATTCGATTTTATTCATTTCTGTAAAAATGCAAAAGTTCTCTTGACTATCAAACACAATGACGAAGCAGGTTGAAAATGTTACATTAGTCATTTGACGGTTAGGATTTACGAAAAACAACTTTGATTTTTACTGGTGACGCCATCTTTTGCCTAGGCCGATTACTTTTTTACCGCCCCTCGTAAATCTTCCAAATCACAGGCTTAAATCCCGAAATCCTATCTGGAACGATCCCATCCTTGTATCTTCCTATAACGCTAAAGATCAGTGGTCTAAAGAATGGGCAGATTTCTCTCATCCCAACAAAATTTTAAAAAAGATCTACTTTTTGGCCATGGTAAATAAATAACTATATTTTTTTCGATTAATATATATTAATTTGTTTTTTTTTTTTGTCCGTTGTTTTTATTTAAATTCTCAGTATTCTTTTTCTATATGTGAGCAGTAGCGGCCTTAGAGGGGGAGGGCGGTTGGGCGACCGCCCCGGGGCGCCAGGTCAGGAAGGGCGGCGGACGGTCAGGTCATCACTTGGATTTGGGAAGGAAGTGAGGACCTTTTTTTGCTCCTCACTTGGATTTGGGAGGTGAGGACCTTTTTTTTGCTCCTCACTTGAATTTGGGAGGTGAGGACCTTTTTTTTGCTCCTCACTTGAATCTGGGAGGTGAAGACCTTCTTACTTATTTTTTTTATAAGGGTGGCAAAAAAATCTCGCCCGGGGCGCCAGACTTGCTAAGGCCGGCTCTGTATGTGAGTCAAAGAGATGTACATTAATACCTGTTGGCCACAATTTCTATCGCGCTTTCCTTTATGAGATACTAAATTTCCAAACAGTTTTTTCTTAATTTTTTGGTTAGAAACGAATATTTTTAACTTCCTGGAAATAAATAAAACGCCACGTGGTAATTTTCCTGAAAAATAATATTAACAAAAAAAAAAGAAACAATTAAAAAGTTTTTACTGTGGAAGCTAAACATTAATTTTTTATAATGATAAAAATTTAAAACTCGTGTGCATTAAAACATTATTGCTAGAATAACTAAAACTGCATCCAAAATAAAAGACATAAACATGAGCGCCAGTAAAGTAGATAAGTGGATTAAGGAGGATCATGCCTTTCCTCTTAGTCTTACAAATAAAGTTATAACAGTATTTGTATAATGGAGCGGATATAATAGAGAAAATGAAGTTGTGCGGATTTCAAATAAAAATAATACTTTTAAATTGAACTTACCAGTTTAGAAATATTTTATTTCTTCATCTCGGCTACATTGAAGAAGATTGAAACCTATATTAATAAAATTGGAGGCTATCTGTTTTTTATTTTCTCCTCATATTTGGTTTCTAATAGAGATGGGTCGTTGATGAACGAACCGGCTCAGTACACTGACCGAAGTGACACGGTTCACCAAATTGTAATGAGCCGGGTCACGGCGCACTGCATAGTTTCAAGTTTCAAGGATACGACTGATCGGACGATTGTGAGCAGTGACCGAAGTTATCCGGATCTGGATCGATGTCATGTTGAACTTCGCGAGAACTCGGCTTGTACAAAGTGTATTTTGTCATCAATTTGTAGGGCAATCTATTTGAAACTAATAGGCTTAGTCTGTACGTTCTTACAACCATACTATGTAGAAATATTAAAAATATATCCCAAATCACAGATGTCCGATTTCTAAGGGCAATAAATATCGGCATAAAATTAACACATCTGGTTTAAAATACAATACATAAAGTGAATTGTTTGTTTACTATTAACTCAGCAAAAATGTTAGATAATTCACTTCTATAGATTTTTATTTATTTAACTTCATTATTTCTTTATAACATGATAATGAGGAAGACAGAGAGAGAGAGAGAGAGAGAGAGAGAGAGAGAGAGAGAGAGAAAATTTGTTAATAAGTCATAATTTACGTCTTGAATTCATACTAAGAATATTAACAATAATAAAGATAATAAAGCGACAAATACTCCGATGTTTTTATCTCATTTATACCCACTGACCAAACAATTCCGCATTCCGCTGTCTGTTCATATAAGGCAAGAGCCGGCTGAGCGCCGTTCTACCTACATATTGCAAACCAACAACCCTGTTGAACGATGGGAGAACTGACAACTGACCGACCTGTTTCTCGGGGACACGTTTACTTAGCCGGATCACTGAGCCGACTCAACAAACTGAACGACCTTCACTGATCCGGTTCCGCAAACTGAGCCAAAATTCCCATTTCTAGTTTCTACACATTTCAGATAATTATAAGACAATATCCGTAAAAAAAACAATTTTTGTCTGTCTGTCTGTTTGTCCAAGATTCACGCAAAAACGGCTGCACATATTTTTACGAAATTTGGTAAATAGATAGAGTGAAATCAGGATTTGAACATGGCTATAAAACATCTCAAAAATTTAATTCTAGAGGAGTGTTTCAGGGTTAAAACAGTTTATTAAAAAACTTTAAAATATCTCCCTTATTATTGACTTAATAGAAAAATATATATTAAAAAAAATGTTTATAATAAGAACACAAAACTTTTTTGTTCAACCTATTTTTTCAATTGGATGAAAATTTGGGGAGTTATGTGGGGACAACCTAAAATTACAATCTACATATATCTTCCGTATTATTGACTTGACAGCAAAATCATAAATGACGAAAATAGTTTATAATATAATAATGAAAAAAATCATAATTTACATTACTTGTAAAATTGTGAATTAAATCAACTCAAAACCGGTTAGAGATCGCGAACTACGATTGAAATTTTTGGATTATCAGTTTATTTAGTCTAAGAAAAAAATCAGGAAAATTTGAGGCTTTATTCATTTTGTATATTTTGATATTATGACATATTTTAATATGGCGTGATTTATAGAAATTGTCATCCTCGCATAGACGTATCTCAAAAACGAAATGCGATAAAGACCTGCGGTTGAAATTTTTTAAATCTTGAGGTCCCAATTGACTTGTAACCAAACAGAACATAATCGAAAACATAACAGAAAAATATGTATATAAAAAAATTGTTTATAATAAAAACACTAAACTTTTTTGTTCAATCTATTTTTTCAATTAGATGAAAATTTGGGGAGTTACGAGAGGACACCCTAAAACTAATATCTACATATATCTTCCTTATTATTGACTTAACAACAAGATCATATATGACGAAAAAAGTTTATAATATAGAAAAAATCATAATTTACATTATTTGTGAATATTATGAATTAAAAAAACCACAACTCAAAAATTGATGTGAAGTGTGAATATTCACACATTTCAGGGTTTCGCAGGTATATAATAAGTGAAGGCGGTATGCTGAGTGTGTAGGACAAATTTTACTTTATAGTAATCACGGCAAAATGAACGATATTTTTAAAATAATTTATCGTCCGTTAATCATATAATAAGACTGGTTATTAAATTTACGCTCTTAAAAATTAAATACAACATTTGTCAAAATATAACTAGAATTTTGACAAAATAATATTCAACATAATAAAAATGCAAAAAAAAAACAGAAAAAATAAAACTCACTCCGTCCGTACTCGAACTCGAAACCCTTCGTTTTCCAGAGAATTTTAGCTTCCGACACCAGCGCTCTAACCCGTTGCGCCATCGGACGCTTTCCATATGAGTGTCTTACATTGGTATAACTTTTGTACTTTGTGAACCAAAAACCACAAAAAATGCGTTATTTTCCGAAAACATAATCTGATCAAAAATTCCTGTTGTACTATTTCGGTTCACACCAATATACATTACTTGGAATTTTTTTAGATTTTTAGTTTAAACCATCTGGGCTACAGGGTGTGGGACAAAAATTGTTTTGCACAATTTTGGCAAAAATCGCATCAAAATAATTTATTTTGCAAAAATAAAAATTTGATCGTTAATCCACGTACTAAGGGCTTTCATTTGATACCCTACTCAGAATTAAAAAAAAATATTTTTGTTTTCGATGAGCACATATTTGTTTATATTTTTAGGGGGGTATGTTTTTTAGATGTTTTAGTATTTTTCCTATGTGCGGGTCAAAGAGTTGTATAAGCATGCCAAATTTCAACTCTCTAGGTTTAGCCGTTTGGCTACAATTTTTACCGAACAGACAGACAGACAGACAGACAGACAGACAGACAGACAGACAGACAGACAGATAGACAGACAGACAGACAGACAGACGACAAAATGACGGTATAAGGGTTTTTTGGTCATACCTACAAAACCCTAAAAACGGTTAGAAATCGCGACCTGCGTTTGAAAATTTTGGATTTTCCGTAGTTATTTAGTGTAGAAAAAAATTGGGATTTTATTCGTTTAATGCGTTTTGAAAAAACGGTTAAAACGAGAAAACGACCCGAGGTTAGAAATTTTCGATTCCTCGTAGTTTATTCAGTCTAGAAAAAAATTGAGAAATTATCGTTTTGCTTATCGTACATATATAATTAGCAAATGTCTGTATGAAATCTGGGTAACATTGTGACGTCATTTTTTCTTAAGGTCACATGTTAACCCTATAATCTCAGTGATTAACGAAATTTTTTGGCATAAACAAATTAAAAATACTCAGCTAGAATCAATTTTTTGCAAGAAATGAAAATTTTTAAAATAAAAATTAATAAAATAGTGTAAATAATTAAAAGTTAGTATTAAAATAGTGTTGATTTAGTGTTTTGTGTTAAAAGTGTGTACAGAGGTTTTTAAATAAGACTTAGTTCTAAATCTTCCAAAGTGAGTACATATTTTTTAATTTCAATATTATAACACTAAGTTGTTTAACCCATCAATAATTAGGGGGTTTAAAAAAAAAAAAAAAAAAACATGTCTTTAACTGTTTTAACTTTGTTCTTTACCATCCTTTCTGCATCTTTTCTTTTAATATTCCATATTTACATAATGATTCATGTTGTTTTTCGAAAATACCTGACATGGTGGTATATTTTTTGGTTAATTATACGAAATTAAGATACGTTAAACAATAAAACCAAATACACATACAAACAATTGAAATTTTTATGTTATAAATCCGTCATTATTAATTGGTAATAACCCAGATTTAAAATATTAACAAATTTTAATATGGCGTGATTTATAGAAATTTTCATCTTCGCCTGGACGTATCTCAAAACTGAAATGCGATAAAGACCTTCGGTTGAAATTTTTTAAATCTTGAGGTCCTAGTTGACTTGTAAACATTTATTGAAACAAAAAAAAAAAAAATGAAAATTTTAGATTTTTTTTCCTAACAAAAAAATGGTTAGGGTTAGAATTCTGCGGTTTGAATTTTCACATTTCTTCAACATTGTTTAATCTAAAAAAAATATGGGCTTTAATAAACCAATTATTAAGTATTGTATGGGCAGTCATTCAAAACCCTTGAAAATGGCCTAAAATCGAAAAAATCGGAAGGGGTAATCCTTAAAAAATCTTGATTTTTAAGCAAAAAAAAAATGTGTATGATTTTATTGAAAATTGGCATAAATATTTATTTTTGTTCATAGATCAACAAAATTCAATTTTGAGGTTTAGGCAAAAGTTTTAGAATTATAGACAAAAATTTGACCCAAATCGGCAATGTCTGCAAAAATAGGAAAGCATGAATTTTAAAAATATTTTTTTCATAATTCTCACTTAGTTATATGTTTAACACTAAAATGCTATCTAAACAATTAACGTGGGATGTTATTAATTTTGTTTCAACAATTCATTCAAATAATTGCACTGCAGTATAATTAACTATAGTGCTAAAACACAAATATATGTAGAAGGCTCTCGATATAATTCAAATAAAACAGTTTGTTTAATTATCGAAATTATGAACATTTTAATTAATAATTAATTGGTAATGATGAGTAGTTAGATAATTTTCATATACTTTAAACACGTTTTCGTACAGAATCATAAAATACAAAATCTTAAACTATAGATAAGAGTACAATTTTTAACTACTATACGTATACAACAAATTTACATACTTATGTCTACAAAATATGTTACAATGTGAGTACCATTTCGTCAATGTAAAGCAATTAAAATTTAAAGGTAATTACATCATTCAAGTTGATTACAGTTTAGTTTCTCAATCATATTTTCATCAAATAACCAATTTTTCAGTGGCGTAACTATGGGCCCGCTATAACCGCAATCGCGGAAGCACGCTATTTAGGAGCCCATCGAACCTATATGTGACTTTTTTTTCTTGATCGCTTGTACTCCCTTGACAAAATTGGCCAACCTACTAGGGGGCCTAAAGAAAATTCTGCGAGGTAGGGGGCAAATAATATTAGGCCACTGCCATTTTTAATTTTGGTCAGTAAAAACTAATCGTTTTTCGTTTTTCTTCTAGTGTTTAGTGAATGATAATTGACCATTTTGACATAGAATACGTCTATAATTTGGTTCCAGTACAGGGTCCCTCGGTAAAACTTCGTGTGTTCCCAAAAAAACATACACCAAACTTCCTTCAATAATTTCAAAACTATAAAAGCTAGCAACAAGAATATCAATGAGGCGGCTCCAAAATCAATGCTTTTCGTTGATGACATTGTATTAATGGGCGAGAATAAAGAAGAAGTAGAAGAAAAGTTGAAAAAGCGGAGGGAGGCATTAGAGAATTGAGGTCTGAAAGTTAGTAGAAAAAAGAATACCTTTGGTTTGGTGGAGAAGGTATGGCAGGAGAATTACAGCTACAAGGATGCAAGTTAAACAGACCGCAACAGTTTAAGTACCTAGGTTCGCGCATATCAGCAGATAACAGCCTGGACAAAGAAATCCAACACCAAATACAGGCAGTCTGGAGAAATTGGAAAGCGGTGTCAGGTATTTTGTGTGATAGAAAAGTTAGTGAACGAGTCAAGGGTAAAGTATATAAAACTGTAGTAAGACCTGCGCTGCTCTTTGGGGCTGAAACCTGGCCGTTGAAACAGTCCCAAGAAAGGAAAACGGAAGTGACAGTAATGAGAATGGTTAGGTGGATGCTTGGCAAATCGAGGCGAGATAAGATCCGGAACGAGAGATTGAGAGAAAAAGCAAGAATCTCGAAAATATCAAAGATAACTCCAGAAAATCATTTGAAATGGTATGGGCAGGTAATAAGAAGACCTGATGATTACGTAGGAAGGGTGACTATGAATAAGGTTGTGGAAGGTAAGAGAAGCCGTGGAATATCTAAAACGAGGTGGAAAGATTGCACAAAGAAAGATTTAGATAGTAAGGATCTAGTAGAGGATGAGTAATTGGATAGAAGAGGAGACTCGTCAGTAACAGCGACTCCATATGAAAATGGGATAAGCTGAAGAAGAAGAAGACAACAATATATAAGCTGAGGTGAAGAGAGGAAAATCCAAAGAGTCTTCCTTTTTTTGAAAGCGAATGATAAACAATATTTATTTTTTGATAATGAAAGATCATAACTTCAAATGTCAAATTATGCTGTTTCAAACAAAATATCTTGAAAGTGGTTGAAAAAGAGAAGGGTGGCCTTCTCTAGGCACTGATGCATCCGATTTCCAACGTTTCCCTCTACACCTTCCAACATGTCCACCGGAATTCGGGTTATTTCCTGCCGATTAACATTCTTCAGCTGAAGGTTTGTGGGGCGATGTTTGAAAACCTCTTCCGTGAGGTATCCTTATAAAAAAAAATTACAGAACGTTAGATCCATGGGCATGTCACCTCGAATCGAGATGAGCCGCCCAGGGCACATTGCCCTCAAAACTGTCATCGAAGCTCGGGCTGTGTGGGCCATTGCACCATCCTGTTCGAACCACACCTTTCCTAGGTTCATTTCTTCAAGAGCCGGTTCGAAAAAGTTTTGAATCATGTCCACATACAGCTGTGAATTGACAGTATCTGGTCAATTGTCCTCTTCAAAAAAATAAGGAACAATAATTTCAACTCTCGACAGATTTAGCAATAACAGGCTTGTGATGCCCTTGGATGTTCTGGGCCGCACGCGCACTATTATGAAGGAATCAGTCTGTCCTCCCTAGCCGAGCGGTCCGGGAATCTCGCTGAACCTCTTTCGTGCTAGGGGTTGAAGTTTGCAATTGTTCCCCATGAACGATGAATTTCCAGTAAGCGCGAGTATTAAGCTCGCATTGATAACGTCCCTTCCCTTTGTACATATCGCCCGTCGCTACTACCGATTGATTGATCTAGTGAGGTCTTCGGACCGGTACGCCATACTGTCACCTTATCAATGTGAAGTGGCCTCTCATCGAGCTCTCTAGGGTTGTGGACATGTTGGAACGTGTAGAGAAAACGTCAGATATCGTTTCACTATTTTGTTTAAATTAGCATGATTTGAAATTTGAAATTATTTTCGTTCATTATCAAAATTTAAATTTTATCAGCAACAACTTTTCTTTCATTCGACTAAAAAAAAAAGTTTTTGCTCTCCACCCTATACTTTCTTAATGCCAGTTCGTATGTTTAATTTTAATTACTTAAAAAATAAATAAATAAATATCAACTGTTATCTAACTCTTGTTTTGCGAATTTTTGTTTGTTTTTTTTTCTGTAGTTTAATAGATAATCTGAAGAAGTTAACTTACTTTTTGGCAAATATCTCGTTTAAGGGTGGTGTTTATATTGCGCATAGGGAGAGCACTATGATAGGCAGTGACAGTTGCCGAAAACAATCAAATGAACAAGGATGAATTCATATTCTAATACTTGTTCATTATATTTATAAGTTAGGACTACATATTTAAATACCACCTATCACAGTCAGCCATTAAATTTGCCGAAATGTTGCTGCTTGCTTTATGTAAGAATTGCACTGGACGATCATTATGTCTACTTGTCTATTGGCCAGAGTTCTTCAATCCTATGCCTATGACTCTTGTTTTAAGTAGCACACATTGTAAACAATAACAACAAACAAACATACAATGATATGTGTTTGTCACGACATATATGTTGAACTATTTGTTATCGAAACCGGTCTTTTTTCAATTATTGTGTGATTTATTTTATGACATATTTCCAGAAAAAGTAATTAAATAATAGATTGGTTTATAATGACATCATGATGACAATGCCTAACTAATGAGACCAAGAGACTAAAGCAGACGAAGAATAAAAGTAAAATTTCTTTAAAAATAAAAATTGGCTGCAAGAGTGGGATGATTACCAATAAATAATTCGGTACTATTTTTTCGCCACTACTGTATATTTGACATCAATTACTAAATAACGTAATTATTGTCACCAAATATATTCTTGGTAATTTCAATGTAAAATCACCTTTAATACTCTCTTATTACTTTACATATCACATAAAATACCTATTATATCCTAAAATATATAAATACTTAAAATTTAACTTAAATTTAAATTAAACTTAAATTAAGATTAAAAATCTTGTCCATTAAAAATTTCCACAGTTCTGCTCAAAGAAGAGACATCTGACAATTTTCACTAATTAAAAATAAACTTGAAATCAACACTTCACGATAAACTACAAGGTTGTACGTGTCCCTTGTTCATCCAGAATATTTCTAATAAAATTGCGACTGTTAAAAATGCGACATAAATAAGAATGAGTATAAATCCGATTTTTCTATTGAGTTTATATCCTGATATATATATGACAGTATAGAGGGCTATCACTGCCAGAATTAGGGCGGTGATTGTGTAGAAGAGGGAACCAGTACCAAGGTTGATAGGCTTTCGGTCGGTTACCATGACCTTGATGAACCATGGAAGGCCCAGACAGAGGAGAATGTCCAGAGTGTTTGCTCCAAGAGAGTTTGAAACTCCCATGCCTCCAAAACCTAGAAATAAATAAAATCGTTTAATGTTTACTACAAAAATGTAAATATGAGGATTATGTGTGCTAATCACCAGTTACCATAACGTTGGGAAGCAGAAATAAAACCCCAGAAAGACCATCTTGAATAATAATAATGTATAGATAAAAAAAAAATAAATAAAAAAAAAATAAAAAAGTCATAAATGTGGGTATTTATGGGCACATTTTTAGGGTTTTGTAGGTATGACCAAAAAACCCTTATACCGTCATTTTGTCGTCTGTCTGTCTGTCTGTCTGTCTGTCTGTCTGTTCGGTAAAAATTGTAGCCAAACGGCTAAACCTAGAGAGTTGAAATTTGGCATGCTTATACAACTCTTTGACCCGCACATAGGAAAAATACTCAAACATCTAAAAAACATATCCCCCTAAAAAAATAAACTAATATGTGCTCATCGAAAAAAAAAATATTTTTTTATAATTCTGTGTAGGGTATCAAATGAAAGCCCTTGGTACGCGGATTAACGATCAAATTATTATTTTTGCAAAATAAATTATTTTGAAGCGATTTTTGCCAAAATTGAGCAAATTTTTTTTTGTCCCACACCCTGTAGCCCAGATGGTTTAAACTAAAAATTTGAAAAAATTCTAAGTAATGTACATTGGTGTGAACCGGAATAGTTCAACAGGAATTTTTGATCAGATTAGGTTTTTGGAAAAAAACGCATTTTTTGTGATTTTTTGCTAATAATGTACACAAGTTATAGCTTTGTAACAAGCAGCACTCTAACGTGTGTGCTGGTCTAGTGGTATTTGACGCTGATTTTTCACCCATGTAACCCGATCCGATAGGGATCGAACCCTGGAGAGACTATATATATATATATTTTTTTTTTAAATTTCTATATTGTTTAAATTATTTTTTCAAAATTCTAATTATATTTTGGCAAATGTTGCATTTAATTTTTAAAAGCGTAAATTTAATAGCCAGTGGAAATTGTTTAAATTATAATTTAATTCTGTTTCAATGTACACGAAATCAGAGGGGCGGAACTTATAACAACCAATGGAAGCCATAGGTGCAATTTTTAAAATTCTTAATGAACCTTGCTATACAAAAAAAAAAATACTGCACATATTTAGAAACCTAAATAATGGTATTAGGCGTTCGAATTAAAATTAACAAAAAAAATATTTTAATATAAAATTTGTTTTCGCATCCAAAATAATCATCATTCACTTACTAAATACCTGCAAAACCCTGAAATGTGTGAAAATTCACACTTCACATCAATTTTTTACTGTAAACACGTCAGAATCCTCCCCCCATGTGCTCTGGCCTCTAGTTGGCCCTCCCAGAATTGCTTGGAGAAAAAGTAATTTTAGAAGTGAAGATCTTTTTTTTTTAGGTCCTCACTTGTATTTGAGAAGCCGGGGCATAACGGGCACCTTAAGGATAATACCGTAAAAAATTTCGAAATACTTTTATTCGTAAGATGATTTATTGTTTAATTATTACAGACAGTAAGAAAATTTAGAAAAATACAAAAATAAAAGTTATTACGATATAAAAAATCTTATTTGCGCTCATTTTGCCCCGGTGTCGGGGCAAAAAGAGCACGGGCGTGGTATAATGGGTAATCATCTCCAGCGCAAGAACAATGTGCCCACTTGCCACATGCTCTGCACTGAAGTAATCAACGTCTGGCTGTGTGTGAAAAATATATCAACACAGCCAAAACTCGTTTCACCAATTTACAAAATGTAAACGCTAGCTCTTAGTCATACAACCACTCTCGGAAGACACTAACAAAGTACTGAACGTGATTGTAATGCATCCAAATATGGCGGAATGCTTTAACAGCCAAAAAGAGAGCAGCCCGTTATACCCGGAAAGCCCGTTATGCCCGGCTTCCCCTATACGATAAAAATAGATTTCAAATATTTCCTGCCCCCCCCCCCCAAATTTTACTCAAAAATGTATTGCTCCCCCCATATTTTAAGAGTTAGCGCCGCCACTGATTAGGAATCCTGTTAAGATATGAGAAGATAGCTTTTGTCAGTAATATATTCCAGATGATTAAACAATTAAATTAATACAATACCTTTCCTACAAACAATGACAATGGATATCGCTTCCGGAAGACATCCGCCAGCAGCGAGGAACGTTAGACCCATCACGAAATCCGGCACTCCAAGTGTGTTCCCTGAAAAGATATTGCTTTAGAACATTGTTCCTCAAACTTCCAATACATGGGTTACATTGAGGTATATGGGTTATTATCTATGTACTCCTTTTTCTTCAATAACTTCATTTTAAGATTAAGGCTAGGTGCAGATGACAAAAACCTGACGCGCGTTTTCAAATCGCGTCTAGATATCAGATAGTTCAGCATACATTAAACATACAATCGTTCACATGAACGCGAGTTAACACGCATTAGCGCGCGGTACCGTCACGGTTAGAGCAAAAACTCTAGATGCCGACGAACGCTCGGTAACGTGCGTTTAGAAATATAGATAATGACAGTGTACTGTTCAGTTGACCGCGCGTTTCCGTCTCGATCGGACGGGTTTTGTAAATTGTTGTTGCTAGTCTGCCGCTAAAATGAGTGAAACCGAAATTGACGTCGACCTACTTATTGACGAAGAAGATAAAAGCAATTTGGAATAAGCAAGTCGTCAAATGATTTTATAGACATTCTGAAGTAATTAAAGAATTTAGATTCATTGTCCCTCAGTTTAGGATATAATGTTGAAACCAAACTTGTAGAGTCTATTTTTTATAATTGGATGGACCCAAAATGAGCGTTTTCGTTTACGATATTTTTTTAAAAAAATACAACCACAAAATTATAGCTTCCTCCACGTCCATTTTCTATGCTCAACCGAAACAGAATGAGCGACGAGCAGGGGCTTGTGCGCGTTACTGCTCATCATCTGAACTCCCTTAAAAAATACAACGCACGACGACGAGCAAGTAACGGGCGCCCATCTGAACTTAGCCTAAATGGTGTGCAGTCCATGCCTATCCGATAAAAAAATAAAAATAATAAATATATAATCTTTTTTATGAGGATTTCTGTCTGTCTGTCTGTCTGTCTGTCTGTCTGTCTGTCTGTCTGTCTGTCTGTCTGTCTGTCTGTCTGTCTGTCTGTCTGTCTGTCTGTCTGTCTGTCTGTCTGTCTGTCTGTCTGTCTGTCTGTCTGTCTGTCTGTCTGTCTGTCTGTCTGTCTGTCTGTCTGTCTGTCTGCCTGCCTGCCTGCCTGCCTGCCTGCCTGCCTGCCTGCCTGCCTGCCTGCCTGCCTGCCTGCCTGCCTGTCTGTCTGTCTGTCTGTCTGTCTGTCTGTCTGTCTGTCTGTCTGTCTGTCTGTCTGTCTGTCTGTCTGTCTGTCTGTCTGTCTGTATGTCTGTCTGTCTGTCTGTCTGTCTGTCTGTCTGTCTGTCTGTCTGTCTGTCTGTCTGTAGCCAAACGGCTAAACCTAGAGAGTTCAAATTTGGCATGCTTATACAACTTTTTGACCCGCACATAGGAAAAATACTAAAACATCTAAAAAACATACCCCCCTAAAAATATAAACAAATATGTGCTCATCGAAAACAAAAATATTTTTTTTAAATTCTGAGTAGGGTATCAAATGAAAGCCCTTAGTACGTGGATTAACGATCAAATTTTTATTTTTGCAAAATAAATTATTTTGATGCGATTTTTGCCAAAAATGTGCAAAAAAATTTTTGTCCCACACCCTGTAGCCCAGATGGTTTAAACTAAAAATCTAAAAAAATTCTAAGTAATGTATATTGGTGTGAACCGAAATAGTACAACAGGAATTTTTGATCAGATTATGTTTTTGGAAAATAACGCATTTTTTGTGGTTTTTGGTTCACAAAGTACAAAAGTTATACCAATGTAAGACACTCACATGCATAGCGTGCGATGGCTACATGCGTTAGAGCACTCTTAAACTGGCTGGAAAACGAAGGGTTTCGAGTTCGACTACGGAGTGAATTTTATTTTTTCTGTTTTTTTTTGCATTTTTATTATTTTGAAATTATTTTGTCAAAATTCTAGTTATATTTTGACAAATGTTGTATTTAATTTTTATGAGCGTAAATTTAATAACCAGTCTTATTATATGATTAACAGACGATAAATTATTTTAAAAATATCGTTCATTTTGCCGTGATTACTACAAAGTAAAATTTGTCCTACACACTCAGCATACCGCTTTCACTTATTATATACCTGCGAAACCCTGAAATGTGTGAATATTCACACTTCACATCAATTTTTAAAAATTTATGGTGTGGTATCAAATGAAAGGTCTTAAGACGTAGATAAAGGAACGGGAAGTAGTTTTTGTATTTATTGATTTTTTTTTTTTATTTTAATACGATTTTTTCCAAAAAAGTACTAAAAAATCAGTTTCCAGCACCTTTTAACCCGAAGGGGTTAAATTAAAAATCTGAAAAAATTCTAAGCAATGTATATTGCTATGAACCATAAATGTAAGAGAGGAATTTTTTATCCGTTTTCGTTTTTGGAAAATATTACAGTTTTTATGTTATTGAAATTTTTTTTTGTAATTTAAATTTTATTGTGTGGATATTAAATGGAAGCTCTTTAAGCACAGACTAAGGAACGGTAATTGATTTTTGAAATACATTTTGACTAAATTTTGCCAAGTATTAAGATTTTCGTTTATTAACATAGCTAAAATTAAAAAAAAATGTATTTGTGTATATGGATACATTTTGTTATAGGTAGAGAAGAGGTACGTAAATTTATTTTGCATATATCGCCAAGGAAAATAAATAAATAACTGGCTGGTGGTTGGTTGATTCGATTTCTAGTAGAGAATCTGTTTTTCATATAGTCGCAATATAAACAATATCTCTGTAGGCGTTATGCTCTTGCGTGACAACAGATCGTACGCAGTGTTGCCAGGTCTGGATTTGAATTATATTTTTGCAATTATACAAACAAACAAAAAAACATTGCGTTGAATTATACCATGAGTTCAAAAAGAAATTACATAAGGGTTGGCCATGGAAAAATAAAATAATGTCTATTGCAATCTTTGTATAACGATATAAACTTATGACATAAGACAACAGTGATGACAGTTAATTAATTCTAAAGCCTGCAGTAGACATAATTTCATTTTTCCATAGCCAACCTTTATGTAATTACTTATTGAACTCATGGTATATTATGGTATTATTAGAGATATATGATACACGGTAGAAAAAATATAACAGCAACCTTCTTGTCGTGCCTATTGATTTAAAGGATTTCAAACCAATACTTATAATTGTGTTATGTAAGTGACAGGCATTCATCGTTTGGCCTTCTCATAATCATCATTCACTGACTAAATACCTACAAAATCCTGAAATGTGTGAAAATTCACACTTCACATCAATTTTTTGACATAATTTTGCGAGAATACTATAAAATAATTTGATTTTTTAAAACGAAAATTTGTTCGCGATTTTCGAATACTCGACAATTTTCATTTCGTCGACAAATCAATAAATTGTTCGTGAGTGCCAAAAATGGATGAGATTTTCGTTTGCTGCTAATTGAAATAAATACGCAAGAGTATTTTTAACAGGTCAGTATAAGACCATGTCGCTGTTTTACAGTTCAGTAGAGCACATGTTGCAAATCTATACTGTTGTGTTATTTACAATTAGCAATGTATTTTATTTATAAAATGGTTCAAACCTTTTATTAACCTTGTACTAAAACAATAAGCTAAAAATAATCGTCATTTAATAAAAATGGCATATAATTCATCCCTAAGACTCTATTTGTCGTAAATTTTATATTCCTTATCCTCCAAACTTTCTAGAACTTTGAAATTTATTCAGTAATTCGCAAATAATGTATTAGTAGACCGTCTAGTTGCTAACAAAATGTAAATGATATGGTCTGTCTGGAGTAAATAATGACTTATTTACAAGTAGCCAGAGGTGTGGCAGTCTAGGAAACCAGTCTTGTAAAAAAACACTTCTGTTTACACTGTTCAAAACACTAGTCAAAAGGGTTGCAAGTGTAGGTATATTATACATTAGAGATAATATATGTGTTACGGCATAGTTTTTATTTCGATGAATTAAGAATTTTGCTACGAGCGCCCTCTCTTGCACATTGACAATTGTCCATACTGTCGTGAATTAATCTCTTCCAAAAGTTGCATCGGTTGGCACATTGACATAGTAAATTGATGTGCAGTATGAATTTTCCCTATTTACACGATTTACTAGATATCTACTTAGTTAGAAATTATTGATATATATTAAAAATCATAAAATTCAATTACTTTTGAATAAATATCCACGTGCTTTTACAAGCTTACTTAATTACTAAATGCAAGTGCATCAAGGCAGCTGCCTAGTTCTCCAGTTAGTCACAGTGTTGCCAAAGAATTGGTGACTTTCGAAACAATTATCAGATCAAAAATTTCGGTAGTAATATTGCAGTTCACATTTATGTGAACTTAAATTTTTTTCGGATTTTTAGATTAACCTCCCAGGGCCTTGGTTCTCAAACTTTTTGAAGTCGGGGAACACTAAACTCTGATATATTTTTAGGCGGAACATCTACAATAAAACATAAACTTTAAAACAGGGGGCGCGGGTAGCTAACCTTTTTGAAACCAAAAGAGCTATAAAAAACAGAATAATGTTCGCAAAAACACTCCAATATTATAGAGCAAAAAAGAAACTGAATCGTGTCGCAGCGTGTGATTGGCAGCCCCCTGCTTAAAAGTGCTACTTTTAGAAAATAATATGTATATAAATAAAATTTGTACCGATATTAATTGATGCAAATATATTTATTGCAATCACAATTAAAATCACAATACTTTTCAAAAATCTCAAACTTAATGCGATACAGGAGCTTGATGATCTTTACAGATCTCAGCGATATTGGGACGAATAAATGATAAAGCCACACGCATTTCTTCTTCTAAATTCCCTAGTCTCTCGCGTTTGTTTGTCATATATTAATCATAGTTGAAAATCCTACTTCGCAAAGATATGACGTGGAAAATAACAATAATATGTACAGGGCTTTTCTCTTATACTCGGGTATTCATCTTTAACAGAGATTTAAAAAATTTCAGGAGTGTTTTCATGGAACTGTAATTTTAATCCACGATCTGAAGAAAGCGACGTCAGTTCTTATTCTTCTTTTAAAGTAAAACTAGAAAATTCGGAAGAAAGAAATGGGTTTCTTATTCAATCATGTTGTAGTGTTTAACAATGGAAAATATTTTAAAAATTTTTCTTCTATTGTTGATTAATATTCCATTATTAAAGAAACGATTGGCTCGTTGGTATTTTGCACAGAGGGGAACATTTCTGTGTTTCTCTCTCTTACGTGTCTTTTCCACAGTAAAACTCTTTTTTTCATTGCACATAATTTGTCAGGCGATGTAAGAATGTTTTCATCCTTTCCTTGCATACTTATATTGACAGTATATAAGTAATCAAAAATATCAGCCAAATACGCCAAATTATTGCACCTATCATCATTTTTTAGATAATTTATAATATGGTGCAAAACTTACTTAAATTTATTTAATCACAAAATGCAAATTGAGAGAATTAAAATTTGAACTGCATATGAGTCACATTAACATGCGAATATATTGAAAGAGATTTAATTAAATTATATGTCGAGAGACCTTCGTCTAAAAACGTTTCTACAATTAAAGTCTTACGTAGTTACAGATGTCGGGTGCGTTTCTCAACTAATTCGTCGGAGGGGACTCCCCCTAGCGAAAGAGTAGAGGAACCCGCATTCGCCCGACATCAGACTTTAGTTGTAGAATCGGCTTAAGCAGAATTTTGATAATTGCAATAATATTTTATGTTTCCAAAAAGTAATTTTAACCCGAAAGATATTTTTATTCATACAAAGCCGAATGGTACATGTAAATTTTTACATTGAATTGATTTTCATTTGCAAACAATTTTTAATTGAATTGTACATTTGATTTTTTCCCGGAACACTTGAAGGTGCATCGCGGTACACGCTTTGAGAACCAAGGTCCCAGGGTATAGGGTGTAAGACAAAAATCTTTTAGCACATTTTTGACAAAAACTAAATTTAAAAAAAAAGTACTTTCGTTGTTTAATCTGCTACGGCTTAAGATCTTTCTCTTGATACCACAAACTAAATAATTTAAAAAAAATTAAAAATAATAATTTTTTCAGACAAAACATTTTTCGAAAATCTTATCTGATCAAAAATTCCTGTTGAACTTCCGGTTTCCGTCAATTTATTTATTTATTTATGAAGGAGAGAGATGTAAAAAAGATGAACCCAAAACATTTTTCAACATTTCTATTGAAATAATATAGTTACTTATAAATTAAATATCAACATATAATATAATCAATGTACATTTTATAATTTTTTTCAAATCCAACAAATCCATATGGGGAATAGGGTGTGCGACAAAAATTATGACACATTTTTGGTGTAAATTCCATAAAAAAAGATTTTTAAAAATAAAAATGTGTTAGTTTATAATGCATTTAAGAGGTTTTTAAGGTGATATGATTTTTGAACACACTATAGTTTCCAGATATCTGAGCCAAAAACTTGTTACAATCTTTCTAAGCCCAACCATTGGGTCACAATTTTTACCAAACAGATCGACAGACCTATTAGTGACGGTGTAAGGGTTTTTTCGTCATACCTAATAAATTATAAAAATTAATATAATTTAATGTCGACAAATTAACTTTGGGAAAATGTTGTATATTTAATAATGGTTGAAATTATTGGAGGCGCACGAGATTATGAAATTGCACAAACAAGGAAAAACCCTTAATGAGATGACCGTACTGTCTACCTCCCCTCTCATAGGATTATCATTATTGAATTCTTACTTGTAATAGTAATAGTAATGTTGTAACTAGTTCATTGCTTTGAAAATGGCGAAAACCGAAACTAGTAAGCAGTTTTTAAATAAAAATAGTGAAAATTTACAATGTTTTTTATTTCAACCATTATTGAATATAAAAATTAAGACTTTATCAAGTGTAAAGAATGGAACTAAGGACGACTATACCGGAAAAATGAGTGCCTGGACTTATGAAACATCATGTTTGGTTAAGGTATTGGACTTATGTAATCGTACATATATAATTAGCTAGCGTGTGTTTGTGATCTGGGTAACACTGTGACGTCATCTTTCCTAAGGTTCACATGATTGGCAAACTAGGGACTCTTGAGGTCTTTTGATTGACAGGTATTTTGCAGATTTATTCTCTAAGAATTTACGAATATAATTACATATAGAAATGTTTAGGATTTCGTAGGCATAAACCAGAAACTATAGATACTTCTATATGATTTGACCGATATGAACAATATTTTGCAGATTTATTCTCTAAGAAACTGCAAATAAAATAACATATAGAAATGTCTAGGGTTTCGTAGGCATAAGCAAGAAACTCTAGACACTCCTATATCCTATGATCGATATGAAAAATATTTTGCAGATTTATTTTATAAGAATCTGCGGATAAAATAACGTATAGAAATGTCTAGGGTTTCATAGGCATAAACAAGAAATTCTAGACACTCCTATATCCTATGATCGATATGAAAAATATTTTGCAGATTTATATTTTAAGAATCTACAAATATAATTATTTATAGAAATATCTAGCGTTTCATAGGCCCAAACAAGAAACTCTAGACACTCCTATGTCCTATGATTGATATGAAAAATATTTTGCAGATTTATTCTCTAAGAAACTGCGGATAAATTTACATATAGAAATGTATAGGTTTCATAGGCATTAAAGAGAAACTCTAGACACGCCTATATCCTTTAACCGATATAAACAATATTTTGCAGGTTCATTCTCTAAGAATCTACAAATATAGTTACATATAGAAATATTTAGGATTTGGTAGGCATAAAAGAGAAACTCTAGACACGCCTATATCCTTTAACCGATATGAACAATATTTTGCAGATTTATTCTCTAAGAATCTGCGAATAAAATTATATATAGAAATATCTAGGATTTCGTAGACAAGAAAAAAAAGAAACTTTAGACACTCTTCTATCCTTCGACCGATATGAACAATATTTTGCAGATTTATTCTCTAAGAGTCTACAAATATAATTAAATATATAAATGTCTAGGGTTATGTAGGCATAAATTAACGTCTCAAAATATTTTTAGTTTTAACAATATAAATGTAATTTACTGAGTAAAATTGAATCGTTTTCCCATCTTAAAAAGTTCATGAATAAATTCATCTAACTATATAATTAGCAAGTGTCTGTATGTAGTGTCGGTAACATTATGACGTCAATTTTTCCTAAGGTTCTCATGATTGGCTGACAGTTGACACCCTTCTCGTGATTGGCTAACTGGTGATATCCTGTGATTCGATGACCGGCGACGAAATTAAGATACGTTAAAAAATAAAACCAAATACACATACAAACAATTGAAATTTTTATATTATAAATCCTGTTGATTGTTGACGGGTAATAACCTAGTGTATTTATTGATTTGTAATAATAACTTACCGATGACTGTGATCATCCATGAGACTAAGTATGAATTACTTCCAATCCAGACCACGCACATTATAAAAGTGAATGGAAACAATTTTGGATGTCTTCTCACGTCTGGTATGGTACATGCCAACAATAACCGAATCGGCCACGAGTATATGAACCACACCTTCATCAGAATTCCACCTTCAGGGAATCCACATAGCTCCTTGCAAACTTGAGTATCTTCATCTGAAAAAAAAATGAATATGAAGATCATAAGTTTACAAAAATCTGTGTCAAGCAGACATGATCTAATGAGGCCTGTATCCTTTTGACTCACTTTATTTGCTGTACTATATTGTGTTATTAGATTGTACTCAGTATTGTTATAGATTACAAAAGTATTTATATTGGATACAGATTTAGATACTTAAGAAAAATTATATCTAGATAGAGATACTAGAATATTACAAAAATATATACCAACAGTTAAATTATGGAAACGAATGACATATGTCAAAAATATAATACTGATTAATTTATTTTAAAGACAAAAAAATAAATAAATGGGAAATTTGTATTAAGAATGACAAAAAATCAAAATAATGAAGAAAATGACATTTTAAAATTATATTAACTGTAACGTAAAAATCTTTATTGTAAGAATGATTTACAAAGCTTAAACAAAATGGTCAAAAAGCACGATAAAAGTCACACGATAAACGTTTGGAGTAGCCTATATATAGCAGGGGTGTCAAATTCATTTCAGCACCGGACCATTTTTTTAACAAGTAAAAGCGGGTACGATATGTATTGATATTATTACTCATTCGGTTTTTAATTTTCCACCATTTTTCTGCATATTTATTTGGAAGAAGTAAAGAAAGAACATTTAAATAATGACAATTAAATTTTGCCAAAATATTTTTTTTATCTAACAACAAAACAAAAACGTGTCGAAATCAGCATACTGATACTGTACACAGCAGTTGCACCTATAGAAAAGTGCTATTTGAAAGCTCTGCTTATGAGTAGATTATTTGGAATCACGGGGAATCACCGATCTACAGACTATCACACGGCCTTGCAACTGCTAACGGCTAATTGCAACTGTTACTGTCTGACTATTGGTTTTTCGCCCTTTGACGAAGTCCTGATGCCGCGGCCCGAACAGATTCTGTCACGAAGTATTTTCGTTCTACTATATAAGACAAATAGAATTAAAATTTACTATAGGATAAGACGTTGCGGGCCGCAAAAATGTAAGAATTGGGCCGCATTCGGCCAGTTTGACACCCCTGCTATATAGCAACTGTCTTTGTAACTTTTACAGAATTGGGCATATTATATAACTTTGGGTTTAAATAATTGAAACATCTTTGTCCTGTTGTTGTATTAAATTTTGGTATTTTTAGTAGGGATTTGTTTTTTTGCCTAGTAAGATGTTCATGACTTATTGGGTTTATTTGATACTTTTTCGAGTCTTTTTTATACATTAGTGTTAGTTTTTTTATAATGTAATTTGTTCGGATGTCTGATAGTTGTAATTCAGAGTACAGTTGTTCAGTCGGGTATCCAATATTTTTATTTACAGATTATTTTTAGTACACTGTTTTTTTTGTGTCTATAATAACTGCAGATGAGTATGATATAAGCTACTCCAAGTGAAAATAGGCGAACGAACAAAGATTTAAATTAGATACTAGATATTTAATTTTAAATGATATAATAATAGTAATTCATTTATTTACCATATTAATTACAGTTAAGAAAAAAATATATATAATTATTGACCGTAAATAAATGTACTTAAATTTAAATTCTAATAATATAGGAGTACAGTTTTATTTTATTACGTTGGCATTACTAACCTAGGCTTGTCGTGATGCAAAGGTAATATAACATGTATAATATACAAAATTATACATACAAAAAAAAATTTTTTCACTATCTATTTTCAAATATCTAGATACAGCATACAGATACATATGTATTTCAAAAAGTATCTAAATAGTTGTAACTAGATACATTATAACACTAATTGTACTATACTGAAGTTTTAATAATACTTGATGAAACTCGAATATTGGTAATAGTAATATTAAATATTGGTGTATTTATACAATAAACATTTTATAAAGTTTCACTAATACTTCTATTCATCTTGCTGATTGCAGTTAATAATTTTCAAAGTTACAATGGCTTTTTTAACCATTTTTAAAACTTTTTATTTAAGAACATATTTCTGATCGTACTATTCAGGTTCGTACTAATCACCCTGAGTCTGTTCAAATTTTCGTATAGACTTTTTATCTTATTTATTTGTGTTTGTCTATGCAAGTTTCTTTATTGAGTATGCATAATTTTATTGATTGTATCTATTTATTGATTGTTTAATTTATTGTTTTTAATATGTAGCGTACTCATTTAAATGGGCTGCGTTAGGTGCAAATAGCCTTTGTTGTTGTGCGCCAAAAAAATTAACTTACTAACTGTACTATTCAGGTTCATGTCAATGTATTTCTTATTTGTTTAGATATTTGGACAAAACATCTGATTCATAGATTGAAGGACAACATATTTTTAGAACAGTTTTGGCAAAATTGCGCCGAAATAACAAGTTTTTAAGTTTCTTCGTACGGAGTGATTATTTAATGGCGAGACGACGTCACTGGAAGTTTTAATAATTTGCCGTATCATACACATCGTAGCAGGCGATTATGCGCGCATGCGCATAATCTTTTTTTCTTCATAATCAAATTTTCTTCATTGTTATTATAGTCATAGTATTCTGCTAGGAGGCACGTAAAATTCGGTGACGTCGTCTCGCCATTAAATAATCACTCTGTAATTTTCGTCCATAAAACTAAGTGCCGGATTAAGGTTTGAAGGCCTTAGGGGGCTAATGAGTAGAATGGGCCCCTGAATCGAAGTGATGAGTAAAAAAAAGGAAAAACCAGGTTTCTTCAGAACCCCAAAACCACGGGAACTTAATCCCGGACCTACTCGCCCTATACGTTAATCCGGCACTGGAAAAACTACTAAGGGCCGGATTCTGAAAGCTTAGTTAACTATAACCAGATAGTTAGAAAATGGTTGCTATGGTTTCTTATGGGATTGTTATATTGTGATCGTAGTTGACCATTTGCTTATAGATTACTAAGCTTTCAGAAACCAGTCCTAAGTGGTGATGCCAAATTGCATCTATATACCTGTATAACTCATCAACAATGTTTCCTTAATAGGCTATGCTATTTATTTTTGTTAGTTTGCATAAAATTTGTCTTCAAAAAAAAAAAAAAATTAAAGTCTCCCAATCTTATTTCTATATTTTTTTATAGAGGGTGTTTTTAAGAATAGTTTAAACATTGGAAACTTCTATATTGTAAGAGAAAAAAAAGAGGTTATATTAGGAATGATCAAGTATTTTACTTTGCAAATAAAAAAATGATAAAACAACGGGACATATAAAAAAAATATTTCAAATAGAATATATTTTTAAATGTCCTATATTTGTGAAGGTCGTACAGAAAATATATTTTTCTTTAATAAATCATGAGCTCATCGTAAATCTAAACCCAATATTAAAAAAGTTATTATTAAGAGTTCATTAAACAGCTATATCCTAAGTTAAGCTGTATAACCTCCATGTTTCCAAACCAACTATTTTATTAAAATGAAATAAAGATTAAAAATATAGGTCTTAAGAAATTATAACTTGTTGTAAGTATAAGTTGTAAGTATAACTAAATAAAAATAATAAAGAAGTTATTACGACATATTATTTACTCGTTTTAATTGGGATCATAAAGGAGTTTGTTCTTAAATCGTCATGTAGGTAGAAAAAGTCAATTTAACTCATTTGGAACGTTTTGTTCAGTGGTGACATAGATTCTGAAATTTGGGAAAAGTGATAATTTTTAATTCAATCTTATGTCAGAGACTCGAATATTTAAATTTTTAATAAGTTCTGGGGCATCTAGTTTGTTATTAAATAATTTATACGCGAAATCCAAAGCGTGGTCTATTAGTGAGAGCTAGTGTTTTTAACTGGTTTGCATAATGGCCCGGTTACACGATGCCAGTAACTTGTGCAAGTACTGGCACAAGTACTTGTGCCAGTACTTGCACAAGTCGTTTTGTTTTACACGTATTCCAGTATTTTATTTAAGTAACCTTGCAAAGAACCCGAAACACACTGCAAAATGTAGATGCTTCCAATTATTTTTTATGCGTAAAACCGTCTTTTTAACGCGCCAATTTTCGATCTTTAACCTAATTTTATGTATTTTGTGCGTACGTCTTTCTAAACAAAAATGAATCGGCGCCAAAATAATATATTTATTAAAAAAAGGTGTGAAAAAGTTTGTTTTTGTAACCGCAAAAATACATCAGCTGTTCATGGCGGCCATTTTTAAGTCACTGGCAAGGCTACTTGTGCCAGTAAATAGGAACGGCTTCTATTCACTTGACTTGCATGAGATACTTGTGCCAGTACTGGCACCAGTACTGCATGTACGTTTACACGATGCCAGTGACTGGTGCAAGTACTTACTGGTGCAAGTTACTTGCATCGTGTAACTGAGCCATAAGAGATTCGAAAAGGATATGTTCCGGTTAATTTTAGGGTCACGTTTCTTACAAATCTCTTTTGTACTTTTTCTATTTGATTTTTGTGGGACATTGTTTTTGGGCTTCAGATTGTATTCGCCTTCTCTAATTTAAGTCAAACTAGTGCACAGTACAGTAATCAAGTTGTAGATATCTTAAAATTACCACTGTTTCTTAGTATAAATCCTAAAAATTTTAGGGCACTATTCACTATATTATCTATGTGGTCACTAAAATTAAAATCGTGTCTAAATAGTACACCTAAGTCTTTTAGTTTACTATCTCTAAGCAGCATTATATTGTTAATATGGTAATAGTGGATTATTTTTTTATATTGCGTGTAAAGGATATTACTTTGCATTTGTTGATATTCATTTTGATTTTTTTTTTTCTGCAACAGCAGACAGTTCTCCGACTTGTTGATTACAGGAAACAGTTTAAGATCATCTGCATAAAGCAGTGACTCACTGGTTTCTACTTCCACAGGTAAATCGTTAATGAGTAGGAGGAACAGAAAGAGGCCTAGAATTGTTCCTTGGGGAACGCCAGATTTAGAGAAAAAGGGATATAGGGAATTAATATTTTTAAAATTAAGAAAACATAATGTGCATAGTACCTTTATTAATTTAATTAACTAATTAGAAACTAAAACAAAAAAATCAAAGAAAATGATTATGACATGATTTTTCTATAATATTCTTGAATTACTGGTGGCAAGTAGGATAACATTGACTCTATATAATTTTTTTATTTCTCTTGCCAATTTAATTTTTGCTTTTAGTTTGGAAACATCGTAAGTATTATAATTTGTTTTGTGCATCTTTTCTAGATATTTTCTAATTAACTGATATGCTGTTATATTTTCATTGTAAAATGAAGGATTAAAATTATTAGAAATATTTTTTTTTTATAAATTAAATCTTTTATTTTGGTAAATTGAAAAAATCGTAAGATTTTGAAATGATTTGATCATCAAAAAAATGTTAATTAAATAATTTTCAGTTTTACTTTAGGATGCTGAAACGTCGAACGCAATTTAGCAAACCGTGCATGTACTTGAAAGAAAATTATAAAATAAAATAACTTTAAAACACTGAGTTTTAAGACAGATCATAAAACAAAACAATATTAAAATAGTACGTTTTTTGGATATGTAACAAAGTATACAGTCAAAAATAACGAATGTGGCTGCAAAAAGTAAATTGGATGGATATGAAACAAAACAGTTCTGAAAATACCAAAAATAGCATTAACTCAAACATATAAAAATTGAGATAGAACACACCAATACTGAGTTGACGATATATTGAATAAAATATATGAAATAGAAAATGTATACTACTATTTTTTTAATATTTAATTTTCACATGTCTAGTCATATTTCGTGGCAACCAACACCCTACCATGGTCATACATCCTCTTTAACCACAATATCTCTCATGCAGATAGACACATGAGTAAAGATTCTTAGTTCTATCTACAACGCACTAAAAATAGTCTACGACGCCTTGACCGACCTGGTATCGAACTTCAGGAAAAACACTTACGGATAGCCGAGCTTAACTGCAGAAAAACTATCAAGTGATTAATAGTGACCAAGTATATATTTGCTGCAAAAAGCTAGCCAGTTTTACTTTTCAACTTTGTTTTTTTACATTCGTACCGCGTAAATTTCTATTCATCACTCCACCTTTATCCATTGTTATATCTTTTTCTTTATCTACTATCCTTTCTACTCTTTTATATCATTCATTTGAAAGTGACATAAACATGTCTATTAATTTCCTAGATCTAGTTGCAAATAAAATATTTACTCTTTAATCAAAAAGCACTGTAAGAATAGTGAAGTTGAATGATTTTTCTTCTGTAAGTATAGGGCGAGGTTTATTTCTTCCATTTTTCATACGGACTTGTGAACAAAACGAAAAGATATCGTTATGACTTTTATAGAAGTATCCTTCGTCCACATTCATACATATATAAAATAATGTACAAAAAGTAGCATTATTTTCAAATGTCAAGTACATTACTTACTTTAAAAATAAATTTCTATAGAAGACCATATATCCTATTATGAAAATCAGTGACGGCTCGTGATTTTTTGGGACTCAGAGCTGCAAATTATAGTACAAGGATAGGTTTAGCTGTTTAACCACGACGTTTTATCATATAAGACTCTGTTGAATTGCCTCTTATAATTATAATTTTTGCTTTTTGCACTTTCCGAAATATTTAAATTTGGTGTGTCGCCCCAATTTTTTAATTTCAATTTTTTCTTCTATCGTTTGTCTGTTAAATGGAATTTCCAAAAATGATTTGACAGTATTCATTTTTTAAACCTATAGTTTTATAATCTATACGAAACGTATTTGTTAAGCTAAGATACTTATATAAATTTAAAAGAAAAAGTTAGAAAATACTAATTATTAATACCTACCTAAACTATAAATTTTTAGAGATAATATAGGTAAAGAGATTTCGTTACGCCTTAAATAAATACATTCAATAATTTCATAATCTGTGATCACTGTTATTGTGACGCTGAGAGTATTCTAGCTCCGATCCCCACCACTTTATCACTACTGCCCACGCATCGCTGCCCCATTACAAGCCTACATTTGCACTTTCCTTGACGCTAGGATATAAGCAGCACGACGTAGCCTTATTGACAGGACTCTTGTAAATATTTATGAAACAATCGCATTCAATGTTCAAAATATATTTAAAAAAAACATTTTCACACCACAATTACTATGTTAAATGCATTTTGAGTTCAAAAAAAGATTTTTTTTTATTATTTTCAAGTAAGAGCTGCAGCTCCGCAGCGCGTACTCAGGAGCCGCCACTGATGAAAATACAAAATATGTGTAGGTAATCAGAGAATTTACGTCATAAAATTAATAAAAAACTTTAAAAATTAAATATTTTTAAACATCCTTTTCTATTGAATTAATACACGAATTTGTATGTTTTTGGTTAACATTATGTATGATAAACATACAGGCGCGCGCCCATATATTTTTCTTGAGAGGAGGGGAGGTTAAGATGACAATTAATTTGAATTGGGAAATTACTCGGTAAAAGTGCACTTTATTTTCCAAAATTCAAGTGTTTACCTAAAAAAAATGCACACTTCCATAATACAAGTGAGACTTAAAACAAAAAAGGTCAGCCACCGAATACATGAGCAACAAGGAAGACAGAAATTATGTTTTATGGTATATATTGACTCACGCAGTGTACTCGCCGCAGTTAAAGTACTGTATTCGAGGGGCACACTGATCCAGAATATGCAGGAAAACTACCATAACTTGGCCGTCCAGGGGAAAAAGGTAACCTTGGTGCGGGTTCCCTCACATGTGGGAATAAGAGGGAATGAACCGGCAGATCTAGCAGCAAAAGAGGTAGCAAACCTTCCAATAATACCGATATCCGTACCTACCAGCGACATCAAATCCAACTTTTAGCAAAACATAAAAGAAGACTGGAAACGACAATGGCACAGTCTAACGAACAACAAACTTCGCCATATAAAAGAAGACACCAAACCCTGGGCTCCAGTAGGCAACATAAAAAAACAGAGAATTCTTACAAGACTTAGAATTGGCCACACATTCAGTACACACCAACATATAATGAAAAGAAAAGAGGTGGAAAACTGTGACAACTACAATAAAACTGTAACCATGGAACATATAATCCTGGAGTGCCAACTATATGAAGAACTTAGACGGAAGCACAACATACCAGACAACCTAAAGAAGCTCTAAGCCAGTGATGGCGAACCTTTTGAGCTCGGTGTGTCAAATTTCGGAAACTTCGGAACTCGGGTACCGCGTCACGTCTAGAAATATCCATAATTTTAAATAATCCATAATGGTATGCAGCCGTAGTAATAAAATAGTTATATATATATTTTTAAAGCAAAAACAAATAATTATTTACATTAGTGACTTTTTTGTTGCTGATTTGCATTTGCCAAATCTTCAACTGAAGATTGGTATTTCTTGTACTTCAAGCACAAGCAAGCACTACTAACTTCATCTGTTAGTCGGTTTCTTTAATTAGTTTTTATATTATTTAACGCCGAGAATAAGGTCTCACAAAAGTATGTAGAGAGAAAAATGGTGAATAAATCCATCGCTAGATTTTTCAAAGTGCTAAAAGTATCCGCTAATCGGTTCCAAGCCCTCCAAATTTATTGTTCGTAATAGCACTCTTTTTTCATTCTCGAAACGATTTCTCTCCAGATTCTCAAGCTTGGACCTCAAGTCGAGAAACACTTGAGGCCAGACTGTCCTTGGCCGAAGACCGTCCGTAAACAATGCGTGTCACCAAAAATGTCTTGGCGTGTTACTCGTGACACGCGTGTCATAGGTTCGCCATCACTGCTCTAAGCCCAGAAAATGTTTTTTTTTTTATTAGACTACCGCAAAGAAGCAGTTTTGTTCCGTAAAGATTAAATCCCAAATGTTCTATTATTTCTAAATTATCTAACTTAAATGTCTTATCATAAAATTGTAAATATGCCTCATTGTAAATTAGTGTCAACATTCATCTTTGTAAATTAATGTACATTACTGTAAATGTACCGGGGTGCCAATAACCACAGCAGTTGAAGGGCCCTGTTACTTGTTCGCAATTCCACTTACTGAATTCTTATTTGACATGAACTATAGGCTTCTTTCTGTAGGAAGCAAAACATCGTGACTCGACTTGATTTAAAGACTTTTGTTTTGTTTCACTGCGCTATGTTTAAAATCGAAAAGCCATAATGGTGAAGATTACAGTAAAGGAAGAAGAGTAACTTAAAAATATTTATATTAAAAATCTTGTATCGACGCTAAGGAACGAGTTAAATGTTTTAACTCATGTTATGCCTAACTCGAGTCAAAACAACATACAAAAACATATCATTTTAACTTGGCCATTAATAAAATGTCTACTTGGTCTTCATTTTACGTTTTTTTTTTTTACTAAAGGTTTTAGAATAAGCTTATAAAGCGCTACCTTAGATATATATCCACCACGTCATCCACCACGTCATCTGTATGTCTAAAAGTTTAACCGTTTTTATGCTCACGAAATTCTTTAAATATCAACATTAGTTGTTCAAATAAAAATAAAATAATTGTATCATAATTAATTTATGTGATAAATATCCATGTGGTATCAAAATATAATAAATTAGTGCAAGTTAAAGTTATAATTTTAAGTGTTTAGTGAAAAAATTTCTGTAACCAAGTCCCGCCCAAAATAAAAATCGGTACAAAATTGGTTTTATAAACTAACTTATTACTTACTTTCTTCCCATTGCACTAAAGCAGTTTTGAAATATTATCTTTTATTAAATAATTAACTTATATAACATTTTTTTTTGTTTTTTTAACTTTAATAAGTCTTTTAATCAAACATAATGTCGATAAAAATTAGTGAATTAAAAATTTCCGAACTTAAACAAGAACTTAAAAATAGAGGCGTAAAGTGCAGTGGCAATAAATCTAATCTTATAAACAAACTCAAAGAAACTCTAAATTCCAGTTTTTTAACGAAAGAAAATGATAATTCAAATGACAGCATATGTATTAATGACCCATATTTGTGCAATTTGGACTCGTCCAATAGTAGTGAGGAAACTGTGAAATTGATCTCAAGCTTTTCAAAAAAGGAGCATAGTGTTCGTAAGAATAATAAAAACTCATATTTTAAACTAATAAATTACATAAAAAATCTTGAAAATAAAATCAATTCACTTGAAGTTAGACTTTCAAAGGTTTTAAGAAGCAAGAAAAAGAAGAAGTCATCACAATGTAAACAAACAATGGTTCCTGTATGTGCAACATTCCCAGTGAAAAACTCAACAGTTAATAACGACGACTTACCCATCAAAAATAAGCTACCCTCTAAACTGCGTAAATCAATTGATAATTCTAAAAGTAAAATTTTATTATTAGCAGATAGTCAAGGACGCAAATGTTCAAATATTTTATGTGAACTTTTACCTAACAATTTTAATGTAACAGTTATGTTTTATCCTAATGCTGAATTTCACAATGTTACATCTGATATAAGCAAACTTACCTCTGATTTTACGATGAACGACTATGTAGTTATAATGGCTGGCACAAAGAATGTATTGAATAACACTTTAATAAGTAAACAAACAATCACTACCACACTTAATAACATAAGACATACTAATGCAATAATTATTGGTGCTTTTTTTTGGCAGCACAAAATTAACTTTAATGAACACATTTTTAAACAAAATCAGTTTATATATCATGTCACTAGTAAATATGATAATGCACTGTATATCGAACCAAATGTCCATCTTAGCTACTTAGACATGACCAAACAGGGTTTACACCTAAACAAGGTTGGCAAGTTTAAAATTCTTAAGTTAGTTATGCAATACATTGTCAACAAAAACACTTTAACTCGTAATATTTCTTGCACTGATCAAGTACATATACAAAATTTTGATAACAACATCGCTTTAGCCACCGTTAGCGAGAATATAAGTACACAAAATAAAACTAATACAATTTTAAATTTTGACAACACCGTAACAACAGTTAATAAGCCAACAAATAATGCCATAAACCAAATTCCTTTTTTATTAATGACAAAAACAAGTTGCATACCGCCTCTATTTTAACAACCTTAGAATTATTTTATTTAAATATACAGTGTTTGAGGAATAAAATAGATGTTTTAGAGTCCTTTCTCCACGATAAAAAATTTAATATTTTATGTTTATCTGAGCATTGGCTCACCACAGATGAAATTGATCTATTACATATAAAAGATTTTGCAGTAATATCACATTTTTGTCGTAAACAGTTTGAACATGGGGGGGTTGTAATATTAATAAAAAATAATTTAACATACAATTTTAAAATACTTGAGAATATCAATAGTTTATCTGTGGAAAAGGACTGTGAGGTCATTGCTGTTTTATTCCATGAAATTAAAACCGTTTTACTCACATTGTATCGATCACCTTCTGGTAATTTTAACAATTTTTTGGAAATATTAGACAAAATTATACAACATATTAATCCTTGCTACCACATCATTTTAGCCGGTGATTTCAATGTAAAATTTAATAAAAATGACAAGGAAGCCACCCAACTCTGTGATTTATTAAAATTATACAATATGAGTAAGACAGTGTTTTTTCCTACAAGAGCGAATAATTGTCTAGATAACATTTTTGTAAATAGTGATGTTGATGGAGTTGCAGTCTCAAAGTTATTAAACTGTTTCTCCGATCACAATGGAGTGCATTTTAGTAGAAATATTGTTAAATTTAAATCTAATATAACTAGAATTGCTGGATGTTTAACTCGCCCAATTACCCAAGCAGGGAAAATTAATTTTTTTAATCAACTCATGGACGTTAAGTTTGATCCTATAAACCATGAATCCACTAGCGATTACAACTTTGAAAAATTCTTAAATATTATCCAGACCGCATTTGTCAACAGTTTTCCAAAAAAATCAGTAACTAATACTAGTTCCACTAAACTCAATATAATCTGGTTTAACGATGATCTTAAAAAAATTAGAAATATTTGCCAGTTACTACAACAGACCTATTCACTTAATCCTACACTTCCCAATAAAATCTTAAAAAATCGTTTCAGGAATTATTACAGAAAAGCTCTGAAATCTTCTAAGATAAAAGCTAATAACTCCTATATAGCTAATTCTAATAATGCGCCTAAAGCAATGTGGGATATTATTAAAAGTAACCAACCTCCCACTAAAGATAATGATTGTCCGAAAAGTCCAGACGAATTGAACTTATTTTTTTCCAAAATTGCAGATAGTATTGTTCAAAATCTACCACCTACTAACTTTAATCCTGTCCATAATCTCCAAAATCTGCTATCTGACAAATACATTCCCCAATTTTCTTTTACTGACGTCTCATTTAACCAGGTTAGAGATGCTATCACCACCCTGAAACCAAGTAATAGTAGAGATCCGTATGATTTTAATGTAGAAATAATAAAATCAGTAAAAGATTTGTTAATTGTCCCTCTAACCAAACTTTTAAACTCGTGCATTAAGTCCAATACCTTTCCAAACTGTCTTAAGTTAGCTAAAGTTATTCCCGTTTATAAAAAAGGCGACAAAAACGATATGTCAAATTTTAGGCCTATTTCGTTACTTCCTATATTTTCCAAAATTTTTGAAAAATTGTTATTGTCCCAATTACAAACCCACTTTCAGCATAACAACCTTCTCAATCCTAAGCAGTTCGGCTTCAGAGCAGGAATTTCCACCTGTTCGGCGATACTTGAGCTCATCAATATCCTTACTAGATCTTTTGAGGAAGGAGCACACAGTATATCCACATTTTTAGATCTGACAAAGGCGTTTGATTGTCTTTGTCCAGCTTTATTAATTCAAAAACTGGCCTGTTATAATATTAGTCAAAATAGCTGTTCACTTCTTGCATCATATTTAAAAGACAGGAAACAGTTTGTTTACTTAAAGGGTGTTAAGTCACAAGTTCAAACTGTTAAATATGGCGTCCCTCAAGGCTCTATTCTTGGACCTTTTCTCTTCCTAATATATATTAATGATTTGCCTTCCTTCCTCAAAACTACAAACACAATATTGTACGCGGATGATACCACCATAATTTCAACTTCGAAGGACTTTGAAGAAACATTATCTTTAAATAACACCAATTTAAAACTTAGTCGTGAGTGGTTCAGTGCTAATAACCTAAGTTTAAATGCTCAAAAAACTCAGCAAATGATCTTCTCACTTCGATTGGCACATATGGAAAATCCAGAATCAATTAAATTCTTAGGTGTCCATATTGGTGTTAATCTTAGCTGGGAAGTTCATATAGATCATCTTGCCAGTAAACTTTGTAAAGCAATTTTTTGTTTGCGTAATCTCAGAAATAGCGTGTCCCGTAATATTTTACTTACAGCATATCATGCACTCTTTCATAGTCACATGTCCTACGCGATTCTTGCCTGGGAACACTCCCCCTTTTCACAGAGAATATTTTCTTTGCAAAGACGCGTTATTAGAATAATAGCTAACTTATCCTATAGATCAGACTGTAAACACAAATTTACTGATTTGAATATCCTTACCTTGCCATGTTTATTTATATTTCAATGTCTCGTCTACGTACATTGCAACCTGATTAATTATGAGCAGCAAAATCAAATACATGCTCATTTTACAAGAAAAAATGATATAATCAGACCAAAATACGTAAGATTGACCAAATCAAGGCAGTCCTTCAATTATTTTGGTATCTTATTCTACAACATACTCCCCTTGGCAATAAAGAAGTTAAACAACCAGCAATTCAAAAAGACCGTAAAAACATATTTAATAACTAAAGCATTTTATAACTTTGACCAATACATCGCTAATAATTTTAATGACTTGTAATGTAATTTTGTAACTTTATTTTTAATGTTAAATTCAATGTATTATTGTTTATGCTATGTTTATTTGTAGTATTTTTTTCCCCATTATTACTTTTATTAACTGACGTATGTAAAAATATTTTGTATTTGTTAACATCAATAAAATTATTATTATTATTATACGTGATGATAAACAGTGAAAAATAAAAATGAGAATTTGGCCATTAAAAATATTTTGCCCCTGAGAAATATTTAGTATATTTTATAGACCACAGTGACTTCTTGTTAAGCTAAAGTATTGATGGAAATTTTTAATATTTTATGAATTTATCCCTAGAGACTTAAAACCAATTGAACCTTACCTTTATCAAAATGTAACAAGTAATAAAAAATTTATTGAAGCAATTCCATATATTTTAGAATTGCGAAGACGACAAATTATGTTTTTTTTAAAAACACATATAGTCTAAATTTAAAGTTTTTGGTACTTGGCTAGCAAAATTGCCTGGCAACGCAACGTATTTTTGTGTTTTGCTTCGAGTTTTAGTTTATATCTAGTTTTAAGACTTTTATGCAACTGGGTATCAATGGTGTATTATTAATCTGAAAATTTAATAGGAAGCTGTTTTTTAGTAAAAGTTATACAATTGCATCTTTTCAGATATATATATATATATATATATAAAATGTTCTTCTTTAATCGTCAGTTTTAGTTAGGAAAATTAAAAAACAAGTATCATGGTACGTTTCGCGTTTATTAGTTAACGCATCTTCAGCCAGTAGATAGAAGCAATCATGGAACACAGTGGTCAGTTGGTAAAAGTCCAAAATTTTTGTCAAAAGTTAAAAAATTGGAAGTCAAGATTTAAAATAATAAAATTCACTGTGTACGTGTAATGTATGTCAGGTGACTGACATCTATATATATATATATATATATATATATATATATATATATATATATATATATATATATATATATATCTATTAAATAAAATTCTTATTTCATATTCGTCATATATTTAATAAAACAATTTATCGAGACGTTTCAATTGGTAATCCAATCATCCTCAGTCCAATATTATATAGTATATAGTCCAGTATATATATATATATATATATATATATATATATATATATATATATATATACCAGGAGGCGAGCTCCTACACCTGGATGTGGGGTGAATGATTATGAAAATGGGAGTAATGTAAACATATTATTCTCGCCCGAATAATATCACCAACGGGGAATTGAACTAGCAACCTCACAATTCAGGCTTTTAACCAGTCAAAACTGCACGATTTAACGAGCTCGAAAATTTTATAGCTGTGTAGCTGTTATTTACATAAGTTATGAAGAGACGCGAACCTAAATGAGATTCTTGTGGAACTTTAAAAGTAGTTTATATTAAATATGGTGTGCTACAATTTATTTTCCCGGCCTGGAATATATTTCTGATGTTAATAAGAAAAGTTGAAAAGAAATAAAAAAAATAGTTAATAGCTAATTAATTTTATCAAATGCTTTTTGAAATTGGTATACACGACATTAACTGTCCAGAGACATCAATAATGGAGCTGATAAATTCAAAAAGGGGACTAGATTAGTTAAAATAGATCGTTGATTACAGAAGCCATGTTGTTGAGATATTATTAAAAGTTTTAGTTTTTCAGAGGGGAAGTCTGTTAAGATGCCTTCGAAAATTTGGCAAAGGTGTTTAATTTTCAAATTGGTCTGTTGTTCATTACATCATTAAGAGAACCGTTTTTATTAATGGGTCTGAATTATTGAATGAAAGTCCGTTACAGACGTAAGTGAAACTCACGAATCAGCTGCATTCAAGCAACAGTTCTAGGATATAATATAAAAGCTCGGAATGTAGTTATCACGTAAACTTTTCGAACACAGCATTTTCAGCCGGCTCAAAACACATTATCTTGCTTGCCAGGCGACATAAGAAGGATGATTTTGTGAAAATTTGTTATCAGCGACGTAACATAAATTATGTATAACAATCTTAAACATATACATTGATGGGTAGATCCCGGCCAGTCACCAATATCAAAAGCTTAATCGAACTTTCCTTAAAAGGCCCTCAAGTGTATCTGGTGAGACATGAAGTGTGTGATATTTTACGAGCTTTTTCAACTGAGTGACTCGGTTCTTGCCGAACTCTATAATCATCAATAGAATCATTTGAATACATGGGCCAGAAAAGACCAATTACTAGACGACAACGCTAGGCCGCTTGTTGCTCTTCTACATAGCAAATAATGTTATACTCTAACTGGGAAGTTCTCCCGGACGCAACGTTGTCAACCGAATTGGCACCTTCGGATTATTATTTATTAGGGATGAACTCTTTAGCTGCTGATCCCTCAAATATGTGGTTGAAATACGAAACTGAATCGACGATTTCAATGCCCCAAACCAATATCTTTCTTTTCTTTTTGCGAAGAAATTCGAAATTTATTCGAAAAATTGCATTACATCATAAAGCAAGGACAATTTTGATGATTGATTTGTATTTAATCCGATGGGAACAATTTGGTCCACTGGAAAGTCCAAAACCCTTTAATGCCCTCTTGCGTACGCCCCTGATATTTTCCAAAGATTAATCTGTTCCTAACTTATGATAACATACCTGCATTTATGAATGAATTGATAAAATATAAAATGAAAACAAATAGTAAATTTCGTAGACGTCAAACAGAAATATTATCAACTAAAAAATTTGTTCTAAATTTAGTTTTTAAATAAGATTAAAAGTGAGATAAAAAGGGAATTGGTACAACTTACCTTTGTCCTCCATGTGATTAATATTAATATCAACACGTTCATCTTGAATCTGATTTCCGCTTATCACAGATGGTATAGTAGATATAGAATTAATTGTACTAGTTGAACTTTGTTCTGAAACAAAATTGCGATTTAAAATAAAGCAAAGTCTATATTATTTATTTAATAATAAGAGAAAAGGATGGAGCACAAAAAGAATTTAATTTAGATATTGGATAACATATTCGATAATGGGGATAAATATTTGGGGAACACTACACAAGTCGATCCAAAAACGATCTACGGAACCAGAGTCGCCGAGAGTGATCCCAGAACTCGTAAAACAATAATTCCGGGCCCGATGGAATGTAAAAATAGAAATAGAGATAGAAATCATTTTTATTTTTTCTGTAATATAATAAGTTTACACGACGCGCTCGCGCTTTATCGGATCTGGGGCCCGGACCTATAAATACTGTTATTTCAATCATTATTACGTATTACAATTCAAAAATCACAAATGATAAAATTGGATAGTGATATGTAAAAAAAACCTGTCCTGGTCTTTACAGTCTGCTCAGGCCCCGATAATTTATAACTTAATAATATATAACAAGGGCGTCTTTCGACGCCCTTGCAAACTCGGCAATGATCAACTCGACGATGGTCAACACAGCGAGGGTAACTTGACGACAATGATTATTATATAATTAATAAATATGTATTTTAAATGTGAACCTAGAAACAGCAAAAACAGTGGCTAGAAACTCCAGTACGAAGTTTAGTAGAGGTAAGGGTCAGTGATTTAAAGAAGTCTGTTCAATAACAAATGAACGAATCAACAATCAACTTATTTATATATTTCTTTCTCACTCGTGCTTACAAGGAATGTGCGAGACAGAAATATATAAATAAGTTGCTTCACCATTTCTCACTGAACAGAATTCTTTAAAAAACTGAATTGAATATTATAATTTTACTAATATTACTTACCATTTATAATAGCGCCGCCACTTGACCGACCTCTTTGAAACTTTTTCGCAAGTTTCTTCACGAATCTCTTGATACGTCCGTTACCCCATAATATTATAAAATATACGATATACAGGATGAGTAGGATAACGGCTTCATACCACTGGATTTGGTCATCACGACACATTATTACTAAGATTACGACTACGACTAAATATATTATACTGTCTCTCGTCAGGGGCCACCAGTGGAGCTGAATTGGCTGCAAAGCAAGAAATGAAACACATTATTACAATATTATTATAAAGAAATTTAAAATCGTTTGAAACTATTGAGCCATTTGAGCTCACTTTATCTTATAGATGTTTAAAATTGTGCTCGATATAAGAAAAGAACTTGCTGTGCTAATAATTACGGGGGATAAAATTGTTATCTATGACAATCCCAAACGAAGAAAGATATGGATGGAAAACCATCAGCTTCAATAACAAAACCAAACATCCTCGCCAAATATATTTTGCACTGCATATGGTGAGATATGAAGGTGTTTTTAATCACAACAAAGAATACTACTAGCATTATTATTAATAGTATTTAGCAGTTTTTAATAAAATATGATTTATTAATTTAACACTGTTTGGAATAAATGTATCGTTTTTTTTTTTTAAACATTCCGAAAATTTTGGGAAGTAACGTTGTATACATTTGAAAGCATACCGTCAACAATGGGTAGTATGGGTAAAGGTAAGCATTAAGCATAACCTTATACTTGCAAAATATGAAGCAAATCCTTTCAGCAATATGAAGAAAAATGCAAGCAAAACCTTCTTTTTATGTGAAGAAAATGCTTTTTCTGTTGCTCTTTTGCTCAAGATAAAAGAAAACGGTTATAAATAAATGAGATCTATTATTTTAAATTATAAGTAATTGCTTCAAAAAACATGCATTTGGTGAATAAGTCTCGTTCTTTTCCACGTTTTACAAACTTTAATAATAATAATAATAATATTTATTTATTGTCCACATACAATACATAATCATTAATGGACAGTCCATCAGATAAATTACAATAACATGACAAATGATAATTGATACACAGAAGTTAAAAATTAAGTTCAAAAAAATCTTTAAAACTATACATTGGATTTTCAGTCAATAAGTTTTTAATTGTTTTTTTAAATTGTACTGAACTTAATTCTTTGGTAGAAACTGGTAACAAATTCATAAACTTTATGGAATAATAGTTAATACTATATCTTGATTTATTTATTCGTGTAAAATTGGGGTAAATATTTGATTTATTACGTGTGTTGTAGTTGTGAACGTCTTCATAAGAGACAAAAGAATTTAGGTTTTGATGGGCATATACTAAACAGTGATAGATAAAAAGTGAAGGTAGTGTCATTATTCTAAATTGTTTAAAGAGTAACCTACAATCGGCTCTGTAAGATGCACTCCCCATCACTCTTATTGCACGCCTCTGTAGTCTAAAAACTCTTTCAGCAGAGTGTCCCCATGCTAAAAGAGCGTATGCTATGTGCGACTGAAATAACGCAAAATACGTTATTAATAAAACATCTCTTGTAACTGATTTTTGTAGGTTTCTAAGAAGATATATAGTTTTGCACAATTTCCCACATATATGGGCAACGTGATGGTCCCATATTAAATGAGGATCAATATGGACTCCTAAAAATTTAATGAAATGCGGGTTATGATAGCTATGATTTTTTGTTGTTATGAGTAAATTTTGTGTTTTCTCCTCATTTAATGATAATTTATTTGATAGAAACCAGTCTTTTGCTTTAGATAAATTATCACTAGAAACATGTTGCATGTGTTCCAGGGACAATGATCTTGTTATAAGTGTCGTATCATCGGCATATAAAATAGATTTCGTTGCAATAGCAGAAGAAAAGTCATTGAAATAAATTAAAAATAGTAATGGACCTAAAATTGAACCCTGCGGTACTCCATACATAATATTGAGCGAATCTGACTTGGAATTATTTATACATACAAATTGTTTTCTGTTTGTTAGATACGATTCTATAAGTGAACAGCTACTGTGATTGAAACCGTACATAGCGAGTTTAGCCAGTAATATATCATGCGATACACATACATAATACATAGTTTATTTCGTTTTGAAGAGGAGAACGTGTAGTGGTTAGCTAATACTTTTTTAGGAGCCACTATAGAATCTGGGCTCTCTTCTCAGCATCAAATCGAAATTCGACATATTTAGCCATTCCCAAATTGCAAAAAAGCATCAGACTGTCAACAGTGTAGTTAACCGAATATTTGCATAAGTTGGCAGTCACATTAAATTTTCCTACTTCCGAAAATTCTTTAGCAGAAATAAAACAATTGTGGCAAAGGAACTACCGTTTTCAACCATGATTGGTGTGAAAAATCAGATATCGCCGAGTTTACGCTAAATATACAAACAACTTGTGATACTAGAGAAATATTCACATGTACGTAAGGTGGTCTCGGTATTTGCCCCAAGAATTGGTAAATATTCTCGAGTCATATACCAAGACTTAAGACAAATTTGATCACTAATACAAATAAGGCGAGGTGCCAAATAATGAACTCAGTACAGCTCTAGTACAATGTTAATAGCGTTAAAAGACTATTTTCAACCTGATTGCTATCAGGCTATTAAATCGTACTGCTAGGAAAGCAGTACGATTTTGATAAAAAATGATTTTCATGACAACTTAACACATTCTCTTGCCCATTTACTTCCTGGTAGAAGCCTTGCATTGTCTTGCAATTAAAAAGTAATCATTATTCATATAAAAATAAGAAAATGCGTTTATTTCAATCTTTTAGTTAAAGCATATCCTTTTACTTCTACTTTCTGCTTATGAATATTTCTTTTAACTTTATTAATACCGCTGAAGGTGTTAGAAATTGATGCAAACTGGTGAAATAGGCACAAGTGCTCGCTATAAATAAAAATTCGTCAGTTTAAGCGATGAGTTAGAGCATAGGAAGCAATTAATAAAAACAAAGAATCCATTTTTAATTTGAGATAGGAATTCTCAATACACCCATCGTCTACATCGGATCTAGCTCCAACTGATTTTTACCGTATATCCACTTCCCGCTAAAATTAAAATTTTGTTTCTTTCTGTATAAATATAGGTTGAATTTAGTTATAATATATATATATTATCAACTTCGAACCAGTGGCTTCCTATTCTAAGTCACATCCCCCTACCCTTCTGGGAGTACAATAAATCATCAGTTCATCCAGCTACGCATCTAGGAAGACTTCGTACCCTTGAGCATTAACTGGCTTCGATACAGACCCCGCCAATTGAAATTCGTAAAACACTTGTGGGAAGGCAACTTCAACAGAAGCAGGATGGCACAATGCGTGCAAAAACTTCCCAACTGGTTTATTAATGGTATGCCATGTATCACATTAAAATCGCCTGGTTTTAAATTACCATGTAAAACTTGAACTTATGTGGACCGCATCAGAACAGGTTATTTAAAAATGTGCGGACTCACTTTATAAATTGCATAAAATCGCCCACCACCAATGTGACTGTGGTGCCCAATGCCAAACAGTTGTACATTACGAGTATACGAAATGTACCAACAGAAAATATAACGGCGACTCAGTGGATTTTGTAGTACCATCACCAGAATCTGTTGTAATTATTTAGTAATTAATATAGTAATTAATGTATATTGGCACATAGTGTTTATGTAGCCATACGATAAATAAATAAATAGTAAAAAAAGGCACCAAATTAGTTTTCACACTTAATATATCTTGGAATAAATAAATTAATTACTTAAATTAAAAATTCTTATATAAATGTATCATTCGATTTTTATAAATTTACTTGAATAGTAGGATAAATTTTAAAAATAAAAGTAGATTAAAAATGTAATTTCTTGTAAGGAAGCAAAATCAAAAAGCTTTTTATAAAAGAAATTCTGTGAATATCAATTTTAAACTTAAATTGCATCTAATTTTCCACTAGGATGAAAATAAATAAATTGAAAAGATGTTATTAAAAAATTTGGAAAATAAATTAAAGTCAACGTCCAAATTGTAACAAGACTATTTCTCAACAGTTGATCAATAAATTAATTTGCAGTAACAACTTGTCGTAATCTGCAATAATTTAGAAAATTTTAAATTTTTGGCAAAAACCATTTTAAAGTATGCCGTAAGTTTCAAATACAGCGATTAAACGAGCAAACCATTTTACGACGAGTCCTTCCTATTAAAATATAAATCATTTAATGATTTAATGTTCACATTACGATTGTCGCCAACTAGATCATGTGAATGGTGGTGTGTTTGAATATCTTTTAGTTTTTAAGCCAATCACGGCATATTTGTCATCGGTATATAAAGTTCCTTGAAAGGACTTCAAGGAATAGTGTCATCATCTTAAAAGATGATTCAGAATAAGTTCACATTACGATATTTTCACATACGGTCGTGTTCGTAGAATAGGTTAGTATCGAAACACGGGATCTACTGTAAATGGATACCACGTAATTCTCCTGGCTCTACGAAAATATACGTCTAAAGCAGAGGTCGTCAACCAATGGCCCGTGGGACGAATGCGGCACGCTGAATGTTTTATGTCGCCCATGAATAAGAAAATATAATATCTACTTTTATTATTTAGCGTAGCCAATACATTACTGCCTCGATTATTTAGGCTTTTTATACACTAGGCGTATGTGTAAACTGGCGTAAACAAGAACTTAATATCACAAAAGGAAGTATGGCCCGTTAAAAAACAAATTGTTATAGGGAAATCGGCGAAACAGTGCCGTTGCGTCACTTGAAACGTTACAAAAGTGACGTCAGGTTTAGTACGTTTACATTCATCTATTTAACGAATGTAATATTTGTACGCTGTCACTTGTATCAAAATGAAATGAAAATATAAGAATAAGAACAGAAAAGAAACAAATAAACTATTCTAATATAAGAAGATTAAGTTCTAGAATTGCTCAATTATCAAAAATATAAAATTTTGATCATAAGATATTCTGGTTAGAAAATTCTGCCAAATAAAATTTTGCGCAACGCTACCGCTACCGCGGCCGCTTTGGTGTGTGGAATTCTTTAACGACGAATTTAGATAAACACGATTTAGCTGCTCGCTACTGATTACTGGTGCTCACCTACCTAACGATCACTAATAATAGGAGATTTCTTTTTGCGACTATCACAAACAAAAATCACAGAAAATAAACAAGGATCATAAAAAAATTAACAAAAAATATCAAAAATAATCATTTATAAGCCTTTCGCGGAACACTAAAATTTTGCTAAATACCACCAGTAATCTGCGGACCACTGGTTGAGAAACACTGATCTAGAGGGGTTAAAAATTTAACCGAGAAAATTAGAAATGTCTAAAAGTCAACCAGCAGACAAAAACACCATTTTTACAATTTCCCAGTGTTGACAACTCTAGTGAAACACCAAACTATTCTGTCTGAAGATGAACGTGAACAGAAGTAACATGAAACATGCCCTAACAACGAACGTTGAAAATATTAAAATCCTTTTGTTTCTAAAGTTAAATGTCAGTGCAAACAAAGCACAAACTTTTTACTCAGATATTGTTTGTTTTATCTTATTTATTCAATACATTTTCATAACAAATATTATTTTATGTCTGTATCTTGATTTGGAAATTTTTTGTTAACTTTGTATTTTTAATATCAGAAAATCTTTAGCAAATATTTGATGTAGTACAAATTCATTCAATTAATCTTTAATTTCAATGCGATTTTTAGCCTTAGCTACCAACCAGAACACAGGTGGCGGCGATGTATGATCAACAGAAGATGGCGGAACTGATATACATAAAATAAGTTAGGTTAGATTTTTAATTATGAATAATTTAAATGAATGGAATATGAAAATTTACCCCAGAAGCTAACTTACATCTTACCTAATTCAGTGGTCTCCAAATTAGGGAATGCATACCCTAAGGGCATGCGGGTTTATATTCATATTGTAATATCTTTATTAATACTACAATACCTAATATACAAATGAATCATTTACCGATGTTTTAAAATTTTTCCCGTTTAATTATCAACCATTTTTGAGTTGCTTTTTTTCTTGTTTGTTTCAAAATGTGGTACACCTTAACCTTTCAGGCCTTCATGCCTTTGCAGAGTAATGCAAATTGATGGTAAAGATTCTAATTAAGGCAAAACAACCCAAAAATTACGCGACACATATTAATGAATGATTCAACGGGAAAATTGTAGGGATTTGGCGTATATCCACATTACGTTTTTTTCCAAATTGAAATAGGTAACCAATTCCCAAGCGGCCATAAACGGCAGAGAATAGTATATTATGCAACGAGTATAGAATGATGGTCATTTCACACGAGTATGAAAGTTGCACCACGAGCCGCAGTCGAGTAGCGCAATTCATACGATTGAAAAATGACTATTCCATGTAAGTTTCATACTATGCTTTTTCCACGACTATGACTATATTACTTATTTAATTTTTATTCAGCTCCCTTTAAAATCTAACAATAATTTGACAGTTGCTTTCAAACTATTTATTACAATGCTTCGCAACGACCATGTACGTTGTCATACGGAATTTAAATTCAGTTAAACTATACTTGCGTCAACTGATTACCTGACTGACCAAGACCAACTCTATAAAAAAATATATTTGCAAAATTCAACAACTTTAACTATATTATTTAATTTTAATCCGGTTTCCTTTACAAACTAACAATAATTTGACATATACTTTCAACCTATTTATTACATTGCCTAGCAACGGTTGGCCATTGCTGCTTAAACCTGTTATGTAATGAGCTCAACCTGTTACGTAATAAGCTCATTACGTAACAGGTCAGTCGTGTGCAATAAAAAGGAGTGGGGAACGTTCTACATTTACTAATCACAGACACGCCTGTAATGAACGTATATCTATATAGTCGTGGAAAAAATAAGTTTTACGTTTCTAAACCTCCGATCTATATATAAAGTATTTATTTTTTTAGTTTCACATTTGGGATCTCATAAGCTATAAGTAATACAAGGTCGGTTGAATTAGAAAAAGTTACCTTTTTAAGAATAGAATTTATGGGTCTATTCTGAAAAAACATGTTCACAGTACTATAGCACTATAGCGCTGTAGCGCGCTTAGCACTGTAAAGTGCCAAGTTACGGCGGCTCTGTAAATATTGAGCATTAGCTATTCTGTAACACATTCTGTAATTTCGGTCGATTTAAACTTTGCTTCCATTGTAACTAACTTCACTATGTTTATGTTTAACCTCAAAATTTGACGTATGGATCAATGTCATCGATCGGTAAGTGTATATCATATTTATATATACACATATACTCATGTTTTTTACGTTTGTAATTTTTATTAATTATTGTTCTAATTTGCTTATAAAAATAAAAGTTTCTCTTTGCATCTTATGTATCTTTATTCCATATAAACATATTTTTTACATCAAATTACACAATGCACTGCTGAACATATAAATTCCTAATCTGTTTTCCCAAATTCATATCTTGATTAGCTGTTTAAATCAGTTTTTGAAAATTTTAAATACTTTTAAATATTTTACCATTTGGTACAGGATCTTCATTATTTTCAAGTTCAGGATCTTCATTATTTCCAGGTTCAGGATCTTCATTATTTACAGGTTCAAGCTCATCATCATCAATCTCAGCATAGTTAGGTATTCTTGCTTTCGTTGCTATATTATGCAAAACTTACCCTTCTTTCAATCCACGTTTTTCTTCCTCCGTAGTGGGGAACTTTATATGAATTGGCATTAGATGTGTTGTTATCAGATAACAAATTTCTACTATCGATCTACTTACCATAGGCTGGCTCATAGAAGTGAAATTGTGAGCCCCTGTAGTAGCCTGTTAGGATCCATTACTTAAAAAATACAGTGTTTCTAAAACCTGTATATAAAAATATATAAATGAAAACATGTATGCATGAAAAAAAGGACAACTATATATTCTTAATTCATTGATTGTGTTTATTACTAAATTTTTATGCAATCTAAATAACTTCATAAAATGATTTTCAGGGATAGAAAATGGATTTTCTCTATCCCTTAACAATATTTTTTTGACTCGTACATAATTTAAAAAAAAAAAGTTTATGTTTGGTTGTAACGTAATATTTTAAACATAATTACCTGTTATGACCCTCTTGTAGTAGTTACATTAGAAATAGGGCGAAATTTGGATCATTATTTTTTTTTTAGGAATTCTCGAACAATACATACATATACAACTTGACTTCTATACAGTACTCTAACTGACTTACGGCCAGAAAAATATCGCCGTAACTTTACAGCGATATTTTACATCGGTGTAGAGTTTACAGAGCAACGCGTGTCAATACAGAATAGCACTTTCCTTACAGCGCTGTATTTTAGAAGGTTATAGCGCTAACAGCGGTAGAAAACTCATTTAGAATAGACTATAGACCCATTAATGGTGCAATCATATCTTTGAAATATTTCATATATTACTATATATTAATAGGAGAGCATTTTGGTCCCATATTTTTAAACGGGTATTCAAAAGCAACAAAAATGTCTTAGTTTTGGAAATATATCATTAAATTTCATTTTCTAATATCAAATATTATACGTTTTTATCACCATAAAATAGAGTATTTTTTCTGTTTTTCAACGATGTATAATTAATCTATATTCATTTTTTAAAATACGCCGTATATCCGATAAGAATTTTGTCACTATTACAAAATTATGAAGCAATAATCCAGATATTTGTATTGTACAGTGCCGGAACATTGTTTTTTTTTTTTTTTACAAGTTTGATTAAACCTAATATCTTTTTTAAACAGTTAATAGGACTAGATAAGAAAATATCTATTTATCAAAACAGAAATATAAAACGATTGCCAATATTTCTGCAAAAAGAATTGGTCTTATAAATATAAGAGCATATATTTTCTTAAAACTATTAATCTGAAACTTGTTCTGAAAATAAAAATCTAGCAGTGAACATATTTTACACAGATTCTATTGCGACTTCCTAATTATTATTATTATTAACTACTCAAGTTGATTACAGAGAAATAAACAAAATAGTCTCCAAATAAATAAACAAGTCTAACGTATCAAGAAGACATCGGCGTTCATGGAATTCTTATCCAAAACTATTTCATTCGTAATCAATTCAAAAAATCAGCTGTGACCACCACAGAAACTACGGTTACAAAAAAGTACTTTTTTTCTTTTATTTGTTGGCTTTAGCATCTTTGGCTATTAGCCAGATATAAATAAATACATTACAGGTTTTAAAATTACATTTATAATTTGATATTTTCTGTTTTAATATAGTTATAAATAATTTCGTAAATATCTAGAGAGTTAGTAGCAAGAAGTGTCTGAATATTGGTAGATAAGGATATTTTTTGGAAAACTAAATTTTGTATGAAGAAGTTACGATTGCGAAAATAGATTGGGAATTCTTACAATAAATGGTTCCAATCACTGACAGACAAATTATCATACGGACAGAAAGGAGACGAAACCATATTAATTCTATGCCGATGATATGGAGAGAAGGTGTGATTAAATCTAATCCGGATAAAAGATCTGCTTTGTTGAGAAGAAAACCAACGCTGACGGAACTTTAAATATCCCGAAGGGTTTCTTGACAATTTTTTATAAACAGAAAAGCGGAAGAGAGTATATTTTACACTTTTAAATATATGTTTCCCCTAAATAATCTCAAGTGATTTGGATTACCGCTTCAGGGGCCACAAAAAATGAGGTTGAGGGCCGTATGCGACCCGCGTGTCCTCAAAATTTGATTCGGCCCTCCCCAAGACAAAATCCTGGCTGCGCCACTGCTTCACAGTAATCAATAATTTACTTTCTACAAAAAGCCAATATGACCTAAAAATCCTATTTCAAACATTCCACATGAATATTCAAGCCGCATTTTCCGTACATAAGAAAGATAAAAATACGTGTATCTCCTATAAATATACTTGAAATTTGGTTACATAAAAATAAGAACAAGAACTTTTAGTTTATTATCTACAAAGGAACTAAAATATTTAAATTTTGTATGTTCCTTTAGTAGGAAAATCTGTTAAATTTACGTGGGTAGCTTTGAAAGAACACAGAAACAAGTATATCACCAGAGTGAATATATGTATAACTTTCTGGAAAACCCTAGACTGCACAAAAATTAGAATTCTTTTAAAATGTAAACGACTTTTTAATTGAAAACGAATAATTGTTTTAGTAAATATATAACGACTACGGCGATTCGACGATAGCACTTCGCTACTAAAAAAAAAAAAATCTAAAATATCGATGAGAGTTCTACACTAATGGTTCTGCACTAACTGCACTGCTAATCCAGATAAGCCTTTAATGACTAAAGAGGCCAGTTTAGAATATGAACGTTTTGCCACAAAGAGCGCAGCGATAATTATAGGCAGAATCGGGCAACAGTCTAAAGTCTGGTTTTGCATTTATTACGTAGTAGTGTGGCACACTCTATACGTATCCATTCGGACTTTTGTGATCCGTTTGTCACTAGACTGCGCTATCTACTTTGACAGAGGGGTTTCTCTTCTCATCCTGGGATAAGTAGCTGACATAACTTGCGGGGATAATTATTATTATTACTAGCAGACCCCGTTGCCAACAACGTTGGCAAACTGATATCGAATAAAAATCATATAAGCAGAAATTAATTATTAAAATTTGCATGATTCTGCGTATATTAACAAAACAAAAACGTTTATTTATTTATTTATTTATTTATGTACCCTGGGAACACAAACGGGACGAACCCAGCGAAGTGTCCACTAAATTTTTACAAAAATATTTACAAAATCAGTACAGTTCAAAATGTAATAAATTTAACAATTATTTTATGATGATTTGTAGTTTATGCTAACTGATTATTTAACAAAAGTTTACACATTACTCTAAATTTAGGAAGAGAATTATTAAATAAATCAATATGTCCAAAAATATTATTATATGTCGAAGAAAGTCTGACAATGGGAGAATTGATAAAAGAATTAGTGCTAGCGTAATTCTGGTGCAACAACTCGTTACGGCGTGTGTTGTAGTTCTGCACATGATAATTAATTAGTAATACAAGTTCGTTGCAGTCAATAATATTATTTACAATTTTATAAAGAAATATCATGTCAGAAAGAACTCTTCGTTCCTGCAACGGTAAAATATTTAATTCTAGACAAAGATGCTGGTAACTCTCATTATTAGACAGTGTATCCGATTTTGAGACAATGTAACGTACTGCCTTTTTCTGTATTTTTTCAAGACATAAAACATATTTATTGTAAGAAGGATTCCATATAACTGACCCAAAATTTAATAAACTAAAGACGTAAGCCTGATATAAAGATTTCACTGATAATGGGGAATGAAAATTTTTTGTTGCCCTTATAATGAAGCCTAGCATTCTCCAAGCTTTACCACAAATATAATTAAAGTGAGATTCAAATGTTAATTTTGAGTCTAATAATATGCCGAGATCCTTAATAACATTGGTTCTTTGTAAATTGTGACTGCCTAAAATATATTGAAATTGATAGGAATTTTTATTTCGAGAAAAAGTTATAACTTGACATTTTTTATAATTTAAGAAGAGTTTATTTTTTAAACAGTAGGAATAAAAGTTATTTAGATCTAATTGCAGTAGATAATAATCCCGCGAATTGCTAATTTTCGAATAAATTTTTATATCATCTGCAAAAAGTAATATGTTACTATGCTTTATAGCAGCGACAACATCATTAATAAAAATAGAAAAAAGTAAAGGGCCTAGATGCGAACCCTGCGGTACCCCGGAAGTAACATTAACAAAACGCGATATGAAATTATTAATTTTTATTGCCTGGCTTCTATTACTTATGTAAGATATGAACCATCTCAGCAAATTACCATGTATGCCAAATTTTAATAATTTATTTATTAAGATATTGTGATCTATTTTGTCAAAGGCCTTACTAAAGTCGGTATATATGGAATCCACTTGGAGCCTGTGATCTAAACGCTCCAGTAAATATTGAGAGTAAATCATGAGGTTAGTTTCAACAGACCGTCCCTGATGAAAGCCGTGTTGCTGGGATATAATATAATGTTTAACAGATTCACTAATGGTGTTAAAAATTAAAGACTCAAATATTTTACCAAAAATACATAATTTGGAAATCGGGCGATAATTGTTGATTACGTTTCTATTTCCGGATTTGAATAGTGGTATAATATATGCTTGTTTCCATATATAAGGGAAAATAGACTCATTCAGAGATTTATTAAATATTATGTAAAGTGGCTCAATAAAATAATCAGAAAGTCTTTTAATGAATCTGCTCGGTATGTTATCAGGTCCAGCACCCTTATTAGAATCTAGCTTAGCCAAAGCACTAGCAATATCATTCCTAGATATATCTAGATTGCATAACGAAACAACGCTCCCAACATCATACTCTTCTTCTAGAATAATTGAATTATATGGCTCAAAAACAGAATTAAAATAATCACAGAACAGATTTAATATTGAGTTGCTATCCGTAGCCTTGTCATTGTTATGACACATAATATTTGGTATTCTATTGTTTTGATTTTTACTACCCATAAAATTCCAAAAATTTTTAGGGTCACTGATCACGCTATGTTCGACATTATTTATATATCTGTTGTAATCCTGTGCAATTAAATGTTTAGTACGACCTCTAATTTTTTTGAATGCAATATAATCCAATTTGTTAGAATATTTTTTCCATTTTTTATGCAATTTATTTTTTGATTTTAAACAAGTTATTGTGGTTTTAGAATACCATATAGGATAACTGTTGTTATGTGTCACAATTTTAGAAGGTACAAAAGAAGATATTAATTCATTTATAACTGTATAAAACTGAGACGTAGCGTGGTCAGTACCAAGCTCAGACAACATAGAGTTCCAGTCAATATCACCTAATCTGTTCTGGATGCCATCTATATCCATTTTATCAAAGTAAAGTTTTTTATAATTATTATATTTCATACGTTTACAATTAATATTAAGTCGAAATTCAAGACTGGGATGATAAACATCTTCCGGCACCAGTGGCAGATCTGAGTGAGCTAGACTGGATACGATATGCTGATTACATAAAATTAAATCTAAAATATTACCAGAGACATTGCAAAGATTACAAAATTGATACATCGAACAAAAATTAAACATATCAAAAAACAAATTAGATTTTTCATTATTTGAAGTTTTAGTAGGAATATAAATGTTATTTATGTATGACCACTTCACAGATGGTAGATTGAAATCCCCCAAAACTACAAATAAATCATTTGGGTTGTTAATTATAACATTAGATAAATTTTCAGTAAATTCCTGAAAAGCAGTTAAATTATAGTCTGGCAAATAGACACAACATACATAACATTTGGAACCATTTGCATAGTTAAGACACACCCAAAGGTCTTCAGCGCTTGTTGACCATTCTTCTTTACGAGAGCACATTATATTAGATTTAACCGCGATTAGGACTCCACCACCATCAATTTTGACAGAGTTTGTATTGTCACGGTCACGGCGAAAAACATTGTAATCAGGAGGAAACAGTTCGCTACTATTTACACAATCTTGCAGAAATGTTTCTGTTAAGCAAATCATATCGTATTGACTACACAAAATATTTTTCAAAAAAATGTCTGTCTTTGTCCTTAGACCTCGAACGTTCTGGTAAAAACAATCCATAAAAGATGAGAGTGGGATATATGATAAGAAAAAAGTAAGCTATTAATTCAGAGAATCTAAATGCTTTTGAGATTTTATAACTAATATTCGGGAGGTATCAGTTTTTCTCATACAAATTTTATCATTCTTAAACCAAACAAATTTGAAGTTAAGATTTTTAGCAGTACTCCGTGCGTTCATAAAAAGTGATTTGAAATGAGGCGTCAGATGCTCATTAATAAATATATTATTTCCAACACCTTCCATAGATATACCAGAAGATCCGGGCAAGTTTTTATTTTTGTTGTTTCGGAGGGATTTGCTGGCTGCAAAGAAGTCGTTTCTCTTGCAGCGTGAAACGAACCGTACTACAATATTTTTAGGTCGTTGTTTATTAAATCCTGGAACCCTATGGATGGCTTCTACATCTTGTTTTATTATTGGACAATCAATGGAAGTAGAAATTTTTTCAATTATATTCATGAGGTTTTCGGTGTTGCTTTCAGGAATACCTTGAATTTCAATGTTATTCCGTCTAGAGTATTGTTCAAGCTCATTCAATCGCTCTGACATATTATCGAAATTGACAATTAGATCATTATGTTCCTCACTAATTTTATCGAGCTGGTTTATTTTTTTAGCGAATTTGTCCAAGGACAGCTGGAAATCACTAACTTTTTCGGAGCAAAAACTAACGGAATCAACAAGAGTGTCATATTTAGAGTTAAGAGCACTAAGTTGACCTTTTATGTCTTTAAGCTCTGAGAAAAAGGCATGAGAATTGAAGATATGGTTATTGTCGGTTTCAGCATTTTCCATGTCGTTCTCATAACGGCACTTAGCACAGAACCATTTAAAGCCGGACGATCCAATAAGTTCTTGAGCAGCACTATTAATTTTACCGCATTTATTGTGATAAAATAACTTACATCTACCGCTACATTGTACTCCAGGAGCATTACGACCCACTGACTGGTTACACAAACTACACAGTTTAGCCATTTTTACAATATTAAGTTCAAATTTAAGTTTTGTGTTAAAACTATTCAGGTTCACTGGTTTAACACTCACACACACTACGTAACGTTTGCAGTAATAATCCCATACAAACTTGTCCAAATTAGCAAGTTAAAAAAATTATTCAATAAAATGATTTTTTCTAGTTAATTAAACAATCACAAAATATTATGCAATAATATTTAACTTACGATGAAGACGGTATTTAGATAAACAATTTGATGTAACACAATTATTTAATTATTCACTTTGAACCAATAAAAAATTGGAAAATAAAGTAGCTAACAAAAACGTGTTAACAGCTGTACTGATTTTTTACTGTATTTACTGTAACGTTTCTTGATTATACCTAGGAAATCCTAAAAACCGCTTAATGCGTGTTGTTTAAAAATTAGTATCGGGCTGGATACGGCCCGCGGCCCATATACTGGACATCAATGGTATATCTGTTTCTGATTTTGCCTAGGAAATCCTAAAAGGCCGCTCAATGCATGTAGTTTAAAGTTTAAAAATTGGTATCGGACTGGATACGGCCCGCGGGCCATATTCTGGACAACAGTGGTATAGCTGTTTCTGATTATACCTAGGAAATCCTAAAAAAACGCTCAATGCATGTCATTTAAAGTTTAAAAATTTGTATCGGGCAGGATACGGCCCGCGGGCCATATGCTGGACATCAATGGTATAGCTGTTTCTGAATATACCTAGGAAATCCTAAAAAGCCGCTCAATGCATGTCGTTTAAAGTTTAAAAATTTAATATCGGGCTAGAGACGGCCCGCGGGTCATTATACGTTGCGTAACATCAATTCAAAACATGTCCCTGACACAACAACCTACACTCGAGTCACCGTATGTACTGCAATGGTCTGCTCTAGTGTCTGGTTAGCTAGCTGTTTCGTCGTATACGTCACCCCCTACTACTAACTTCGTTACCGCCCACACCCCGCAAAACCCATTCACACCAAGCAACTTAGCCTTACGTGGAACACACAGAAATTAGGGCTTTTATATATATATTTTTTTTTTTATTTCGCACTATTTATGGGTCAAATTTGACCCGATTTTTTAAGAAATAACTCTTTTATTTTTGAAAGTTATTTAATATCATACTAGGACTTCTCCGTATGTATTATAACTAATTATATTATTATGTTATTTTATTATTATTTTTTTTTTTTTATCGAGCCAATTTCTTGTTTTACAGTACTGGTCAAGCCTGACCCGATTTTGGGATTTTTTAGTTATGTCTTATATTAATAATGCCTATTTCAAACGCGCAAGTTTTTACAAGTTTGTTAGTTTCATAGTTGCTTTTTCAATATATGTATGTATACAAAAAAAAAAGGAAAGTACAGGAGTAGACATAACAAAAGTTGAAAAAGATCCAAGTAGTTCAGGAAACAAACGAGGCCGTTGCTTTAGTTGCCATGGAAATAATAACAAATATTTAAAGAGATGTAAGAGATAAATGCAAAAAATTCATTTGTCCAAAACATTTAACTGTAATAGAAGTAAAATCAATAACTTTAGCAATTACTGCCAAAAAAATTAATATGGGGAATAATTAAAATTCTTCTAATAATATGTTATATGTAATTATATTTGTGTGATATATTACATTTTTGAACTCTGTGTGACCTTCATGTTCGCAAGGTTATAAAAAAAAAAAATAGTTTTTATAATCCATTGCTGATTTTTATTACTCAAAATTAAATTATTTAGGCCCCTATTTTGTGATTTTTGGCATGGTGTTAAGAGATAAGTATCTATGAAAACTTATACTAAGGTGTCTCAAAAGAAATTTTATATTTATTTAGCTTAATGCGTGAACGCAACGTATCCGAGGGGCGCGGGGGTTATGTCAATCGGTAGCCTGGCTATTGGGAATTCAGTCGCTATGGAGCGTTTCTCGGGAGCAGACCGCGCGTTATGCGTGCGAGAGTTTTACGAAAACGGTGATTCGGCGACTGTAGCGCGTAGAAAATTCTGCAGTATTCGAGGTTTTCGCCACTTAAATGATGCGCCAAGCATTCCTCTCATTCGACATGGGGTTAATAAGTTTGAAGAGACTAGTACAACGCTGGATAAATCAAAATCCGGGCGACCTAGGTCATCAAAAACGGTAGAAAACGTGGAGAATGTTAATCAGTCTGTTCGTGACGACCCGAACCTTTCAATTCGGAAGCGCGCAAGTGCTTTAAATGTGCATAGATCATCATTACATCGCATTATGCACAAAGACCTAAAGCTGCACCCCTACAAAATTCAATTGGTGCAAGAATTAAAGCCCCAAGATGCCAGACAGAGGCTTAATTTCGTAAATCCGGTGATTGAGCGATTTTCAACGTTTACCAATATTTTGTTTTCGGATGAAGCTCATTTTCATCTTAATGGCCACGTAAATAAGCAGAACTGCCGCTACTGGAGTGCAACGAATCCGAAACGCAAACATCAGAAACCCCTACATTTGCCTAAAGTGACCGTATGGGCTGCGATGTCGGCGCGAGGAATTATCGGCCCTTACTTTTTTGAAGACGAAAGGGGGCGTGCAGTTAAAGTGAATTCAGAGCGTTATGTGGAGATGTTAGACAACTTATTGGTACCTGAACTGCAAAACTTTCCTGGCTATAACCAAAGAACATGGTTCCAACAGGACGGAGCAACTTCACACACGTCCAATATGTCTCTGCCACGTGTTCGTGAAATTTTCTCAGGCAAATTGATCTCCCGGAGAGGTGACATAAATTGGCCTCCACGCAGTCCAGATTTAACCCCTATGGACTTTTTCCTATGGGGTTATCTTAAATCTAAAGTTTACGCCAATAAACCGACTTCACTGGCGCATTTGAAAGAAAATATCCGTCACGAAATGGCAGCCATCCCTGAGTCCACCTGCCGAGACGTCATAAGTAATTTTACTGTTCGATTAAATGAGTGCCGAGAACGCGAGGGTCTACATTTAGACGATATTATTTTTAAGAAATAAATCCCCAAAAAGTGTATTTTAATAATTAATAAACATTTTTTCTATATACGGCTTACTTTTTTTTTAATCGATCCACTAAATATAAAATTTCTTTTGATACACCTTGTATGTACATGTAAAATTAACATTTTAAGATCTTGTTGAAAATGTAAAATGTGCAAAATGTTAGCGATTGTCTCTTATGATGGACTTTTCAAAAGCGTTCGACACAGTCCATCATCCTACTTTAATCTCAAAACTTGCAAAATTCGGTATAGGGGGTAACTTGTTGCGCTGGCTAGAATCGTATATCTAACCGAAGTCAGTATGCCACTTTAAATAATTTCAATTCTCCATTAGTACACGTCATTTCCGGTGTCCCTCAAGGATCGCACGCTGGTCCCTTAATTTTCTCTGTATTCATTAATGACATTGCATCTTGTTTTCACAACACAAAATTCTTATTATATGCCGATGATCTAAAAATTTATAAAAAAACGAAAGGAAAATGTAGTTACATAAATTTCTCGAGGAATATCATATATCGAATATACATAACTATAATTATCATCTCAATGGAAACATTTTAAAACAGGTATACGAAGTGAAAGATTTAGGTATAATTTTAGACTCCAAGCTGTATTTTGACAAACACATATGCAGAATCACACAAAGGGCACTGAGAAACTTTGGTTTCATTTTCAGGACAACTAGAGACTTTACCAAACCTGAGCCAATGATTACCTTATATAATAGCTTAGTTCGAAGCCTAGAATTTGCTAGTGTGGTCTGGAACCCACATTATCAAAAATATGTCGAACAAGTAGAAAAAGTACAAAGAAAATTTATTAACTGCCTGAACTACAAATTTAACCGTTTAAATCACTATAAAAGTTACAATTTCAACCTAAATTTCTATCATATTGAATCAATCAAAAAACGAAAGATGGCAAAAGGTTTAATATTCTTTTTTAAAACTATTAATATTATAGATGGTCAGTCAATTATCCCATTTTTACCGACCGCCAACATATATAAGGGAGGTATTGTGACATTGCCGATTTTAACATTTCGAGATTTCGATGGATCTCCACGAATTGAGGTCTCTACATAACGTTTTGACTATTTTTAGCATGATGTCTGTCGGTCTGTCTGTCCGTCCGTCCGTCCGTCCGTCTGTCTGTCTTTATACACGTGCAGAGCAAATTCAGCTAAAAGGATTTTTATGAAACTGCATATTTAAGCTTTTGATATCAATGGCACGAGTTGATCAACTTTTGGTAAAAATCGGTTGACTAGAAATGGAAGTTTACTCGTGTCGATTTTAAGGTTTTTGCGAAAATTTAGCAACAGAAAAATATTTAGAAAAAAAATATTGAACAAAAGTTGCTATAAACGCAATAACTAATAACTTTTATTTAAGACGTTTTTTGATAAAACGAAAAATTTCGAAAAATTTTTGTAAAATATTTTAAAATTTTATAGTGTCAATTTTTTAGGGTTTTGCAGGTATGACCAAAAAACCCTTATACCGTCATTTTGTCGTCTGTCTGTCTGTCTGTCTCTCTGTCTGTCTGTCTGTCTGTCTGTCTGTCTGTCTGTCTGTCTGTCTGTCCGTCTGTTCGGTAAAAATTGTAGCCAAACGGCTAAACCTAGAGAGTTGAAATTTGGCATGCTTATACAACTCTTTGACCCGCACATAGGAAAAATACTAAAACATCTAAAAAACGTACTCCCCTAAAAATATAAACAAATATGTGCTCATGGAAAACAAAAATATTTTTTTTAAATTCTGAGTAGGGTATCAAATGAAAGCCCTTAGTACGTGGATTAACGATCAAATTTTTATTTTTGCAAAATAAATTATTTTGATGCGATTTTTGCCAAAAATGAGCAAAAAAAAATGTTGCCCACACCCTGTAGCCCAGATGGTTTAAACTAAAAATCTAAAAAAATTCTAAGTAATGTATATTGGTGTGAACCGAAATAGTACAACAGGAATTTTTGATCAGATTATGTTTTTGGAAAATAACGCATTTTTTGTGGTTTTTGGTTCACAAAGTACAAAAGTTATACCAATGTAAGACACTCACATGCATGGCGTGCGATGGCTACATGCGTTAGAGCACTCTTAAACTGGCTGGAAAACGAAGGGTTTCGAGTTCGAGTACGGAGTTAATTTTATTTTTTCTGTTTTTTTTTGCATTTTTATTATGTTGAAATTATTTTGTCAAAATTCTAGTTATATTTTGACAAATGTTGTATTTAATTTTTATGAGCGTAAATTTAATAACCAGTCTTATTATATGATTAACAGACGATAAATTATTTTAAAAATATCGTTCATTTTGCCGTGATTAGTACAAAGTAAATTTTGTCCTACACACTCAGCATACCGCCTTCACTTATTATATACCTGCGAAACCCTGAAATGTGTGAATATTCACACTTCACATCAATTTTTTCATACTTATATGTAACGTTTCCATGGTCATGATACATAATATCTCTGTTAGAAAATATTAGGCCAAGTTATCTCTACTCTGCTGCTAGATAATTTTATACAAGTACCTTATGATGGCGGTCGGTCCTGTGGTGGCCACAGCTGATTTTAACATTATCCACTACCCGGTACAAAATCCTATCATGCTCTTTATTCCAGTACTAAGTACCTTGTCAAACAGCAACTCACCAATACACAGAACATCAAGAACAGGTAACCAGTATACCACAAACGTGGATATTATCTTTGGCTTTTTAAATTCATTTAAAAAAACAAGAAAAAATAACATAAGTAGCCTTCGATATAATTACCCTTATTAAAAAAATAATAATAATTCTTTATCTTAATTTTTTAATTTATACATACATCACATATGTATCTATATCAAACCATAATGTTCTGCTAATTGATGTGAATGCAACTTGATGCATACAAATTTGTTTAATCATAAGAATTTTTTGTATTTTGTATTGTAGTGCTTTTATTGGGGTGGCACTTTTCTAGTGAAGCTCTGTTGCGCAACATTAACTTAAATAAATAAAAAGTTACAGAACAGACCGCTCCAGTGGACATAAATTTTAAACTTCAAATATGGGTCGTACAGAAATCAATTATATGGGTCACGATCCACTTTTGGGTACAAAAAATTAAAAATTATTTTAGCCGGGCTAGGGTTAATGTCCCTTGCTACTTCGGTATTTATATTGGTTCCTACAACTCCTCAAGAGGAGCAAAATGCTTCTACAAAACATCGCCATCTTGTCCGGTTCTGGGCTGAGGTCTTAATTTCGCCCCAGGTCTTTCCCATATCTTTAATTTATCTGTCCAATGTTCGCCTCCATGTGAGCTTGGGTCTTCCGACCTTTCGTTTTCCTTGAGGGTTCCATTGGAACACTCGTCTCGTGATGTTGTCTGTCTCTCGTATGAGTATATGTCCCATCCAATTCCACTTTCGCAACTGTATTTCCCGTCTTGTTTCTGTTTGTTCTGTTTTCTGCCAAAGATCTTTGTTGTTGATTATGTCAGGCCAATGGATTCCCATTATCCTTCGTAGACATTTGTTGATAAAATTTCGTAGCTTACTGGTTAACGCTTCATTAACCAGCCAAATCTCACAGGCATATAACAGGACAGACTTGACGTTGGTGTTAAATACTCGAAGTTTTATTTTTCTGCTGATATGTGCAGATGACCAGAATGTGCTCAGCATAGTAAAGGCCAGCTTTGCTTTCTGAATTCTGGCAGCAATATCTTCGCATGTGCCTCCTTTTTCCGTGATGATGCTTCCTAGGTAGCAGAACCTGGATGTACGCTCAACAGGGATATCATGTAATTGAAGACTTCGAGTAATTGAGGTGTTGATGCGCAGTTCTTTTGTTTTGCTGACATTTATGGTGAGTCCAGCATATCGCGCGTGTTTGCAAAGGTCACTCAGTTTATGCTGCATATTTTGGAATGTATGTGTTAGTAGACAGAAATCGTCGGCATAGTCCAAATCTATTAGGCGAGTAGTTAGACCCCATTATATTCCACGTTGTTAGGAGTTTGTTACGCGCATGACGGCGTCGATGGCGATAAGAAATAGAAGCGGAGACAATACACAGCCTTGTTTGACTCGCGTCTTAACTTGGATTGGGTTACTTGTTTTCCCTGTATGTACAACTCTGCATGTTGGGTTGGAGTTCATGCTTTTAAGGAGATTATTATTTTGTTTGGGATATCATGCACTTCTAATATCTACAATATTGCGTCACGGTTTTTTTTATCGAACGCTTTTTCGAAATCTACAAATAGTAAAAATGTAGGCGATCCCCATTCACTTCGGTATTTAGCTAGGACAATTTTAATTTTTGAAAATTGCGTACCTGAACGGGATTCGACCTAGACCTCAGTTACATAGAGTGCTTGTGTTTCACAACGCCGGTCGGCAAATAATCAGTTAAATTATCTGAATAGTTTAAATTTTAATTAGTTCTGGTCAGTGGCATAGCCAGGGTTTATTGAATGAGTGTGTGTTATTTTAACCAAGTTCCAAAGATTGATAAAAATTTGAAACCACAATTTAATAAAATAATATTTATATTTGATATAAATATCTATGCAGTGAAATTAACATCCAATAAAATACAAGATAAAATAAAAATTAGTTTAATGATGATAAAAAAAAACAAAAAAAAAAAAAAACTAATAAATATTAAGAACCACTTTTTTGTATGCAAAAATGTGTTAGACTATAACTGAAGAACAATAAATTATATACAAATATAGTAGAGTATACAAATTATGTATGGAGAAGAGCCAGATCTTAAGCGGACCTTACACTATCAATAATAATGACACTACTAGTATTTTTGCCAGTTGCAAAAAATTACCTTACACTATCATTATTACTGACAATATTTTAGTCAGTAATCACTAAAAGTTATCTGGAGAACATCAAACAAGTGAATATTATTATTATGAAGAGTAATAAGCAAAAAGCCTGCTTGGCTTTAGTGTTGTTTTTTGGTACAAAGCGATACGTAAATCGAAAACGATGGATGAAGGAGTGGCTTAAAAAAATGTACAGAATATACTCATATTAATTTATTAAAACAAATTCTCCTCATCGATCCAAATGACTACGACTATTACTTTCGGCTGGATGCGGACACCTACAACTCTCTTGAGAATTTGGTAGCACCCTATCTAACTACCTGTGTTAAATTCTGTGGCTCAGTAAGGTTACTTGGACGTTCAGTGTAACCAAGAAATTTTAGTGCATAAAATGCCCTGGATGTTGGACTGTAAACATCGTCGGCACTTGCTCCTTATCGTTTAGAAGATTCGATTTTCTTCAACTCTTCACTATTATAAGACCGCAAAGTTTTAAATTTTTTCGTCATCTTTTTTTGCATTTGGCCTAATTTTCTTATACACTTCTAACAATTTTAAAAGTCCTTCATTCCGCTTCACTTTGTTCATGTAGTCAGGCCGACGAGCATCCCAGAGCTGTAACATTGACTCATACGTTTTAATAAAGGTTTGTAGCAGCAGACATTCTGAAATTTCAACTTCAATTTCATCGTCATTCACAGCATCGTGTATAGTAGAATCATCTATTAAATCCATTGATTATGATACTAACTATTACTAACTTGACACGAGACAAACAACAACTAAAAACTAAAAACTGAAGATCAATACTGACAATAATACTGATAGACTGCGAATGGCTATCAGTAAAACTGATAGTTCTCCCCACTACATACGATACTGAAGACTGTATTTCAAGAAATCTAATTTTCGTCAGTTCACTACATCATTCCATCAGTACTTGCATTAGGTCGTCAACATTACTGTCATTTTTAATACTGAAATTGTTATTGATAATGTAAGGTCCGCTTTACATCTACCAGAAGAGTTAAGATAACGTGGAACCAGGAGCATACCCGACGCCCATCATATTGCCGCCCTTTAAAAATGGCCACGAGTTTAAAAGTCGCAAGATAAAACTAATTTTAGTATTTTGAAAAAGGTACGCGAGCCCGACGGGCCGCATGTAGTCCGCGTATGGTCCGTGATTATTTTTTGGAAATCTAAAATATGAAAATGCACTGCACATTCACTGGAAATGCCACCGAACATTTCAAAAACTGGTCTTTCTGTGCTAAAAATTAAACAATTATTGATTGTTTAACGCTTAAAATAAAAAATTTGCTGCCCGGGTACGATGCATCCCTAGCACTCCAGGTTGCGGCAGCCCTGGGTGGTAAAACTTTTGTCTTGCAAAATTCATAAAATCAAGCAGCGAAGATCAGTATGCGATGCAACAATCAACCTCAATTCACGACTCCCTCATCTATCACAATACTTAGAGTACTTTTCAATTTTCTTTCAAATGGGGGAGGTTCACAGCCCAACACTTCCTTGGCTACGCCACTGATTCCAATCGTCCCTAACTATTTCTTGGGTGCGCTACTATTGACTTTATTGCTAAATACCTACTTTTAATTTCCAAGTTTAGTATAAGAATGCATAACAGCATAAAATTTTGAGTTGAATTTCATGTATGTTATCTATTTTCAAAATGGGTTATTAAAATTATTTGTTTTCTTTCTAAAATATACATTTTATTATGCTATAAAATTCTCCACGGCATTTTTAAAGGTATATTTTATTCATTTTTCCTTCAAGAATTCAATAAATGTGCTTAATTAAGAAAAAGAATAGTCTTTTTACACTACACAGCCAGTTTCACATCTCAGTATAGCAGGTTGCATAACTACTTAAACGTATAAGTATATATTAATCTGTATAATAACTTATATAGTATAAGTATATATTAAGCTGCATAAAGCTGTCCACCATATGCGCCACCATATATATTCGTGTCAAAAAGCACGAAGTACAACAGAAAAATCGGAAATCAATTTATATTGATTTTTTTTAAACAAGTTTTATTGATTCCAATTGAAATTTACATGTTATTTTAGGAACCTACATAATTAAGATGGATGCTAATACATAGTTTATTTTTAATGATAACATTAAAATTAATGTTTTATAATATGTTCCAAACCAATTAAAAATTTCGCATTTATAACGAAGTCCACAAGAAATGCATATGCATTCAATTTCAACTCCGAAGCTATTTCAACATTTAAAGCGTATAAGTTTTGCAATGGCATCGGCCTCAGACAACCTGCTACTAACCGTGTAGTTTCGTATAAGACTACATCTCAGTGTTGCCAGATGTCGAAGAAGAAAAAATCGTACAAACACTTCAAAATGATCGTATTTTCAAGAAAAAAATCGTACACATCTTTTTTTTTTTTAATCAACGTGTACAATAATTGCTGTGTAATTAATTTGAAAATTATTAAGTATAAATTTTTGTATTGCACAATCATATGTAGCAGAAAAAGATAAAAAAATGTATAACTTTCCCTCGAACTATTTGAAATGTACCAACAGCGGCGGCGCTAGACCAATCGTGGACGTCGGCGAATTAGCTTTGCGAGGCCCATTTCATTTCTCATTAAAAAAAAAAAACAAAAACGATATAAAAACAAACCTTGATTTGGCCTAGTCTTCTAGCTTGACTTTTTAGCCACTAAACACTATATTTTATGTAAAGTTATAAACACAAACTCATAACTGTTATTATTAATTTTAAACACATATTTATATACACTTAATTTTAATTTAAGTATCTTAACACTTAAATATTAATTTTCATGTTTATCAAATTAAATTAATGATTTTAAAGTTTTAGGTCAAATAAACGTTAAATTAAATAAGCTCAATTATACTTAAATTTATGAGTACCATATGAGTTTTATTATTAATTATGAATTAATAACAAAAATTACACGAACAAACACAAATTAAAAAAATTTATGTGAAGTGTGAATATTCACACATTTCAGGGTTTCGCAGGTATATAATAAGTGAAGGCGGTATGCTGAGTGTGTAGGACAAATTTTACTTTGTAGCAATCACGGCAAAATGAACGATATTTTTAAAATAATTTATCGTCTGTTAATCATATAATAAGACTGGTTATTAAATTTACGCTCATAAAAATTAAATACAACATTTGTCAAAATATAACTAGAATTTTGACAAAATAATTTCAACATAATAAAAATGCAAAAAAAAAACAGAAAAAATAAAATTCACTCCGTACTCGAACTCGAAACCCTTCGTTTTCCATCCAGTTTAAGAGTGCTCTAACGCATGTAGCCATCGCACGCCATGCATGTGAGTGTCTTACATTGGTATAACTTTTGTACTTAGTGAACCAAAAACCACAAAAAATGCGTTATTTTCCAAAAACATAATCTGATCAAAAATTCCTGTTGTACTATTTCGGTTCACACCAATATACATTACTTAGAATTTTTCGGCAGTCGCCGATATTGCTGACGTCTAACAAATTACTGTGTACCAAATAAACTTTTTCGTCTGCCTTATTAGAGCCGTTAAATATTTATAAATATTAACTGGTCTGTAGCAATTTCCTCATTATCAAACGTATTGTAATTATCACTATGGGTATCTGTTATCCATGGCACAACAAAACAAATCTCAGTCGTAAACAGGGTATTTTTCAACATATTTTTACTACATTCACATTCAACACGAACACGTAAAGACCGGGCCAATCTGAGTTTGTAGTACAGTACACTAACCAATGAGGAGTGAGCTTTGTTTTTTTTTTATTCGAATATGTCCGAGCATTACCGATCATAGCGAGACATAGTTTTTTAAGAGCGCGTCGATATGAAACCCGAGGCATTTAATATTTTAGATATCGCATTGTATAATAAAAATATTAAACTTACTAAAAAAAATATATAAATCAGGGATGGGGAGTCGGAGTCGGAGTCGGGAGTCGGGAGTCGAGGAGTCGAAGCTTTTTGGAGGAGTCGGAGTCGGAGTCGGGAGTCGGAAAAAGTTATCGACTCCCGACTCTTTGATTACATATTTATCCAGGATGAGAACAATCCGAAAACGAAAGTAAAATACCATACTACCAGAATTTTTTAAAGTACGGAAACAGGAACGACATTTTTTCTCTGTTCATGAACGAAAATGAAATTAAAAATATTCAATTCCGGTTTCCTTCACGCTTTCCAGTTAAAAATTTAATTAATTTTTAGTCATATCTAATTTTTCTTTTTCTGTATACTTTGTTTACTATGTTAAAACGAAACTAAACTGGATTTTTATTTTCTCAAGTTGTAACGGGCTTTGTGATTATTTTATGTTTCATGTTGGCAGCTAAAATTTATATGTCAAAAGAAAAAAGTGACATGTTATGAAAAATAAAGTATAGTCTGTTCCAAACGATTAGGCGGAACTAGATTTTCGGTTAGTTCCGCCTAATCGTTTGGAACAGACTAACCGAAAATCAGACTAACCGAAAATCTAGTTCCGCCTAAACCAAAGGAACAGACTTTATATAAAATACAAAACAATTTTTTTTTAAACTAAAATATTTGAAAATTTGTATTAAAAATGACTCAATAGTCAAGATGAAATGGAAATGACATTTTATAAAAACAGCTCACCCAAACCCAAGATATTTAATGTAAGTATAGTCTGTTTCTTTGGTTTAAGCGGAATTAGTCATCGAAATCTACTAACTTTTAAGGATTGAATGAAGCTTTGTATCATTTTGATTAACAAAAACCCACTTTGATAGTTAAAAAGTGAACTCGTGATAAATTAAGAAAATAAAAATTCCATTTAGTTCTGCTTAAACATTTGGAATAGACTTTACAATTTACCAGTGAAAGGAGTCGGTAGTCGGAGTCGGAGTCGGAGTCGATTTTCGAAAATACCGACTCCGGAGTCGAGAGTCGGGAGTCGATAATTTTTCTGTCGACTCCCCATCCCTGATATAAATACATATGTTTTTCAATAAACTCGTACATCGTATACCATAAAATCGTACATCGTACACAATCAAAATAATCGTACAAGTACGATTTAAATCGTACATCTGGCAACACTGCTACATCTATCTTTTTGGCGTGAACCGAGTTATTCCACACCAGGCACGCATATTCACCTGCCGAAAAAACTCAGGAGTAATGCTGTTGTGGTTTTCACAGCGAGCTTTGCAGGTCATGGTTCAATCCAAAAATACACCCAGTTATTTTGGGTTGTCACAGTGTTTAAGATCTTATTTCAACACTTCACTTTTGCAACAAGGTTTTGCAAATAAAATAATACGCCGGGTCTTTGTTACTACTAAAATTAATGGTAAATACGGAAGCCGTAAGAAGAAGATAGAAGATAAGAAGATTTTGTTAATTAGTTCTGATAAGATAATAAGAGGTAGCCGCTGACTGTAGTGCGATAAGAATCATTGACTCTTTTACCGTACGCCTGTTAATATCTGCCACTGGTATTTGTGATGTATTTGGGATAAATAAACAAAGCTATACTTATTGAACATGGTTTTTTGTTTAATTATTTAATATCTAACCATATATTAGAATTTAATATAAATAGGGTGACCATTTTCTTAAGAGGGCAATGCGGGACGGAGCAAAAAAGGTCTTCATCTCCCAAATCCAAGTGAAGAGCAAAAAAAAGGTCCTTACCTCCCAAAACCAAGTGAAGAGCAAAAAAAAAAGTCCCCATCTCCCAAATCCAAGTGAAGAGCAAAAAAAAGGTCCTCACCTCCCAAATCTAAGTGAAGAGCAAAAAAAAAGTTCCTCATCTCCCAAATCCAAGTGAAGAGCAAAAAAAAAAGGTCCTCATTTCATCAAATACAAGTTACAAAATGCGGGACAATGCGGGACAAATTGTTAAAATGCGGGATTTTTGCGGGACGCATCTTAATGCGGGACAAAATGTTAGAATGCGGGACAATATGTTAGAATGCGGGACGAATGGTCACCCTAAATATAAATCCAGAGGGATTAATCTAAACATTTGAATACATTAATATGAACCGGAATATGAAAAGGAATTTCTGATCTGAATAGTTTTTGGAGAGTTTTTTGCAATATCATGCTAACATCACCGCTAACTGAGTAATTGGGTAACTGGTTTGAAGTAAGCTTGTAAGTTGATAGATGGAATCATCCAAAACAGAATTTCTATTCATATTATTTTTTTTAAAAGATATTGAATTGTATGATTTTATGACCTACAAAATCCTAAAATAAATTAATATTCACAATTCATATTAATATTTACCTACGAAATAATAATAATACAGTGGAACCTCGAGATACGAGTTTAATTCGTTCCAGTATTGAGCTCGTATGACGAATTTCTCGTATCTAGAAACAAACTTCCCGATTGATAATAATGGAAATCCAGTTAATCCGTTCCGCACCCCCAAAAATATCAACATAAAAATCAAATTTCCTAATAAATAACACTGGTAAATAATATAACCGTAGTTTACCTTTATGAAGAGTCCTGACTGGCGATAGGGATGTGGGGAAGACGAAACGGGTTACTGTGGCGAAAGAGAGTCCCCCTCTGATTCAGGAAGGCTCTCTCTTCTTGGGAATTTTACCCCACTTAACTTTATTTTAGTTGCAAGTTGCTTTACCAAAAACTTATCTAATAACGCTTGCTTGGCTTAACAGTCTGGCTCTTTGCTCGTTACTCGAGTCAATGCTCGTATTTAGAGACGAATTTTCGCTCATACTTTCCTCGTATCTCGAATTTCTCGTATATAGAGGTGCTCGTATCTCAAGGTTCCACTGTAATAGAATTCCAACTTCTAGATAGGCGTATAAGGGGCAGAGAAGGTAAGTTCTCCGTTTCTAGACCACCGGCCACAGATATGAAAGCCACGTGGTCAATGTGACGTTTCGAGCAGTCCCAGCAAACATTCAACTAACGGCCGAATGCCGGAAAACTGCTTTTACTGCTGGTAAATTACTGGCACCAAAAGTAAGTGCAACGCCAGTATTAATAATGTACTTCACATTTGTATTTCGCACTCCGCCTATACGAAGTACTTTACCAGCATTTTATAAGCACTCCTTATTTGTATTAATCCAAGCAAACATTTTTATACGGGCCAGTACTGTTTAGGCACATACTCCCCGGCATTGAAAGTAATGAGCCAGTGCTGGCATTTCGCACTGGGCCAGTACCCCGCTGTTCCGGTGGCCGTTAGCTGGGTCATCAATGGACCATTGATGTATCAGTTGCTGACCCAGCAACGGTAAAGTGCAAAATAATCGCATTAGTTGCAAGATTATTTCTGACGGACCAGTGCTTATGTTACATTTTACTTTTGTTTAAAATTTTTTTTAAGCAACTTTCTATCCTTTTTTATTCTTCTAAAGTTGAAAAATTATTGTTTTACACAGCTATCGTCTCTTCTTCACTTATACTTTTTACTTAAAACTAAACTTTTTTTGAATGTAATAATTTGAAAAGTATGATTGTTCTTAGTCATAAAACGCCCTAACGGCGTGTCCTTCGAGGGTCAGTACAAGTTGAGACGTGTTCGTGGACAGTTTGTCAAGATGTGTATTTGAATAGTTATGGTTTTGTGAGCGCATTATACAGTTTTTTATTGTGATTTGTGTGTGTTTTGTTAGATTTAAGGACTTAGTTTACACAAACTGTTTCATGTTAAATTGTTTAATTTTTAGTTTAGTTCAATCATAGTTTTTTTCATGTAACATAATTTGTCATATTTCATTTTGAATAATGACATCTTAAATATTTTGTAAATATAATACTAACCTAAAATAATACAAACTTAATCCAAAACTGTAAAGCTTTTTTTACAATATAAGTTTCTAAAAGTCAGTAATACACTATAAAAATCACCAAAATAACCAGATCTAGTTTGTTCTTACAAAAGTGAACAGCTTATAGCATTAATGCTTATAAAATTTGATTATTGAATTTATTTTAACAAGTATGATTTCTTTAGGTTGGCACTCTTCAAGTCAGGGGGAAAAGATGTGGTAGATAATACAAGACGAATATTGGCGAAAATTATTAGTCACCCCTTATCTTTAGAATGCAATTGGTTTGGCCGAAATAGGAGAAAACCATTTTCTTAAAATTCTTCATTAAATTAATAATTTAAATAAACTAATTTCTTAGTTATTCCTGAAATTATATTTATTTAATATTTATAAATAAATCAATAAATTATAAGTGTTAATACAATTTATAATCGGTCAGTTTTACCATCGTTGAATAAATTTATTTAACAACTTAAGTTAACGATATCGCATCATTCTATTGACAGCAATGTTAATTTCTTCATTAATAGTTTAAAACCGATGCGATATTGTCAACTTTATTTGTTAAATAAATTTATTCAACGATGGTGAAAATGGCCATATGAGTATTTATTTTGCACCTAACCATTAATTTATTTTAATACTGGGTAAGTACACGTATGTTACATTTGAAACACTAGAGAGTGGGTATAATATAAGCACTGGTCCGTCAGAAATAAATCTTGCAACTAATGCGATTATTTTGCACTTTACCGTTGCTGGGCCAGCAACTGATACATCAATGGGCCAGCTAACGGCCACGGGGACACCGGGGTACTGGCCCAGTACGTAATGCCAGCACTGGCCCATTACTTTCAATGCCGGGGAGTATGTGCTTTACTAGTACTGGCCCGTATAAAAATGTTTGCTGGGGTCCTACTATCCCTGTATGAACAGGTACTCATTTTAAATATAAATACTTGAGGCTGAGTCGACCCAGAGCTGACCTACGTAATAGAATCTTTTTTCTATCGTCCTGCAAAGCCTTTTAAAATTTATTATGCTTCACAGAATAAATTTGTCGACCCACGCTCTATATATACTAGAGAATGAAAGATAATTTTAATCCTGATAGTAGAAAAAAAAAAAAAATACTTTTTACTTTAACATTTTTTCCTAAAAGTGTGAATAAATAAAATTGATGCTAGATTAAAATATTTTAGCATAAAATTCACTCGAAATTTCTTTGTAACCTTTATTATATTCTGAACTTCAATTAGATTTAAAGAGATAAAAATGATATAAATAAGATTACCTTTGACGCTGCTAATCCTCCTAAAGCAGCGACACCGAGCGTGTTGAACAGGGCAGATCCGATGACAGTTCCAACCCCTATATCAGATTGTGTGATGAAGGTTCCCACGCAATTCACAAAGAACTCCGGCGCTGAGGTCGCTATAGCCATGAAAGTCGCTGCAGCTACGTCCTGTCAAATATGAACAAAAGAATACATGTACAAGTACTTCTAAATATTTTAAGAACACTTGTTCAACTTTTTTAAAAGTTACTTTTAGAAAAATGTTCTGAGAGATATATAAAATAGATATTTTAAGTTTTCCTTACAGGAAGAGTTTATATATATATATTAGGTCGTGAAGGATGAAATTTGTACAAAAAAAAGCAAAGTTGGTTGATAACTTACAAATATCAGGAATTTTTTTTTTTTTTTTTTGATCAAATATGCACCCATATTGTCTTTACACTTTTGCCATTTAAGCGGCAGGTTGTTCAGGTCGGTGGTCTAAAACCCTGGCGGACGAGAGTCAATGAATTCCTTGAAGGCCAGTTTTACAGCATTGTCGGAATTAACCTGTTAAAAAGTTGTCCAAATTGCGGAAGAAGTGGTTGTCAGTGGGGGCTAGGTGTGGTGAGTATGGAGGATGATGAAGAAGTTTCAACTCCAATTCTTGTAATTTTGCCACAGTCATTTGTGCAGTGTGTGGTCTAGCGTTATCATGCAATAAGATAGGAGTCGATCTGTTGACCAATCTAGGCTATTTTCTTTAAGTTTTTGCATCATTTCGTCCAGTTGGTTGCAGTATATTTCTGCTGTGATCGATGAGCCAGGTTTTTCTTTTTTTTTTGTTTGGTTTTTAATTTCATTGCTTTGGGTATTCTGACTTTTCCCAGTCTATATATATATTATTGTTTGACTCACGTACATTTTAATTCAAAGGACACCCATCTTCAAAAAGATGTTCATAATTATAACACAAGGGGCAAAGACTTAATACGACCTAATTACGTAAGACTATCCACAACAAGGTATTCATTAAACTATTTTGCTATTAAATATTATAATGTACTACCAAGTGGGATTAAGAGGTTATCAAATAATATCTTTGCCTCAAAGATAAAAGATTATTTGGAGAACAAAGCATATTATAGTTTTGATGAATACCTGTTTACCTGTTGGGTGATTTCAGTGCACTGAAGGAGTAGTCATGAACCTTTTTTCTCTATCATTATTTATTTCTTCTCTATCATTATTTTTTGGCAAATTATTTTTAAAGATTTTATATATATATATATATATATATATATATATATATATATATATATATATATATATATATATAGGTATATTTATTTATTTTTTTTCTTGATGTATTTTTCATTTTTAATGTACGACTGTAAAATATTGTAATTTATTGTTAACAGGAATAAATATGATTATTATTATTATTATTATTATTAAGTTACCTGTATGAAATTTGGCGAACCAATTTAATATTGTCTGCTGCGTAGTAACACTAGAGCCAAATACACTATTAAAGTTTCGCGCGGTCTGCGATTCCGTAGTTCCTCAGAACTCATACTTCATAATAGTGCGAATTTCCAACCGTAAAAAATGCTATTTTTTAGAGCATACAATGATTTCTTTAAACAGGCGAGATGTGTAGTTTCCACAAAAAAAAAAAGAAAAACAGAACGGTAAAATATTAAGCCAATGTCAAATAATAAGCTGTTCAAGTTGGCAATATTATTTACTACAAATTTCATCCTTGACGACCTGATACAATCGATTCTTGACATTCGCCGGAGTTATTCCTATTCTAGACTTTTAGGCGGAACTAGATGTTGCAATATAGTAACTTTTATAGTTTGATTCGGTATTTTGTCCATTTTGGTTAAGCTTTGCAGAAAAATGTCGATTTTTTTGTGACGTTGATAAATCGTTTTTTAAAAATTATTGTGTGGTATTAAAAGAATGCTCTTAAGACGTACATTAAGACACAAAAGGTAGTTTTTTAAAATTCGTTTCATTTTAGCAAAAAATGTGCTAAAAAAAGTTCTTGTCCCGCACTCTTTTACCCAAAGGGGTTAAACTAAAAATCTGAAAAAATTATGATCTGAGCCGAAAACGTATGAGAGAATTTTTTTACCATATTGCGTTTGTTAAAAATATAGTAGTTTTTCTGTTTTTGAAAAATTAATTAATTTTTTAATTCATGGCTAAATTATAGCTAATAATGTTATGGATTTTTTGTTTTAAAGGCTAAGGTAGTGTGAGTCTATTTTTTTTAATATAATTATTTTAACAGCTGGGACAAAGTTCGTATGTATAGACTCTACACCAGGGGTCCCCAAAGTGGTCGTTATCGACCCCCCGGGGGTCGATATGACATTGTTAGGGGTCGATTCTGGCTCGGGGGTCGATTGGGGGTCCATGGAAAAAAGTTAAAATTACTAGTATATAGTATATATATATAATACAGAATTCGCGGCAATTGGAAGTAAAAGATGAAGACTTGGAAATAAACACAAAGCATCTTCAAAAATCGAGCGTGGATTTTAAATTGCCTTTTGAGGATTTAGAGAACATGCACATCCCAGATAGGATTATCGCGCCTTTTTCTGCAGATGTTGAATATATCGAAAGTAATATACAAGATGAATTTATTGAATTGTCAGTTGAGCTTGAAGCTAAAACGCTTTTTAAAAATATTACTTTAAGTTACTTTTGGACTAATGTAAATGTTATTGAGAAGTGACATTAGCTATAGAGGCGCTGTTTTCGCTTACAAAATGGCGATTGGAATAGGATTTATTGACATTTGCCATTTGATACACAAGAATTTACATTGCAATTAATTTTCTGTTGCGATTTTAAAGACATTTTATTAAAGTTTTCTTCACTTTAACACATACAAACAATGCAATTAAATGAGCCACATCCAACAAAATCCTATTCCGTTAAGTTCCAAAATATTCCGCTAGGTGTCACTTCAGTTATTGTCAGTTCTCAATACAGAAATATCCAAAATGTCCATTTCCGAAAGTTCCCTTTTTGCTAGCATTTCCAAGCTCGTATATGGTTGAGGCTGGTTTTAGCCATATTAATTCCATCGTACGAATGTACATAGATTGATATAGCCTAGGCTAGATGATGATGATAAATTCCATCCTGACAAAACAGAGAAACAAGTTAGATGTAGAATTCCGTGGCGATTTAAGGCTGAAATTAACTAATTTTGAACCCGACATTGCTAATCTTGCAAAGAGTCACCAACCACACTCGTCTCTTTGACAATGACAGTCAATTTTATTTAATAATAAAATTATTGCAAGTAGATATAATTATATTAGATAAATGTAATATAAATAAAAAACATTGTACAATAAACAATATAAGAAATCACATTATTTTTTGCTTGTCCTATTATAATAACGTAATTGTAAAATAGAGGGGGTCGATAAGAAGTCGAGAAACTCTGCTAAGGGTCGACGGTAAAAAAAGTTTGGGGACCCCTGCTCTACACATATGAATACCACACTACACTCTACACTGTAGAGTGTAGTGTGCAGTATTCAGTTATATTATTACACTGATATATGTTGTGATTCAATATATTGTTTGCATTACTTTAGATCTTTGTTTTTCAGGTATCAAAAAGGAATAAATCATTTATAATAATGAAATACTTATAAAGCAAATAACTCATTGTTAATAGGGATAATACGTTTCTGACATTGAAAAAATTTATCACTATGTTTCATTTATCAATATATTTCTTAATAATCTAATGAAGACTTGAATACGAAGCAAATGCAGAAACCAGTGGCGAAGGAAGACCTCCGCTAGACTTGCCCTCCCATATAAAAAAATAATAATAAAAAAAAAAAATTTTTTTTTTTTAAATTTAAAAGAAGATTTAGGTAAATAAAAATATGACCCTAGCACTTCCATTAAAATTATCAATTTTGAGTCTAATTTATTTGTTTAACAGGTTGACTGGCAATTACGATTTTTCTCGTAGTTAGCGTTCTTGCCCGGGATGCGGACTACGAGATTACTTGTAGTACATTGACTTCTTATAATAATATAATATGGCTATATCAAATTGACTTCTGAGACAAGAATCCTGAATCTTGCCTTGGCAGTCAACGTGTTAATTGTTAATTGGGATTTTAATAAAAAACAATAGGGTTCTTCCAAATTGTTAGGAAATTTTTTTAGTAGAACGAACTAAGTTAAACCGTTTTTGAGTTATCGTGTACACATACACACACACACACACACACACGCACGCACGCACGCACGCACGCACGCACGCACGCACGCACGCACGCACGCACGCACGCACGCACGCACGCACGCACGCACGCACGCACGCACGCACGCACGCACGCACGCACGCACGCACGCACGCACGCACGCACGCACGCACGCAAGCACGCACGCACGCACGCACGCACGCACGCACGCACGCACGCACGCACGCACGCACGCACCCACGCACGCACGCACGCACGCACGCACGCACGCACGCACGCACTCACGCACGCACGCACGCACGCACGCACGCACGCACGCACGCAGGCACGCACGCACGCACGCACGCACGCACGCACGCACGCACGCACGCACGCACGCACGCACGCACGCACGCACGCACGCACGCACGCACGCACGCACGCTGGCACGCACGCACTCACGCACGCACGCACACGCACACAAATATTCCTAAACATCCAGTATTTTGTTAGCTTCTTACACTTATTAAATACTTACAAAATCCTGAAATGAGTGAAAATTCGCACTTCACATAAATTTTTTCTTATTAGTGAAATATGTACAAAAGTGGCAAAAATTACTTTTCTGATAATAAATACACTGGAGACTTCAACAATATCATAACTATTCAATTAGTTAAATTCAATAAAAATGCGAAACTAAATATGCAAACATCAATGTCAAACAATATCCTTATGTACTGTATGGTGAAATGCATCATGTAAAGCTAGGGTACAAATTAAACGTAATTTTGTAAATTGACACACGCTAAATTCAAACGCCTTTCAATAATATTTGAATGCTCTGTACAATAACGTGAAGTAGTATATTACCCATCCTTGCATATGAGTGACGATAAAATTGTTTACGTTTTAATATTTTTTTGTTTTAAACATTATGTCAGTAGGAGGAACAGCTGGAGCCACAGGGAACGCCACCTAATAAACTACATATATCTCACTTATTATTAACTATATAGAAAAAATATAATAAATCCTTCAAGGTACCGATGTTGACAATTTTTTTTATAATAAGTTAAATATTTCAAGATTCCATCAAGAAGATTTAATCGAATTTGTAAAATAAAATACATCTGATAAATAAAAGAATAGTTAACGAACCGTTCTCAAATTCTATTCTTTTTTATCTAACAGTGCGCAAAAATTTTTCAAAGGTTAGACACAATTTATAAAGGTTCATGATTAAATTTCCTTTGAGGTAGCCTAAATTTCTCTTTAAATTACAATGTTAGTTTCTATCAGAAATTACATCTGAACAATGTAAAATACTCATAATTTATTCACTTCATCGCAAAAGCTACATAAAACATTTTATAATTTAGCCCTGTGCAACTCAGGCCACTTAGTTCAGTTTTGGTGTTCAGTTTTGCCGCTAATGTTAAGATTGACCAGGATCTAATGAATATATGCATTAAATATTGTTGTGGTACCTTATTTTGTAACCGATTACAATTTTGTACTTGTAATTAGCACAACAAATAATGGATCCTATAATATAATACGCCTGTTTGTATGTTCGTATGTTCGACCGGACGCCTGTTTGTATGTTCGACCGGTCGTTTCTTCATTCCCCGATAGAGGCGCGCATATGTTAATTATTTTACAGTGACTGTATAAAGACAGTGTGGCCATATGAACTGTAGCCGCCATGTTTATTCCAGATTTGTATTGGGTTATCACGGATTCTTTAATATCTCTTCGGGTCGATGGGATATCGACTTAGTTTTTGCTTACAAAGATTACACATACATATGCCGAAAAACTTATTTCAGGATTTTGTCCTAATCAACCCCTAAAGGGGTGAATCTACAAACGGGGTGAATTTTACATCCCGTCGTATTTCCTGTGTTTGTTGAGTTATAAGGTTTCTTTTTGGCACATAGGTGTCTTTTTATAATATCTCGAAATGGTTTTGACAGTTTTTTAAAATTTCACCCCTAAAGGGTGAAAAGGGGTAATATGTGATTTCAAGGATTCTTTAATATCTCTTAGGACCAATAAGATATCCACTTGCTTTTTGCTTACAAAAAATACCCATACAAAACCGAAAAACTAATTCCAGCATTTTGTCCTTATCAACCCCTAAAGGGGTGAATCTACAATTGGTGCGAATTATACACCCCGCCGTATTTCCTGTGATTGTTGACATGTGACATTACTGTTTGGCACGTAGGTGTATTTTTAAAATATTTCGAAATGGTTTTGACAGTTTTTTTAAATTTCAGCCCCAAAGGGTGAAAAGGGGTGACATGTGATTTCAAGGATTCCTTAATATTTCTTAGGACCAATAAGATATCAACTTAGTTTTTGCTTACGAAGATTACCCATACAAATGCCGAAAAACTTGTTTCAGGATTTTGCCCTAATCAACCCCTAAAGGGGTGAATCTACAATCGGGGTGAATTTTACATCCCGTCGTATTTCCTGTGTTTGTTGAGTTCTAAGGTTTCTTTTTGGCACATAGGTGTCTTTTTATAATATCTCGAAATGGTTTTGACAGTTTTTTAAAATTTCACCCCTAAAGGGTGAAAAGGGGTAATATGTGATTTCAAGGATTCTTTAATATCTCTTAGGACCAATAAGATATCGACTTGCTTTTTGCTTACAAAAATTACCCATACAAATACCGAAAAACTAATTTCAGGATTTTGTTCTTATCAACCCCTAAAGGGGCGAATCTACAATTGGGGTGAATTATACATCCCGTCGTATTTCCTGTGATTGTTGAGATGTAACATTACTTTTTGGCACATAGGTGTATTTTTAAAATATTTCGAAATGACAGTTTTATAAATTTCAGCCCCAAAGGGTGAAAAGGGGTGACATGTGATTTCAAGGATTCCTTAATATCTCTTAGGACCAATAAGATACCGACTTGGTTTTTGCTTACAAAGATTACTCATACAAATGCCGAAAAACTTATTTCAGGATTTTGCCTAATCAACCCCTGAAGGTGTGAATCTACAAACGGGGTGAATTATACATCCCGTCGTATTTCCTGTGTTTGTTGTGTTACACAATTTCTTTTTTGCACAAATGTGTCTTTTTAAAATATCTCGAAATAGTATTGAAAAACGCATGTTTATATATAAAAAAAAAAAATAGGATATTTTCATATTAAAAAAGAATAAGCAGAACATGTTATATACCCTGACTTCAAAAAGAAATTACATAAGAGTTGGCTATGGAAAAATAAAATAATGTATACTACAAGCTTTATGTAACAATAAATAACTTATGACAACAAGAGTGATTTAATTAATTCAGACAGTAAATTAATTCTAAAGCTTTCTGTTGACATTACTTTTATTTTCCATAGCCAACCCTTATGTAATTTCTTTTTGAACTCATGGTATAAAAGATATATTAATAAAGAAAACTGATGTATATATTATCAATTATGCATTTATTCAACTAAAATTATGGTCAGGTGAAAAATAAAATGAAATCAGTATGGAATAACATTAAAATTAATGAAAGTAAATACTTCTTATAATTGTGAAACCATCCATTGATTTACTGGCATAATGTTTTTTTATGTTCATTTAGCCTTTTTTTTCCTTCAATTTTAAACCTAAACATAACAAAACGTTTCATTATTTTTAATTTTAATTTGTGACAATTTAAAATATGTGCACAGTTTACATTATCTGCATTACTCATTACTCATCACAAACACAACAATATTCACTATTAAACGTCTAAATATACGTATATTATTTGAAAATATCACTTAAATCTGTTGAAACACAAGCTAAACACATGTAAACCATATATAATCTGTAACAAATTTGGTAGAAACATGGCGGACTTCAGCTCGACCAATAGAAAATGAGACCATCGTATGGCCACACTGTCTTTATACAGTCACTGTAAATTATTTATGTCAAAATTGTTTAAAATATATTGTTGATGCAATAATAGTGAATTTTCTACGAACACTTTTTATAATTATTATAAGATGCAATAATAGTGAATATTCTAAGAACACTTTTTATAATAATTGATAGAATTGTAAGAAATTATTGTTTATGCATTGGACAGTAGTGTGCTGTGATTTTTGTTTTGAGTGTTGACAATAAATTAGTAAAAATGACAGTTGTGTTTTTCATTAAAAAATCACTTCACAATTATTAATTTAGTTGAAATACACGGATCGGTTTTTTTACGAAACAAAACACAGAAAAACTTTATCCTTCCGTGATATTCGACATTTTTGATTAAAATTATTATTAGCAGAAAAATAATTATTTTAAAAAATATTTGGTTTTGATGAAAGTAAGAAAAATGTGACTTTTTTTTCTTTATTATTATTTTTTCAATGCTTTATTATTTTTTTTATTTTTACGATTTATAGGACAAATTTACAATATCGCACTGCAAACTCTATACAGATGGCAGCACATAACGACTACACTAAATAATTCAAGAATTATCAGTGGCTCTAAAACAATGGTTTCTGTTTATTTATCACATTAAAATATCATTTACCTTTTAGTTTAGGTTAGATTCACCTTAAAAGCACTATCTTAGGTTATGGTTGATAACTGTTTATTTTATTTTTTTTATAAACCACCTAAAAATAAATTGTATTTTAACTGTTCTGTGCAGGGCTAGGGACAGTGATTCACCTTAAAAGCACTATCTTAGGTTATGGTTGATAACTGTTTATTTTTTTTTTTTTATAAACCACCTAAAAATAAATTGTATTTTAACTGTTCTGTGCAGGGCCAGGGACAGTGATTCACCTTAAAAGCACTATATTAGGTTATGGTTGATAACTGTTTTTTTTTTTTTTTTAAACCACCTAAATATTGTTTTAAAAGTTCTGCACAGTCCCACCTGTTTAGAATCTCTGTATATTGAACAAATGACGTGTGTGTGACGCATGCGCAGTGTTCAGTGGGATATTGTAAATCTACCCCATGATTTGAGATATAGTGTAAGTACGCTTTTTTCCGTGTGCCCTTTTTGCCGTGTGTGTATTTTTTCATGTGTGCTTTTTTCCGTGTGCGTATTAATCCGTGTGCGTTTTTTCCATGTGCGTATTTTTAAATTATATAAGTAAATGGAAAATTAATTTTAATAAATATATTTTAAATTTAACGTCTCAAATCATTTTTAGTTTTAACATTATAAATATAATGCACTGAGTGAAAATGAATCGTTTTCCCATCTTAAAAAGTTAATGAATTAATAATTCTGATTAATGCTCATTATTTGTCCAGTTTTTAATAATGGGCGAAGAGTTGATTCAATTTGAATTGGATGAAGTTAGGCGTATGGCTAGAGAAAGAAGTCTGAGGTGTCGAGCAAGTTCCACATTAAGGTAATGATTTGTTTGCCAACACAGTTGGCAACGGGTGCACTAGTAACATAATAATAATAATATTTTACCCACCACATATGAAATACTAAACACAAACTTATTGCTCCTATACCTGGACGAGGGCTGAATGATTGTGAAAATGGAAGTAATGTAATAGTATATTATTATATGAGCGATTATGACGGCCATTATTCACGAAGATGACGTTTGAGCCCACGAGCCACAGGCGAGTGGCGCAAATCATCTGAGTGAACAGTGGCTATAATCGTGAATGTAATACTATACTTTTTCCACACCTATTAACACGTTGACTGCCAAGTCAGGATTCTTGCCTCAGAACTCAATTTGATATAGCCATATTATATTATTAAGTCAATGTACTACAAGTAATCTCGTAGTCGGCGTCCTGGGCAAGAACGCTAACTACGAGAAAAATCGTAATTGCCAGTCACCGTGTTAAACAAAAAAATTAGACTCAACATTAATAATTTAATGGGAGTGATAGCGTCATTCATGTTGCCTGCTACCACTGGAATTTTGGGCTCTCCCATTGCCATTGTCAAATATGATTGGATCAGCGAGAGTGATTTATGGATATGTAGGTTTGTGATTGGCCGTAAACAGTGAATTATGAAACCACAATTCACTATAGTTATTTATGAGTGCTAATAATTGCAATATAATTAGATAGGTGTAAAAACATATTATTCTCGCCCGAGTAATATAATCAAAGGGGAATTGAACTAGACCTCACAATTCAGACTGCCTTAACTAGTCAAAACGGCCCGATTTAACGAGCTCGGCCACACCGTTGGAAACTTATTAATACTTATTGAGATATTAAATGAAACAATGAGGACGTAACTTCAACACTGTTATAGAGGTGCCAAATTTATAAAATATAAATTAGAAATCGCTTAATTAACAAGGCGGTAGGTATATGGCTTCAACAGTTTGTTATACCACCAAGACATAAGATGATGTCATACGAGCCGCGTGATTTATTTCGCGGTGTTGCGGAACGTATTCAGTCTTCTTTTTGTTCGGGAGACGATGTATGATATTTTGCTAAGCATATAATTTGCATATATTGTCACAAAGGTAATATTAGGTCAGGATTACGACATATAGACATTGTGACGTTCAATTGTTTGATTAAAAAACTATTTGTCAGCGTCTAGCATATGTTACCTGATTACGTAATGCATACGCTGCATTTTCGTAATAAAGTAATATTTGTCATGACAAGTAAATATCGGAACTAGGTCAATCAGAAGTATAAGTACATGGATGTCATACGGAATCAAGGCAGAGAGACCTAACCAACCCTCTACAAGTTCCATTCAATACGCTGACGACCAAGATACCAACATCATGTACCCATACATCTGGTGAGTCATGCCCATACATCAAGCAGTAGTACCATGTGTGTGGGAGAAGGCTTCTTCAGGCTCCTAGACTCCCTAATGGGCGACCCGCGCCTCGCGGAAAGATCCAAGCCGGTTCCAGCCGTCACGGGATGGACCGAAGACTTCCAACTCCGTGGATAAATTCATATAAGTACATTGTAAATTGGATATATACTTAATAAATTGTATTGTTAAAACCCGCGTGACAATATTATGCGTAACTCTAAGAGTGTTCGTATATACTATAAATGATTCATTATGTCTGCCTTCTTCATATGCTTATCTTTAAATCAAGACATATGTTGATTTAAAAACTGTGATGAAAATCCTTAAAAAACTGTGTAAGTTTTAAATAAATTTACCTGATCTCTACTAAAAACGATTTTGTCTAAACCTAACATTACTATTTTACGCACATATTACTTTATAATGCAATAAATCCCTGAGTGTTTGCTAAATCCCATGCTAATTGTTGTCAATGTATAATCTATTATTTGTGATTACACCTTACTATGGTTTCGAATTCAGCAGTAATGCCCCATTGTATATTCAGGCTAGTGAATAACAGACTGAATCACAATAATATAACCCTTCCTAATCCTACAGATATCATGAATTTGAGATGATTTAGGTTAGGCAGATTTTAACTTTTCATGAGGTAAGGGAAAAGCTACCAGTAACTTTGATACATGATAATTCTGGTAGTAAGACGAATATAGAATTTAATATTTGATTTATTACTCTCCCAACACCTCTTGATTAAATTTTATTGTTTACATTTTCCAGTGAGTATATAACTCAAATATTTAATAAATATGAATCGTAAGAAGACAGAGTTATTACATTTTTTGATATCACTACGGAATATGAGCTACTGTATATTGTAAAAATACGAATAAATACTACAAACAAGTTTTGGAAACTTTGAAAGAAAGAATCAGTATACATGGAACGTTTCGCATTTATTTCAGTAAATGCATCTGCAGCCTGTAATATTCAGTTTTCATGAACTGTGAAGAAGGATGTGGAAGGTCATGTACCAATCCTAGGTAAAAAACGAGGTTACAAGTTAAAAATTATAAAACACATGGAAAATGTACGTAGAAATAAAAATATGTAAAAATTAGGTTATTAACGAGACGATGTTACCGTGTCAGTAATTTAAAATCAAATAATTTATTTCAGCATGTGTTTTATAATTTTTAACTTGTAACCTCGTTTTTTACCTAGGATTGGTACATGACCTTCCACATCTTTCTTCACAGTTCATGATAACTGAATATCACAGGCTGCAGATACGTATATATATTAAAGGTATTGTTGAAAAGCAATGGTGTACAGCGAGATATATGTTGATTAAATAAAATTCATTCAGCTATTTTGGACAATATGTACTAGGGATGCTACTTTAGTTTTGCGGATAATGAGGAAAAAAATTAAATTTTAATATTTTAATTGTTTTTCAAAGTATTCACTTTCATGTTCAATGTACTTTTCCAATACAACCAGAGGTTTAAAGCACTAGGCCTATCGTTCAGTTGTCACAGCAGAAACAAGATTTTTGTAGACATAGATCGTCACTTCAAAGCTATTCAATTTTGATCCGCACATTTTATATTTTATGAAAGAGAAGAAGAAGGAGTAACTCGGAACTGTAAGACGGATGAGTAATTTCTTCCACTCCTGAACCGGTTAGAAACTCGGTAGTCCTAGCTGCGGCAATGTGGTCTTACATTGCCATGACGAAGAAGGATTCCCCTTTTGGTCGTTTTTCGCGTAGTTTTTGGAACACATTCGGCAAATAAATTGTGGTATACCATTCAGCAGGTACAGTACGATAATTTTTCAAGGGAACAGTGGCAATATGACCGGTACATCCTAAGAAGAAGCAACCATTCTCTTGCCAGTGTACGTTTCAAATTAACTGGTTTGTCTTTGTCTGGGAAGATCCATTGAGCCAACTAAAATTTACTTTCTAGTACGTAGCAATAAATCCATGCTTCGTCACCCATTACGATATCGTAGATAACCTCCGTTAAATTTAATGAGTATTTTCTTGCTCCACTCCACACGCGCCTTCTTTTGAACATCAGTTACCTAGTGTGGTATCCACGAGCACAAAGCTTCTTGATGGGCAGATGTTCATGTAAAATTATACGGATTAGAGTTATGGATAGGCCCAAGAATACCTCAATATCCCTGTAAGTGCAGCGGTTATCTACCTCCAACATATTACAGGAAGCGTCGGTAGTTTTCTAAATAACAACACCTCTTAACAATGTTCGTCTTTGAGTGTTTTTCCTGGCGAACGTGCTTCGAACAAGACACGAACTGGGCCTATTTGGCGAAGAAAATAGATCTGTTCCGCCATGCTAATGAATTAGCTCACTCGTTCGCAATTGCAAAAGGCCAAATTGATCGAATTGCACTATGAACTGCTCCCTCATCCACCCAATTATCCAGATTTAGCCTTCTACGACTTCTTTCTCTTTCCAAACGTGAAGAAATGACTCGCTGGAAAGAGATTCGCACCGAGTGAGGAGATCCTCGCTGAAACACACGCCTATTTTACAGAGTTCGATAAATCCTGCTTTTTGGAAGGCTTAAAGAAGTTGAAATATCGTTTGGCAAAATGTATCGAGCTAAATGTATAACAATAATTACAGGTTAACCCAACATAAGTAGTAACAAAAATAATATAAATGATTTTATGTATCTAAATAAATTAAACAGCGTGATCCAACATTGGTACCAAATGGAAAACTTTTTTATTATCAGTTTTTCGAAAAAAATGTATTATCCATATAATCTTAAAATCGATATTGTAGACACACTATATTACATAGAGCAAAATATTTCTGCGGGTTTGAGATAAGATCATCAGCGGAATGATTACTTCTTAACCATATTTTTAGAAGTAAAATATGTACAGTTGCTCCCGGTATTCCTCCACTTACCCATCGTTTTATATTTAGCTAAAATTTGATGACCATTGAGAAAAAAATATGCTATATAATTTTTTTACTTATTTGTTCATCCCTTTATACTATGCGAAATATAAAATAAAATAATTTTTAGTAATTTTCATTTTTTACTACCGGTTCGCAGAACTAACGAAAATTTTCGCTACAGGTTCGCGGGAACCTGTGCGAACCGGCTGAATCCCACCACCGAGTATGATTGAAAATAGTATACAGTAATACCCCGCTACTCGACGTTAATTCGTTCTGAAAAGGTGTCAAATAGCGATTTCGTCGAGTGGCGAGTCGAATTTTCCCTTAAGAAATAAAGGCAATCATATGTACATATCACTGCTGGTGCCAGACTTGTCTTTTAACAAATCACTATGCAATGACCTGGCTTTTGCACAAATTATAGCGTCAGAAACACTATCACCAGCTAACTATTTTTCTTTGATCCAAATTAACTATAATTTTTCAATTTCGTCAATAATATAAATATGGTGGACGAAGTTTGGTTATTGAAAAAACTCCCTTCACTACATCGGCAATTTTAATTGCTTCCTTATGCTGTACAAAAGTATTGATCGTCGATCTAGGAATGCCATACCTTGTAGACAACTCAGTCACACGAATACCACTTTTATATTTGGCTATTATTTCTTTTTTCTGTTCCATAGTGATTCTTACTGTTTTCCTTTTAGCTATGCTTGCATCTGTAGCCTTCTTTGGACCCATAATTATAAATATAAATTACTTATTTTAGCAAAAAACAAAAAGTTCATAGCAGCACTAATTATGAGTTGTTTTCGTCTTGTGACATCTAAGCGTGAACTGCTGGCCATTCGTTCATTTCGCTTTGTTTACCAAAATATGTATCACGTGATCAGTTCGCGATCACGCGTCGGATAGCGATGCTTCCGTCGATTCTCACTCTCGACATTTACGTCGAATGGCGAAAACGTCGAGCTAAAAAGGCTGTCGAGTGGCGGGGTATTATTGTATATCGATACGATAAATTTTGAGTCGGACGTATGTCCTTGAACAGCCTTCTTGTAAAAATGCAAGTATCTGGATACCTCCTTCTCACCAGACAATGATTTTCAAGGTAAAAACAATTGAATTCTTTCATAAGGCCTTGAATTATAAAAACACGTGATAAGCAAATCAGAATCTTTCCATTGTTATCAAAAAAAAAAAAGTAGATAACCAAGATAAAGATTATATTCTGGAATTCATTGCATTGTGTGTCAAAGTTTGTAAATCATACCATTTTAAGATAAGAAATTAAGAAAACTATATGCCAGATCTCTATGAAATATTTAGGGAGAAATCTAATTTTTAAAACTTCATGTACGAGGGCTACCTTTTAAGTTTTTACAAATGTTTTCCACTCTGAAGTTGGTATCTCAGAAACATGGTTTCGAAGGATTCAATAGCTTGTTGAGGTGATAAAAATCGCTGTCCACATTTTTTGTTTGCCATTGGGGAACAAATAAAAGTCGTTAGGGGCTAATGCAGGTGAATACGGGCAAGGTGACATTAGTTCGATGTTTTTCTCCTTCAAATAATCAATTGTTTGACGTGCTGGTGGGAGCTTGCATTGTCATGATGAAGAAAGATGCGACGTTTTTGGTTGTTTTTTCCTGATTTTGTCGATGAATTTTGGCAAACAAATTGTTGTATACCATTCAGCATTAACTATTCTCCAATTCTCTAAAGGAATGGTTGCGACATGTCCAGTACAACTGAAGAAACAAGCAATCATTTTCTTGGAAGTGCTTCATGAACGAACAACTTTTGTGGGTTTCGATTCATCTTGGAAGACTTAAACAGTGGATTGTTACTTAGTTTCCGGTTCATATGAAGAAATACAAGTTTCGTCACCTGTAACGATGTTGTATACGGATTTTGTAGTGCCTAGGTTGATTTTTTTAGCATTCCCTTACACCAATCATCACGAGCCTTTTGGTGCTTCGGTCAAATTATGCAGCAGTTTGAATGGTTTGAGGACAGTTAGCTGGATTTGTATGATTAAAACCACAAGAAAACCCGGAAGTTCCCAAGATAAAAGAGATGCAGAGGTAAATGTCACTATTTTAACATGTTTAAATACTAATATAAATTAACTTTTCTCAATAATTATCATTTCAAAAGAACACGCTAGTCTTTATACCGCATGAAATATTAGCAGCTAATTACACAGGTAACTATATCTTGCAAATTGCTTGAGGTGCAACACAGGATGAAGATATGATCTGGTAACCGCAGGTCGCCACAAGGTAATTAAGTTTTATAACACCTAATCATTGTTCTAACCACCATGTTTATAGCCAATAAAATCTTATTTGGTCATTTTCGACTTGGTACTTAAAGTAAATATAATTATGCATAAACAAGACATTACTGGGTGTCAAAATCTTTGAGAGGACATAATTGGATTTTAAAATTTACGACTTTTAAAAAATAACTGTCGAATTTGCTGCTATACTGATTAAAGCGGTTTTTATTTATTTTTCATAGTCGTTTACTGAAGAAATTTAAAAAAAAAACTGCAATCCACAGTCTGTAGGTGTTTACGTTTAATCAGTCAGATCAATCCGAGCGATCCAAGTGCATCATCCGTTCGTAAAGTCAGTCCGCATCAGGCGTACACATTAGCTTATTTTTAGACAATCCGGTGATCCGCCAGAGCAATCCTATCGTTTCCAAGCAATCCGATGATCTGGCACAATTGCTGGGATTAATGGATTGATGGTGGTGGGGGTTAGCGTGGATAAATTGAATCTTACAGCCAATTGGAATGTGTTGAAAACATAGCTTAACAAAATAGACGAAAGTGTTGTTTCTGATAGAATTCAATTATTGGTAATAAACTCATATTAATAAAACAAAACACGGTAGCAGTTGTAATCAACGCCAGAAATTTGACAGTTGCATTTAGTGCCACCGTCACCAGGCGTCACTACTTAACTTTAGACTTATATTGCTTACGAAAATGTTAGCAAAATTTGAGAATTCCGACTAATCTTGTGACCTTACCAGATCAATCTGAGCAATCTTGTGCATGACTAAACATAAACGCCTTGTATGTCTTATTACTGCGTTGATCAAGTGAAAAATTAATACTAATCATGTTATAAAGGAAGTTATTCTTAGCCATTTTTAGTTCTTAATTAATCTTTTAGTAATCTTTTAGTATCAAAACAGCGAAGTCACTAGATTATATTTAATTGCATACCTTGAATTCTTATACCAATTGCATATTTTTGGTAAAAGATATCACGAGATAAAGGTAAGGGAAAAGATGCACAAATTGAACAGGTTTTGAGAAGAATTTCAAATTCCTAAGATCGGCTCTAGATAAGGGACCAGATGTGTTTTCACAAAACCAGGACAAGTATCTGAAATCCCAGGACATTTAGCATTGTTAAAACCAGGCCATTTTTTTTATTAAAAAAAATTGATACAATTATAAACGCTGAATGGTATAAAAACTAATATAATAAAATAAAACATTTGATAAATTAAATAATAATATTCTTTATAAACTAATACCCGTACTGAAAGTCGATGATTCGCCGATTCTCTCGTAAATAGCCTTTGATGTTGTGTGCCAGAAATTATAACTAAATTAACGTTTCCGCTCTTTCCACAAGTTTTAAATCTGTACGTTCACGCGAATTAAGTTGACAACTGAGTGTTAATGGAAAACATGGAAAGAACACCTATCAGCTAATACAAGAGAGACGTCTTTACACAAGTAGAGGTGCGTTCGGCATAACTATGCAGTGTTAACTCTGTGGCTTTTTTACAAGCATGCATTACTGGTTCTATTCTACTGGTTCATGTCCTTTATAATAATGATCTATTTAACATTATTATAAAGAACCAGTTCCTTTAGAGAAGGAATTAATGATTATGATGTCTGTATTATTTATTTTGGATAATAATGCTGCAGGCACAAACAATGTATCTTGACTGTTTTCCCTCATTTTGTTTTGTAGAGAAACTAATACCTTATATTTTACCGCGAAAGACACTATTTGTACAAATTGCCGCACGCTCTAAACTTGAGAAGAGTATGCAGCACAAACTGCACTGCACGATATTTGCCAAACGATCTTCGTGCGGCATGGAGCACACAGAAACCTTAAGCCGAACATTTCTTGTGTAAATTATGCAGAATGTGTAGATTATTAGCTTATGCTGAACGTCTCATGTCAAGGTACGTGCCACAGTCTCGCCTTTTTTAAAATTTTTTAATGGCCTTTGCTGTTGCGGCAATTAGCCGCTTTGGTCTCAATGCGGATGGTTTTCCTGGGTCGCAAATGGATTTCCTTCGTTGGGGATTATCGAAATATATCCACTTTTCATCTACAGTCACAATACGATGCAAAAAAATATTTCTTTTTGCCTGGCAAACAAGATTTCAGACATAGTTTTGCGCCTCTCGATGTCTCTTTCTTTCAGTTCGTCCTTCTTTGTAAATCTTTCCCATGGATTGCCAAACACACAGAAATTGTTGATTGATCAACATTCAACAATTGCGCGAGCTCATTTTGCGATTGACAGGGATCTTCATCGAAAATGAAAACATTCCCAGAAAACTTCCCGGAAATCATGCTTTTTTGGCTCGAATTTCGATATTTTCGAATCAGATAAACACGATTGTTACAAACCCAAACGATTATCAACTGAATATTATTGCCATATGTCAACACTAAAACATAAAGCCGGTTGTAGACATAAGAGGTGAGAAAATTACATAGTACAGCAATTGCCCGCCAGATGGACCGAATTAATTCACACACCTAATACTTCGATATCAAGCGGGTATGCGGCGCATGACTTGCATACACAGACCGCACGCCACTGTTAAACAATATCATTGCAATTAAATTCCCGGAAATGATGCTTTTTTGGCTCGAATTTCGATATTTTCGAATCAGATAAACACGATGTTATTGTTACAAACCCAAACGATTATCAACTGAATATTATTGCCATATGTCAACACTAAAACATAAAGCCGGTTGCAGACATAAGAGGTTAGAAAATTACATAGTACAGCAATTGACCGCCAGATGGACCGAATTAATTCACACACCTAATACTTCGAAATAAAGCGGGTATACGGCGCATGACTTGCATACACAGATCGCACACCACCGTTAAATAATATCATTACAATTAAATTAAAATTGAGACCTTTGACAATTATTAGAACAATTTTCACTACTACTTTTAGTATGTACTCACCTCAGACAGTTCCATAACTTCGCAAATTTGTTCCACCGATGGTAAGAAATAATCGTTGCAAACAACAGCAAGTAGAGTAAAACAATAAATTCCTAATATAAAATGAAGAACAACAGCACCATGTTTTTTCTGTTCCACTGTGAACAAATCCTTTGGAAAATCTTCACTGGAATTTGGAATACAACTTTCTTCTTCACTATTGTTACTAAAAGGAATGATGGATCTCTGTACATCACGGTATGCAAATGGAATATAACGCATAGATGGCACATTACGTTTTTTTCTTTTATGGGGCAGTTCTTCTTCATTCTTCTTTAGTATTTCGAGCCGATACAGTTCAGATTTCTCATCTTGTAAATTTGAGATTAATTCTGTTTTTATTTGCACCTCATCTTTTATTCTGCTTTTTTCGCTTAGGACGTCTAATGAGTCCACCCGGATATTTCGTGTGTGCCATCGGTCTGTTTTGTATATATCTGTAAAATAAAAAAGCAAACATTAGGAAACAGTAATACCAAATCAGCAGCGTATCTAAGAAATTTAGTCCCTAAACCAAAATATGTAAAAGGCATCCAAACAATAAGATAGGTACCTCTTTTATTAGGGTTTTGTAGGTATGACCAAAAAACCATTATACCGTCATTTTGTCGTCTGTCTGTCTGTCTGTCTGTCGTTCGGTAAATATTGTAGCCAAACGGATAACCTAGAGAGTTGAAATTTGGCATGCTTATACAACTCTTTGACCCGCACATAGTAAAAATACTAAAACATCTAAAAAACATATACCCCTAAAAATATAAACAAATATGTGCTCATCTAAAAAAAATGTATTTTTTTATAATTCTGAGTAGGGTATCAAATGAAAGCCCTTGGTACGTAGATAAACGATCAAATTTTTATTTTTGCAAAATAAATTATTTTGAAGCGATTTTTGCCAAAATTGTGCAAAAAATTTTTTGTCCCACACCCTGTAGCCCAGATGGGTTAAACTAAAAATCTGAAAAAATTCTAAGTAATGTACATTGGAGTGAACCGGAATAGTACAACAGGAATTTTTGATCAGATTACGTTTTTGTAAAAAAAAACGCGTTTTTTGTGATATTTTGCTAATAATGTACACAAGTTATAGCTTTGTAACACGCTACGATAGAACGTGTATGCTAGTGTAGTAGTTTTGGCGCTGGCGTTTCACCCAAGTAACTCGATCCGAAAGGGATCGAACCCTGCGAGAAGAGACAATATTATTTTTTGTTTATTTTTTTTAAATTTTTATATTGTTTAAATTATTTTTTCAAAATTTTAGTTATATTTTGTCAAATGTTGCATTTAATTTTTAAAAGCGTAAATTTAATAACCAGTGGAAATTGTTTAAATTATAATTTAATTCTGTTTCAATGTACACGAAATCAGAGGGGCGGAACTTATAACAACCAATGGAAGCCATAGGCGCAATTTTTAATAAACCTTACTATATAAAAAAAAAAATACTGCACATATTTAGAAACCTAAATAATGGTATTAGGCGTTCGAATTAAAATTAACAAAAAAAAAAATTTAATATAAAATTTGTTTTGGCATCCCAAATAATCATTCACTTACTAAATACCTGCAAAACCCTGAAATGTGTGAAAATTCACACTTTACATCAATTTTTTATATATTAAATGTTAAAACGGCGTGCCAAAGTTTTCACATTTAACCTTTATAAACGAAAACATAATAAAAATATGTTTCATTATTAAACAACAAGATAATAATTGATTCAAATCAAAATATGTATAAGAGAAAAAATGCATGGAGAGAACAAAATATAATTTTAATTTGAAGTTTACAGGCATCAAAAATAGGTGAATTAATAGCATTCGGACAAGTGATAAATAAAACAAGTTATTATAAATTTATCAATAATATTACCTACGGGTATAATTCATCAAACATGTAAAAAATAGGCTTTAATTTGCGGGAAGATTTTATTAACACGATGTCGTCAACCATATTTTCGTAGAATATAAATACATACGCAGTTATAAACATTTATATTTTTATGGAAAAATTTCCATATAGTTTGAAATATTTTGCTTGATTTTAATTATTCAAATTTTTTTAGAGACTCGGAGAGTCATAAAACAGGCCTTTTTTGCCATAATTGATGCCATGAACATGCTGGTGTGTGTGTGTGTGTTTTTTTTTTTAATCGTTACAGCCGTTCTTCAGTTTTAAGGTAACATATACACACAAACGAACTAATTAATTCAACATGACGGCAAAAAAAGACTACCAAATACAATAACTATAAGAAGTAGAATGAAGCTTGATTGCTTGATGAACTACAATTTGCCGTATCGTACGCAAATATGCATCTAATGGTTTACAAGATGACGTCTATAATTCAATTTGATTAGTAAAAATCATATGACAGTTTTTTTTTTTTATATAAAGATTGTTATTAATTTTACTTTTTAACCGAATGTGTTCTATTCGAAGATATCAGGGAGAGGTTAGGCCTGTGCTTTGACCTGTCAATTGCTTTAGGTGACGACATTCATGGACAGGCTGATATTCTTCCTGAGAGAATCGAACTAACTGTTTTATTTGTGAACTCTTGCACCTTATTTTAATTTGTTTTATTTATTGACTGTGATATTCGATGGCAATTGGTCCCTTTACAGCCTCTTACCATCACCCTGAGTTTCAATATTTCGAACAGATTTTTTATCTGATTTATTTGTGTGTGCAAGATTTCTTGTATTGAGTATACGTATTTTTTATTGATTTTAATTTATTGTTTTAAATATTTAGTGTAGTCATTTAGATGGGCTGCGTTAGGCGCAAATAACCTTGTAGCCTTTGTTTAACTAACTAACTAACTAACTTATTAATTTTATTTCAGATAATTAGTTTTGTATAAGAAACTATGCAGTTGTGTGCCCCTTAAGCTTTTTAAATTTTAATAATAAATGTGGAAACGGCGTAGGAAACAGATTGTTGAACTGCTTTGGCTCTCCTGCTCTCTATCTTTGCCCTCTTCAAATCTTGCTCCACGCCGTCTATCTAACGATTTCTAGGTCTAAATGTTGGTTTATTTGCAGTAAGTATGCGCTGGAAAATCTTTTTAACCATATTATGGTTGTATGTGTTGCATGTGTCCCAACCTTCTGAGTCGTTGAGATTTAACCACGGCTTAAATATTTGCATCACAATATTCCGCCTTGATTCGTAGTTCTTACGTATTCACCATTGATTTGTCAATCGGTAGCCTGGCTCTTGGGAATTTAGTCGCTATGGAGCGTTTCTCGGGAGCAGACCGCGCGTTATGCGTGCGAGAGTTTTACAAAATGGTGAATCGGCGACTGTAGCGCGTAGAAAATTCTGCAGTATTCGAGGTTTTCGCCACTTAAATGATGCGCCAAGCATTCCTCTCTTTCGACATTGGGTTAAAAAGTTTGAAGAGACTGGTACAACGCTGGATAAATCAAAATCCGGGCGACCTAGGTCATCAAGAACGGTAGAAAACGTGGAGAATGTTAATCAGTCTGTTCGTGACGACCCGAACCTTTCAATTCGGAAGCGCGCAAGTGCTTTAAATGTGCATAGATCATCATTACATCGCATTATGCACAAAGACCTAAAGCTGCACCCCTACAAAATGCAATTGGTGCAAGAATTAAAGCTCCAAGATGCCAGTCAGAGGCTTAATTTCGTAAATCAGGTGATTGAGGGATTTTCAACGTTTACCAACATTTTGTTTTCGGATGAAGCTCATTTTCATCTTAATGGCCACATAAATAAGCAGAACTGCCGCTACTGGAGTGCAACGAATCCGAAACGCACACATCAGAAACCCCTACATTCGCCTAAAGTGACCGTATGGGCTGCGATGTCGGCGCGAGGAATTATCGACCCTTACTTTTTTGAAGACGAAAGGGGGCGTGCAGTTACAGTGAATTCAGAGCGTTATGTGGAGATGTTAGACAACTTCTTGGTACCTGAACTGCAAAACTTTCCTGGCTATAAGCAAAGAACATGGTTCCAACAGGACGGAGCAATTTCACACACGTCCAATATGTCTTTGCCACGTGTTCGTGAAATTTTCTCAGGCAAATTGATCTCCCGTAGAGGTGACAAAAATTGGCCTCCACGCAGTCTAGATTTAACCCCTATGGACTTTTTCCTATGGGGTTATCTTAAATCTAAAGTTTATGTCAATAAACCGACTTCACTGGCGCATTTGAAAGAAAATATCCGTCACGAAATGGCAGCCATCCCTGAGTCCACCTGCCGAGACGTCATAAGTAATTTTACTGTTCGATTAAATGAGTGCCGAGAACGCGAGGGTCTACATTTAGACGATATTATTTTTAAGAAATAAATCCCCAAAAAGTGTATTTTAATAATTAATAAACATTTTTTCTACATACGGCTTACTTTTTTTTTAATCGATCGTCTAAATATAAAATTTCTTTTGAGACACCTTGTATATGCATCGGAAAATATGTCTTTGGAAAATACCAAACAGAATTTCTTCAGTCTTTGTTCAAAATTCAGGCATCCGACAATATTTTCTATACTTATGACATATTATATCGCCTTGATACTAATACTAGTTATATTGTATCGTACTACTACAACCTAGTACTATAAGTAATGGCAATAGTTGAAAATAAAGACTTCCATTACAATTCTGAAGTAGACATCTACTTGTCGGATCTGTGTGATAATAGATGCACTGATAAAATATTGGAATAGAGAGCCAAGGACACAGTCAAAAATATAGGTGGCCAAAACAGACGATTTAAGATATCTCGAGAAATGGCTACTGTTGGCTTAAGATAGAGTAAAAAGAAAACAACAAAGGAATGCCGATGTTCAGTAGAGGGCATCTATGGTACTCCGATACTGATGAACTCAAATGGATATCGTTGCTCTGTGCCAGAAATTTAACTAACTAACCATCGTCGAATGTTGATTATAATGAAGAAACCACAAGTTAATTTCTCCTGTTAATTCTAAATTTGTGAATATACGATAATTCACAAATTTAGATTTAAATATGTTCATAAAGTTAAAGTTTTCATACTTATAATGTTAACATATATTCATTTAACATCGATTACTTTTCATCGTTTAAAATCTTCGATACTTATCCATATTGGAGAATTCAACCTACGCTGAATATTAATGCGAAAATATCACGATTAGGATGTCAATGTTATTTGAGACTGACGTAAAATTGATGGTTAAATGTACGATTTATATAATTTGTAATATAAGTAGGAAAACTAAATCTCTGATTAGAGGCTGAAAACCCTTAAAAGCTTCTCGTTAACGGGGAGAACGTGGGCGAGCAAGAGGGAACTCGCAAGTCGTGAAGACATACTCGTGCAAAATCACGGTCACTACGTTCATACACCTTTTATACAGGATATTTTAAGATTAGGATTTTGACAGGATATATGGTATGTTTTTGTGAAAATAAAAGTAAATGTATACAGTTCAAATTTATAAAAAGAATAAATCACATTCAGAAAGAAATATTGGATATGAAATAAATAAAAATATATGACATGAAGGCGACAGTTCATTCACCTTGTGATAGTTTATTAAAGTTCCTTTTTCAGTATTATAACATCTTGACAACTTCTACTTCTTCTTCAAGTGCTATATCAAGTTCACTACTAAAACGGCAATTCTAAATTTCGATACAAAAGTTAGAAATCGTTTTACGAAGGCAGGATGAAAAATAGTGTGACTGGAAAAGAAAGAATTTTGTTTTTTAATTTAACTTAATTTTTATTGCGCCATATAATTACCTTTTGATTCAATAAACTTATTCTATAGTTTTTTTTTATAGAATTTCAGTTAAAATAGCAGAAATGATTAGATTTTTAAACAATTTTGTCACCACCAGGCGTGTGCCATTACAGAGACCCTTTTTTGTGTTGTGGTTTCATAAAAACATAATTATTGCCCCTACTTTTAAGTTTAATTTGTGAGGTGATATTCCTCGTTGATGTTTGTAGTATCTTCATTTCGGGAGCAAAGGAAACTCTGCCTATTAGGTAATCCGACATTGGTGAAAACCCACTGATAAAGGAAGACGTGCAAGCGAAAGCTTAAAAACCGAATTATGTTCAGCAGTAATAAAGGGGTAGACAATCAAAATTTCGGAAAACTGATTTATTTTTATTTTTATTTTTTTATTTTATGTAAATTTTAGAATCGTACACAGGTCGAACCCAATAAATACGACTACAAATAATATATAATGAATTCTTAAGATTTCTATGTTAAACAATATAGAAATACATACACATAGATATACAACAAACGAATTCATATGGATGAATCGTATAACCATATTAAATTTACAATATTACATACAATATTACATATAGATTTTATATAATTAATCAATATTACGTACAAATATGAACACTCTTGGAATTAATTACGAATTTGAAATAAATTTACTTATTAAGTTGTTTTTGAAAATCTGATTTGAATCGTAAAATGTGTCTACATTAGGGCAGTTACTATTAAATGTAGATACTAACCGATGCATTGGTGAGTTTAGCAAGAAATTGGTTCATTATGCAAAAGGTTGGTATAACAAGTTATATATACGTAAGTTTTTAGAAGGGAGATTGAAATGAATCTTACTTAATAACTCAGAATTGTCGATATAATTATTTAATATCTTTTTGAAAATCATTATGTCGGTAATCTCTCTCCTGTTTTCTAATGACATTATATTTAGGTATTTACACCTGGAGTTCTACGAACGATCAGTCAGTGGAAATTTGTAACATAGATAATTAGTGAACTTTTTTTGAACTCTTTCAAGTCTTATTGTGTGATTGATATATTGCGGGATCCATACTGAGCTACAATAGTTCAAGTTACTTAAAACATAAGAATTGTACCAAACAATAATTGGTTTTAAGTTATTGAAAAAAAAAAGTATTTAACAACAGGGTCGTGTATAGGAATCCAGAACACTCCCAGATATTGATATTAAACGTAATCCAACAACTTTATATTCTTGTCTTCCGACTTTTCTAGGAAATAAAGTGCGGAAGTTTCTAGACACATTTTCGCAAAAATTTCGTAAAAATATTTTTTTGCAAAAAAAAAAAAAGTGTTTGCTAATCTACGTGTCAATAGCTTTCATTTGATACCCCACTCATATTTTTATACAAGGTGTCTCAAAATAAATTTTATATTTATTTAGCTTACTGCGTGATCGCAACGTATCCGAGGGGCGCGGGGGTTATGTCAATCGGTAGCCTGGCTCTTGGGAATTCAGTCGCTATGGAGCGTTTCTCGGGAGCAGACCACGCGTTATGCGTGCGAGAGTTTTACAAAAACGGTGATTCGGCGACTGTAGCGCGTAGAAAATTCTGCAGTATTCGAGGTTTTCGTCACTTAAATGATGCGCCAAGCACTCCTCTCATTCGACATTGGGTTAAAAAGTTTGAAGAGACTGGTACAACGCTGGATAAATCAAAATCCGGGCGACCTAGGTCATCAAGAACGGTAGAAAACGTGGAAAATGTTAATCAGTCTGTTCGTGACGACCCGAACCTTTCAATTCGGAAGCGCGCAAGTGCTTTAAATGTACATAGATCATCATTACATCGCATTATGCACAAAGACCTAAAGCTGCAGCCCTACAAAATTCAATTGGTGCAAGAATTAAAGCCCCAAGATGCCAGTCAGAGGCTTAATTTCGTAAATCAGGTGATTGAGCGATTTTCAACGTTTACCAACATTTTGTTTTCTTAATGGCCACGTAAATAAACAGAACTGCCGCTACTGGAGTGCAACGAATCCGAAACGCAAACATCAGAAACCCCTACATTCGCCTAAAGTGACTGCGTATGGGCTGCGATGTCGGCGCGAGGAATTATTGGCCCTTACTTTTTTGAAGACGAAAGGGGGCGTGCAGTTACAGTGAATTCAGAGCGTTATGTGGAGATGTTAGACAACTTCTTGGTACCTGAACTGCAAAACTTTCCTGGCTATAACCAAAGAACATGGTTCCAACAGGACGGAGCAACTTCACACACGTCCAATATGTCTCTGCCACGTGTTCGTGAAATTTTCTCAGGCAAATTGATCTCCCGGAGAGGTGACATAAATTGGCCTCCACGCAGTCCAGATTTAACCCCTATGGACTTTTTCCTATGGGGTTATCTTAAATCTAAAGTTTACGCCAATAAACCGACTTCACTGGCGCATTTGAAAGAAAATATCCGTCACGAAATGGCAGCCATCCCTGAGTCCACCTGCCGAGACGTCATAAGTAATTTTACTGTTCGATTAAATGAGTGCCGAGAACGCGAGGATCTACATTTAGACGATATTATTTTTAAGAAATAAATCCCCAAAAAGTGTATTTTAATAATTAATAAACATTTTTTCTATATACGGCTTACTTTTTTTTTAATCGATCCACTAAATATAAAATTTCTTTTGAGACAGCTTGTACAATATACCTGTGGTTCTTAAACTTTTTTGATGACTGTACTCTAATGCACAAAATGACATATGTGTTATTACGTATGTACACATAATGTATGACATACTGTGTTTTAATATGAAAAATGCAAGGCATCTTCATTTTTCTGTATGACATCCGTATTAATTCTACGGAGTTTGCCTTTCATTTACCTACCCTGGTGCAGGCCTAAAAATCGGATGATGTTCGTCAGTAAAAAACACGCCAACATAAGTAAAAGACGATTTTGGAATTTTAAGCTATAATTCGGGTACCAATTTCAGACTAGATAATCAAAATTTCGGAAAATTAAAAACAACGTCATGCTTAGGAACACCTTGAAATTCAACGCATTCGAACAAACTTCATTTTTTGTCCCATTAAGATAACATGGCAACTATTTTGGGTCGCATGCCCTTTTCGAATTTTCTAGGTTTAGGATTTTTTCATCCTGAGAATGTTCCCAGGAAACCACATGCTAAATTTCAATTTTCTAGGTCACCGGGAAGTACGCAAAAAACCTCTGGAAAGGCAGACACCTCAGCGTTTTTATGTAGAGTGGAACTCCAATATTCGTCCACGCCAATGTTCGTCTTTTTTGATATTCGTTCTTTTTTTTTTTTTGATGAAATTTTTGTTTGATATTCGTGCGAAACATCAATATTCGTCCCACCTGCCACCACTGACGTGGCCGCCGAGTCAGCTGATCGTCTGTTAATTGGCTCAGACTCGAGCAGTGATTAAAGTGTGCGCACTAACTCTCGTTTAATACTTTATTTTGTTTTTAATATTTACGAGTTTTTACAGTTAATATTTTAATAAATACAGTACTGTAAGTCACCGTGGGTCGTAAAGAGTCAGATAAGGGACAAGCAGATGATGGGCCGGTTCCAAGTGCTTAAATTAAGAAATTTGCCCAAGTAGACTGCCACTTGGGCAAAAATGCAGGTCTTCATCGAGAAATTGCACCTAAACATCGCTGTAGTTAATGAGCGTATCAATTCATTTGATGACGATGTATTTGGACACTTTTGGAAAATATTAAAAAACAAAGCAAAACAAACTTCATTGGATAACTTCTTTTAAAAAAATGAGTGCTGGTGAATCGTCTGAAAATGCTATTGAATCATTAGGAAATCAATCACCAGAATCCCCTTCCAAACAATAGTTTGACCCCTCTAAAATATTATAAACAATGATTGTTTTTAAACAATCATTGTTTTTTCATCTAAAAGGTAAATTTCGTTTTAAAATTTTATTTATGTATGTATTTATCTAATTAGAATGTATTTGCAATGATTTCCGAGATTTTTCGAGGGATTTTGTTTGTTTGTTAAAGAATAGATAAGCAAAATTCGGGGCTGAGGACGGATTTAACTATTTTATTTAATTCTTATGGGAAAAATTCGTTTGATATTCGTCCTTTTTAATATCGGCCTACCCACAAAAACGGATTAATGACGAATATCTTATTCGTCATTATTATAGGAGTTCTACTGTATATAGATAGATTGTTAGTATTGTATAAGAAACTTTTAATCTGTGTGAGTTATATGTAGCGTTAAAATTACATTACGATACTGAAAAATTTTAGTTTTACGAAGAAATTTTACGTTACTGTTGTGGTTGTGAAATTTAAGTTACGATATGTTAGCAATAAACGAAATGTTAGGAGCAAATAAAATCAAAGTTATGCTTCTGTTTACCAGCATTTTGTTTGGCAATTATGATAAAAGCAAGTAGAATAATCTGAAATTTTATTTGTTGTTTTATTGATATGATAAAAAATGTTATCAACAATATGTGGGGTAAATTGAAATCTATCTTTAACCTGTTAATCCAGCTTCATTATCGCAAGCGAAATTTCCAATTTAAAAAACATTTTTATAACGGTATATCACACTTTTTTCATTTCACTTTCTGATAAATATACTAGGACAAACACTGTAATCGCAGCTTCGCTACCGCAAAAAAATTAGCCGTAGTCGGTCTTGATCGGGCCCATGTTGAAATGGGTTCAAATCAAGTTCGGTGTGAATAGTTTTAGTGAGGGTCCAAGTATATTTTTTTGGTTTTATTCTACAATTTTATAAATATGTGCTTCTTATTGAAATAATTTAAGTAAGGGCTTATTTATAAATGCCCTTAATAATACAGTCACTTGATGACTTAATTCGACAAAATGTCACATGCAGAGACCCAGTTCTCTTCTCCTCACCATATCAAGCCAGCCTAGCGTGTCACGATAAAAACTTACATGGTCACGTTTATATATATTAAAAATAAAACGAAGACAGGTAATCTGAACTTTCTGAATCCTACTTGAATCTACTGTTGTTAAGCAAGGGCCTTATACGATATCTCCATAGACTATCTGTCAACACCTGCTTAATTTTAGTGGACAAAGAGAATCTATTCATAAATAAATTATGTTAAACTAAAAATGCTTTCCGTTTTAAAACATTTATAAATAATACTCCAGTTTCGACAGTTAGACTTATATTGTATAACTTTGTTATGAATCCCAACATCTCCTAATGCTTGTAAGGCAACGGAAATCTCTTTGTTGTTAAAAATAAGTGCAGATGATTTTGCTTCATTGATCAATAGACAATGCTGTTTGGCATAGGTTGATACATTTTGAAGATAACCATTTAATTGACTGAGCGCAATATTAAACTGGCTAGGTAGAAAGGATTTCATTACCTGGGTATCGTCAGAAAATATTGATATTATGCTATTTTGAGAAACAGTGTAATGGTCAAAAATATAAATAATAAAAGACAGTGGGCCTGAAATGGAGCCTTCAGGTACTCCTTTAAATAGTCCCCAAGGGACCAGAAACAGTATCACTCAAGACTACCCTTTGAATATGGTCGGTAAGGTAACTCGAAATAAAAGCGAGCGCAGTATCATCGAAACTAATGTATTTTAGTTTAGAAATAAGAATTTTGTGAATTAAACAATCAAATGCTTTTCGAAAACAGAATCATAAACGTCATCCAACGTCTGTCAATCGCAGTAACAATTTCATCACAAATATTAAGTAAGGAGATAGTAGTACCTACTATAGCCAATTTTGAACACAGATAAATTCGGAGGAATTATAGAATGCTCAGTAATAAAAGAAAAAATTTGTCTATTTACTATTTTTTTAAAAGTACTTTGCTAATAAGTAAAATACTAATAGGGCATATGTCATTACAGAATGTTGGATTAGAAGTTTTGGGTAAAAGGTGAATTAATGCTACTTTCCATGGATTGGGAAATATGCCATGTAATGCAGAAATGCAAAAATTAAGAATATGAGTTATATGAGGGGAATGCGTTATTTTGGAACTATATTATTTCTGTGAACTGTGTTGATTAGGTACAGTGAAAGAAAGTATTTCATATCACTACAAACGAAATAAAATTTCGGTAAATTTTAGGGTACCCCTTTGATCTGGGTTCCAAGCCTGTGCTCCTACTTAGTTACGTCTCAGGTTGTACCTGTAATAATTCGTTATTTTACGAAGGAAAATCCATCTTTATATAACAGAACTTGTTTGAAATTATTCACGACTTCCACTGGTAATAACTTCAAATTTCCTCCCGGAACTTGCTATTTGTAGCAGGATATGAAAAAAATACATTTATGTACGTGATATTTGATGAAAATTCTCACAAAAGAACATTTTTTCACATGCACGTAATAACAAGCCGCAAATTTCGTCTCTGAGCATTTTTTAAACACAGACAAAATTAAACAAACTTTATAACATTATTACGTTTAAATTAAGTTTGAAACAACAAGTTTTATGATCTTATTATTTCATATGTAAATTCTGTGTTATCATTATGAAATAATTGTCAAACATCCGTCTGTAAGCTTATATTCTAGAGTAAATAAATGAACATTATTAACGAAATTTATGGTACAGAAATATTTTAAATCTTTTCATGCCAGTGACTCAATAATTTTTTGTCTAGTATATTTTTATCGTATGTGATAAACATCTGTTAAATTATTATCGGTTGTGCTGAACACTACGATGATTTGGGAATTATCTTATCGGCTAATATGAGAATGATAAATATTTAAAACTCAATTTAAGAGTATCAGGGATATGATGAATAGAAATATCCGAAATTTCACGGTGAGACATCATGTAATAAAGAAATAATACAAATACTCGGTTGATTCCACTAAATTTTCGATCTCTCTCAATACTGATATCTCAACTTTGTCATTGCAAATTTATTACAATCAAAATCGAGCAAAGAATTATATTAATTTACGATAGTATTTTCAACGAGATATTCAAGCGATGGAATCTGATCAACGACATGCCAGCACACTGTCACGAGCAATTCGCGGTTTTCAATACCCGGAATTTAAGCTGCGACTGCAACAACTTAAGCTACCTTCTCTTTCCAAAAGAAGAGCGAGAGGTGATCTCATCCAAACATGAAGAATTCTAGGGAACCATTTTTCCCTTAACTTGCGCTATATGTTCTAGTTACTAGATACTAGACTTCGCAGACATGCCCTTAAAATGAGCCGAAAAAAAAAAACTGAGTCAAATCAAACGGTTTTCCCGTGAAAATTGTCTTACTAACAGAGTTTTCCAAAAGTGGAACGAGTTGCCGAGTGACATTGTGTGTACTGTGTCAGTGAACTTTTTCAAAAAACTGTTTCGAATCCTACTTACTAAAATTGTAAAATGGTTTGGTTTTTTCCTTTAGCTATTTTTTTCTATACCTTAGTATAACTATGAAAGAAAGTTCGAAGAAAGTAATATGTCAAGGTTCTGAAACCTTCCAGAGGTAACGAAGCTAACGGCAAAGCTGAAGTCAAATAAGCACTCTCGGAAAAGAAATGCAACAAAGCACCAAGAAAAGACGGTTTGACAGTGAAAACTCTTAAACTAGACTGCGATAAACTGCTTGAAGTCATAAAATCCATGTTCAATTCATGTCTTAATTAGGTACTGTACCGGACCAATGAAATGAGGCTTCAACAATTCTACTACATAAGAAAGAAGATACTTCCCAACTGAGTAATTACAGGCTTACCAGTCTACAGAGCCACTTGTATAAGCAATACATAAAAGTCGATATAAACAGGCTTACAACCAAATAATATTTGTAACAACCAGTGGAACAAGCTGGTTTCAGGGCAAGGTTCCGTCTAAACAACCACTGGCACTGATATTCGTTGATTTCGAAAAAGCTTTTGATACTCTTGAACTATGGTCATTACTAGCAGAATTAAATGATAATAGAATAGGAATAATAATAGATTATAGCTACAACTAGATAATATAATATATCAACACTAAGGTAACAGCTAGTATTGTACTACATGATAGATCAAAAGTAATGAAAAATTAACTAGGAATGAGACAGGGAGATACAATTACCCCGAAACTGTTTACTGCAATTTTACAGTTCTACATATTGGGGGGAAAAAGAGCATTCAGATTAATGGTGCCAGGTTAAATTGCCTAATTTTCGCCGAAAATGGGTGCGTTTTGTTGGTGGCTGGTTAGAAGTACTAGAATTGATGTGCCAGAAAACGACAATTTTGTTCGTGAAGTAAACATGGAATGACAATTGCATGGAGGTTAAGTCATATGGTTGTAGAACAAATAACAAACATATTTCACCTAAATGGATAATCTAAACAATAAATGCAAAATAGAAAAACTTTACATTTGATTCAAATATTCTAGAACGTAATGTTTTATAACAAATAATTGAATTGTACAACATTTTAAATTTAGATTTAACAATACTGTTTTAAAATCATATAGGCAGATATTTATTTTAGGACACAAAATGAGAAAATACCAAGATTTATTTCTAATACATTTAAAAACCAAATGAAAACAACTGCATTCAAATATAAGTTTTCATCCCCACCACAGTTATTCATTTCAGTCGTTAGTCCTCAAATCATCGAATGAGTAAAATGAATAGAATGAGAATATTGTCTCAACAAAACGCGCATTTCGGTTCACCCGAAAACCAGAATTGGCACAACAAAACCCACTCATTATTGTTGTCGTATCAAATTGCGTTCATTTCAAATGCTGCAGGAAATAAATAAGGCAGCTAAAATTTGAGTCTCAGGATCAACAAACAAAAAACCAAAATAATAACATTGTATTCATCGGTTGATGGCTGCAAATATTTTGGCAAGAAATACCAATTCATTTAGAACACCATTTGTTTTTGCTTTTTACTTGCCCGACCTTAATATATAAGGATCAAGTATTGTAATCGCGAAAATTTTCGATGAACAGATTTTGACTGACCACGTTTCATGGTCCAGGGAATTCAAAAAACCTATGTGTTTGTATGCGCTATAACTCAAGAACGGTTCAGCTTAGAGAGTTCGTTCTAGCACTAAAAAATTCTCTTATTAATTGGAAAAAACCTTATTGTTTTTTGTAAAGATCCGAAACTGGAAACAGAAGTTATTGAAAAAAAAATCGTAAGTAGTAAACCAATCTTTGAACAAAAATTTGTATAGATGAATTTGTATATGATGGATGTTCGCGTTTCATGTTCCAGGGACATTTACACAATATACAGTTGGAAATTGGTCAGAGGAATAGGTTTGGAGGTAATGTTTTCGGGGTTTTCGGTTTTTATGATCCGGCTAGTCTAGCCGAGGTGTCCCTTCGCCTATGGTTTGATTATGGAAGTATTATATTTTTTCCACGACTATATAGATATACGTTCATTACAGGCGTGTCAGTGATTAGTAAAAAGATCACATTCCCCACTCCTTTTATTACACCCCGCTGACCTGTTACGTAATGAGCTCATTACGTAACAGGTTGAGCTCATTGCATAGCAAGTTCAAGAAGTTATAAACTGGTTGAAAGCATATGTCAAATTATTGTTAGGTTGTAAAGGAATCCGGATTAAAATTAAATAATATAAAGTTGTCGAATTTTGCAAATATATTTTTTGATGGAGTTGGTCTTGGTCAGTCAGTTAACCAGTTGAAGCAAGTATTGTTATTTTAACTGATTTTACATTCCGTATAACACATACATGACCGTTGCTTAGGCAATGTAATAAATAAGTTGAAAACAACTGTCAAATTATTGTTAGCTTTTAAAAGGAATTGAATAAAAATTAAATAAGGAATAAAGTTATAGTCGTGAAAAAAGTATAGTATGAAACTTACATGGAATAGTCATTTCTCAAAATGATATGAAATGAACATCATTCCATGTTCGTTGCATAATATACCATTGTTCAATTACATGCATATTTAAGGTATCCAGTTTATTCAAGTTTTCACAAGTCAAAAATGCTATTACGGATGGAAGCAATCAATAGATGAGGAGAGTTTTAGAAATTTGATCAAAGAAGTTTATTTTCTTATTTGCATATCTTGCTTTATAAAAATTAAACGATAAGAAGGAAATACCTATAATAATGTGGGAAATTTTTTTAGATTATCTTCTGCGAAACATGATAAACTTCCCAAATCATAACACTTTGCTCTGAAATATTGCCTTATTGATAGTTTTTACTTTTTATGTCTACATCTAAGTGAAATATATGTGATCAACTTGTAAATCACACTTCTATTCATGTATAAAACGAATATCTTTGATCTAAAAAATTATATGCAAATGGTTTTCCATACGCGAATTTTTTCCATCACAAGTGAAGAGATATGAATCATATTGTTTGAAACCAGCAGACTGTTAAAGGGTACTGGTTATTTTTTGCATCAATACACGAGAGAATTTTCAAATTGGTTTTTTGCATTTTAACAAATTTTTATTTAACTACTATTACACAGAAATTGTTTCATGAAATGCATTAATTGTTAAATAAAAGCACTAAACTTTTTTATTAAAATTGATCGATAGGATATAAGATAGCTTGATGGAATTTAATGTTTAATGAGCAATTTCTGATGTAATGGATTATTAAACAATTTGCGAAATCCTTGTAAAGTAACGCACTTGAAACCGTAGAAACGTGAAAATAACGTATGTTCCCGCGTTGTGTTTTTATTATTTTTATTCCCGAGTAATACAACGTTAACCGTCGAAATAAACAAATGTTGCCTGGTCAAGTTGTTTTCATAACTTAACGTTAAATATTATACGTATGTTTTTAAAAGCTGCGAACGATGTACGAGGGCTAACTTATAAGTTTTTACAAAATAACAAAGAAAAATGTTTTTTGGAACACCCTGTTATATTGCTTTTCAAAATATTTGCCTTCAAGATTTATATACTTTTGCATGCGTTCAAACAAATTCTCGAAACATTTCTTCCACTCTGAAGTTGGTATCTCAAAAACATGGTTTTCGAAGGCTTCAACAGTTCTTGAGGTGATGAAAATCGTTGTTCACGCATTTTTTGTTTGACATTGGGAAACAAAAAAAAGTCGTTAGGGGATAAATAAGGTGCATACGGGCAATTAGATATTAATTTGATTTTCTTCCCTTTCCTGTTTAAATTGAATTAAACAGCCTGCCAGCATCTCCTACTCTCTTATTTATTTCCTCATCCATCTTTCCATCCTTATTATAACTCCTCGATATTTGAAGGATTGTACTTGTTCTATCTGTATTCCCTCTATTTGTATGCTGTGTTGCTTCTGGTCTTTACTGATAAACATGATTTTATTTTTTTCTTCACTTATTTTCATATTTTTCTTCTTTAGTTCTTGATGGTATATAATTAGCACTCTGTATTTGAATATTATTTAAAACCGTGAAATTTTTTGTTTGCGCATGCGTTCATCGTTTTATTATGACAGTTTTACTTAACCTAACCTTTTTTTTACCGACCGCCAACATATATAAAGGAGGTATTGTGATCATACCGATTTTGACATTTCGAGATTTCGTTGGATCTCCACGAATTGAGGTTCCTACATAACGTTTTGACAATTTTTAGCATGATGTTTGTCGGTCTGTCTGTCTGTCTGCCCGTCTGTCCGTCTGTATTTCTGTCCGTCTGTCTGTCTGTCCGTTCGTCTGTCTGTATAGACGTGCAGAGCAAATTCAGCTAAAAGGATTTTTATGAAAGTTCTTATTTAAGCTTTTGACATGAATGGCACTAGTTGATCAACTTTTGGTAAAAATCGGTAGACTAGAAATGGAAGTTTACTCGTGTCGATTTTAAGATTTTTGCGAATTTTTCATAACAGAAAAATATTTATAAAAAAATTGTTTAACAATAATTGCTATAAAATCAATAACTAACAACTTTTATTTGAGATATTTTTTGATAAAATAAAAAAAAATTAAAAATTTTTCGAAATATTTTCATATATATTTTTTCATACTTATATGTAACGTTTCCATGGTCATGATAAATAATATCTCTGTTAAAAAATATTAGGCCAAGATATTTTTACTCTGCTGCTAGAATGTATTTTATACCAGTACTTTGTGATGGCGATCGGTCCTGTGGTGGCCACAGCTGATTTTTTTTATATCATGTTCGAAAATAACTAATAATTATACAACAAACTAACCTCAACATAAAAAAGACCAAGACGCAACAACTGAGAGCCACAAGTTGGCGCACGCGCACTTTAACAAATCTATATAGAAAGACAGAGTAATTGAATCATGTTCCACTTGCCTCGTCTTTAAAACCTAGTTTTTTTTTCATACTATCACACACAAATGACTTCGATTCGAATGCAAAAACTTTAATATTCCAAGTCAAGACGTTAATATTAACTCTAGTGTGATAAGGCCTTAAGACTGTACCAGGGGCGCACAGAGATTTTTGGCTTTGGGGGAGGTCCAATTATACATAATTTTTATAAACACAGGGCTAAATTTCAATTTCAAGTGAAGAGCAAAAAAAAGGTCCTCCCTTCTAAATTTTAAGTGAAGAGCAAAAAAAAGGTCCTCACTTTTAAGTTTTAAGTAAAGAGCAACAAAAAAGGTCCTCACTTCTAAGATTTAAGTGAAGAAGAGCAAAAAAAAAGGTCCTTACTTCTAAATTTTAAGTGAAGAGCAAAAAAAAAGTCCTCACAGTACCGGGAGGGGGGGCTCCGGACCCCTTGGACCCCTCCTCGTGTGCGCCCCTGGATTGTACCTCGGTACAGTCGTATATTTGTAGCCTACTTTTTAATCAATATATCAATTAACCGATATGAAAATTTAACTAGATAAGTTAAATACTATTATTAAACTTATTTTTACAATATAAACAAAGATGTCTGATTGGCAGATCAGTGTTTTGTTTAATACACTCTGTACAGACTGTCTACTTTAGATATTTGGTATAATTAGTTAGATAATACGTTTAACGATTTCTGTTGAATTACAGAAAGTTATTTTAAAATTATATTGATGCAATTTTTTGATAATAATCGAAAGTTGTTTAAAATGTACTATTACATAAATCTATTTGGAACTTAGCGTGTATATCTACAAAGAATGGCAAATGTCACAACTAATAGCAAACTTCCGATCTGAGCGCCAACTCTTATCAAAGTCACTGACTTATAAAATGCCCCCCGTACACCAGAAAAGATATTGTAGAGAGAGAATATGGCATGGAATGAAAGTTACCTCAATAATTACAAACGGTTGCAGTATGAGGAGAAAAACAGAAGGGACGAAAGAAGGAAAATATTAAGAGAATGCTGAGAAGAAAGAATGAAGGAAGAACAAAAGGGTAAACTGTCGGAATGGGGAGAAACAAAGAAAGAGTACTATTGGAGATGTGGGATGGACATAAGGGAATCTGAGCGAAAGAGAAATGGAGAAAGAAACATAGTAGAAGAATTGAGGAGGAGAGACAAGGAAGTACAGGAGCAGGAAAGAACAGTAAGAATAGACAATTCAAGGAATGTGGAAAGGTATAGAGAGATAAGGACGGTAGGAATACCTAAATATTTGAAAGGGAGGAGAGGAAAGGCAGGGGGCAGAGTTAGAAGGATTGCCAGATTAAGATGCGGAAATGAAGAACGGAGTAATAGGTATTGGACAAAACCAAAGGATAGGCTATGCAGAATGTGTAGGGAGGAGGAAGAATCCTTGGAACACCTTACAAAAAGATGTGGAAAGATGACAAAATGGGAGGGAGAGATAAAAGAGCTGTTGAGTGAAGAAGAAAAGGCAGAAAATTGGGTGAGAGTACTCGAGGAAAGAAGGAAGGAATGCGGAGAGGTAAGACAGAACTGAGAACAGGAAGGAACAGAGAGGCAAAGGAGGATGAAATAAAAGAGGGAAGGTAAGCGAAGAAAGAGGGGAAGAACAACTGGAGTCAAGAAGGAAGGAGACCGGAGACGGAAGCCGAAAAGAGAATAGGAAGAAAGAGAGGAACACCGGAAGAAGAATGCAGAAGAAGAAGAAGAAATAAAGTCATAAAATGTATTATATTATTATTATTATGATTATTTTTTAATGTACTGGTTAAAACCCTAAACGCCGCAAGGCCTAGGGTAAATAAAGAATTATATTTACCCTAGTATATAAATATATACAAAACGGTTGCACATTAGACCATTAAGAAGGTGTAAAGAATTGGTTAGTCCGCCCGGACAAATTATTTACCTATGACAGACTTTCACAAACCAACCGTCACGAGAATTTCTTTGAAAGGGGCTGCAATCGTTTTTAGGGATTTTAAAGGGTACTTTGCAGGCAACATTTGTGAGAATCCAAATAATAAAATAAAATGAGAAACCTTACGTTTCAGCACGTAACTTTAGAAATATATTTTTTATGGTTAATTGTTCAAGGAGGAATTTGTTCGGAGTTATTGCTTAATAACTTTGAACACTAGCATCTTCTTGAACAATGCTTAAACCCTTTTTCCTAAAATCGCTACCAGCCTTCAAATATATACTCCTGTCTCTCTGAAGACGAGGTCAGAAAGTATTCAGTCCGGTTAGCGTTAACATCTAAGTTGTTGAATTCTTAGAGGCACTGTGTTGACATTCTGGTGGTCTATCCGATTCTATTTGTTTTAATATTAGCATTATTTTTACCTATATTTTAATCTTTCAAATTTACTCTTGTAAATAGTATAATAATAAATCAAATTCATTAATTTTAAACCGTCTTACTTAACATGTGTAAACCTTCACCTTTAAGAACTTAAGGGAACAGCTAAGATCCAGACTAATTACAAGATGCCTGATCAGTCGGTTGGTAAGTACCTATACATATCATTTAATTCACATATCGTAATGATGAAACCTGGATAACACTCAAGCCTAGTACCCGAACTCCTTTACTCAGGAATCTCATTTCAGTTTGAGATCAGACTTTATATAATATCACAGGCTCGTTATCTAGTTGATAATAAATGGTACGTTGTAAAGAAACGGATCAGAGCTCGTTACAAAGGTACGGACATTATGAAAGGATAAAAAAGGTGACAAAAGTGTACCTAAAAACAAAGAAATAACTAAACACAGAAATAGTAACATTTTGTTGTGTTTCACTATTGTGGCGCCCGCTCCTGGCCCAGGTAGGGTAGGAGTACACGACGACACACAAGGATTGACTTTGAAATGTCAAAAATATAAGGGCGCAATGCGCGGTACGGAGAATGTATTATAATAAAAAATAAGGTCAGGTTCTTGGTGCAAATGCGTTACCATTAAATTGAATAAAAGAGAGAAAAAGTTTTGGGGATCGCTAATATGTTAGGGAAATTTACAGTGTAAAAATAATAATGAAAGGTGGTGTATCGATGCCAGGAATAATAATAATAAAAATTATTATCAAAAAAATAGATGGAAAAAAAACTTAATCAAAAACATAATTGAAAAAAAAATAATTTGTACAAAAAAAAATAAAATAATTATAATTGTTGCGGACTGCAACAATTAATAGCGGTAAGCGCGACGGTGAAGACGGTCGATTACACTGTAAATTAATCCCACCATAAATTATAAAAAATCTTGATTCTAAATTTAAAGAAAATTTTATATTAAAAATCTACAAGAAAAGGGATGAATTTAAATGATTTCTCAACGCAAAATGTTGAGAAATGGGTACAGATCTACTAGTAAATTTAAAACAAATATATTAGGCTAAATTAAAAAATTAAAAAATTATTTAAACAGAACGAACGACAAGTAGAAACGGTGAAACACGCGTTTGTTCTGAATTGCAGCGACTATATGACGTCACTCAATAAAATGATAAGTTTTGAATTAAATGTTAATGTGACAATTTTTATAAATAAAATTTAGAAAATATTAACAACCCTTCTCTCTAGGTCTGACAAAAATGCAGGAATTAACTAATTACTGCCATAATAACCGATTTTAACCACACAAAGAAATCGGGAGGGAAAAACTCCAGAAAAAATAACTTTAACCAAATATAATTTAATAATTAATATACCCTTATATATATTAATTAACAACACAAATCAGGGGATCCTGACTAAATTTAACTGATTTTAAAATCTTACACCTTACACCTTGATAGAGAAAATATTAATGATAAAAATGCATGATTTGGCTGGAAGGTGTCTTACCAGCGGCTCTAAACAAGTTATATTTTAAGAAAAACAAATGGTTATTTTAAATAAATTAAAATTAGGTTTAAATTAATACAATAATAAATTATTATAGTATTATATAATATTATATAAAATATTATTGTATCAGGTAAAGAATATATGGTAATATATTTGTATTTTGGAAATAAAATATAGCGAGGTTCTAAAGATGTTTTTTCTATAAAATGAATATTTATTTAAATTAAGTAAAATGGATAATTAAGCGGAAATAAAATATAATTTGAAATATAAAATAAAAAATACAAGGTGGAACGCCCTAAGCGGGAGCTTCAACTATTATTCATTTTACTGACTAGTTTTGGCTCTCGCCATTGTCAAAGTTAATTCATTAATTCACTATGTAAACATAAAATTCTTACCGTATTTAATTTGAAGAGTAGAGTAAATGAAAAACGAAGTGATTATGACTATGATATAGAAAACATTGTTGCCCATTATTAGTGCGCACTTCTTTATTTGATATTTCAGGTTAGTCGCATTCTTCTAGACGACACCAGCAACAACTGAAAATAAAAACACATATCAGTACAAGGATCAGATGTGTTGAAAGGTGGGGATCTCTACTGGGAAATAAATTAAATTACTCCCCAAAAAATGTCAATTAACATGAAAATACATGAGTCATTGTTTACTTGTTAAATATTCTTAAAAAGTTGATTCTAGTAAATGAATTTTAATTTAAGAAGTTAAATTACAATTTAACGCTACGTACAACCCCCAGAGATTATTGGTTTCTTATACAAAACTAACAATCTGAAATAAAATTAGTGACAATCTATACATCAAATTTTGCACAGAATTTGTATCTATCTAATCGGATATTTTCGATTGTAGAAAAAATTATTGTAAAAATGTTATTGCTAAATAACTTAATAATAGGTATTACACAACATTGTTCTGTAATTTTTTAAATATATTTGTGGTTTTCAAATAATTTTTATATTTATATAGTTTTGTGTATAAATGTTCAAATAATACGTTAACAATTTTTTCGACATGATTGTTTATAGTTTAGAGCCTTCGTCGAAAAATATTATACTTGATGATAATGACATGCCACTTGGTACAAGTATTCTTTACATAAAATGAAACATTTTTATCGGCCGCACCTATATTGAGAAGCGCGGCAGATTCGAGGTGGCGGCAAAAGTAGATTACCAAGTACAGTAACTATAAGTAATTTTCACAATAGAACAAATTTTCTCCAAACATATTTGTAGAATGAAGCTTTAGCTACAATATGCCGCATGGTACACAAATATGCGTCGAATGGTTTACAAGATGGCGTCTATAACGCAAGTTGTTTATTTACAATTACATGACAGTTCTTTTGACAATTAAAAATAGCCTATTAGGTAGATAAAAATTCGCTGAAAATTTTGATGTATAGATTGTTACTAATTTTATTTCAGGTTGTTAGTCTTGCATAGGAAACTGTACAGTTGTGCGCACCCTTAAGTGAGTCACAATATAATATTTATTCACTTCAGTTCATCTTAAAATCGATGAATTAACCCTTTCTATTCGGCTCGTCAGTAATTTCTAAAACAGCCGACAAATCCACCGATGTTATCTAAATCTTAGTATTTTAGTTACATAAGCAGGGGCGCACACAGATTTTTGGCTTGGGGGGGGGGTCCAATCATACATAATTTTTATAAACACAGAGCAAAATTTCAATTTCAAGTGAAGAGCAAAAAAAAGGTCCTCACTTCTAAATTTTAAGTGAAAAGCACAAAAAAAGGCCTCACTTCTCACAGTACGGGGGGGGTCCGGACCCCTTGGACCCCCCCCTTGTGTGCGCCCCTGTACATAAGTATCATATAAAGATTGCTTAGGTTTCTAATATATACGGGGGTTACCTTTTATTTTTTTTACCCTTTGTTGTTTTATTGTTTTTTTATGTACAAATGACCACTAGATGGCAATAATGAAATGTGTTATTACTATGTTCGTAAAATTTTACATTTGTTATTGTGAAATCAGTGGCAGCTTATAAATTGACCGAGTAGTTTGTTGACAGTGAGCGTTTGAAAAACAAGTTTGTGAAAAAAATGGACATAACTCGTGAAGATATTCTTTAGTAGATTTTTTACGATTTTATTAAAAGCCTAACTCAACAAAAATATATAGATTTGGTTAGTTCTACTTTTGGTAATGAAGCACCATCAGAAAAGACTATTTATAATAGATTTGCTGAATTTCGTCGTGGTCGTGCGTCCGTCAATGATGAATCTCGTAAAGGTCGACCAAAATCGGTTGTGATTAAAAAACATCGATGCTACACGCAAAATGATTGGAGAAGACATAGAAGAAGATTAAAGAATAACATGTGACTTACCGTGAGATAGAGGCATCCTTAGTTAGTTAGTTAAAATTTTTGGCGCACAGCAACAAAGGCTATTTGCGCCTAACGCAGCCCATCTAAATGACTACACTACATATTAAAAACAATAAATCAGACAGTAAATAAATAAATAGAATCATTAAAAATACGCATACTCAATAAAAGAAATCTTGCACGGACAAATACAAATAAATAATATAAAAAGTCTGTTCGAAAAAATGAACAGACGCAGGTGATGGTAAGAGGCTGTAAAGGGGCCAATTACTATCGAATATCACAGTCAATAACTAGGAACACTTTAAAATAAGGTGCAAGACTTCACACATAAAACAATAAGTTCGATTCTCTCAGGAAGAGTATCAGCCTGTCCAGGAGTACCCTGTCGTTACCTAAAGCAACTGACAGGTCATAGCACAGGCCTAACCTCTCCCTGATATCCTCGAACTGAGATAGAGGCATCCTTTGGTATATCGCAGACTGCAATACATTGATTTTGCATGAACATTTAGATCTGTTCCCGATGGATTCCGCATAATTTGACCGAAGCTCAAAAGAAAGGCTCGTGTTGATTAGTGTAAGTATATGCTAATAAAAATTCAACTTAGGCACTGCAAAATCCGTATAAAACATCGTCACAGGTCACGAAAGTTGGATTTATTCATATGAACCGGAAACTAAGCAACAGTGCACTGTTTGGGTCTTCCAAGATGATCCGAAACCCATAAAAGCTGTTCGTTCACGAAGCACTTCCAAGAAAACGATCGCTTGTTTCTTCGGTTGTACTGGACATGTCGCACATGGTAGAGGATTGGAGAACAGTTAATGCTGAATGATATACAACATTTTGTTTGCCAGAAGTCATCGACAAAATCAGGAAAAAAAAACCAAAAATGTCATTCTTCATCATGACAATGCAAGCTCCAACACAGCACGTCAAACAATTGATTATTTGAAGGAGACAAACATCGAATTAATGTCTCATTGCCCGTATTCACCTGATGTATCCCCTGACGATTTTTTTTGTTCCCCAATGTCAAACAGAAAATGCGAGGACATCGACTTTCATCACCTCAAGAAGCTGTTGAAGCCTTCGAAAACGATGTTTTTGAGATATCAACTTCAGAGTGGAAAAAATGTTTCGAGAATTGGTTTGAACGCATGCAAAGGTGTGTAAATCTTAAAGGCGAATATTTTAAAAAGCAATAAAACAGTTTGTTCAAAAAAATTTTTGTTCTTTCTTAATTTTTGAAAAAAATAAAAAAATAGCCCTCGTATTAATTATTAACGATCTTCTTTGTAAATATACGATTCCGGCAAATTTCTTACGAAACAAAATACCCGGATTGTTTACGTTTGTATTAGAACCGTATTTATTTTAAAAATAATTAGATTAAGGGGGATAACAGTATAAGATATTATAAAACATTGAGATAAATTAAGTAAATATAAACAATGTTCTTTTGTAATAAATTGCACAGATTACTGGAAAAGTAATACTAATGACGAAATAAAATATCAGCTCTGCGCTATTTTTATAATTATCGACAAATGGAAATAGGACTAATATTACCTAAGAGCTCTAATAGAAATTACCTAACAGGAAATTAGCTTGCTGTGAAATATGAATTAGGTGCGCACTAGAAAAAAACGAAAAATATGTTCAAAACTAGGGTTGTCAACTGTTAATAACAAAAAATTGATGTGAAGTGTGAATTTTCACACATTTCAGGGATTCGCAGGTATTTAGTAACTGAATGATGATTATTTGGGATTCCAAAATAAATTTTATGTCAAAATATTTTTTTATGAATTTTAATTTGAATGCCTAATACCATTATTTAAGTTTCTAAATATGTGCAGTTTTTTTTTTTTTTATATAGCAAGGTTCATTAAGATTTTGAAAATTGCGCCTATGGCTTCCATTGGTTGCTTAAATTATATGCCCCGCCCTCTGATTTCGTATACATTCAAACATAGAATTAAATTATAATTTCAACACTTCCCACTGGTTACTAAATTTACGCTTTGAAAAAATAAATGCAACATTTACCAAAATATAACTAGAATGTTGACAAAATAATTTAATAAAAATGCAAAAAAAAAGAAAAATTAAAATTGACAGAAATCGAACTCTAGTTTGCAAATTACAAAGCAACGACGAAACGCACTACGCTACGAGCGCTTACTTATCTACTGTGTTACATAGCGAATTAAATATTTAACATATTTTAGTTAAAAACACAAAAAATGCGTTATTTTCCGAAAACATAATCTGATCAAAAATTCCTGTTGTACTGTAAAATTAGTTTTAGCCAAACAACACGATTTTAGCCAAAAATGTGCTAAAAAAGTTCTTGTCCCGCCCCCTTTTACCCGAAGGGGTTAAACTAAAAATCTGAAAAAAATATAGTTAATGTATATTTATTTAAGCCGGAATCGTACGAGAGGAATTTTTGATCAGATTGTGTTTTTGAAACATATTGCAGTTTTTGTGTTTTCGACAAAATTAATTATTTTTTAATTCATGGTTAAATTATGGCTTATAATGTTATAAATTTTTCTTATTTATAGCTAAGATAGTGCGTGTCTTTTTTTGAAATCAAAAATATAAAAAAAATAAATAAAATATATATTTTTTTTAACAGTTGCTAACCGTGGTAGTGTTGGAGTGTTCAGTTATTTTATTATACTTTACACGCTGTGCTTCAACCTATTGTTTGAATGACTTTAGATTTTTGTTTTTGAGGTATCAAAGAGGAATATATCATTTATAGTAATGAAATAATTATAAATCAAGTAACACACTGTTTAAAGTGAGAAATACGTTTTTTAAATTGAAAAATATTAGGCCATTTATCAATATATTCTTATGAATCTAATTTATTCCTTATTAATCTAATGAAGATCAATTTTTTAAGGAAACAAACGTTAACTCATAGTTTTACCAGTAGAGATTTTCGTCGAGTGCTGGTCGTGTACTGAGCGCAAAAGTCCGCTCGGGATAATACAAAAATTTGTTGTTAAATGAGAATTTTGATAATTACAGGATTTGTAATTATCTAGTAGCCAAGGCGGCTAACAGAAGATCCGAATGACGAATGTTTGGGACAACGTTTTTTTTGCTGTGATCGCGTGGAATCATATACAGTCGATTCCGCTTAATTGGGACACATCTGGACTTAGGCATTTTGGCCCAATTAAGCGGCTGCCCCAATTGAGCGAATTTCACATAAAAATTAAACAATGCATATTTTTCTTTCAATAATTTTGTTTTATAAACTCTTGGACAAAACTATAAATTACATATAACCAAAAAATATAAACTTTTAAGAAAAAATAATAATAAATTCCAAAATAAAATAATAAATAGGTACATACAATTTAATTCAATGCAAAGATTCATCAAGTGTAATCTGTCTTTTGATTTGTAACATTTAACTTCTACAAAATCAGCACAGGTATTCAATGTAGATGTAGGGCTCCCTTCATTTCCTTCCTTCATAAAATAACGCTGTAGCAGGGCCATACATTTTTTTGCCTCCTGGTTGGAGAATATGTGTAGCATAATATGTACTGTGATCTTAAATTTACTGTCCCAATTAAGCGGAATGTTGGCCCAATTAAATATGGAAATTTACTGTTGGTTCCTTGGTTTGGTTTCTGTTCTTTGAGATTTGGCCCAAATAAGCGGCTGCCTCAACTAAGCGGTGGCCCAATGAAGCGGAATCGTCTGTATCTAATAATAAAAATAAAAAAATTATGTGGAGTGTGAATTTTCACACATTTCAGAATTTTGTAGATATTTAATAAGTGTAAGAAGCCAACATAATACGGGACGTCTACGAATATTTGTTCTATTAACAATGTGTAGGTGTGGTGTTCAAAACTCGGCCCTCAGCTGTTAAAAAAAAATGATTATATTTTTAATTTCATAAAAAGATACACTATCTTATAGCCATAAACACAAAAAATCCATAACATTATTATCTATAATTTAGCCATGAATTAAAAAAAATATTATTTTTGTCGAAAACACCAAAACTGCAATATATTTAAAAAACGCAATCGGATCAAAAATTCCTCTCTTACGTTTCCGGATCAGACCAATGTACATCACCTATAATTTTTTCAGATTTTTAGTTTAACCCCTTTGGGTAAAAGGGGGCGGGACAAGAACTTTTTTAGCACATTTTTGGCTAAAATCGTGTTGTTTGGCTAAAACTAATTTTACAGTACAACAGGAATTTTTGATCAGATTATGTTTTCGGAAAATAACGCATTTTTTGTGTTTTTAACTAAAATATGTTAAATATTTAATTCGCTATATATATATAATATTCTTCTATATTATATTATATATATATAATATATATATAATTCGTTAAAAAACTTTTTTAGCACAATTTTGACTAAAATCATGTAAAAAAAAAACGAATTGAAAAAAACTTCTTTTCGTTCCTTAATCTACGTCCTAAGAGCTTTCTTTTAATACTACATAATACATTAAAAAAATACATTTCGACGACACAAAAATCGAAATTTTTAGAAAAACTAATCTGATCAAAAATTCCTGTTGAACTATTCCGGTTACCATCAATTTTAATTATGGAGAACCCCTTTGAGAGATAGGGGGGGGGGGCAAAAGTTTATTTACATATTTTTGGTAAAAAACCAATAAAAAAAATATTTTTTTAAAATAAAAATTTGCTTGTTATGACAGGCATTAAGTGGTTCTATATACCACACAAAATTCAAAAAAATATATATATATATTTTTATAATATACATAATTGTTTATAGTCTCCTCGCGATGTGTTTTACTGAACTCTCAGTATTTTTCCTGTATGTGGGTCAAAGAATTGTATATGCATGCCAAATTTCAACTTTCTATGTTAAGCCGTTTGGCTACAATTTCTACCGTACAGACAGACACATTAGTGACGTTATAAGGGTTTCTTGGTGGTCATACCTACAAAACCTTAAAAAAAAAAGAATTATAATTACTTTGGAACTATTATACATAGTAATAGATAGGTGATACAGAGAGATATTTTGGTAATAGACTAAACCCAAAGAAATTTTGCTTATTCAAGATAGCTATCGAGAAACAATTTTGCAACAATATTTAACAACATATTATTTTTATGTTTATCAAGGAAAATCTTTGATACCAAAAACATATTTATATTTGTAAACAAATCTTTGATAAAAAAACCTGGAATAATCTTTCAGTTCATCGAAATAAAAACGTACAATTTAGTCAGATTTTTTTTAACAAATAACAAATTTATCTTCATATTTCGAAATTATAATAGAGACATACTCTTTTTTCATAATCAACAATGATACAAATAGCGCTGAATCATCGATTTAGATTCAATTCTAAAGAAACGGAAAAGAGACTGATTATATTTTTATCAGAAGTATTATCTTTTACCTTAACCTCCTAAAACTAGTTTGAAAGCTATTTCAGATTGTATTACGCGAAAAAATGTAAGAGTATCATTTTGTACCTGACAATGCATAGATCGAGATAAAGGGCTTAAGTAAGTGAGGCTAAAAGTCAACCTGACTGATAGTGCCCAAAGAAGAAGAAAAAGAAGTAATACGCGAAACTAGCCACAGTTTCATCAATAATAGTTAAAATAGCCACTTCAACCATGTGAATAAAATTCGATATTTTTTCGGAAAACAGTAATCTTATCAAAAACTCCGATTATTACACTTGTCCTATTTAACCCAAAACGTATTAGGATCTCGAAAATAAGATACGACTTCGAACAATTAGATTAACGACCGTTTGCACTGGTCTTTGTTAACTCTTAACTAATAATTAAAAATATGATTTCATTGCACCGCGTACTTAATTAAGGCTTAAGTTGTTTACTATTAATTTAATCAATATCATGGGTAAGAATTATATTATAGTTAACCCTTTACTGCATGAATTTTTATTTTTGGCTGAAATAATTCATGAGCATTAGGAAATTAAGAAATTTTTATGAAAAAATAATAATTAAAATAATAATTTAGGGTTTGTGCCATACATGGAATATTATGATTCTACATTATATTACAAAAAAAAAATGATTCTGTATTATTTGCTCGTCAATTGCTAGGTGTTCTTCATTAGGGATTAAAAGCAGTCGCCCTCGAATTTTTTAAATAAAAGGTCGTATCTTCTAGTTGTCCTTTCTCAATAAATTCAGAGTTATCGTTTAAGTGCAAATTCCGCTTGATATTCTCAAATCTATTGCAGCCTATTACTTGAGATACTGCAGGATCCATTGCTGAGTATGTGGCATATATGAACATTCATGAAGTAACGTTCTGATTCAGTTTTAAAAGTAAAATAAAAAATTAAATTCGGAATGTGCCATATATGGCACACTATGCGGTAAAGGGTTAAGACTTTGACATTTGACTATAAAAGAATGATTGGTTACTAAAATTTTATTATAATTACGGATGAAGAATATATAAATATTAAATATTATAGTAATATGGATAGATACTATTTTTTTTAAATTTTATATTGCTAATAAAAAAAAAATCTCAAAGAGCAAATTATTATGATACAAAATTGCATTTTAGAAATTATTTCGTTTATTCAAAAATACAGTTTTGTGCTAAAACGACGATTTCCAATATTGGCTTATGGCTTTTATCTTAAAGTAGATACAAATAATAGTGGCTAATTGTGTATTTCACAATATATGTAGAACCAAATATGAAATCACACTACACCACCGTGGAAAATTAAACTCCCAATAATAGACCAAACACTCACAAACTACGTCAAACCAAACACTCCCAACAGTAAATACAGACAAGAGTTCAAAAATATATGAGAAACGTTCCATCCGAATACAGACTATATATATACTGATGCCACCATAAGAATTAATTAAGTCAAGATAACATACATCCACAACAACACAGTAAAAAGCTACCAACTTCCCGTCACAGTTTCCATCAACACCCGTGAAATTGAAAGCACATATGAGTCTGTTAAATATACACTAACATCTGCCGCAAATACCCTTTTTGCCATATGCACTGATTCCCTGGTAGTAGCAACCGAGGACAAAATCTAAAAATCAAATTGGAAAGTGTGAGAACAACGCAAGAGATGGTCCACCATCTTAATTCGACACGAGACGTGAACTTAACAATTGCTTGGATTCCCAGGTACGCTGGAATTCCAGGCAATAAAGTCGCAGGCAGCACTGCGAATAACAACAAAAACGCTCCACTCAGGAACATCACAACACCCGCAAAAGACTTCCAACAAATAATTAGAGAAAAGGCAAAAATAAAACAAAACTGTTTATGGACAAATGTCTCCAACAACAAACTGCGTTAAAGAAGACACAAGTATATGGAACTTGGACAGAAGTAGGAAACAACAAACTATGCTCACTAGACTGAGAATTGGGCACACTAAAATCACACGAACACCTGCTTGCACGAAGTGAACCCAAATCCTGTACACAGTGCAATACTCCTCTAACAGTGGAACATATAGTAATAGACTGTCCTATATATTGAACTAACCTAAATAAACACAAGATACCAAGCACCATTAAAGAAGCACTCCAGAACAACAACACTTTAACCACCAACTTGATCAACTTCCTAAATAAAGAAAAACTCACGAATGTAATATAAATTAAATATATATAAGTAACAACAATATATAATATATCTAATATAATAAATTTAATTAACAATAACTGACCCTAAATATCATGTTATTGAAGGGTCACTAAATAAAGATTCTTAAAATAATATATATGAAAGAATATTGTACTACCAGTAAGAGCCGGACCAAGGTATTTCTGCATCCGAGGCAAAGTACCAATATTGTGCTCCCCTCATCGGTAGTCGGTAAAAGAAAAACGAAAACCGAATGAGACGATGGCACTTAGGGATAAAATTACAACTTCCGAGGCCCTAAACAAAATTTTCTAGCCGAACCCTTTTTATGTATTATTTATATGTAATTATAAAATGCACGGGCCTTTTCTTATTATAGGTCCTGGGCTGTTGCCCCGTTTGCTATGGGTAAAATTGGTTATTTTGGCACCTTAATATAAAATATGAAAAAAAAAAAACAAGGCACTTTACCCCTCATTTCTCCATACTAAATCAATATTTATTCCATGGAGCTCGCGGTAACCCTTTCATATACCCTGAGTTACCGCGGCATTCAAGATCAAAACTTCTGGGCTGTAGTGTTTAGTATTGGCTGTATCAATGTATTGGAATGTTCTATTAATTTTATAAAATATCTTCGTTATTAGCATTTTAATTAATTGGAACGACTTTATTTATGGAATAGTTACAAAAATCTAGTAAAACAAAGAATAATACAAAAAAAAATAATTTGCCATGACGTGGCTATCTGCACAGCAGAAACATGATAATGTTGTTTGTAATCGTCCCTTACGATGAAGTTTTGTCTTATTAAGGCGCGCACAACCCTATAGTTCTCAATAGTTTCTTATACAAAACTAATAATCGGAAATAAAATTAATAACAATCTATACATCAATATTTGCAGCGAATTTTTATTTATCTAATAAGATGTTTTTAATTGTAGAAAAAACTGTTATATAATTGTAAACAAGCAAATTGCATTATAGACGCCATCTTGAAAACCAATTGACGCATATTTGCGTACTATGCGGCAAATTGTAGCTAATGCTTCATTCTACAAATATGTTAGTAACTATTTTGCTCTATTGTGAAAATTACTTATAGTTATTGTACTTGCTAGCCTATTTTTGCCGCCATCTTGAATCTGCCGCGGTTTTGAAAATAAGTGTTACGGGTAAAAATGATTCAATATTCGTGAAGAATACGTGTACCAAGTGGCATTCCAGTATCATCAAGTATAATATTTTTCGACGAAGGCTCTAAACTATAAGTAATCAAGTCGAAAAAAATGTTGACGTATTATTTGAACATTTCTACACAAAACTATATAAATATAAAAGTTGTTCGAAACCCACAAATAGATTTAAAAACTTACAGAACATTAGCTCTGATATCTATTTTTAAGTTATTGAGCGATAAAATTTTTACATGAAATGTTTCTACAATTAAAAATATCCTATTAGATAGATAAAAATTCGGTGCAAAATTTGATGTATACATTGATACTAATTTGATTTTAGATTGTTAGTTTTGTATAAGAAACTAGTAACCTCTGGGGTTATACGCAGCCTTAATGTGCAGAATCTTAAAGGAATCCTCTCATTTTGCTAACATGGTTTCTTCTAAACAAGTTTGCAATGTTAGAAAAACATCAAGAATTTGTATGTTTAATGCATTAAATGCATTTTGTACTCATTCAGTCAGTTCGTCGATTGTATTCGGTGAAGCTCAGAATTGTATAGAATTCAAAAAATCAAGATCTAATTCATTAAAATCTGGACTATTTGGCGGTTGTGATTTAAGACGATTTGGAACTTCTTCCCTGTAATTCAACACAATTTTGATCAAAATTCGCCGTTTTGATAGAACATCGGATGTCACTTTAACTTTTTTTTTGTGAAATACTTTCAACATATGCAAAAATAATTGCGCGCCAGTTGTTTATTATTTGCCTAACAATCACTTCTTTAGAAATAAAAACAAAAAGAGATCAAGATAATATTACTTTCGTTAATCCCACATTTTTTTAGGTAATGTATATCATATTTTCGAACGAAGGTAGTATTTTGTTATATATTATCATTTTGACAAGATAAGCTGGTCTTAAAAAAGTATTTTCTGTCCAGAATGAAAACAGAAATGACCACTGAAAATTGTATAATATACAAAACATAATGTTTGTGTCATAAAATTCGTTATACCTTCTATGAAAATATAAACAAAAAAATAATATAAAAAATATTTAACACATAAAATTATTGTTTATTGTGCCATATTTTTAATATATAACTATCCTATAAATTTGGTTTAAATAATATAAGATAAAAAAGAAATAGAAAAATCTTGTCTATAAAATAAAAAAGAATAAAATACTTCTTTATTATGAAAATTAAACAATCAATTGGCCAGTATTAAACAAGCCTATGAAGTAGAACCTCTTGTTTTGAATTAAAAGATGGTTTAAGTTCATTTATGTCCACTGAATCCAAGTAAAATCGATTTTCCGTATCACGTAAGGTTTTTTCACAAATACTTATTTTTTTTGCATTTTCCTAGTATTAATTCTTGGACTTTCGGTCAAATATCTAATCCACCATATTACTTATAGTCCAGTGCAGTTTCCCAAACTTTTTGAGCCGTGGAGCACTATCGTTGCTATATGCAGTGGCGTACGCAAAAAAATATTTCGGAGGGGTGAGGGGGATTTTTCACAACATCGGAATTTATACGTATTGAAAATGCGAACAATCTTGAAACGGGGTAATTATAATTTTATTTCTTTTCAAATTTTCTGGGGGAGGGGATTTTTCCCCGTAATTCCCCCTATGCGTACACCGCTGGTTATATATTTTTATATATTTTAGTGAATCTTGACGTGTGCTTTAATAAATTTCTCAGTTGATCGATACAGGATAATTGTTTCATGGCGATCTTGATAAGTTATCTGGTACGAATTATAAACTATTAGTTAAAAGCAAAAATATGAATAAAAAATCAGTTATGGCCACCATAAAACCGAACGCCATCACAAAATATACTTAACCAAAATACTATCTCACACAGAAATTATTTACCAAAACCGTGGAAACATTACATATACGTATGACAAAATAAATACTTAATAAGTATTATTAATTATTATTACTATAATAAAAATAAAGTAAATATAACTTAAAATTATTTTTTTTAAATGAGTTGTGGCCACCACAGGATTGCCCGCAAAAAATCTTCCATTTCTGTATGACCGCGTTATACCAAAAGTTTATTAACTGATGCCATTGGTCTGAGAAGCTTAAAAATGAAGTTTCATAACAATCCGTTTAGCCAAATTCGTTTTACACGTGTCCAAGGACCGACAGACAGACATACAGATAGATCGATAGACATCATGCTAAAAATAATAAAAACATTATGTAGGAACCTCAATTCGTGAACATCCATCGAAATTTAAAAATGTCAAAATAGGTACGCATCACAATGCCGCCCTTATATGTATGTATATGTATGTAGCGGTTGGTAAAAATTTAATCCATAAGTCTTAAGCGTAATAAAACAACTACTGAAATACTATCTTTATAATATTTGAACACACCTGTCGTCTACTGGACTTTCTGAGACGGAGACTTAAAAAGCTCTTTTTTAACAATCCGTACTTTAGCCAGCGTTCCATCGAAAAATAATCACAGCAAAAACAAATAAATAACACTGCACCACTATGACTTACTGACTTGCTGTCTGAATTATAAGAGATATAAAGAATATAGGTAATTCATATTCCCATTGCATGAAACGTCACAACATCCATCATCTATTATTTGGCAAATTTTAAGGAATTTATACTGTATTTTATGCCGCTCTAGTAATATATCAGCCCTGTAATAGAACAGTCACTCAGCTGTATATTTGTATTTCATAATAGTTAAAACTTTTTCAATGACCAGTTTAACTATTAAGATTCGAGTGTCTTTATTAACATGTATTGGGGGTAATAAAATAATATTGTACTGGCTTTTGTTATCTTAGTAGTGTATCATTTCTGAGTGAAACGTTTGTTTTGAAAAAAAAAAAAAACGCTATTTTCATATCTGATCACATTTTTTTTTACTTTTCTGTCTAATCTGCTCGCGAAGCACTAGTAGACGCACCGCGGAGCACAGTTTGGGAAACCCTGGTCTAGTGGAACGATTCCCAAACTAATTTTGTTGAGGAATATTAAAAGTAGAAGATAAACAATTATAATCAAATAATTTTGCACCAGCTCCTAAAATAAAAGCTAATCTGGATCTCAATGTTTTCAAACGATTTAACAAAAAAAAAAAAAAAAACTATTGAAAAAAATTATTCAGTCGAAGACCAGTTAAGAAAACAATATTAAATCTACGAAGAAGGACTTAAATTTACTAAATAATAAATGAAATAGGACATAAAATATCTAGAAACAGTATTATTTAACGACGTATCCTAATTTAATATAATAGGTAGGAGTTTTTTAAATTAAAGGTAAGAGTTTAGATGTACGATATTACAGAAAGCTCATAGGAGGAAATCTACTTGCATAAGAATGCTTTTCTGCTCATGGTTTGGACCCTTACATCAAATAAAACGAATCATGGATCGTTATTTTTATAAAATCATATTGAGAACCGTGAAGAAATGCTAGTAAAATGGATCTGTCAATAAGTCAACATTTTGATAAACATCGTTAAAATTCTAAATAATTGGTTGTCAGGAAATATTGAACTGAAGTTCAGGTTTAAGATTTTCATTTTATTCATTCAAGTCCCTGTCATATTTTGACCATATTTTTATATATCTCAGACTGGCAGATAAAAGAACATTATTCAAAAAATGCGAAATAATTTTTATGATTTCACCTTATTGATATTAACTAAATTCTCACAAGAGCATGTAAGTGAGTACATCTTATTTCTGCTACAGTACACATGGGATAACCCCATGGGATAATAATAATAATAATAATAATAATAGGTTCGCAACACCTAGATAGATATATTGGGGTAGAGAAACTAAGTTCTCCAGTTCTAGATCGCCAGCCATAGATATGAAAGTCACAAGGTCAGCGTGACTTGAGACTGAGTCGACCCAGAGCTGACTTCCCTGTTCTCCTTTTTTTTTTTCATCAAGAGAAATCTTCATAAAGACACCATATTCAGGTAGTATCAGATTCTCCACAAGTGGTACACCGACTAAAACCCCTGCTTGCCTTGAATTCGCCATGAAACTGTCGTAATGGTCCATTATTCGTGACGGATTGACTAGTTCTCCGTGTCTTATTTCTTCCTTTCGTTCCTACTGTCTTCTACATCCTGGTACTGCTAGGTTGTTCTTCCGGTATTTCTCCGTCTATGTCTCACTGAGCACGCCCCTTCGGGTGTCCGGCAGTAGGCGTCCATCTCGGGCTTTCGGAATTTGTCCTATTTACCAGATTATCTAGTCCGAATACAAAGCGTACTCGTTGAAGTCTCGCGTAGTTTTACGCACGTATCCCCGAGGTATCGCTAGGTGACTAAATGCCGTACCCACACTCTCCGGATACGGGTGTCTATAACCCGGCTTTAGAACTTCGCGAGCGATCTCGTGGGTGAATCGGCGACCTGAGACTCGCCTTGTTCCCTGCGGATCTGTTCTTGACTCTTCCATTTGCTCAGCTTCTGCCTGACAAGGAACTCTCTGATCTTCTTTCTTGGGTCTGGGCTTTTAGGTCTGACGTGCTAGACTTCGCACCCACTCCCCCCAGAAACACTCTGAGAAGGCACGGGCTTAGGGCATCTGTCCAGTAAATTCGGACCTCGACCTCTTTACATGGTTACTCGGTCCGAGTATAACCCTCCTGTTCCCTGTTCTCCCTAGGCAACCGTCTTACCACGGAGCCACGGTAACTGCACTTTTTGTTCTCAAATTTCATTTATTTCATATTTTTCGATTTTATATTATTAACTATTTTTATTATGTCTATTTTATATTTGTCAACAAATTTTAGTTCAGTTGCATTTACTCGTCCCAAATTTGCATTAAGAAGCCTTATAAAGGAGCCGAGAGATGGACTAAGTCCCGGTAAAACAATCATTTCTGGTTCGTGAGGACAAAAATTCCGCCCCACTCCCCGGAAAATGACTACTTCGGGCTTGATTACAGAAAAAATTGCGAGTAGATAGAAATTGTTCTATATTTTTTCTGTATTATAATATATTAGCTATTATATGTGACGTGCTCATTTTCCACGCGGAAGCTACTGATATAAACGCCATAATGGGGCCCAAATACTGACAACTGATAACAGCTAACTATATAAGCGAAGTGTGCTGTCAAATTGGGTCTAGGCCGGATCTATAAACACTATTATTTCAATTATTATTACGTTAAATATGAGGTCAACTATGACGGATGATCGTTTATCCGATTTGAGTATGCTAAGCGTGCCCAGGGCTGAATTCTAGACTTTATAGAAAAAATCATTAATGGCAATTTTCAGTTTGCCAGTGATTCCTTCAATTTCTATTTAAACAGTATTCTGTATTTATAAGTTTATTTAATAAATACTAAATATTTTTAAATATATGACTTCAAATTTTCGCCCCCCCCCTTGGAAAAATTATGTGGCATTGGTGCCCTAAGTTAGAGTATCAGATTAATAAACCGTCACCTGTAAAGTTATATAAATTGACAAATATGCTTTTGTCCGCTACCAGATTTCATATTATACTAGATGGCGCAAAATGAACGTTTGAATCCTTATAATTTTTTTAAAAAATTTTTGCAAAGAAGACTTGGAGAATTTGAAGTGGAACAATACACACTGGAAAACGAACCAAGATCATCGATCTATATTTTGAAAATCAACGGTCGATTATTTTGACTCAGAGTGCATATCGTCGATATTTTAATCTGCGGATTTGATCGTCAGAGCCAACAATAAACCATCTGGTTGCAAATTTTCGACAACAAGGGACAGTAAGGAACCTTCCTGGTATCGGAAGATGACGTACGGCTCACACGGATGAAAATATGGAACTTGTACGGGAGAGTATGCAGGAAGGTCCAGAAACATCAACAAGGAGACATTCGACACAACTTGGGCTATCACGGAGGTCGCTGCAGAGAATTTTCGGTACATTACGCGTGTTCTCATATAAAGTGCAGCTTGTGCAAGAATTAAAGCCGACCAACTACTAGCAACGGCTTGATTATGCCATTTTATTCCGGCAAAAAGCAAACGAAAATCAAGATTTTATTCTCAACTTGATAATGAGTGATGAAGCCCATTTCCAATTAAATGGCTTCGTAAACAAGCAAAACTGCAGGATCTAAGCTACGGAGAGTCCAAGAGCACTTCATCAGCGACAATTATACCCACTTAAGTGTACTATTTGGTGCGGTGTATCGGCCGAAAGGATCAAGTGCATATATTTCTTTGAAAATAAAGACGGTGTCGCAGTTACCATCAATAGTGCTCAATATCGAACGATGTTCGAATATTTTTAAGGCCAGCTGTGGAAAACCATTTAACCCTGTGGTTCCAACAAGATGGAGCCCCAGCGCATACTGCGAGGAACTCAATGGCTTCCACGTTCACCGGATTTAACCGATCCTGACGGAGATATTTGAAAGAAATAGTGTACATTAATAAGCCAAGAACCATCCCCCAATTAAAAAACAACATTCGCAATGAAATCGAGGCCATAACACCAGAAATTTTGCGAAAGATTATGGGAAATGTTTTGAGAAGACCACGACTATGCGAAGCAAAAAATGGCCACCACTTGCGTGATATCATTTTTCATAATTAAACCAAAAATATTCCCCATTAATATACTATATTAAAAAAAAAATGTAAACATTATCGCTTAAATACAAAAGTTATAAAGAATTGAAACTACAATGTTCATTTTGCTCCCTATGTTCGCCCTTTTGTTCTGCACTATAGGCATTTTTCGAGTGCTCTGTGTTTTCATGTTTTTCGAAGTTTGCTTCGAGTATTTTTACCATGGGTGAGTCAAATAAACGAATGTGTTGGGCAAAATTCATTTTTATAAGTTTTGCCTGTTGGCCTTATTTGGATACGTTGTTTGGCAACACAGTAGCACGAACATATTTTGTTTTACTCACTTACCGTTCAATGTTCTTCTTTCGTTCACTAATAATTAAAAAAGTTCTATGTTGATGAATTGTCTTCTAAATATAAATTCCATCGCCTATATTTCACAAAATTTATTTTCACTAATATTAACACTAAGAGTCTTAGAAATTTACTAGATACAGTAAGAAAAACAATGATATTTTCCAGACACGCGCGCAACTCGGACAACTTTAATAAACTGTAAAAGTTTCATGGTTAGTTCATTTTCACTGATAACAAAAATTGCTATCTGTCATTATACAGCTATCATATCATAAACTTAATTCAATGATTTCAGATTAATTTGTTATCTTGGCACCTTGTATCTTAAATATTTAGTTTATAAAAAAGGCTATTTGAAAAAAAAGAATTTTGATTTTTTGATATTATTGTTTTTCAGAGGACGTGAAAGAGATAAAATCTGGTAAAAAGAAAAATAACTCCGCAGAAGTTTTTCAACTTCTGTTAAATTTTTACGAAGTAATGAAATAGATGCTATCTACTTTTAGTCCCATACGTTTGACAGTATGAGGACGAAACTGGACTTTCTCGTAAATGAAGTACAATCCGTAGGCCTCTCAATCAATATTAAGAAAAAAGATATCATGCCATTCGATTTACTTCACAAAGACAAGCATTCTATTAATAACCAGCCTATTGAAGACGTCGACAATTATGATATCGCGAAGGCATAGTTTTCCAATACTGAAGCGCTGAAGAGGCGATAATTAGAATCAATATGTCCAGATATTTTTTTAGTAAACCGAAGAATATTTGGATCTCTCTACAATAAGTCAAATCCACAAAAATTTAATTTTTTGTAGAATATTTGACAATTGTACGAATGAGAATCTTGGAAAATAATTCGATCTTCGATTTCATTGACTTTTCAACAAGTTTCCGTCAATTCAAGTTTTCGTAGAATATTACGCATATTCTAGCCAGACGTTAGCAACAATAATTGCCATTGGGTGAGAACCCATCAAAAGCTCCATAGACACAGACACTCTAACAAATCAACAGAGATGGCGATGGATAGATGATATTCTTCGAAACAACCCTTCATACATTAACAGAGTTGTTGTAGAGAAATTAGTACCTCTCGTTTAGAATCACTAAGGAAGACACAGATTTCACAGTCAAATAGACACATGACGAATGTTAACCATGAAGGAGATCAGTTAAGATGACATATCATGAAAATGCCTAGTTCAAGACAGGTTCAAATGGTAGTCGTTTGTTGAGGTCCTATGTTTCATATAGCAGCAATAAAGAACCTTATATACATAACGGACACAGAATAAATAAATATTTGTTGTAAAAGTAATAATAATATAAGGTACGCAAACTATACATTGCTAATTACTCACTTTATAGAGCAGAGGTTGGCAAATTGCGGCGACCTGGTCCAGATGTGTCGGATAACAATAGGAAAAATCTCCACAGACATGTCCCAATTATTTCACCTCAACACAGGCTCACGTTTTCGTGACCACCCCTAAAGCTGGGACACAAAAAATACCGCACATAGCAAAGATACATCTTCCTGTCCAACCGTATATTCGACATCTCGAATTCCCTTTAGGGGGATGCAGTTTAAGCCAACTCCATCAGTAGATATACAAACAAAATTGTCTTCTTGTTTTCTTAAAAATTAAATGTATGCGTTTTTGATATTAGCTATTTTTCTATTTTTTTACCCGTGAAGGTTTTTTATTTTATTTTTTATTTTATTTTCCATTACATCTGTTCAACTAAAAACCAATAAATGGACAGGTACAAATTAAGCTAAACAAATACATAAATGTAATAAACACAGCAATAAATTAATAATTTACAAAAATCAAGTCTAGGTGAATAAACATTTTGATTTGATTAAATATTACTATATGTATATGTATTGTACAATATGATCGAAAAAAAGTCGTTTAGATAGCCAAGGAATTAATTTATTTTAATTTAATTTGGCAATATCTCACTTCTGTATCATTTAAATAATATTTGACGTCCGAGTTTGAGGTCATATTTCAAACAAACATAAGTATTTGTAAAAAAATATATTTGTATTATAATTAATGGAAAATTCAGATTATAATCACAAGTAACGAAAGTAAATGCTTAAAAACAATAAACAGAACATAATTGCCAACTTTTTAAAATATAATTCAAGGCCTACTAGATGCTGTTTTAGGATTTTGTAGGTATGACCACCGAAAAGCGCTTATAACGTCACTCATGTCTGTGTTGTCTGTCTGTACGGTAGAAATGGTAGCCAAACGGCTTTACATAGCAAGTTGAAATTTGGCATGTTTGTACAACTCCTTGACAAAAACACAGCGCGGAATAAATATAAAAAAATATAGGTATTTAATAAAAAATAAATACTCATTTTAAAATTGTGTGGTGTCAAATAAAACCTCTTAATGCGAGGATAATCAAGCAATTTTGTTTTTTGAATAATCATTTTTTTATGGAATGTTTGGAAAGAATATGTCAAAATCTTTCTTCCAATACCTTTTTTCCCAAGTTGATCTAAAAATTTGATAAATATCTCAAAAATATACAACAATAGGAACCGGAATAATTCAACAGGAATTTTTGATCAGATAAGTTTCGAAAAATATCGAATTTTATAGGTCTTTGCGTTATTGTGTAGTATTAAAAGAAAGCTATTAAAACATATATTAAAGATCGTAATAAAAAAAAATGTTTTTCTTTTCTAACACTTTTTTTTCCAAAAAATGTACTAAAAATTACTGTTCCGCACCCTTTAATCCCGAGGGGTTAAACTAAAAATCTGAAATAATTCCAAGTAATGTACATTGAGCTGAACCAGAAGCGTTTGAAAATATTGCGGCTTTTGTGTTTTTGACAGAATTGATATATATATATATATATATATATATATATATATATATATATATATATATATATGTTTTAGAGAAGAAAATGAAAAAAAAAAATGATGCCGTTAATCAATATATTTCTTAAAGAGCTTAAACTTGAAGATATAATGAATATGCAGAAAAAATCACTGGGAATTTTTAATTTAAATTTTATTGTGTCAAAATTTTTGGGAAAAACTTAAATAATGATTAAAAATGATTTACAAAAACTGTAGATTTTGAACTGAAATATTGAAAAATAAAAAAATATTGTTCTAGACATACTACACTTATTAAATACCTACAAAACCCTGAACTATTTCAAATACTTCAGATATACATATATATTTTTTTAATTAGTTCATACGGTGCTATTCTGAAGAATTGGTCATAACAGTTGTTAACTTAACATCGATGTTAATAAATAGCACTGTTAAGCCTGGTTTATAATAGATATGTTATGGATACATAAACATACAAATTACACTACTTTCTTTGTTCTGTTTATTACAAACAGATGTTTTGAAGGCTCAAACCCATTTTTCAATTCATAATGTTATGGCTGTTTTATAATGAGTTATTATAAAACAGCCTTAAACATCGACAATTTTAACTGAAATTAAGCTAACAGCGACACAGGCTAACAGACAGCTATAGAATAGTATTTTTATAACATAGCGCCAACTTGGCAGTTCCAACCCTGTTAATATTAATCATTTATTCAGAATAGCGCCATAAGATAATGTTTTGAATGCGTTCGTTTATTAAGGCGGCGCACAACCCTATAGTTCTCGATAGTTTCTTATACAAAACTAATAATCGGAAATAAAATGAATTACAATCTATATATCAAAATTTGTAGCGAATTTTTATCTATCTAATAGGATATTTTTAATTGTGTTTTAAAACTGTTATGTAATTGTAAATAAGCAAATTGCATTATATACGCCGTCTTGTAAACCAATTGACGCATATTTGCTTACGATGCGGTAAATTGTAGCTAAAGCTTCATTCTACAAATATGTTTCTAGCTATTTTGTTCTATTGTGAAAACTACTTATAGTTATTGTACTTGGCAGTCTATATTTGCCGCCATCTTGAATCTGACGCGGTTCTCAAAATAGGTGTTACGGGTAAAAATGATTTAATCTTCGTGAAGTATACGTGTACCAAGTGGCATTCCATTATTATCAAGTATAAAATTTTTCGACGAAGGTTTTAAAGTATAAGTAATCAAGTCGAAAAAAATGTTGACGTATTATTTGAACATTTCTGCACAAAATCACATAGATATAAAAAGTATTCGAAACCCACAAATAGATTTAAAAAATTACAGAACAATATCCCTGATGTCTATTTTTAAGTTATTGAGCGATAATATTTTTACAATAAATGTTTCTACAATTAAAAATATCTTATTAGATAGATAAAAATTTGGTGCATAATTTGATGTTTAGATTGATACTAATTTTATTTCAGATTGTTAGTTTTGTATAGGAAATTAGTAACTTCTGGGGGTTGTACGCAGCCTTAACATGTAAAATAAAAAAGAAAATATCTATTGATTATATACGATTGTGAAAATCAGATGTGCTCCATATATTAATCTTATCTCAGTAACTTTAGATTAAAACTGTACTTGTAACATAAATTATCTAGTCTCGTCACCCCCCGCCATTGCAGACAGGGTAGTCTGTTATTAATTTACTGCCCTCTTATTACAGATTAGGGCATGAACCTTGTAGTCTGCGATTATCATCCTAGTACAGACATCTTACATAGAAAATTAAGCCTGTTTACACCACTCCACTCATGCAAAATAGCGATAGTAGTTATTAAATGTCTGTACGTGTAAATTTCTGTAAGGTAAGATAACAAAAAAATCATAAAAAATGTGAGAATGTAGTTTTCTTATCTCCTGTTGGCACTGCTAAGGATATTTTGTCGTAGTCTTTGAAATATTGCAGACGAGTATTATCAAAAAAATTAAACATGTATTTGATTTAAGCTGAAAAATGCTTTTTTTTTTACTCCGTGTTACTTCTTTTAAAGGGTATGACTTCAAATATTATAAATTACTTACATACAAAACTAACAATCTGAAATATAATGAGTAATAATCTATACATCAAAATTTGCAACGATTTTTATCTATCTAACAGGATGTTAAAAAAAAAATGTTGTAAAAATGTTATCGCTCAATATCTTAATAATAGGTATCAGACCACAATTTCTGTATTTTATTAAATATATTTGTGGGTTTCAACTAACTTTTAAATTCAGATAGTTTTGTATAAAAATGTTGACATAATACGTCAACATTTTATTCAACATGATTGTTTAGAATTCAGAACTTTAAAGACTATAACTGTTGATAACGGAACGCCATTTGGTACACGTTGTCTTTAAAAAAATTAAATCATTTTAACTCGCAGAACATATCCATGTACAACGACAGAAAAACGACAGCGACATCAATATAATTTCCTTAATTAGTTAGCAAAGGTTATCCCTCCCTTCCCTCCACCACTTCTGAAGACATTTCATCAACTACCGTCTGCTGCTAGTCTCTATTTATTTATTTATTTAATAGTACAGCACAAAGCCAATATAAACAATAATACAAAACAAGAAGAGAAGAAAAAAAAAACAAAAACAAATAGAAAAAAATATTACAGAATTGTTCGAAGTATACATTATAATGTCGTTTGCCTAATAGACCGGGAGCTCATGACAGTTTTTGGTCTCCGATTTCATGCAGCATGCCTTTTGGAGGAGTATTTACCCTGTGACAACAAAAAAGGGATGGTACTAAACCCCTGCACGCTTTCCGGTCATAGGAAAATTGCATTTCCACTTAAACACAAAATTTTTGTGCTTTTCTCTGATTTAATATTGCTTGCCCTTTTGTCAAAAGAAAGTTATAACAAATTTAAAGTCTTTTAAATATATGCATGCGATTCGGAGGGTCCCAAAGAGCTCAAACGGTCATGTGATCTTGTAATAAAAAAATATGATTTTCCGCGTTTTCATACAGCATGCCTATAATTAAAAGACTTTTGACAAAAGGGCAAGCAATATTAAGTCAGAGAAATACACAAAAATTTTGTGCAAGTGGAAATGCAATTTTCCCTATGACCGGAAAGCGTGCAGGGGTTTAGTACCATCCCTTTTTTGTTGTTACAGGGTAAATATTCTCTCCTCCAAAAGGCATGCTGTATGAAATCGGAGACCAAAAATGTCATGAGCTCCCGGTCTATAAGCCTAACTAGTCAACCTAACCTAGTCAAGATAGAATCCGTACGAAAGCAAGAGCGGAAAAGCGGATTTACAGAGTTGTACAAACGAGATCTAAAATTACACACATTCATTCTTACAACTGATTTCGTAGAAACAAACTCCTGAACAAAACCCCGCTGCAAAAACACACCACCAGTATTTTCCAAGAACTCCACTCTCATCCACTCCCTTCCTTCAGTAGAATGCAACATGGTAATATACCTTCCTGGAGTCTCTACCAGCCACAAAACAACATAGAGCTGACAACATACGACCACAACACCCGAACAACTATACAGAGCCAATTTCAAAGATATTGTAAAACAACATCCTGCATCTCGACATATCTTCACCGACGGATCAAAGATTTCAGGTGAAACAGGAGCAGCCACAGTCATTGAAGACAACATAATGAGGTATCATCTACCAGAGACACCATCCATCTTCACGGCAGAAGCTTACAGCATATTAAAAGCAGCTGAACACATAAAAACCGAGGGACAGGCAAACTCAACCTACTGTATTTGCACAGATTCCTTAAGTGTGATCCAAAGCCTTAACCACATGTACCATAAAAACGAACGACTCATCAAAATTAAAGAACACCTACATACGGCCCACGTTGGGAAAAACATAACAACTAAAATTATATGGATACCGGCCCATGTTGGAATCGTAGGTAATGAAATAGCCGACAGAGCAGCTAAAGAAGCTACAAACACAACTGCCAGTCAGATGACCACTGAAACCGAAGATTTTAAAAATTACCTCCATATCAAAATCGAAGATACATGGCACAACGAATGGACTCTAACCACAAACAACAAATTACGACAAATAAAAGACAACACAAAGACTTGGGAGACCCTGAACAAAAGACAAGACCAGATTGTCATCACACGTTTAAGAATTGGACACTGCAGACTGACAGATGGACATATCTTTGAAAAAGAAGAAAAACCTACTTGCGAAAATTGCAACACGCCCATAACTGTCCAACACATCATCGAGGAATGCACTAAGTACAATACGGAACGACAAAACCTCCACATCACACCCGACTTAATAGTGGCCCTAGGGAAAACCATTACAGAACTAGAAAATACACTGGAATATCTGAAGAACATAAACCTATACAATAAAATCTAACAATACTAAAATTTATTTACACTGTATTATATCAATGTACAAATATTAATTAAATTAATGTAACCAATGCAATCAAAACAATGCACACACATATTATATGTAATGCTAGTTGCCATAGTAGCCGAAGCATATATTTGTAAATAAAAAAAAAAAAAAAAAACTGATTTACACGTATTCACATTACTATTAACTAACATATTACTAGCGCTACAATATTTGGGTAGATTATTAATAAGGTGGAAGGCATTATTATAACGAGTCTACGGAAACACCTGCTGCTATAAAGAGGTGCGGTATAAAAATTAGCACAGTATGTTTTAAAACGGTAGACTCGTATACTAGGATTACATTTGGCGAATCTATGGTGAGCTCATTATTATTGTCCTCCACCAACTTCTTTACGTTATGATCACTCACCTCCAAGCCGTTGGAATTGTCCAGATTCACAATATGCTTAACAACAAGAAACACAAGTTCATCCTTGAATCCATCAAAATCTCTGGTTGATACAGACTCTGGTCAAAAATTCTTCCAGCTTGCTCATATGATTCTTGAAGATATTTTCCCCAGGCTTTGTCTATGAGCTTTAAGTAAGTTAGGATGTTAAAAAGTTCTTTTCAAATCTATCTGAGGTCTAAACTAGTTTCAGAAGTCTCTTCAAGGCACCTGTGACATAGCGTTTGTATAGTTATTTAGTTTGAAATGACCTGCTGGCTCATGGGATGGCCCATTTGCGTCCTAGCCTGCAGGATGAGCAAGAGCAATATCTATACAAGAAGGGCCTTGAGTGGTAGTTGTTTTTCCTAAAAGTATTTCTTCACACTTCAAATAAAACAAACTTCAAGGCAAACACTTCAGTATAAAACTAAAACTGCTTACCTGTGGGGAGATCTGATATATAACTATGAAATGTCACGGTTGGCTGATTTATTTATTTCATTTGTACTTACTCTGTACATCCCCCAACTTTAGGTCTACCTCACATTATGGGTTCCAAGACTTGCGAGCGGATCAAGTCTGGACCCTCCACCCCTATTAGTCCGCTAGCTGGTTGCTATGATTCTTGGAAGGATTAAGGGTTGTTCAATTAAACTCCATATTTTAGCTAATCTACTTTAATTATGATAAGGTTTAAATATTTACACTAATTACACTAGACTTACAATTACGTCGATACAGCTAAATCCAAATGAGACACACATTCGCACACACTAGATACACTTTACACCAAACACTAATTTAACCACTACATGTTTCTAAATATTGTCTCTCCACTTTTTAGTTGGTCACTACACTAACGTTCCATACGGAATTACTTGTTACATTTTACTTGTCCGACCGAACACACTAATTGTCTCTAACCCATAATTAACAAAATCTCACTCTACTTAAAACTCGACTTAACTTCTTCACTCTTTAGACTCAACTCTAAAACATGACTTAACGTTATGACGGTTTACAATCTACTCTTGAAGATAACTTAACCCTACGCCGGTTTAAGCTCAACTACCCATAAAAAGAGAACCACCCTGAAAAGCTCACATCGCCCAACTGTAAAATGTCATTTCACACCCCGGTCAATTGAGACGACATTTATTATCCATAAATTAAATTGTATAATCTCCCCAGATAAGTATACAACTAATATTTATTTTAAAACCGAGATTAATAGATTTTTCTATATGGTTCTAACACCTTCTAACACCATATGGTTAACACTTCAAATCTAATTTATTAACAGAGTTGTCTTTCAATGTTACAATTTACTATTTCCTTTTCATGTTACATTTACAAAGTCTCAAGTTACAATAATAAACAAGTCTCCTTGAATGCCCTTATCTTGAATGCCCTAATCTTGAATGCCCTTTCTAAGAAATAGATTATTTTTTTATCATTTAACATTTTAAATATTTTACTCTAATTGAATGATTATACTGAATTTATTTATGAAATTTTATTTATGAAATAATACCAAAATTACCTCCCTTACATACCCAAGTTTTGCTATTAGCCCTTCACATCACATTTAATTTGTTTTTAATGAAATTATTCTTCTTGAAAAATCGCAAGTTCGGCAACGGCGAGTAAAAATGTGTTCGATAATCAAGCTTATGTGTAAAATTTGGTAGAGTAGTGAATCGAAAATCGAAGATCCACTGTATCAAATAATGGATGGCATAATAAACAAGATCAAATAATTTTTTATCAGTCTAGAAATTGTTCACTGAATTTTGAAATTAGAAAAACATAATGTAATTTTTTAAATGATGATATGTAATCGTAATCACATAAATGTATAACTGTGAGAGCATAAATAACAAATAATTTGATGGTTATCAAATTTCCAGCGATTCACGTTGTGATTACATGAAACTGAAATAGATAAGATTCTTAGTTCTTGAAAATCATCTCACACAATATCTTGATTGTATCTCAACGTACAAATAAAAGAACGAATCTTCTTCTCCTTCTTTTTCGGCCATTTGGTCTCACTTACACGTCCTTTATTTTGATCTGTTTTGCCTTTATATCAATCATCATCAATGCCATATTTGGTACAAATATCGACAATCACGGATCTCCACATATTTCTATCTTCTGCATATTTAACTAGTTAGCTCATTAAAATCATTAACAGAGACCGGTAAAAATATGCAACGGTACTTTTGCCATAAGCGTACTATTTTAAACTTTATTTAAACGAATAATTCTGTAATAATTTTTAACTTCTTTTTACTTATAAAGCGCCCTCTCTGATATTAGCATACTATATATAGACTATATTGGGTGTATAAGCTGTTCACTTTTGTAAGAACAAACTAGATCTGAGTATTTTGGTTACTTTTATAGTGTATTACTGACTTTAAATGTCAATTAAAAATATTCCTTACACTGTAAAACCTACTTTAGGTTTCTAGGTTATGGCCATTATAATTAAGATATAATCTGTCTCAATTTGTAATACGAAACTAGATCTGGTTACTTTGGTGACTGTTGTTGTGTAAACAGACTTTGGCTTATCCGTGTGAACCAATACTATGATAATATTATAAATGTATTGTCAATATACAACATAAAAAATGAACTTTTCCTGTTAGTTCCGTATTACAAAATGAGACAGATAATATCATTTTTCATTATGACATATGTCAAATGGATCGACATTTTAAAAAAGTGACATTTTTTAATACCAACATGACATACAATTTCAAAGATGGAAACTATTCAAAACAAAATTTCCTCTTAGTTTGTTCTTACAAACGTGAAACGCTTATACCAAGTTCTTTTCTCAAAGCCTATTTGACATAGGAGATTGGTAAAAAAGGGTAGTGCCATCAAGAGTATCCTTATATAAAGAGTTATGTCCAAATTTACCCTTACCACCAAATCCTGTTGTGAAACATTGGAGAACTTGGCTTGAGCAGCATTATTTTATGTTAACAATTTTGAAGTTTTAAAATTTTTAATTTTCTCCGGATGCTCAAAGCATTATAATATCAAAAAATATTTTACAAAAAACAAATATTTATGAAGAGTTAAAGTTCATAAAGACTAATTTTGAATTTCTTCCTTCAACCATAGTAAATTTAGAAAAACAAAACCGGCCGTTGTCAGAATCTTTAAATATTATTTATTGGACAGTAAACAAACTGAAATCTGTTCCCGGCGAGTTTAGTTTGCACTTGTATGCAAAAATTGTTAGTGTATTTAATAAAAATCCTGACCTACAAGTATTACTACAATTTTCTATCAATTTATTATCAAATCAAGATATATTTAATAAATATAAAGAAATATATACTTTTTATAATTATGCACCAATAACAAGTTTTGATGTAGAGAGGTCTTTTTCTTTTTTCAAGGAAGTATATATATCGAAAAGAACTAATTTTTCTGATAAAAATTTATAAAAATACTTAATGATTTCTTTAAATAATTAAAAACTTATTACTTTCATAAATATTATTATTAATTATTATTATTATTACTGAGAAAAGAAAAAAAAATCACTACAATACACACCAAGTCGAAAAATTTCTTACTGTTATTATTATTTATATTAAAATTGCATTTATTTTGCTTGTGTATACTATTTATTAATAATAAATAATATCGTTTATAAACTTTTTCATTTTTCAATTTTTTACTATTTGGAAATAAAGACCAACAAAAAACAAAAGAATAAAACACTTGTACCGCAATGAGTTTTTATCTTAATAACGACACCTCATTATTTTGGGATTATATCCGAGATAATTCCAGGTACTCCTCTGCCATTGGTCAGTTTTTGATAAGATATTCAATTTATATACGCTACACTATTTGTCATATAATTACATTTTATTTCTACAGATAACACATGTGCCGCTTTTTATCGAAAAACACCTAAAACTAAAGTATCGTTCCATATTTTTGCCAGACTCTAATCATTAACCTTAATTTTTTTAATTACGCTATCAATATTGTCTTTCTTTTTTTATCAGGTCTTCTGATTCCCTCGTATTTTTCGGCATATAAGTGTCATTCCACGCTTTTTTCCCAAATAATATCTATACTAATAGATAAATTAGTTTGTTTGTATGTATGTATGTATCTATATAGTGTATATGTCACATCGAAACCAAAGGACGGCTGTACTGATTAAAAAATATATATACACCGGCCTGTTGCACATGGCATGGTTTATAGTAAAATAGGTCTGTTTTTGGAGATAATGAGAGTCATCATGAATTCTGATTGTTTTTCTTTTTTTTTTAATAATTAAAATTAATCTAAAACCTTAAATTCTATTGTAAATATATTCCCTAAAAACACAAATGCTAAGGACTATGTACGTAATTAACCTACAAAAGTCTGGTTTGCACCAAGGTGTTTAGAAAACCTTGCAAATTCAAGTCAAAATATTGAGATTTTCTTCAAAACTTAAATATAGCTAATACAAGGTGTCTCAAAAGAAATTTTATATATATATAGCTTACTGCGTGAACGCAACGTATCCGAGGGGCGCGGGGGTTATGTCAATCGGTAGCCTGGCTCTTGGGAATTCAGTCGCTATGGAGCGTTTCTCGGGAGCAGACCGCGCGTTATGCGTGCGAGAGTTTTACAAAAACGGTGATTCGGCGACTGTAGCGCGTAGAAAATTCTGCAGTATTCGAGGTTTTCGCCACTTAACGATGCGCCAAGGATTCCTCTCATTCGACATTGGGTTAAAAAGTTTGAAGAGACTGGTACAACCCTGGATAAATCAAAATCCGGGCGACCTAGGTCATCAATAACGGTAGAAAACGTGGAGAATGTTAATCAGTCTGTTCTTGACGACCCGAACCTTTCAATTCGGAAGCGCGCAAGTGCTTTAAATGTGCATTGATCATCATTACATCGCAGTATGCACAAAGACCTAAAGCTGCACCCCTACAAAATTCAATTGGTGCAAGAATTAAAGCCCCAAGATGCCAGTCAGAGGCTTAATTTCGTAAATCAGGTGATTGAGCGATTTTCAACGTTTACCAACATTTTGTTTTCGGATGAAGCTCATTTTCATCTTAATGGCCACGTAAATAAGCAGAACTGCCGCTCCTGGACTGCAACGAATCCGAAACGCAAATATCAGAAACCCCTACATTCGCCTAAAGTGACCGTATGGGCTGCGATATCGGCGCGAGGAATTATCGGCCCTTACTTTTTTGAAGACGAAAGGGGGCGTGCAGTTACAGTGAATTCAGAGCGTTATGTGGAGATGTTAGACAACTTCTTGGTACCTGAACTGCAAAACTTTCCTGGTTATAACCAAAGAACATGGTTCTAACAGGACGGAGCAACTTCACACACGTCCAATATGTCTCTGCGACGTGTTCGTGAAATTTTCTCAAGCAAATTGATCTCCCGGAGAGGTGACATAAATTGGCCTCCACGCAGTCCAGATTCAACCCCTATGGACTTTTTCCTATGGGGTTATCTTAAATATAAAGTTTACGCCAATAAAACGACTTCACTGGCGCATTTGAAAGAAAATATCCGTCATGAAATGGCAGCCATCCCTGAGTCCACCTGCCGAGACGTCATAAGTAATTTTACTGTTCGATTAAATGAGTGCCGAGAACGCGAGGGTCTACATTTAGACGATATTATTTTTAAGAAATAAATCCCCAAAAAGTGTATTTTAATAATTAATAAACATTTTTTCTATATACGGCTTACTTTTTTTTAATCGATCCACCAAATATAAAATTTCTTTTGAGACACCTTGTATTTTGTACATTTATATATTCGCGAGTCTTATTCAAGGGGTTGTATAATTTCTATGTATAAGACTTAGACAAGTTATTGAACTCAAGTGGATATTCTGAGAATTCAGTACAGTAACTAAGTGATTTAGTTAATCGGATCTCAAGTTAATATTCACAACGACATCAGCTTTGACATAAAAAATTAAAAATTCCTAGCCAATAAAGCCGGAGATTGAAGACTATTTTAAAATATAATTTCAGGAAAAACAATGTGCTTAGTTTATAAAATCTTAAAGATACTTATAAGATCGTAGCTTACATATTGTTCTGAAACATTTAGGGTCCATGTTCCGAAGCAGGTTGAAAATGGACTTAATTACAGGTGGACCTTATTTTACGCCGCTTTATTTTACGCTGGTTGGCAGCGACCTTAAAATAACGCCGCTTCGAAACAGTTGAACGTCGTAGTCGGGTGTCGACGATTCAGGGGTCGAAGCGGGGATGTCTCGTGGTTTACGCAGTCGCAGTAATCGCACTACTGAGACGTATTCAGTTGTAAAATAAATAAAAACTCGCTTAAGAGTGTCTGCTTTATGATATATACATATTTAAATTTAAATAAATCTAAATCTAATATTTAATATAATCTAAATTTAATAATTTTTAATTTTTCTATATTATTTTTATTAACTTACTTTTAAAATTGAATTTAAAATTATTGTGTAATAATTATAATTTTCATTAATACCAATGGAAGATATATCTACAAAACACGATAGAAAACAACGTAGGTCTATTTCGATTGAGACAAAAATTGAAATTATTAAAAGAATAGAGAATGGTGAAACTCGTCCGAAGATTTGTAGATGCCTAAACTTATCTCCATCAACGGTGACTACAAAATTGAAAAATGCAGATAAAATTAAAAAATTAAGACATTTGTAAGACAGTTCATGATTGCGAACGCAGTTCAACTATAATAAAAAATATCAAAACATCTATGGCACCTTACATAAGCCTTCTGTGTGAAAGAAAAAATAAAGAAAAATAAATTTTTAATATTCTTAATGGTTTTGCTTTTATTTTTGATTATAATTTTGATTTCTGTTTTAATTTTTGTTTATTTGTACCGTATTGTTGCATTGTATTGTATGTTCTGTAATAATATTATAATTTTCTGTATATATAAGTAATAAATAAAGAAAAAACAAAAATAATTTAAAAAAAAACAAAAATATTAATTCGAATAGAATGTTAATCCGTCTCTGGAATGAACATTCTTTGCTTTGATTTGCGCCGCTTTATTTTGCGCCTGTACGTAACACCGGCGTAAAACGAGGCCCACCTGTATTTTGAAAGAAAAGAACATCTGTGCACGTGATAGATGGCACAACGACATAATTTTGGTTATCAGAGTTATAGATCCGGATATAGTCCGGGCGATAACCATTTATAGTAATTTCAACTTGCAATATCTCAAGATTTTTATTATTTATGAAATTTTATCTTTTCAACTTTTATCAAATTTTTTTGCGAGAACAAAGCTTCACGACTAGGGTAAAAAACATAGCAACTAGATTTTATTTTCATATCTATTGTAACATTGAGAGCTGATACCTTTTATCAGATCCTTAATTTTTAAAAACACTCACTAGAAATTATTTGCAAAATTATTCTAATAGCACTTCAAAACTGAGTAAAATTTATATTAAGACAAACACTTAAGACTTACACTCAAAAAATTACGATGAAAATAAATTTATCATTTGCAATATTAGACTTATCATTTAACTATACATAATTACAAAAAAAAAACGTTAACTCATAATCTGTTATATGCTTATTCGCTGTTTACAAATACTAGCGGTAAAATTTCATAAGTTCTTCAAATGAGTTAACGACAATTTAAATTTACTGTATTTTGATAAAAATGCGACAAATTTACGGTAAGTGGCTTTAAGTTGATTGAAATTTATTGCAATATCTAGGCTTACCATGATTATTTTGCATATTTGTTAGTTATTTAAATGCTTGCTTACAAAGAAATATTTAAAGCCGGTGGATTTAAAAATTGCATGGGCGGCGAAAAGGCGAGGCGCAAAAGACTCACCTCCGACGGCATCTTAAAAGGTACGGTCAATTTTGCCTGTACTTACGAGGTATGTTCAGAAAGTATACGACCTTATGCTATAACAGGAAATAGAATTAATCTTGGTCAATAACGATATCCCCTTCAAAGTACAGCTCTTCGAAAGCCACAACTTTCTTCAGGTGATTCCAGATTCCCGTAGCCCTTCTTAAAGACAGCTTTCCGAATAGACAACAGCTGTCACGTCGAATTCGGTTTTACTTTGCCTCTTATATTTCGGGAATGCGCTTAATTAGTGCGGCCATCTGGCAACTGACGCTTCTATCGTAATGTTTGATATTTTTGATGGTATACGTATTCAGAACGTTTTTACGTACGAGCGCTATGTGTTGTTTACAGTAACTTGAAAAAATTCAAAACTGCGACGTAGATTAACCCAACAACAGTGCATCGATGAACTTAATTCGACTTTTAGCGTTGAAACACCATCAAGGACTACTGTTTATCGATGGTTTGAAGACTTCAATCGTGGCCGTAGTTCACTTAAGGATAAATTTCGTGAAGGTTGTCCAAAATCGGTTGTTGTTCCGGAAAATATTGATGCTGTGCGTGAACTGATACTGCAAGATCGTTATGTGACTTATCGTGAGATTGAGGTATCCTTGGGCATTAGTGAGACAAGCATACATTCACTATTGGATGAACATTTGGTCGTCTAAAAGATTTGTTCGCGTTGGATACCACATAATTTGACAATCGGAGTAGAAAATGCCTCAATCGGAGTGGAAAAAGTGATTTAAACGCATGCAAAAGTGTATTGACCTTCATGGAGAATATTTTGAAATAATAAAGCCACTTTTGTTGATAAATAATTGTTTTACATATCAAATCCCGAAATATAAAAGACAACCCTCGTATCCTCAAATCTCTTTCTACTTAGAGGATTTTGTAATTTGCGGGAGCGCCAAGTTGAACGTAGTCAGAGTCAGAGTAAGGCCTCTTTTTTTATTACTTTATTGGCCTTGGGTTTAACCACCACTTGGCGAGTAAAGCCTCGTTTATAATAAATCCATAAAATAATGCATAAGTATGAAACAAAGATTTTGAACGAGGGTTCCGATTGTCCAGAGGCTAACGAATTTGTATAATGTCGTGTTTCACCAGAAATTGCTGGTTAAGCTGTTAATCGATCTTCTGTCAGCAGTTGTGGTTTGAATTTTGCAGCCGCGTGATTTTAGAAACAATAGTTTTTGGAATCCCAAAGTTTTCTTCTATCTCTCGCACAGTCAAACGACGATTTTCATTAATTGTTATACGCAGGCTATTCGAATCGCCAAGTTTTGGCAAATGTTCGGTTTTGTTCATTATGAAATGCGATCCTCAGTATAAGATTGCATATATTCTTGAAATCCATTCAATTAGATTTTTTTTTTTAGTTCTCAATATAAATATTTTGTATTAGTTCTTAAAAAAAATATTGAGAAAAAATCGATTTAAATTTCAAAGATGAAAATAATTATTAAAATTAGAGTACAGTATTAAAGAATTTTATTACTCCATATAAATATCAAAATCTGATTTCAATTATTTTGAAGATACGCGATAACATTATAATAACGATTCAACTACAATTTCTAAGACAATAGCGTAACGTAGGGTGACCAGACGTACTCTTTGTTAGAGTATTATACTCTTTTTTAAGTCTCTATACTCTTACTTTTTATAAAAAACCCTGAATATACTCTTTTTTGCTCGTCACTTGTGGTTTGTTTATTGTATAGATTGAGGACTTTTTTGTTTTTGCTCATCACTTCTATTTTGGAAGTGAGGACCTTTTTTTTGCTCATCACTTGTATTTTTGGAGTGAGGACTTTTTTTTTAGTATACTCTTTTTCTGTAAAAAAAAATCTGGTCAGCCTAACGTAACGATATTTTAATAACGTTATATAATGTTATAATAACCTATAACGGTTCAAAAAAAGTTATTTTGTAACTAGCTAAATCCTAATCCAAAGAGTTGGTAAATCTTAGGTTTTACTGGGAAATCTTAGGATTTACCGTAGTTCGGGCTTTTACAGTAACATATATATGCTATCGAAATATGTATTATCTAATATAAAAATATATAACTTTTTGCTCTAGTTTAAGAACCACTGGATTAAAGAAATAATTTCTTCTATAAGCATATGTCCCCCTTACTCTCCTACAACTTTGTTATTCAATATTTTTTTGTATCTCGAATAATCCATATCTCATATCCAAAAAAATGCATATAAGTACTGATATATTTTTTGAATGTTTTTCTTATTCGAAGTTTTAGTATTTTTATATAGCTATATACCGATCAAAGACCAAATTGGACAAAATTTCTACTGAACAGACAGACAAACACATGAATGGCAATAAGGGTTTCCGGTAGTAGTTACGAAACCTTAATAATAATAGAAAACTAGCTTCTTCTTTAAATAAAAATACATGTATGTATTCACTAAAAGGCAGCAAAAAGGACAAAAATTACACAATTACTGATTTATATTCTATAAGGGGCGTTTGTGCTTTAAAATATCATTCTAGAAAAATCTAAAGATAATGGCTTTGAGATTTCAATTCAATGCTGTCGTCGTTAGTTAACATGACGAACATACATCAGAGTGATTAGTCCGAACTGACATTTGTTTATCATCTATGTAAATTCTACTTTAACTAACCTCGAGCTACTTACTCTGTAGATTAAAATACAGTACTAGTACAACATTCTTATTGCTTCCATTTGTAGAATAAATTATACTCAGTTTTTATTTTAACAAAAGGATAATTTAATCAAGAAATATTCTGAGTACACACAAGACAAGAAAAATACCAAAAGAGATATCTAGGCAAAATATAAGAATGTTAGTTCTAGAATTTCTAGTTCAATTATATAGAAGATAGGTTAGTTCAAATATATATATATATATTTGGGATAGTTTGAGAAAAATACCAAAAGAGATAGCTAGGCAAAATATAAGAATGTTAGTTCTAGAATTTCTAGTTCAATTATATAGAAGATAGGTTAGTTCAAATATATATATATTTGGGGTAGTTTGCACATTTCAATTACACGAAAACATATATATATAAATGAGTTTATTCAGATATTGATTTACATATATGGATCAGTACATCATTAGAACACAGCGCCCGTTACAAGTAACTTAATCTGTATTTGTACATAGAATAATATTTTAGTGTTATTTAATACATTTTTATGCTTACTGATTAATTCAAGGAAAATTTGCAAAAAGCCTTATAAGTAATGTGTGAGGTGTGAAAAAGTGAGAGATGGTCACATAGGTGGTCATGGAGTATATGCTTCGGTAATCTTCTACTGTGTCTAACTGGGAGTTCAGCAAAATCGTATTGACCTAGTTGGTTAACTAGCGGATTTTCATGGTAACTGCATTTGTCATAAAACTTCCTTGCAATTTTGGTAATAAATTCCTCAATTGTAGGTTGAACTGCGACTTCGTGAATGTGAGTTACTTTAGTGTATCTTCGAAGTTTTGTGGCCATCCTTAGGCATTTATTCTGAATAATCTGAACACTATTCAGGTAACTTCTCGATGTGCTACACCATGCAGTAGATCCATAAGTTAAAACTGGTCTTATCACAGCGTTATATAGCAATAATTTATTTTTAGTGCTTAGACAGCTACTAGTATTAATTAAGGCATAGATTTCGTGCATAATTTTTTTAGACTTTTAAGTGACATTGACAATATGATCTTTCCACGTTAATTTGCTGTCAATGGTTAGACCTAAATATTTAGCGCTGGAGCTCCAATTATTCCACTTTTCCCGAGGCCTTAGGGGGATATTTCTAACAATTATTAGTAACTAGAGCAAGTTTTCGACACCAAATGCATTATTTTCCCGAGACCCCCCAAAACTCACAGCCACTGCGTAGAAATAAAAAAATAATAAAGCATTGAAAAAATATTAATAAAGAAAAAAAAGTCACATTTTTCTTCCTTACTTTCATTAAAACCCAATATTTTTTAAAATAATTATTTTTCTGCTAATAATAATTTTAATCAAAAATGTCGAATATCACGGAAGGATAACGTTTTTCTGTGTTTAGTTTCGTAAAAAAACCGATCCGTGTATTTCACAACTAAATTAATAATTGTGAAGTGATTTTTTAATGAAAAAAACAACTGTCATTTTTACTAATTTATTGTCAACACTCAAAACAAAAATTCACAGCACACTACTGTCCAATACATAAATTAATATATAATAACTCTAAAATCAGAAATTATAAAAAGTGTTCGTAGAATATTCACTATTATTGCATCTTATAATAATTATAAAAAGTGTTCGTAGAAAATTCACTATTATTGCATCAACAATATATTTTAAACAATTTTGACATAAATAATTAACATATGCGCGCCTCTATCGGGGAATGAAGAAACGACCGGTCGAACATACGAACATACAAACAGGCGTATTATATTATAGGATGGTTGTGTTTTCTAAGTTTAACACTGAGAAAATTGGTTTATAAACCAGTAGATGTTTAATAGTAAGTATTTCAAAACATAGAAATAGAGACAACTTACCAGCCAATCAGTTAAAATCACCACGTAATCAAACAGGTTTAAAACTGGGTGTCAAGATTAACGTATTCCTATTTTTCCGTTAAAGACATATGAACCAGAATTGGGAATATACTTGTCGGTATGACTCATGTCGGTGTCAGACACTCCGTACGTATGTGATGTGATGATAGTACGTATCGTTTCAAAAGAAACATAGTCATATTTTACAGTAAAGTTTTGTACAGCAGATTTAATTGTTGCGTATCTGTTTTTTATTGACACAATTTATTTCGGATGCTTGTATGTGCAACATTTCCGATATTAATCTTTTTTCCGTGTTGATTTCCTTATCCAGAATCTTGAGTTTTTCATATTTATACCCATGTTTAAGGGTGTCTGCATGAATGGCTAAAGCTGTACTTTTTGGTTTTACATGAGTATCAGACTTGTGCTGTGTAAGTCTTTTCTTCTGGGTCTGATCAGTGGTCCCTATATAGCATTTATTGCAGTTTCCGAATGGGATTTGGTATACTAAATCTGAGTTTTCAAGTTTCGGGATTCTTGTTTTTAAGTTGGTGAAATTTTTTCTGTTTTTATTCCTTGTTGAGAAAGCTAGAGATACGTTATGCTCCTTGAATATTTTTTTAAACCCATTGAAGTTGTGGTACGGAAACTTGGAATTATAGGTTTTCTCTTCATCACTCGTTTCGGGTTTGGTATTCCGGTTGTAAGTTGCCCTTATACGTTTTTTGATGCACTTTTTTACTATTTGGGTTGAGTAATTATTTTCCTTTGTGAACGCCTCCGACACTTTTTTCAGATTTTTTGACCTGAACGACGGGTGTGATAATTTTATGGCCTTATCTATTACGTTGTTCAGGGTGTTGATCTTAAGGTTGTGTGGGTGGTTGGAAAAATAATTTAGGTATCTCCAACTGTGTGTGGACCTCTCGTACTAATTCGTGATTATTGTGTTTTTATTTGACCGTATTAGTTCCGTATCCAAGAACGAGATACTGTTTTCTATTTCTTCTTCATGGGTGAAATTTAACCTTGGGTGGAAACCATTGAAAATGTCCACTCTTTCTTTTATTTCTTCTTTCTTGATGACTTGTATTATGTCATCGACATATCGGAAATAGAACAGTGGTACTTCATTGAGCTTTTCCAAGCATTTGGTTTCCAACTCTTCCATCACTAGGTTTGTGATGGTATTGGAGAGAGGACTGCCCATTGCGCATGGGCAGTCCTCAGTGGGTTTGTGAGTAAATCTCACCCTTGTAGTCGAAGTAAGTTCGTGTTGTTCAAGCAGAATTGTGCACCTGTAAGGAATTCTCTCGAACAATGGCCCGTCTGTTCTTGTATCGTTTCCCATATTTCCATTTCAATTTGCGCACTATCTATTATTATATACTGATGTTGTGGATTTAATGACATTATTTTTGTTTTGCCTTTGTTCATGAGTAATCTATTTTTTTTACTTCAACTGTAGGTTGGTTAGCATAGCTTCTTTTTCTTCTTCACAAGTTGCTAGCAATACTATATCGTCCGAAAAGCGTAAATGCTTTAATCTCCTGCCATTGATATTAATACCCTTATTTTACCAGTCCAGTTTTTTAGAAATGTTTTCTAGTCAATGGGCAAAAAGCCATATTTATGTAATAGGAATAAAAACGATCTCACAATTAAAAAAAAAAAAAAAAAAAAACAAAAAACAAAAATGAACATTCTAATTTTAATTAAAAGTGAAAAAAAAAAACAAACTAATCTAGATCTAAATCCTTGTATATGTATTGTTTCAATTTTAGTCTTGTTAAACAAACAGTAATAATGAAAAATTTTAATTCAACAAATTTTTGGCGTTTTTTGATTGAAATTTTAATTGACACTAGTATTGATCAATAGTAGGTCGTATCGAGTTTCAGGAAATATTTTATATTTATAAACTGGAATATCGGACGATACCGAAATGTCTAATCAGGCCGTCAGAACTCGAGAATTCAAATTGAGATAATCCCTTTAAACTGATACATATGACTAAGTGGTATGGACTAGAATTGAATCATTCATAAACGAACCGGCTCACTGTCTCGGGCCAATTCTTTGACCGAAGCGAGCATTATCATCAAATTTTAATGAATTAGAGCATGGCTCACATAGATTCAGGGACTTGGTTGGAAGTTTGCGGGTTTGGCCTTGATGTACTATGCACAGGATACGAGGGTTGCAAATTATGTGAGATCCAACGCAAACACATCTTCTTGACGGCCAAATGTTCATGCAATAGTGAATGTATGCTGGTCCCACTAATGCCCAAGGATACCTCAATCTCACGATAAGGCACATGACGTTCTTGCAGTATCAGTTCACGCACAGCATCTATGTTTTCCGGAACAACAACCGATTTTTGACTACCTTCACGAAATTTGTCCTTAATCGAACTACGGCTACGATTGAAGTCGGCAAACCATCGATAAACAGTAGTCCTTGATGGTGCTTCATCGCCAAAAGTCGAATTTAGTTCATCGTTCACTGTTGTTGGGTTAATCTACGTCGAAGTTTTTAATTTTTACAAGCTACTGTAAACAACACATAGCGCTCGTAATAAGGGAATCTAGATAATGGTTGCGATTTAGTAAATTTGTATCGTCAGCGTCAAGGATTGATTTAGATGTCATAGTGAGAGTTAACATCTATTAAGAATAGTAGCGGTCCGAGAACTGAACCTTGGGGAATACCAAAATGTAAAGGAAGATACTCAGAAACGCTACTTTTGAATTGGGTAAACTGTTTTCGGTTAGATAAGTAAGATTTAAGCATGGCACGGCTCTTGTCGTCAAAACCATAAAAACACAGTTTGGTTAATAAAATATCATGAGATATGCAGTCAAAAGCTTAAATCAAGAAAAACACTAAGACAGTATTTCCCTGATTCTAATGCATCCGAAACATACGCTACAAAGTCCAAAACTGCATATATAGTGCTTTTATCACTTCTAAAACCAAACTGACGAATCATGAACATCTGAAAATATTCACGACTTAATTCCATTTTTAGCCGAGATGAATTTTTTCAAGTTACTGTAAACAACACAAATAATGCTCGTACGTCAAAACGTTCTGAGTGCGTAATAATAATAATAATGGCAGCACTAGTTTAGCGCAATTTCGAAATATAAGAAGCAACCCTCATAATTGTGAGAAATTGCGCACTTACGTTATTACGTGTTAGCCTACAGAAACCTTCTTGAAACTAAAGTGAATTTTTTAACCCGGCAGTTGGAAAATAACGATAACGATAAAGTTAAATAATTCACTTCTTAGTCTTAGAGTCTTATTTATTTATCTTCATTATTTCTCTAAATTAAGACTGTGAGTGAAATAGAGAGAGTGACAGAGCGTATCAACAAGTTATATATTAATTATTGAATTCATAAAATACAAATGCAGGAATTATTATTATTATTATTATTATTATTATTATTATTTATTATTATTTAATTACAATTTACAATTTGTTTTGCAATATAATTTACATTAGATAGGCTTGCCACGCTAAGTCTTCCAGACTTGTGGTAATTAGGAGATGAATACTCGTCAAAATCGTGATGCCGATTTATATTTATTACACACAAATCTATGTTAACCTTCTATAGCGTATTTGAACAACTGATATCACATACGTGCGTTCTTTTATCTTAGTCTATTATAGTTGATATTCATATAAACGTATGTTTGTTTTTGTATAGAACACGTCCCTAAAGGCATAGAAAACCGAAAGATATTTCTTTCTCGTCAAACTCCTACACCCGAAAATGATAAAAACGTATAAGGGTTAAAACATAATTCCAAGCCTTGATAAACGATAAGAAAATATAAAATCAGCTGTATTGTTTTATATTATTATTTTTTTTTAATTTCTTCTATAAAAACACATTTTCTTAATGTGTCTAAATAGAAAATTAGAATACATTCTATAGAATATAAATAGAATAAAATAAACGGTGCTTTGCATTTAGTATATTATTCATTATGTTAATCCATTACCAAGGTTACGTTAAACTTTATTCTCCCATTTTAATAAAACTAGAAAATAAAGGATTCAAGCTTCTAAAGCTTTCAGTAAATTCAAAGAATATTACATTCCAGACGCTTAGCACTTAGACTATGTTTATGTTATGGCGTTAGATAGCGTGATTCAAACAACTCTTTACTTAATAGAACCACTCAAAAAGGTTTATTAAACCGTATCAAAATAAAATAAAAACTCTTTATTCATAACTTTTTCAAATATTCCAGGTTAATAACCAGGGGCGTAGCAACCGGGGGTGCAAGGAGTACAATGCACACGGGCCAATGAGCTCGAGGGGCCCACGAGCGTAAGTGCCAATGAGGCCTTATTTTCATTAATACTTACCATTTTTATTTGTTTATTTTAATTTTTTTGTAATAAATAAAGGACAAAGAAGAGGAAAAATATGAAAGCATAGGATTAAATAGATTTATTATATAAATTAACCATTTTGAATTATAAACCGCTTATTTTCATTTGTTAACAAATCAGGAAAATGAAATTTGTCTGATAAATAGACATTACCTTACATACTTATTGCACTATGATTTAGATCAACATTTTCTACAACTTGTTCTGATGATTTTGTTTCCACTTCGTCACCCTCTGACACTTGTTCAGATTCTGTATCATCTTCTGCTTCCAAAATCTATATATATAAAATCGTAACTTAGCTACTTACTCATAATCAATGTCCAGCCCAAACCACTGGACTTACAATCATGAAAATCGGCAAGTATATTCCCTCCATGACGTAAGCACCCACTAAGAACGTATTTTTCGAAACTCATCCTCTAAGTGGGTGAAAAGGGGGTTAAAAAGGGTAAAATGTGGCTTCACGATTTCTTTAATATCTCTTAGGTCCAATTAGATATCGCTTTGGGTTTTGCTTACAATGATTACTCATGTAAATATTAAAAAACTAATTTCAGGATTTTGTCCTAATCGACCTCTAAAGGGGTGAATCTACAACCAGGGTGAATTATAGAACCCTTCGGATTTTCTGTGTTTATTGTCTTTTAACATTCCTTTTTGGCATATAGGTGTCTTTTTAAAATATTTAGAAATATTTTTGACCGTTTTTTTAAATTCCTCCCCTAAAGGGGTAAATTGGTATTTTTTATTTGATAGAATGTCGTCTAGACAAAAATAACATAAAATTCGGGGAGTATATCCCTTTTATGACTTAAGCACCCTCTAAGAAATGATTTTTCAAAATTCGACCTCTTAGGGGTGAAATGTGTTTACACGGATTCCTCAATATCTTTTAGGTCAATAATATATCGCCTTGCTTTTGCTTACAAAGACTACCCATATAAATGTTGAAAAACTTATTTTTCAGGATTTTGTACTAATCAACCCCTAAAAGAGTGAATCTACAATCGGGGTGAATTCTAGAACCCGTCGTATTTCCTGTGTGTGTTGTGTTATAACATTGTCCAATAATATATGGCCTTGGTTTTTGCTTATAAAGGTTATCCATATAAATGTTGAAGTACTTATTTCAGGATTTTGTCCTAATCATCCCCTAAAAAGGTGAATCTACAATCAGGGAGAATTGAAGAACCCGTCATATTTCCTCTGTTCGTTGAGTAATAAAATTCCTGTTTGGTATATAGATGTCTTTTTAAAATATCTCGAATTTTTTTTTACAGTTTTTCAAAATTTCAATCCTAAAAAGGTATATGGGTATTTTTTATTTGATAGAACATCCCTTGAACATAGATAGATGATATTCGCAAAGTTTATTCTCTCCATGAGGTAAGCACCCATTAAGACGGGATTTTTCGAAATTCAACCCCTAAGGGGTGAAATGTGATATCAAGGATTCCTTAATATCTCTTAGGACCAATGAGATATCGACTTGGCTTTTGCTTATGAAGATTACCCATACAAATGCCGAAAAATTTATTTCAGGATTCTTTCCTAATCAACTCCTAAAGGGGTAAATCTATAATCGAGGTGAATTATAAAACCCGTCGTATTTCCTATGTTTATTGAGTTAAAACACTCCTTTTTGGCACACCGGTGTCTTTTTCAAATATCACGAAATAGTTTTGACTGTTTTCTAAAATTTCACCTCTAAAGGTTTAAATGGGTATTTTTATTCGATAGAACTTCTGTTATATATAGAGACATGAAATTCGGGAAGTATATTCCTTCCGTGATGTAAGCACCCACTAGGAGAGTTTTCGAAAGGGGTGAAATATGATTTGAAGAATTCCTCAATATACTTTAGGACCAATAAGATATTGACTTGGTTTTTGATTACAAAGGTTACCCATACAAATTTTTGATACAGTAATTCAGGATTTTGCCCTAATCAACCCCTAAAGCGGTGAATCTACATTTGGGGTGAATTATAGAAACCTTTTTATTTCCTGAGTTATAACATTCCATTTTGGTACATAATTCATCCCTAAAGGGGCAAATTGGTAATATTTCCTCCATGTCGCAAGCACCCGCTTATATGGAATTTTTTTCGAAATTCGACCCCTACGAGATGGAAAGTGATAAAATGTTTTTCCTCGGATTCTTCATTATCTCTTAGGTCCAATGATATATTGATTTAATTTTTGCTTACAGTGTTCTAATCATCAACCTAAAGGGGCGATTCTAGATTCCGGGTGAATTATAGAACACTTTGTATCTTCCGTCTTTGTTGTACAATAACTATGTTGTACTTTTTCGTATTTAGGTGTCTTTTAATATCATTAGTTTCAAGATCATTTAATTTTAACCGTTTTTTTATATTTCACCCCTAAATTGCTATTCTTACATTACCCTACATTACATTGGTACATTAGTATTTTTTAGTAAATAATTGAAATTCGGGAACTATATTTCTTCCATGACGTAGGCAACCACTAAGAAGAGATTTCTCGAAATTCAACCTCTAAGGGGTGAAAACGGATTTCTCAATACCTCTCGATGAAATAACGACTTGCTTTTTGCTTACTATGGTTACCCGTAAAAAATGTAATTTAGAATTTTGCTGCAAGCAGCACGTAACGGGGGCGAATCTACATTAAATCAGGGCGAGTTATATATTCTTTCTTAACTTCTTAGTTTGTTGAGTTATAAAATTCCTTTTTGGCATATCATTTTTTTCTTTTAGACTTTTTTTTTACCTATAAAGGAGTAAATTGATATATTTTTGATTAGATACATGAAATTCCGGGAACATATTCCTTCCATAACGTAAGCATCGAACCCTTTATATCTCCTGTGCTTCTTGAGTTATAACATTCCTTTCTGGCATATAGGTGAGTTTTTAAAATCTTTCGATAGTATTCTGACAGTTTTTTAAATTTCATTCCTAAAGGGTAAATTAGTATTTTTTATTAGAAATAAGAAATTCCAAGAGTACATTTCTCGATATGACGTAAGAACCCACTAAGAAAGAGAAGAATTCTACGTTTACGTCAATTGGAAACCATCCTTTAGTCCAGGGATTCCCAACCTTTTTTCTACTTAGACCCCTTTACCAACTTTTTTTTATTGAAGAATTTATCGACCCCTATTGGGTGAAAAGGAATAAAATGTTTTTTCACGGATTCCTATATATCTCTTAGAAGAGATGAGATATCGACTAAGTTTTTGCGTTAAGAGTAAGCAATGTGATCTATAGAGAACCATGACTTATAATAATTGCACGATGATGGCAGACCGTCAATATACCGTAGCGAAGCACGGGTACTCAGCTAGTTAATAATAAGCTAGTAGAAGGAACTGGAGGAGTCGATTCTGCCGTCTATTGTTTAAGAAAGCTATCTAGTTTAGGCAATTTATTTATTCCTTCTTTCGCTTCTTCTTTTTTCTTTCTTTTCGCCGCCCCGCTCTGATTTTTCTATATGTCATATTTATCCTTATAAGTATATACTATATATTGGACATGTATTAAACATAAAAAAATATCTTTTTGAACTTACCTTATGATAAATTAGCACAAATGAAAATTCTAACGTATTTTTAAAACAATTTCACTCAAGCTTCAGGTAAACTTTAAACTAAATATTAACAATACAAATTATACAAATTGATAATATGCATGTCAATAGGAACCGTTCGCAATCAGAGTAAGAGTTGAAATAAATGAAATCAAGTAAAAGACCGTTGTCTACGGACAATTCAGACTTGTTCAGACTTGTGTCGCGTATTGTATAATTAAGCCAACATTCAATATGTCTATTGTATTTCGTTTTTACATTTAAAAAAAGAATTAATATATTGAACAATTTGCGACCTCCTATTTCTAAATCTAAGGAAAAGATAATTAGATCATGGAACACAGAAATTATAATTATTAGGTACATACATATATGGATACATATATTTCCTGGCAAGTTGTTTCTTTTAGGCATTTCACTTTAATTTATTAATTTTGAAAATACAGATTTCATTTTAACAAAAAATCATTTTAATTAATTTTGATTATCTTCTTTATATATAAAAGACAATATTTGTGGCTATGTCCGGAAATTCTAACCTACTTCCAGATATGCTACCGAGTTGAAATTTTGCATACAGGTAGGGAATGCTTTCATCATAACTAGAAAAATCGAAAATTTCAAAAAAGTCCCATCAGAAACGAGAAATTAATAATTTTATTTTTAATTATATTGGACCATCGAAGTATGTATGATGCGTTCAGCGAGATCGCGGGAATTTCGTTTCAATGGTTGTTTGGACAACTATAGTAACTTCGTGAAACATCGTTCAATGTCGTTCGGTGCGATTCATCATTACTCTGCTCTAGCTGATAAGATTTATATATTGTTATTTAGTAAAATTTTTGATTAGTTTATGCAGAGCGAGACTAAAGTGGAGCACCTGTTTTCTGGTTTTTAATTTTAGGGCATTTTTATGAACTTTGTTATTTTTATTTATTTTTTTTTTTTCTATTCTTTTATTTAAATGTTTAAATATAATAGTAAAATCTTTTATATATATATATAAAACAGAAAATCTGTGTGTACCGAGTTGGAATTTGGTATATAGGTAGGAAATGCAGTCAATATAAGGAGGCAAATTGAAAATCAGAAGAAAAAAAATGGTATCACTTAAGACGTAGACTTAACAGAAAAATTGCTTATACAGTGAAACCTCTATCGTTTTTGAAGGGACCTATTGAAATAAACTATGGATGCGGGAAAACAATGAAAAACACATTAATACATATTTAAATGTTTAATATGTACGTACATATATATTCTAAATAAAATTTTAAATAAAAAATATCGTAACAAAATAAAAAAGGAAGCTGCATGCCGACAAAAAAAAATATACTTTGTATTGTATATAATCTTTCATCGTCATTTGCTTTTTGGCTTTTTATATTGCCGTAAGAAATCAATATTCTTTCGGTGTTACAAATTAAATTTTTTTCGGCATCAGTTATCGAATGCGCATAAAAAAAGTTTTCAATTTGAAAAAACACGAAATTTGCTGCGTAATTTAAACGATGAATGCGGTAAAATGATACAGAGAGAAATGATCGATGCGATCTATTTTTGCGTGTTTTGTATGAAATTAATTCGGAACCGCAAGAAATAACGATATAGGTATACGGGAAAATTATTATTCGAGGAACGATAGATAGAGGTTTCACTGTAATAAGAAAACAAATATTTTTTTTTAATGATTTTTATTTTATTGGATTGATTTACGGGAGTTACGAAGGGACAACCTAAAACTAAACTTTTGAAATATCTCATTTACTTTTGACTTAACAGCAAAAACGCACATGAGAAAAGCTGTTTAAAATAAAAATACAAATACATGTTATCCTATAAATTTTTCAATTGGTTAAGAAGCAGGGGAAGGGAGATGGGGGAGGTGCTAAAACTAAAATACTGGAAATATCTCGCTTATTATTTACTTTACATCAACAATTTATAAAGATAATTTATAAAGACTTTGATTGAAGAACGATTATTTTCTGTTTAGTGTAGCTTCTGAATATTTAGGGGGACAGAAGGAGCGCTACTTATAAACTTGAAATATCTCTTAATATTGACTTAACATTAAACATGTGTATAACAGAAGTTGTTACAATATCAATAATATAAATAAATAAATAAACAAATCTTTTCTGTTTAATCTTCTTCTGTATATAGGTATATCATTTATAAAATTTTCTTATATACATATGTATATAAATACATGACCTGACTGACTCATCAACGTTCAGCCCAAATCACTAGACCTAGAAAGCAATACGAAGAAAACTTACTTCGGTGGCAAGAATATTTACTAACGAAAAAAAGTGCTCTGATCTATATAGGTACGATTTATAAATCAGGAATAATCACGAAGTAATTATAATAAATATCATAAAAATTATAATAAATAATTTCGTAAGGTGCAACATAAAATGCTTTACGTGACTGGCGCTGCCTTTGGCAATGATTCTCACATGGGCATTTTCCTAGGTTAGCACATCGGGATACTTATACGTGTTGATATTAAATGTCTGTACTACCAATGTTTACAAAGAAATTCGTACTTAAATTATTTGTATAAGAAGCACATATTAATACAATTGTAGATTAAAACAAATAAATATATTTGAATATAAAACGATTCGTAGCAACCAGTCTTGAACCGATTTCGAAATGGGCCAGATCTAAGCGGGCTACGACTACTTTATTTCGGTAGCGAAGCAGCGGGTACACTGCTAGTCATAAAAATAAAACAACTTTTATTTGAAAATATTTTTCGAATAAGGCACAGACATAAATTTAAAAAATCAAAATAACATTTAGAACTTAAAATGAGCCAAAAGAACAATTTTAAATAATACAAGGAGTAAAGAGGGGCCCCTTAATCCCAGTGGCACACCGGCACACAATGGTCTTGCTACGCCACTGTTAATAACCATATTTTATGGGATAAATTTAGATTCACAAAACGCACAGATTACGGTCGGTCTCTTGTTTTAAGTATATTGAGTAAAATTTCAGTATGTGGTAATATGCCGTGGTACCTACAATCATATTTAACATATAGCACGCAGTATGTTGTTATAAATGGTCACAAATCTCAAATCAAAAATATCACCTCTGGAGTACCACAAGGTAACCATTGGTCTTCTTTTATTTAATATCTTCATTAATGATATAAATAGTTGCTTTAAATTCTCCAAGTTCCTTCTATATGTTGAAGATCTAAAAATATATAAAAATGCCACCCCACAAAACTGTACCAATATACAAACTGATTTTAATAAAGTTAATGAATATTTAAAATTAAACAAATTAAAAATAAATTTATCGAAATGTGCTTCTATCTCTTTTACAAGAAATTGTAAAAGAGTTTTTATTGATTTTAATTACACCATCAATAATGATAAGATTACCTCAGTTTCGTCTGTAAAATATCTTGGAATAGTTTTTGACAAGAAATTAATATTTGACGTTCATATGGATGCAACTATAAAAAAATCTTATGTAGGATTTAAAAATCTGTCCAGGTGAATTTTGATATCGTCCACAGATGCGAAATTTTTTCCGTTAAGGGAATTTTGTAAAAAGCAGAACAAATGGTAGTCGGATGGTACGATGCCTGAACCATATGCTTCGACTACCATTTGTTTCGCTCCCTACAAAATTAACTTCACGGAAAAAAATTCGCATCTTTGGACGATATCAAAATTCACCTCTACAGATTTTTCAAGAGCAAAGACGGAACCTTCTGGAGATATGGCATTATGAAATTGCCTGAGCGTTTGTCCAAAGTGATAGAAAATAATGGACAGTACATTTGATAAAAAAAAGTTTTTTTTTTTTATAAAGTATATTTTATTGAATAAAAGGTGAAAAAAAAAAACGAACGGACCCAATATAAACAATGATTTACAGTTTTGGTCAGTACCTCCTCAATAATACTCTGGGCAATACTTAATATATGGTATTAAGAACTTATTAAGAAAACAGAAGACAGAGAAGTGCGTAAAATGGATATTACATTAACTCCCCGAATACTTTTTTGGGCAAAAATATTACTGGTGACGTAAAATGGATTATGTCAACATTCCTATATTCGAGTTGATGGTGTAGGTCATTAATTTGTGAAAATTCATATTAAGGTTCCTATATTCACACATACATGAATAGACCCCGGCGAGATCACCATCAACTTCAAAGACAAAACTAAATAACCGTACGTTTAATTGGTTACGTTACCATTCAGTTACGAATTAAATCAGAAGGACCTTTTTGATATCAAGAAGGTCCTTTTGCTCATGTGAAAGAACATGATGGGTATAACGTTTTACAAACCATGAAACGTTAGTTGGCCACTTTCCGGACTCTTCTCACACCGTAAAACTATGATATCCTTAAGGACCATTCGGGAAACAGGAACTCCCTTGGAGCCAAATCCAGTGCCTCTGCTTTCTTAAATATGCCTCTATTTAATATTCTGTTCTACACAGTATTTGTGGTCGTTCTACACATGTCTAAGATATTTTAGCTGCTTTTTCCTTAATATTTCATGTAAGCAACATTTTTCCGGTAACTTCAATGAAGTTGACGAATTAAAAGATCTTGTGTATATACAATACCTGTAGATCCACATTTCAAAAGCTTGGAATTTCTTAGTTTGGTAGCTTATGGTATGATCCAATGTGACTGTCATCATTACAATTAATTTAGAACGAAGATCATTTGAAATGTCCTCGACGAACGGAAATTACAACATATCAACCTTTTTTTTAATGTTTCATACATGAACCATGTTTCCACTCTTGAATTTGTTGATGTTATCCTCAAAGATGTTTAAAATGTACATATATTTTAAGAATGTTAACGTTTAACATACTTACACTCGTGCTACAATTTTCAGCACTCAGCTGACACATCGTGCGAAAATTCGCTCTCGACTGAAAAGACTCTTTTTACACACTAACTGCATAAATAACTATTATAATGTCTTTTATGTTTTATTTTAAAACAGTGAAACAAGAAATAACAAATTACAGCGAAAGGTATAAAAAAAAAAATGGATATTCATCATAAACTCTTAGGTATTCATATTATTTATTTATTTATTTATTTTATTTATTTATTTTATTTTTTTGCTCACAGTCGTATGCTAATATACAACCATATATAGCCATGTTACATAGTGATTTTACATGTTATATATACAAACTAATACATAGTACAATAAATATGGTGTATTTCTAATAATTTGGAGACAAGGATTTACTATACACTTAAGTATCAGTCCATATTATATAAGCATTTCAAGAAAGATATTACGATCGGTATCACCTTTTTATTTCTCATTATCGCGCAAATGTCAAAGGGGGCATTAAATTTTAAGTTCACTAACTTGGTTGCAAATTGGGATCTTTGGTGCGCCATTTGGGGGCATTCAAAAACAGATGGTTGAAATCGGCGATTGTCTGGAGCCGTGAAATCTGATGATGTGTTCTTCATTAAACCATGTTTCAGATAATACAACGATATTTGGCTTGTGAGCGTTTTATTGGATCTGAGCGACTGGCCGTTCCACTGGATAATATTAAAGCCGATTGCTGTCTAGATATAACGAGTTCCGTAAGAGGATCCGCGCCTCTGAAAAATTAAAAATTGTCCCAAATTTTAATTGATCTGTTAGATAACTAACCATTGTGATTATGTTGTCTAGGATAAGTTCGAAGTTGTTTCTTGAGCCTGTAGAATTGTCTGCATTGGACCTTAGGTGCGGTTGTGGAGGGTAGGGGTTGACACCTACAGTTTCGTTACTGCCGAGGATTGAAGAAAATTTGCCAAGGTTCTGTTGGTGATATTGATCTATGTTGTCTGCAGCGTTGACCAGTGGATTGAATCGGTTACTCGTCCAAAGGGGAGGAGGAAATTGTTGACATATGCAACCTCTGATTACGATCTACATATATTAAGATTTGGCTTCTTTATAGCTCACGTTGTTGAACGTCACATATTTTTTTATTGATTTTTGGTTATTGTATTCCGGGCAGTTGGTATCATTACTTCTATGTTCTCCTTTACAAGAAATGCTCTGGGGGTTGTGTTGCGTTGTGTTGACTTGTGGTTTTTACCACAGTTCACACAGCGGTTGGAGCTACGACACTGTTTGTCCAAGTGTCCAAATCGAAAGCATTTTTGACATTGGGTTACGCGGTAAATGTAGGGTAATACTTTGCATCGCGCGCTTTAGATGGAAACGTACTCGGGGAGTATCTGACCTCTGAATGTTAGGACGACCGTACCAGTTTTCTCAAAATCTAGCAGTTCATATCTGATTATTTTGCGTCTTTCTTTCAACATGAACAATTTTAATTGTTGATTGTATAATATTGTCAATTTCGTATGTTGAGATGTCTGTGTACACTTTTCGAATTATGCCTTTTCTTACTAAAACCGATTCCGGTATATATGCTAGAAAGTTGAGGCTTGCCAGAACTTCAGCTGCGTCTAGGATTTTGTTTGCAGACTCCCGATTAGACATATCAATTTTGATTTTCCTTTTGGCTTCCTCTCTGAAATTTTCACGATTTTTTTCCCTACGCTAATTTTGTATAGGTTACCAGCATTGTTAATTTTGCTTTTATAGTATAATGATATAAGGGCCATTGTCAACAATGCTGTAACTATTGTTTTTATTTATTTCGTGGTAATTTAAATTATTTGAATCAGCCTGGTTATTTGTATTGTCGGGTATGCTAATTATTGTCGGATTATGGCTTATCTCATTAGCGAGTTTTTTTTTTTTTTTTTTCTATTTTTGGTCCTAGCATCAGAGGCCATTAACCAGTATTGTTATTAATTAGCTAATACAAGGGTTGGGGATAAGGTTGGCAGCTGTTTTTGTGTTATAATTTGATATTGTTCTGTACTATGAACTTGTAGAGCAGATTGTAAATTTCAATGTTGTTACTATTTAGGATGTTTGAGGTATTTAGAGGTAGTTGGAGGCCAAGTCTTGATATGCCTGTTAGAAAGTTTGATCTGTTTTGGTGGTATTTGGGGCATGCTAGAATTATATGGTTGACGTCTTGTATGGTTTCACTATCGCAGTCGCATACATCTGTGTTGGACATCCTGATTCTGTGAAGGTGGCTTTTTGAAAAGGTGTGGTTGAATTTTAGACGCGCAATGGTGGTGATTAAACCTCTTGGTAAGCTGGAATTATACCACGGTTGGTTTGGTATATGAGGATGTAAAAATCCATAGTGTCGACCTTTGCTGGTGATTGATTCTTTGTATTCATTGTTCCATTCTTTCCAAATGTTTTGTTTAAAATTCGACTTGTTGTCTTCTACTGAGAGTGGAGTGGTATAATTATGTCCTGACGTTATGGCTTCTTTCGCTAGTGAGTCTGCTATTTGATTATAGTAAATACCTGAGTGACCCTTTATCCATGCTATGGTGATAATTATATTGCTTTCCTTTAATTGTTTAATAGTGTTTAATATCTGGTAAATTATATTGGGGTTTTTGTTAGAAAAATTGGGGTATTTTAATTTCTTCAGAACGCTCTGGCTGTCACTAAAAATAACAATATTGTTTGTAAAGCAGTTTTGATTTTGAATATAGTTAAGGCAGAAATGGATGGCGATCATTTCGGCAAAAAATATCGATAAATGTGTAGGTAATTTAAATTGTTGACTAAAATTATGGGCTGAATCAAAAAAGGCACATCCGACACCGTTGGAAGTTTTGGAGCCATCTGTGAACAGATACCAGCCATTAGGCCATTTTTCTACTATTCTTTCAATGAATTTAGTGTTATTTGTTGGAAAAACTGCCGTGTCCAAGAAGTGGTTATTTGGCATAGAGAGCAAATAGTCGTGGGTGAAACAGGGTAAAGTTGTAGTTGCCTGGTCAGGAGTGATAGTGACGATGGCTTGTGTGAAACTGTCAATTAGTAGAGGTGTAGGTTTTCTTGCCCAATAAGGTATAGTTAAGACATATGTTGCTAGCTAAGCTAAGGGTAGGTCAGTATTAGTTCTTAGTCTTTCTATTACAAATCTATAAGAGAGTAGTTTTCTTCTTGATTTGAGTGGTATCATACGGGTTTCGGCCAATAAATTATTGATAGGTGTGGAGTGCATAGCGCCAATGGCAGTTCTCAGTGCCTTATTTTGTAAGGTGTCAAGAGGTTTTAGGATTGAATTGGATGCTCCTCCATACACTATGCAGCCGTAGTCTATTACCGATAGGATGAGGTTTCTATATACCATGAGTACGGTGGAAGGATCAGCTCCCCAATTAAAGCGAGCGATTACTCGCAAAACATTTAGCCTGGACTCACATTTCTTAACTATATATTTAACATGTGGTCTCCATGTTAGTTTACAGTCGATATATACCCCAAGAAATTTTACTGTAGGTACTATGTCATAGTTCTTATTATCTAATGTAAAATAAGCTGGAAATGGCGTTCGGTGGCGTGTATATACTGAGAGTATCGTTTTTTCTGGGACTATGTTAAAGCCGTTAGTTATTGCCCATAGATTGAATTGTTTCATTGCCAAATTTAATTCCTGTTTAGTTTCGGTTATAGAACTTTTAGTTACATAAATGCAAATGTCATCGGCAAATTGTAGGGTTTTGATGTTAGGGTTGAAAAGATGGTTTAGATCGTAGGTATATATATTAAATAATATAGGACTTAGGACAGCCCCTTGCGGAAGACCCTGGTATGATGTTCTGGAAGCTATTTGAATATTTTTGTACTTTAAATGAAGTGTACGTATTTTAAATATGGTGGCGACAATGTTACAAAATTTGGTTGGTATACCTAGATACAACATCTTTTCGTATAGTATTTTGATTGAAACATTATCAAATGCTCCTTTCAAATCCAAGTATAGAGCAGATAGATATTTGTTTTGGGAGAAGTTGTCCTGTATATCTATTACTAATTTAGCCAAATTGTCCATAGTATTTCGTCCACGTCTGAATCCATATTGATAGCTTGGGAGGATTGAGAAATGTTCCAGATACCACTCTAGTCTCGTTTTTACTAGTCGCTCGAAAGTTTTTAAAACACAAGAGAATAAAGATATTGGTCTATATGAGGTGTGTAGGTTAGGGTCTTTCTTTGGCTTCAAAATTGGAATGACTGTTTGAATTGTCCAATCAGGAAGGGTTTCTTCGTGGAGCCAAGCGTGGTTGAATATATTGAGCAGAAGTAATTTCGAATTGGTTGCTAAATTGATTAACATGGGATAGTGGATATTGTCTGACCCTGGGCTAGAATTCGTAGTAGATTTGAGGGAGTGATACAATTCTTCTAAGGTGAATGGACCAGTAAGTTGTGGTGTCCCTGTATTGTTTGAATGTTGTGTTAAATCATTATGTTCCTCGCAGTAGGATGGAGTAAGATTGGCCATAAAATTGTAGAGTAGATCTTGGTTGAGTTGTTGATTTTGGTATTGAGACGTTTTATTTTTATTTAATATTTTAATTTTACGCCACACGTCGGTGAGGTTAGTATTTTTATTGATGGTGGAGCAAAAGGATATCCAAGACTGCTTCTTTTTTTGTTTGAATATGCGTTTGGCTTTTGCTATGGCTCTTTTGCATGAAATAAAGTTGTCTATTGTAGCTGAGGATTTGAAGTTGTTGAAGGCTACTTTGTTGTTAGCAATTAGGTTTTTACATTCATCGTCCCACCAGGAACTGCACTTAAAAGAGTTTATTTGTTTTGTATGTCTTTTTGGTATTGATTTTTCGGCGGTTTGTTCGACTAGGTTGATAAATATTTTATATTTGGTATCTAGGTCTGACAAAACGAAATTACTGTAGTTAATGTTGTTGGTTAATATTTTGGATGTATTGTAATATTCTGTCCAGTTGGCGTTTTTTATATCCCACTTTGAGGATGGATAGATAGTGAATTTGTAACTCATTGTTGAGTCTACTGTGATTTTGATTGGATAATGATTCGAGCCATATGTATTGGATAAACGCTGCCAACTCAAACTTGGGGCGAGTGAAGGAGAGCATATTGTTAGGTCTATTGCAGATTTTCTGTGGCCGGGAAGCTGGAAGAGTGTAGGGGATCCGTCGTTCATTATTGTTCAACTGTAATCCGTTAGTAGCTCGTTTATTTCTTTACCTTCGGTATCCGGTATTTCACATCCCCATAGTTCGTGATGGGCATTAAAATCTCCAGTGATAATTACGGGAGATTGAAAATTAATAAAAATATTATACCATTCGAGAGATGTTATTTTATGATTGGGGGAGGCGTATATAGATATAATTGTAGTGATTTTGTTATTAAGGTTTAGTTCGATAGCGCAGAGTTGTACTTTATTGGTATTAACATGAGTACAATCAACAGAAGTAAAGTTGATACCATGTTTTACCAGAAGACCTGTACCGCCGAATCCATCGGCCCTGTCAGATCTTATTATATTGTATCCGTTAATGTAGATTTGCTCATTTGCTTTGAGCCAAGTTTCTGATAGAGAAGCACAGTGTATTTTGAATGACGTGAGTAAATTTTGTAGGAATAGTTTGTTTGCTTTTATTGATCGAATGTTCCATTGAATTATATTGAAACTACTATCCATGTTGTAAATTATTCGAGAGCGATACTAAATATAAATCTTTAAATTGAGATAGTGTAAGATTTTGTCTATTATTTTCGGTAGTTATGAGTGTTATGTTTATGAGTTCGTGTTATGAGTGTTTTTATCATAATTTTTTGTGTTTGTGTCAGTGATATTTTGCGTGGTTGTCTGTAAAGATTGATTGACAGCCTTATTTGCATGTTGTGAAGTGCCGGAATTATTTGTATGAGAATTTTGGGTTATTTTGTCGATTGCTTGATATTTGGTATGTACATTGTAAATGTTATTATCACCTGGTCTTTTAACAGGAGTTTGTGTATGATTGTAAGTGGGTAATGTTACCATATCTTCAATGGTTTCGTCCAATATTACATTTAGGGCCCCACCGATGACGGAATACGTCTCGGTAATTTGCCCCGTGTCCCTGTCTGGAGGGCCGGGCCCTCCTCCAGGTTCTTCCATTTTACACTTAAAACGACACACACACTATATTTAACTTTAAGCACTTGTGTATATACCGATCTGCACTGGTCAGTGGTTCGCACAAGGATATGCATTAGCGAGTTCATTCTGGACTGGCGATATCAGGTCACCAGCTGATGAGTGTGCAGTATATGTTTTCTTTGGCTCGGATTGTGAAAAGTAATGTGGTTTTCTCGTGTTTCATCTTGTTGAGTATATGGAATGTTTGGAATGGACGGTTGTGGATAACGTCCATGGCCTGTATGAACGCGGCTGCCGTTGAAATGTCCGGGGGTTCCTCACCCCCACTGGTGTCCTCCATGGTTAGGTGTGACGCTCACTTTAATGTTGGGATTTTCTTTCACCACAACACTGATATATTGTAAGTAAAAACATAACAATTTTATTACAACTAAACGTAGCTCACGTTAAGAGATATCACTGTGACCGTGGTCAGGGAATGAATGATCTCTTAAGTAAATAGCCTGTGTAATACTAAAAGACTCGATTTATCGAATCGATTTCATAATTAATGAATTTGTAGCTGCGTATTATTCATTAGAAGAAGCAGGGCTGACCCTCATACATCAGGCGGCGAAGAAATTGCCTCAGTCGGAACCTGAGGAAATTTCTTCAATTGGAATATTCGTCAAAATGCGTTGAAATGTTTTTTGTATCGCTTTAATTCTCAGAAAGCCCTTTGTTTGTTGCGTGATTTCTCGACATACACTTTTGACGTAGACCTACATCTAACTCCGCGGATAATATGGAGAGACTTATGGCCGACCGCCTGACACCAAAGTAGGGTTCAATTGAAATCGTTATATCGTTAAAACTACGTGTCGGAAAATAATCCTGTTAGCATATTCGTAAACAGCATGAAAACCAATTCACTTTTTGTGTGATACATCATGTTTGCGATATTCCTCTCGTTCGCCGTTCGAGGGGGAAATAAAGCAATATTTCCGAGTATGCCACTGCGTTTGTATCAATCTATCTCGGCAATCGTGAGCGCAAAACAACAGAAAATCATTTCGCAGTGGTTAAAACTTTTTACTTTAAAAATTATTTTACACTACGCACAATTGTTTTGCGCCCATGGTTGCCGATATAAACTGAGTCAAACACGATGTGCACAGCGTCGAACGCACCATACAGCGGCTCAATTAGAACTGTATCTACCCCATTATTATATATATATTTTTATTGTGGCTAGTCTTCTAATAATGCTTCCTTTTTGTTTGCCTTAAACAGGCCCGTAACGAGGGCGTGGCGAAAGAGACGCCAGCCACGAGAGCAAGTATGTTTAGGGCGCAAAACAAATTTTCGATAAACATACATTCTTTTTTTTTTTTTTCGTAGCTGTGATATTTGTTAATTGTGTCTTGTATTATTTCCTTCCAACATTTTTAGTTTCTTGCGACTTAAGTACAGATTTATATTTTCTGATTTGTTTTTCGAGATCATTTTGTAAGCATTATCATGGAAAGAGTAAAATAACCATCAAAAGTTACTCAAACCTAAGTACAACGACATACAGTAGCGCGCCGTTAGATTTATTCTTTGGGGCATTGCGTGTGGATCTATTATTTTGTATTAACTTCTCCATGTCAATGTATTAAGTCCGCCCCTAAACACGTGTCCAGCGATTTCCAAACTGTGAGCCGCGAACATAGTCAAATATTCCGCCAACTGCGTTAGTAAGACCAATATTTTGACTTGAGGCACCGCGGAAAAATTCTGATACAAGAAGGTCGCCGGAAACCGAAAAAGCTTCTGAACCACTGCTCTGGCCTATAAACTAGACTAGGTGAATATAATATTGTTTGCAACAAAAATGTATAACATCTCGATTTCAACATAACATTCCTTCCCACAAAATTACGTACGTTTGGCGCTCCAAAGGTGCAGTTGCTTTCGTTTTCGTATTTTTTACTGAAAAAAACAGTAGTTAATTTTGTTCATTGTACAACATACTGGCATAGTGCGTAAGTATTATAAATTATTATATAAATAAAACCAAAAATTTAAATTAATTTTTATTAAACCTTCCGGTTCATACTTTCAAAAATAAGAGAAAAGAAAATTTAAAATATAAAGAAAAATGTAACTCCAATTGATAAGTTTGTAAGAAAATCATACACACCTCCATCTCATTAAATATGCCTTCTACAAGTAGTCATGGTTCATGTGAAATTGAAACTGAAGAAAAAAGTATAGCTGAAACTCAAAGCTAGACAAGAGAGATGTAAGTTGATAATGATAATTATATAGTGGATATTAAATTATAAAATATTAATAATGCCAAAATAATTGATTTTAATGATCCCGCAACACGGCACATAACCAATAGTAACATACAACTATTTGTTCAACATATACCCGAGTTAGGCGATAATACAAGTGTTTATCTTGGCACAGAAAATCGGCATTTTGATAAAAAAAATGGTTTATAAAAACCATGTCAAAGGCGAGCAGAAGATGAATGTTAATGTATACTGTTTTAATTCAAGTTAGCTACAACTCGAGTTAAATCATTTAATTCTTTTTTTTAGCAATCGGGCATTAGTAAATTTATTACACGCAGTAACGCAGCCAAGGGGGGGCTACGGGCTTGGGCCCCTCCCAGGACCAGCAGATTACACGGCGCTGCTCGAGGAGTTGAAGATAAACCACAACAGTAGTTAATTTTTAAATTAATTCATTGTAAACAATATTGGCCATTTTTTTTTTTTTCGTATAAATAAACATTTTTTTAAGGTTGCCTACTCTTGATAAAGTGACATAATTATTGTTCAAGTGAAAATACATCACTTTCCAAATATGCTCCAACGAATTAAATGAAGGGGAATGTCGATCCTTTTTCCCCCTGACACATCGACCTAAACATTCGCCCAGTCAAATGATAAAACTGTTTTAAACAACTAATTACTCGATTCAGATAAGATAAAGTGGAAATCTGACTTCGGTATAACCTTCAGAATGTAATTTTAAAATGACACCTCAAACGTGAAATAGAGTAGAAATCAGAGCCGCAGTAAGGGGAGGGGGCGACGGCCCCTAGCGCACTAAAGAAAAGGGCGCCGATGAGCTTGACTAAGGGGCGCCACATTGCGAAGGTGAGGACATTTTTTTTTGCTCTTCACTTGGATTTTGGGAGGTAAAGACCTTGTTTTTTGCTCATCACTAGGATTTTGGGAGGTGAGGACCTTTTTTTTTGCTCATCACTTACATTTATTTTCCAAGGGCGCCAAAACGCAGTTTTGCCCCTAGCGTAAGTTTTCCTTACTGCGGCTCTGGTAAAAATAGTAGAAATATAATAAAGAGAGTAGTTTTGGGGACAATCGCGCTCTTAAAATCGGTATTTGGTTTTATTTTGTAGATAAATGTGAATATCAATATCTTCTTAGATATTTTTGAAATTATGATGTTTTACGCACAAAAAGGACTGATATAAGTTGTACTGAACAACAGTGGCGTATTCGGAGGGGGGGGGGCACAAGCCCCCTTCGAATGAAATGAAAATTTTACAAATTTATCATAATCGTCCAGCAAAATAACTTATATGTATTTTACAATAATAATAAGCTATATTTTATTATGATAAGTGTTGAAATTAACAGAAAATGCATATTTACATATTATTTTTAGGTTTTCGTAGTTATAATCAAGGAATCCTTATTCCGTCATATGAGTCTGTTCGTTCGGAACAAATTGTGGCCAAGCGGCTGATTTAGAGAACTGAACATAAGTAAGAGGAATATTGAGACTTCAAAAATATATCCCGCGAAAAATATATATGTATTCATCGAAGAAAAAAGTTTTTGATACATGGATTAACAATTACATTTTTTTATTAACAAATAGTGGAATTATTATTTGATATTAACATCAATATCCAATAGCAGGGGTGTCGAACTGATTTAGGTCGCAGTCTATTTTACATACAAAATGATAAGCAGTGACGGAACTTATCGGAAATATCCCGAAGGGTTTCTTGAAATTTTTTTATAAACAGAAAAGAGGAAGAGAGTATATTTTACATTTTTAAATATATTTTTCCCTTAAATAAGCTCAAGTGATTTTGATTACCGCTTTAGGGGCCACAAAAAATTAGGTTGAGGGCCGTATGCGGCCTGCGTGCCCTCGAAATTTGATTCGGCCCTCCCCAAGACAAAACCCTGGCTGCGCCACTGATTACATATAATTATTATTTTTATTCATCTTTGGGTTAGAGGGGCGCAAGTTAGACATTTGCCACAGGCGCTCATACCCTCGTTACGGCCCTGGCCTTAAACACCAGATATGATCGGCCAGACCCTGAGAAGAAGCTACCACTAGATACTTGAGTAGCATTAGGGAACACAGGTAGGGAACACTGTAATGCTACAGTTATGTTGAATAATAGTATCAATAATAAAAGTATGAGGTAAAAAGTATGAAGTACCTCGGATATGTTCTAACGAGGAACAACAGAGCAGAGCAGCATGTTAGAGAAAGGGTGAAGAAGGCAAGAATGGTTATGGGGAAGCTATGGAGCATAGGAGAGAGGAGGTTTGACGACGATATCAGGTGGAGGATGAAATTGTTTGACGGGATAGTGAATAGTATCCTCATGTACTGAGTAGAGATCTGGGGATGGAAAGAATGGAAGATAGTAGAAAGGGTACAAGAGGGATACATGAGATGGATTATGGGATTAGACAGAACGACACCAGGATATATAGTGAGAGAGGAAATGAAGAGGGAAAAGCTGAGAGTGGGTGCCGGGGCGAGGGCGGCGAAGTATGAGGAGAAAATCAGATCATCTGAGGAGAAAATCAGAAAGAAGGAAAATATTAAGAGAATGCTGGGAAGAAAAATGAAGGAAAAACAAAAGGGTAAACAGTCGGAATGGGGAGAAACAAGGAAAGAGTACTATTGGAGATGTGGGATGGACATAAGGGAAGCTAAGCGAAAGAGAAATGGAGGAAGAAACATAGTAGAAGAATTGAGGAGGAGAGACAAGGAGGTACAGGAGCAGGAAAGAACAGTAAGAATAGACAATTCAAGGAATGTGAAAAGGTATAGAGAGATAAGGACGGTAGGAATACCTAAATATTTGAAAGGGAGGGGAGGAAAGGCAGGGGGCAGAGTTAGAAGGATTGCCAGATTAAGATGCGGAAATGAAGAACGGAGTAATAGGTATTGGGCAAAACCAGAGGATAGGCTATGCAGAATGTGTAGAGAGGAGGAAGAATCCTTGGAACACCTAACAAGAAGATGTGGAAAGATGACAAAATGGGAGGGAGATATAAAGGAGCTGTTGAGTGAAGAAGGAAAAGGAGAAAGGTGGGTGAGAGTACTCGAGGAAATAAGGAAGGAATGCGGAGAGGTAAGACAGAATTGAGAACAGGAAGGAAGAGAGAGGCAAAGGAGGATGAAAGAAACGAGGGAAGAGAAGCAAAGAAAGAGGGGAAGAACAACTGGAGTCAAGAAGAAAGGAGACCGGAGACGGAAGCCGAAAAGGGAATAGGAAGAAAGAGAGGAACACCGGAGGAAGAATGTAGAAGAAGAAGAAGAAAGAAGTCATAAAATGTATTATATTATTATTTTAATATTATTATTGTTTTTAAATGAACTGGTTAAAGCCCTAAACTCCACAAGGCCTAGGGTAAATAAAGAATTATATATATACTAATAATAATAATAAATTAAGGCTACTTCATATAACAATACTTATATTTTTACAACAATTACACAGAACTATGTACATAACCACATGCATTGAAAATATATAATAATTAAAAACTAAATTAAATAGTTCCAATATTCTGCTAGAAAGTCACTTAGGTCATAGTTTATTTGTTCAGCGTTGTTATTAATGATACACGTAGTATATTGACCAGTTGTGCCCACAATATCAACTAGAACTCCATACAGCAAACATATAACTCATACAGAATGTATATATGCACATGATGAATGTTGTTGACAGAAAAGTGATGAGAACGCCCAACATTAATAAAACTAAATTTATTTCCTCAGAGGAAGAAATGTCTTTTCATTTGAAACTGTTAAGGTGATATCAGTGCGGACATGTTGGTAAATTCACTTGGAAAAATACGTTCAGTTCTATTACACAAGCGAATCCAATAAAGGCGAGGTACATGAGAAGACATGTAAGGCCCACCTTCCAATCCAATCTACAACAAGAAAAAGAAACATGTTAGAAATAAGCAGAACAGTAACTTGAAAAGATGAGAAAATAACTTAAATTGGCAAAGCTTTGTGTAACTCATTTAGACGTGTATGTTCTTACGGAAATTACTTGATGAAATATCAGATAAAACGTAATGCTTTTACACAATAAAATAAAAAAATTGATGGAAAGTGTGAATTTTCACTCATTTCAGGGTTTCGCAGGTATTTAGTAAGTGAATGATGATTATTTGGGATGCCAAAACAAATTTTGTTAAAATATTTTTTTGTTAATTTTAATTCGAGTGCCTAATACTATTATTTTGGTTCCTAAATATATGCAATATTTTTTTTTATGTATAGCAAGATTAATTAAGTTTTGAAAATTGCGCCGATGGCTTCCATTGGTTGTTTTAAGTCATAAGCTCCGCCACTCTGATTTCGTATACATAGAATTAAATTATAATTTCAACAATTTCCACCGGTTATTAAATTTACGCTTTTAAAAATTAAATGCATATTTGCATATAATTGCCTATAATTCTAGTTATATTTGCCAAAATATAACTAGAATATTGAAAACATAATTTAAACAAAATGAAAATGCAAAAAAAAAACAGAAAAAATAAAATTGTCAACGGGAAGCGAACCCTAGCTTGTAACTTAAAAGTGAGAACGCTAACCATTACACCATAAAAGCATACTGGTTTACTGTGTTACATAACGTTTTAAATATTTTACATAGTCAGCCAAAAATACACATAAAAATGCGTTATTTTCCGAAAACATAATCTGATCAAAAATTCCTGTTTTACGAAGACTTACAAGATCGAAACATGAAAATATAATAAAAATGCACTCAATCTTGCAAGATGTAAATTTTATCCATATTTATAAATATCTTACATTTATATTAATAAAAATATACCTTTCATAACATAAATAAAATAAATATTTTATTTATTATTATATCTAATTTACTTAATTTGACAACTAATTTAAACTACAGGCTATTTCAAACGTTCAAGTTGTCCCTAGCTAACTTTATAATGAGTAAATGGGCTTTTACTAAACAAAATAATCAAAAGTTTCATTCAATCGATAAAAATTAGTAGATTTGAAAATCTAGTTCCACTTTAACCAAAGAAACAGGCTATAAGTAGACTATATCAAGATCAAATAAATTGTACGTTGGAGGTACTTCAAGTATTTTCAAGTTGTACTTTGAGGTAGGTACGACTTGAAAGTGCAACATTTTTTATTATATATTTTTTTAATTGCTCTCCGAGCTACAGATAACTCAAAAGTAAAGATGCGAATGTGTTTAAATTAAAATGGAAGGCACTTTGAACACTTTTAAATAAAAATAATTTACTTTCAAGTTGTTGTAGGGAATATAATCGTCATTTAAAAATATCACAGTTTCTTGTCAACCGTAAAAGATATTAAAAAATGTTTAAGTAAAAGTTGTTGAAAAGCTCTATCCAAAGATATCCAATATGACATACGTTCCCTTTTAAAAATTCTAAATTGTCCTTGATATCCTGTACTTTTTTTACTTTTTTTTCCGGAAAATTTCAATACTACCATGCAATTTTGTGGATAAATTTTAGTTCAAAATTTTTGCTCACACGTCGCCTTTTCAAAAAAACTCGTGTTCCCATTATCTTGATACACCGCGATATCGGGGGCCGCAGACATTATCTAGATAATTTTGGGGGGTCCTAGGCCAGAAAAGGTTGAGGAACACTGATCTGGGCTACAGGGGGGGGGGACAAAAAATGGTTTGCATAATTTTGGAAAAAATCGCATCTAAATAATTTATTTGCAAAAATAAAATTTTGATCGTTAAGGGTTTTCATTTGATACCCTACTCAGATTTTTTTTTTTTTCGATGAGCACATCTTTGTTTATATTTTTAGCGGGATATGTTTTTTAAATGTTTTAGTATTTTTCCTATGTGTGGGTCAAATAGTTGTATAAGCATGCCAAATTTCAACTCTCTAGGTTTAACCGTTTGGCTACAATTTTTACCGAACAGACAAACAGACAGATGACAAAATGACGGTATAAGGGTTTTTTTGGTCATACCTACAAAACCCTAAAAACATACATAAACTGATCAGTCTTTTTGGCAGAGCTCTGGTACAATTATTTAAGCTACAAATGTCCTTTCCCGTATTTTAAACGTAAACATCAAAATTTGTGAAACGTCATATGTGATTATTTAACTATATTAATAAAATTGGAGGCTAAATCTGTTTTTCTTACTTTTTCGGTCTCATATTTGGATTCTACATATTTCAGATGATTATATGACAATATCCGCAAAAACATCAATGTTTGTCTGTTTGTTTTTCCGAGATTCACGCAAAAATGGCTGGTCACGTAATTTGGTTCATTGATAGAGTAAAACCAGTGTTCAAACATAGACTGTAAGGCATCTCAAAATCTTTATTTTAGGGGTTAAAACTGTTTAATTATTTCAATATTTTAGTTTTAGGGTGTCTCCCCAAATATTCATCCAATCCATAAAGTATTTAGTACAAAAAGGATTTGTTTTCTTATTATAAATTTAATAATAAGGGAGATATTTCAAAAGTTAAGCTTTAGGGTGTCCCCTCGGAAATCCCTAAATATTCAACTAAATAAAAAAAAAAAAATCATGGAAAATATATTGGAGACTAATTTTTTGCAGTGCTTTCGGGATAAATTCTATTGAACCTGAATAAAAAACTTGATGTGAAATGTGTATTTTCACACATTTCAGGGATTTGTATGTGTTTAGTTAGTATTAGGATTAGTAAGTATAAGAAGTCAACAGAATGCTGGATGTCCAAGACATTTTTTTTTTCTATATTCACATCAAAATCAACAGATTTTTGATAATTATTTTTATTCGATATTGGAGTACAAACTAAGAGCTTCAATTTAATTTGTTTAAAATAAATTTAAATAATTTGCGAATATTACGTCATTAGAAAATATAAATTCAAATTTTTTTTTCGACACGCGACTTTTTCTGCACGCCTAATGATCGAGTATATGAGTGTAAGCTCCTTAAGAAGGCGATTCGTTCTCCTCTGTTAACAATTTTTTAATATATTTATAATATCAAAAAAAGACGTACACTACCTTAGTCATAAATATAAAAAATCCATAACATTATTATCCATAATTTAGCCAGGAATTAAATAAATAATTAATTTTGTCAAAAACACAAAACCTGCAATATTTTCCAAAACCGAAATCTGATCAAAAATTCCTCTCGTACGTGGCCAGCTCAGATCAATGTACATTACTTATAATTTTGTCAGATTTTTAGTTCAACCCCCTTGGGTAAAAAGGGGCGGGACAAGAACATTTTTGGCATATTTTTGACTAAAACCGTGTTAAAAGAAACGAATTTAAAAAAATTGCTTTTCGTTCCTCAATATACGTTTTATGAGCTTTCTTTTGAAACCACACAATAAATTTTAAAAAAATAATAATTTTTTTCAACGCCACAAAAAATCGATATTTTTCGAAAAACTAATCTGATCAAAAATTCCTGTTGAACTATTCCGGTTCAATGTACATTATGGAGATTTTTTCAGATTTTTATCCCCTTTGAGAGATAGGGTGGGGGACAAAAGTTTTTTACATATTTTTGGCAAAAAGTTAATGAAAAAATTGATTTTCAAAAATAAAAATTTTGTCTATCCCCGCATTAAGAAGTTTTATTTGATACCTCAGGTCCAATTTTAAAAAAATATTTATTTTTTCATTCATTACATATTTGTTTATATTTACCTGGGGATGTATTTTTTGAACTCTCAGTAATTTTCCTATATATGGGTCAAAGAATTGTATAAGCATACCAGATTTCAACTGTCTATGTTAAACCGTTTGGCTACAATAGAGAGACTACAATTTGACAGACAGACAGATGAGTGACGGTATAATGGTTTTTTGGTGGTCATACCTACAAAACCCTAAAAACTAATAGCACACACCTAATAATATTATTTGCAAACAACACTGCCTAAACTGTGATCGAAAAACCCCACGAATTTATATAGTTGCCAAATAATATTATATAAATTAACATGCCTGTTACCTAAAGTGATTATAAAATAAAATTGGAAAGAAACGACACGAGCTTTTGACAAAATCGATATAGACCTTGAAAGTTAAAGCTGTTAAAACGTTTCTAAAAGGATTCCAACCACACTTCTCCACTGAAACGTGTTACACGTTACCAAAATTTAAATTTAATACTGTCAACTTTAAACCACATCTGCTAGAATTACATTCTTGTCACGAACATTGTTCGTTTCACAATATCTACAAACTGCATTTTCTCCCTATTAATTTGGTAAAATGCATATGAGCACAGATGCTCAGAAAACTACAAAATTAGATTAACTTTCAGAGAAGGCACCCTGCTCATAACTATAAACTTTTATGATTCTAAAATGTCTAGACAAATATTCAATTTATAGGGTGTATCTGACCACCAATTCACCCTTTTTTTCTCGAAAATGCAATGTTTGAGCAAATTGGGGAAAAAATTGATAACCAAAGTTTTCTCAAAGAATCGACTGGCAGTATTGAAAATTTTAAGAAGAAACCGAAAGTATAGGATGTCACGGATATCTTTGATTGTTTTAAATGGTAACATATATCGAGTTGGATATATTTGAATAGAACTTTAGAAAAGAATTATTAAATAAACATTTTTTTTTATTTTTACGGTTTTTGAAATATTGTATTCTCTATAATGACTTGAAAATTATAAGTTTTTATTTACAAGTATTCAAAATGCCTTCCATTTTGATTTAAATACTTTCGTCTGATTCACGGTAAGTTCATCGAAAATCAATTCATCGAAAATCAATTCATCGAAAATCAATTCATCAAAAATCAATTCATCGAAAATCAATTCATCGAAAATCAATTCATCGAAAATCAATTCATCGAATGATCAATTCATCGAAAAAAAATATTTTGTAAATATTTGAGAGGAATGCCGAGGGGATCGGAAAGACAAAAAAGCAGTGGTCAATAAAATTAGACAGACTACACTTATTAAATAACTATCATACTTGGTCTATTAATAATTTTTAAATTTTCCATTCAGAAAATACGCCAGGTAAAAGATACCTGTTGGATTATTTTGAAATCGAACAGGGCTCCTTAGATCAGAAAACCCCGGTTAATGGGATCATAAATTTACTTAATACACCCATTCTTAAAGGATTATAAAAATGGTATTTCCCCATCTGTTAAGTCTTAAGGGTTTTGTGATATGTACATAGTTTTACTATTCATATTTACTATACCACACATGATTTGTTCAATGTACGGTGATTCTAAACAGGTGGCATTGTTATGTTAGTGTGAGTTTGTTTTGTCATTAAACTAGATGATGGGTAGCTCGCTTCGCTCGGCTTCTTCTAACCAAACCCTTACTAACCTAACCTAACCTAAGATAGTGTTTTGACATTAAACTAAAAGATGGGTAGCTCGCTTCGCTCGGCTTCTTCTAACAAAACCCTTAATAACCTAACCTAACCTAAAATAATGCTTTGTTCTTAAACTAAAAGATGGGTAACTCGCTCCGCTCGGTTTTAGACTTTTACTAACTAAACCTAACCTAATTACCTTGTTTTTATTTTTTTATTTATATTCAAACACTATATCACTTTATTTACCTTTCTTTAAACCATATAAAAAAAATTACGCAATTATTTCTTAGTCTGTCTACTTTTATTGACCACTGCTCTTTTGACTTTCCGATCCCCTCGGCATTCCTCTCAAATATTTACAAAATATTTTTTTTTTCGATCAATTGATCATTCGATGAATTGATCATTCGATGAATTGATTTTCGATGAATTGATTTTCGATTAATTGATTTTCGATTAATTGATTTTCGATGAATTGATTTTCGATGAATTGATTTTCGATGAATTGATTTTCGATGAATTGATTTTCGATGAATTGATTTTCGATGAATTGATTTTCGATGAACTCGTTGGTTACCCTTTCGTCTATACCTGTCTATCTGTACTTTGAAGCAGAATAAAATAATTATAATTAAAAATATTTCACTTTCAAGACCTCCTTTCAAATCGTAATTTCAAGTACGACTGAAAATGAAATACTTTTAGTTATTATTATTTTTTTTTCTATTTCGAGCACTTCTAATTCTTTAAATAACTCAAGAGTAAGGAAGCGAAAGTGTCTAAATCAACAGAGAAGGCACTTGAACACTTGTAAATAAAAATATTTTACTTTCAAGTCGTTCTAGAGAATACAATGTTTTGTAATCTGTAAAATATATTTAAGAAAATGTTGCAAAAGTAGTAAAAGTTGTTTCTAGTCCATAAGAAACTTATTAATTATTAAACATAAAACGGTTTCAAATGTCTCCCTTCAGTACGTAGATAGCCACAGGAGTATCTTAGATTAATATGTGCGCAACTGACATCAATTATGCACATTATTTTTTCATTTTCGTTAATTTTTAAAACAAATGATCAACTTTAAGCCGGTTTTTGAAAGATTAGCCGAGTTTTTAACCATATGGCTAAACTCTGTTACAATATAGAAATCGCATAAGTAATAATAGCAACCATTTTCTAACTATTTGGTTATAGTTAACTAGGGTTTCAGAAACCAGCTCTTTATGTTGGGCAATATTAGCAAGGAATAATATTAATTTATGAATGTTCATGCACACGAGAGTAAGATAATAAACGTACGTCGAATACGAATAAGCAGATCAACCACTAACGACAGCTACGTCTCAATGACGGAAATTTTAAAATGTAAAAGTATTTATAATTATTTTTTCCAAAACCATAACGAAATTTACAATCTTAAATATGCCGATGTGTATATAAACTGCTTGATATTCATACAAAATAAAAAACAAAAAGGAAAATCACTCTACAGGTCTATTGTGAATTTAAATTTATATCATGTAAATATTAAATTCGTAATCGATAGTAGGGATATCAGAAGGATTGGCAGCATTTTTTAAACAAAGAAACATTTTCAAAAATTATATTCCAATATTTCTTAAAATGAGCCTAAGCTTGCAGATTATGTGTAATGCCCGTCTTAAGCTACTGGGCGGCAACCCGAACACTGACTAAAGCTTCTGCTAGAAAACTGCAGGAGACACAGCGGGACATAGTATAGTAGGTTAGTTAAAATGTCTACTTTAATTCGGCAACCCTTCAAATTTTCCTAAGAATCATTGCAACCACATAACAAACCCGGAGTTAAGTCCGAAGCCGGTCGCGGGTATTGAATCCATATGTGGGAGACCTCGAATTTTACGTATGTACAAAATAAGTTCGACGTTCTTAAATTATTTGGCGAATCTGATTCAATTCTTATATGGAGGCTCTCCATAACATATTATTGTTACACTAGGTATTGTGTGTTACACACCCTGTATATTAGAATATCAAAACATATACTTACTGGAATTTGTTGAATACAAAACTGAGATAAAGCATAATAAGTGTGGAGAAGAGTGAGATAGCACTATATGTGAGTCCGGATGAGTTGATATTAACATAGTAGTTGCCAGGTATCTTGGGAAAATGCCAGCTCTTTATCAACCAGGGAAGTCCCAGGCACAGGAGGATGTCGAATGTGTTAGAGCCTATTGAATTGCTCACTCCCATGGAACCATGACCTGCAAACATATTGTATAGTTTTCATACAGTCAACATGCACTTTACAAATAGCTAAATTCTATAACATTTAAGATTAGATAAAGAATGGATTAATAGTGGACAGATTTTAGTATTCGTGATGGATTCAACGAAGGGTCAATAAAGGTTCAACAACCTATCCTTGGAAATGTTTGTTGATAAAATAAAATCCAATATGTAAATTATATAGTTTCTATAGTTTAATAGCACTATAAGAATAATTACAATAAGTATAAGTCAATTTCTTATTTGAACTGTGTATTACAAGAGTGAGAAAGTCAGACAATTAAACAGTCCATTGTTTTGTGAAGGTATTTAGTCTAGGCCAGGGGTGGGGAACCCGCGGCCTTTTGAAATCTACTTTGCGGCCTTATCATACTTTTTATATATTTTTATTAATTACAAATTAATTACTTTTTTTTTACGTTTTCTTTGTCAAATTTAAAATAACAAATATTAATTCAGTTACTAGTCCAGCAGAGAAAAAAACTCTCTTGTTTCGGAAATATCTAAAGAACATTTCCCACAACTAACAATATTATTAAATGAACATGAATCTGCATCATCTGAAGCACTTACGGATTACACAGTTGTTTTGGATTTATTAATTGCAGAATATGATGATAGGTTTTCTGAAGGACATACTGTAGCAATAAAATTAGCCTTTGAGCCACATATAGTTGATGTATTAGAGGCACCCAGCGAACTACATATGGAATTTTTGGAGCTAGGTGAAGATAATATAATAAAGTCTCTTTTTGATACACAGAAAGATCCTGTGGATATTTGAAAAAATGCAATAGAATACCCACTTTTACGTCAACATGCTCGTCGACTGTTTTCTTGCTTCGGAACTACTTACTGTTGCGAATCAACTATTTCAAATCTCACACAAATTAAGACCCAATTAAGGACTTAAATAACTTTCATTTGAAGATCAACTTAAGTTACGTGTTACGAAGCTGCAGCCTGATTTCAAGTAAGAAACAAATCAAAAAGTCCCATTAAATTAGTTATCTGGTCCTCTAATCTGATATCATAATTTTTTGTTATTCTTGAATAATCTAAGTGATAATTTTTGTTTTTGTTGAATAATCTAAGTCATAATTGTTTTTCTTGAATGAATATACACATTGTTTAATTTAACAATATGATGTATGATGAATATTAATAAAATTACATTTAAATAACAATTTGATAAATTATCATTCATTGTACTTATTTTTATTTATTGTGCGTCTATAAAATACAGGTATATATTGCATAGGGAGAACTATTCTAGGAAAGACGGTAAATATTTTGCGGCCATATTACTATCTTCGAATAACCCCTGGTCTAGGCAATAGGTGTTGAAAACAATGGTTTTGCGGGAGTATAAAATATTTTATATACTCATGAAGTTTTTTATCTTTGTGATACTAATACTCATTATATTATACTATTCTAGTCCAAAATAACGGTGTCGGCATTTATATTGGACCATTGCAAAATAATTTCAAAGATATTATGAACTTAGTTTGGTTGATGGATTTAGCTTTTTTTGTTGGCATAACTAACCATCTTAACGAATTGAACTTACAATTACAAGGAAAAAATCAAATAATAGCTGAAATGATTGGATTTGTTAATACTTTCAAAAACAAGTTAAAACTGATATCTTCTCAGTTGACAAAGAACGAACTGGAAAATTTTGAAAATATTTATGACGAATTGTCTAAAAACGGAGGTACATTCAACAAAGAGAAATATAATGAGGAAAAAATAATTCTTCACTCCGAATTTGAGAGACGTTTTCAAGAATTTACTAGACTAGAACCAAATGTTACTTGCATGTGTTACTTCATGTTGTTAAATAAGACATAAAGAGAATGTCTCATTTATATAGACAGTGGAACCTCGATATAACGGACCATTGCCGGTGAGGGGGTGTCCGATATAGCCGAATGTCCGTTATATAAAAATAAATTTTCTGAATTAGCTATTTGTTAACTATCAAATAGAAATATATTATAAACGAAAGTTTGCATTCTAATTACACTTAAATATTGCACTTTATTCGTCTTCAGATGATATGTCACTATACGCCCGTTGAGGAGAGTCGTCAATGTTTGTTTTTGAACTTCCTGGTTTCGGTAACACTGGTTTGAAAAATGTATCAAATTTTGTTTGGATTTTTGAAATTTGTTGTTTCTTAATTATTTACTCTCTAAAATTGTGAATTCCCGCCCACTACTCGGGTGATTTCCCGAGTGTACATTCACGTGCAGTTTACGATCGCTTACATGATGTCCGTTATATCCGAAGTCCGTTGTATCGAGGTCCGTTATATCGAGGTGTTACTGTATATACGTATATTTTTTTCGAGAAAAATGAAATTATTTTCCTTCAAAACGACATAATTTTAATAGTATAGTTCAGAACCTAAAAATAACTTTTGGAATCTAATGGACGAAGAAAAGTGTCCTAATTTTAAAAAGGTTGCATTTCATTTAACATCGTTTTTTTTGGCTCTACCTACCTGGGTGAATCTGCATTTTCGAATATGAATATAATTCAATATCAAATATGGTTCCTGTCTCACAGACGACCACTTAGAATCCAGTGCAAGACTAGCAGTTAGTAATTATATACCGAGATATTCAAGATTAGCGGACAGTATGCAGATTAAGTCTTCATGCAGATTAAGAACCTGATTCACTTTATATTTATAATTTACATTGACTTCGTAATGTATTTTGAATGTTTTGCTAGTAAATATATCATTTGTAATTGTTATATTTGTGACTATTATTATTATTATTTATTTATTTATTTATTTGGTTTTTTGAGGGAAGCCAACAGTTCACAGAACCAATAACAGGCTTCCTCGAATTACAATATAAATTACAAATTGTACAAAAATGAATAACCAAACAATTAATGAATTACAAAATAAAAAAAAAACACACAAGCATTGATATTACATTTTGAAATTTGTTTTTCGACAAAATTAACATTACTTTAAGTTAAGAGAGAAAAAAGTAAAATAAACAAAAAAAACTAATGATTATGATATTCTGGCTTTAAGATTACTTTTAAATGCGTTTAAGGACATATTAAAAATGTCTAAGTATAGAAAATTATCATTGTATGATGACATTAATCTAATAATAGGAGAATTTTTATAGCTGAGTTAGTTAAATTTCGGAATGTGAAATAAAGTAATAGATCTTTTTGTTTTAATCGGAGCAAGGAATGAAAAGTAATGTATAAAGTGTTGTGAGTCAGTTAAATTATTGAATATCTTATACAAGAATATCATATCTGCATGCAATCTTCTTTGTTCAAGAAAAATCATATTTTACAGCTTCAATGTAGACAAATAATTTGAATTAACTATATTAATTTTATAACGTACAATGGAAATGAATTTCTTTTGAATTTGTTCTAATAAATTTATGTTAGTGGCATAGGACGGGTTCCATATAACTGAGCAATATTCTAAATTTGACCTTACGAGTGACGTGAACAATATAATTAAAGTTTCTTTGGTAAGAAATGGCTTGGTTACTCTCATTATGAATCCCAAAAGTTTGAAAGACTTCTTTAAAATGTAGTTTACATTATGTTGTAATAAATATCTGGTGGACCGCGACACTTTTAAAAAATTAGAAGTAGCCCATGCCCTGGAAAAGTCTGCCCACGCCTGCATTGGGTCATCAGTTCAGCGAGTGGGGTATACATCTATCCGAAAAAAATTGTACAGACATATCGCCTCTATACTCCATCAAAGTAGACCAACGTCTTAGGTAACAGCAAATAGCAAAACATGTCTTGATAATATATGCACTAACATCAACGAGCAACTTCATACTGTACAGGTTATCAATCCGCACTTGTCTGATCACTCAAGTTTACGTATGTCAATTCATGCCGATGACCAGCTGACTGATAATAGTAAGGTAAGCTCCGAATCAAACTACGTCAGCATTGAAAATAATATTGACAAATTTAACATTTTTTTTTTTTTTTTTTTTTATTAAAGAAACTCTGCAAATGTTGTAGGATTCTTTATCGTGTCACCGGAATGCGGACATAGAAAAATTATAAATAAAATATAAAAAATATTATCGTTGTAAAGTCAAACAAGAATTTAGTAAAATTATCGAACAATTCGAAAATAAAAACAAGGCTCTGTGGAAACTTATAAATGACGTAAATGATGGTTTAATACTAAAATTATCAAGCACGTCTGTAGTGTAATATCCGGAGCCTTTAGCACACATTTTTAATCTTTGTATCGAAGAAGCTACCTTTCCATCTCAACTAAAATTAGCAAAAGTTGTACCGATACATAAAAAAGGGGATTTCAAAGATCCTGGGAATCAAAGACCGATATCAATCTTACCGACTATATCAAAAATTTTAAAAAACATCATTAAAAACAGACTTATCATTTTTCTTAATAAAAATAAAGTCATATCTCCATCACAATTCGGTTTCATTTCCAACAGAAACACAAACGATGCCTTAGTGAAAGCTCTTGAATATATCTACGATAATATAAACAAACAAAATATAATATCAGTCTCCTTTTGTGACTTAACGAAGGCATTTAACTGTGTAGATCATGAACTGCTACTATACAAGCTAGAGTGCCTTGGGGTTAGAGGTATTGCTCTAAATGTTATGAAGTCATACTTGAGTGACAGACAACAGACGGTATTCTCGGATGGAAAATTTTCGCAAATCAGTCTCGTGACACAGGGCGTGCCACAAGGCTCAATTTTAGGACCAATTCTCTTTGTTCTTTACATCAATGATCTACCAGCAAATATTAGAGAGTTATCATTACCATCATTACCTTCACCAGTACCAGTAATTTACAAAATACTATTTGCTGACGACACATCGTTCCTTTGCTCTTCAAACACACTAGATGATGTCATCGAACAAAGAGACAAGTGCTTAAAGTTAGCAAAAGATTGGTTTACAGCAAATAAGCTACTTCTCAATGCAGAAAAAACTAGCCATCTTTTAATAACTACCAGGCATATTAGCCTAGAACAAAATAGTAGTTGTAAGTTCTTAGGAGTTTATTTAGATACGAATTTATCATTGAAAGAACGTGTAAACTTTGTATGTAAAAAATTGTCGCAGACTATATTTGCATTATGGAAAATATCTTCTGTAATTACACCGGAGGCAACTAAAATGGCTTATTATGCAATATTTCATTCGCATATGAACTATGGGGTTGTACTTTGGGGTGGAAGTTCCCATGCAAATAAAATATTCATTGCAAAACGAAGCGATCATTGTAGGCCACTATTCCAGAAACTAGGAATATTGACGTTCCCATGCGTTTACATTTACAATATACTTATGTATACAAGAAAATATAAACAAACTTTTAGTACACATGCAGATACGCACTCGCATAACACAAGACATAAAACCAATATGTTACTACCAAAAATGAGGCTAAATCTCACTAAACAAAGTCCATCTTATTACGGTCCGGTACTATATAATAAACTACCGAATAATATTAAAGAACTAAATATTAATAAATTTAAATCAGCTGTGAAGAATTTGTTAGTGAGATATAGTTTCTACAGTGTAGATGAATATCGTTGTGCAAACTTAGAATTATAATTTACGCAGGCATAACTATCTGTTTGCTACTTTTATATTATAAATGGCTGTATAGCCTGTAATCAAAATGTTAATACCGCTATAGATTAAGATTATTTTTGTACTGACTTGAGGAATGCAATTGTATGTATTGTCTATCTTCTAATAAATAATAATTATTATTATTATTATTATTATTATTACCATTCCCTTAAGCTTCACCACGAACAGTACTGACCCATCGAGTGTTCGACCCATGGAACGCCTTGCCCGAGAGCGCCATGTCAGCACCGTCCATCAACTCTTTGAATAATATTCTTATTTCCTTCAAAAGCCCCTTTATTTAATTTGAAAAATTCACTGTATTTATATATACATTAGCTATAATATTTGTAAGTGCTAATGTATTAATATATTTGTATTTTTATTGTACTCTTGAGCATAACAAGTATTTTAGCTGTTCTTTACATTGCAATAATAATAATAATAATATAGAAAAGTAATAATTTCGAACTAAATAATCGTGGGTCCATAATCAAAGACTCAGGTTTATACACATTTACAGTAATGAATAATAATTTACTGCCACCTTTTCATAAACATTATTAATTTTATCTCATATTCTTTGCCTAATTATTCCAAAACGGATAAATGTATAATGATATTTGATCTCTAAGAATTAAATCTGATATTTTAACAAATTGCTGTCTTAAAAGCATCAAAGTTTGTTAGCTACCCCCAGAGTAACTTTCCCATCTCTCAATTTATTCTTGTTTGTGGCAGAATTTAAAGTAATTATCTAAAAATATGGCAAGTTCTCATGATATACGACTACTCTTCCCTCATATTTTACTGATTATTCACGGTTCCACGCTCACAAGAACTTTTTGATGTTCTTTTAATCCATTTCCAACACTTAAGATTTAACGTAGTTTCTTTGAATTTATAACGAAACTCAGCAGTATTTAGCAAATGAAGGAGGCCAACAGAGGGTACGAATTCTAGATGTCCGGAAACATTTTTTGTTCTAATTGTATCAAAATCAACATTTAAATTAATTTTTTTGCCTAATTAAGAGCATTTATATCATTTTATTGACCCATAAAAGTCCCAGTAGTTTTACTGTTAGTCCATCTTCAGTCCAAGGAAGTGAAAGTCTAGGTCCGACTTCCATGGTGACCTATTATAATGTTACGTTTCGCTAGGTTTTCTTTATAGATTATTTAGCTTAATGAAGATAAGGTGAAAAGGACGCAAAGAACGGTTCGTATCTCTGGGCTAATGTTGCCGACCTCGTTTAACATATCCATTTGAAAAATATATTTTTCAAAAAATACAAAAAATCTTTCGAAAAATAATTGCATTAATAAATTTAAGCATACTATTTCAGTTTTTGAGAGCAGTTCTTTTTTTGAGTAATAGTATAGAGAACGAAATTTCTTGGATATTTTTTATTTTCATAAATCGTTTCAATATAGAAAGATATTTAAAAATTAATTTTTGTTTCTTTTTGTATTTAATTAATTTTTGTATTTTACCGGTATTGTATTTTATAAGATATTGTTGATTATATTTTATTGTGTGAGTATTATGTATGTTAGTGGTAGTCTATATTTGTCTGTATAGTTTTGTGTCTGATAGAAATTTAAGCATGATTTTTTTGATATTGTCTTTATGTGCTTCTTGTATTTGGTGTTTCTGTCTTATTGTGTTATATTTGGTGCATTCGGTAATAAGGTGTTGTACTGTAATGATTGTGTTGCAGTCATTACACAATGGGGGATCTTCTTCCTTTAATTTGTAGCTGTGTGTTATTCTTGTGTGTCCAATTCGTAGTCTAGTAGTGGATGTTTTTGTTTCTTTGTTTCACGTCAATATGCATTACTTTATCTTTTTTCTGATTCTTAGACCTTTGAGTAATAGTGTGGAGGACAAAGTTTTTTGGAATTACTTTTAGCAAAACTCGTGTCAATATAAGAAATAATTAAAAATATTATTTGTTAAACTGTTTTTCAATAGGTTTCATTTGATATCATACATTCAATTTTAAAAATTTAATTATTTTAAAACAATACAAAGATATCGACTACTTTCGAAAAATAATGTGATAAAAAAAAAAAAAAAACGGGTATACTGTTCTAGTTCACATTAATGCAGATTACTCTGAATTAATTCACATTTTTAAACACCTTTGGATAGTACGCGGAATTTTCTTAGCACATTTTTTTTCAAAAAATCGTATCAAAAAATCGCCATTGTATCAAATCAAAAAACGAAATTTGTAAATCTGGGCTATGTGATATGTAGCAGAAAAGTCGAGAGGAAAACTGGGTCACATGTTCAGCTGGAAGGAGTATAACATCTTGGTTATGCAACCTGAGGGAATCGTACTTATATAATTAGCAAGCGTCATTTTTTCTTAAGGTCACATGTTAATCCTATAATCCCAGTGATAAACGAAATTTTTTGGCATAATTTTTTTTTAAATATTCAGCTAGAATCTATTTTTTGCAAGTATTGAATGTTTTTAAAATAAAAATTAATGAAACAGTGTTTAAAAATCGTGTAAATAATTAAAAGTTAGTATTAAAATAGTGTTAATTTATTGTTTTTGTTAAAACAGTGTGCAACAGTGTGCAAAGATTTTTAAAGAAGACTTAGTTCTAAATCGTCCAAAGTGAGTACATATTTTGTTATTTCAATATTATAACACTAGGTTGTTTAACCCGTCAACAATTACGGGTTTATAAAAAAGAAAAACGTTTTTGACTGTATTAACTTGGTTCTTTACCACCCTTTCTGCATCTTTTCTTTTAATATTCCTTTCTTTACATAGCGTCATGTTGTTTTTCGAAAATACCTGACATGGTAGTATATTTTTTGGATAATTATACGAAATTAAGATACGTTAAAAAATAAAACCAAATACATATTCAAACAATTGAAATTTTTATGTTATAAATCCGTCAGTATTGACGGGTAATTACCTAGTGTTTATATATTTCACGAAATTTTACATGCTGATTAATCGATACAGAATCGATAAACAAATATATATCTATTTCATACAGTTCTATGTAAAATTTTGTGAGTTTCTCATACCCATCGTACGTAGTTTTTATCTTCGTTTGTTATATTTGAATATATTCAAATAAACGTGTTTGTATTTTTGTATATAAAACGCTTCTATTACAGCTGTGACTAGAGCGAGTGAAACAATACAATAATTCCTTTTCACCATCCGAACCAATACCTGCGCTTAATCTTTATGACCTTCTAGATTGAACCATACTCTTTTACTGACGGGCGTTGGTCAAGTAAATCCTTCAGCGAGTATATCAAGCATAGATATATTCCGAGCTGCTGCATCCAAAAATAGTATTGTTATGCTGTTAGAGTTCCGTTTATTTTTATTTTTGTATTATTGTGTCCGAGAATGATTATGTTCTCGACATGAACAGATAAGAGGTCGCAGAAGATACGCTGAACGCCAAGACCATTTTATTAGTGAGAGGACAGTGTCATTACACATAATTCAAGTAGTTATGTTAGCGTGATTTTTGAGTTTACTGGTTGTTTCCTTGGTAGACTTGTAAGCATGTTGAGTATTTAATTTATTATTTAACACAGCTGCCATCTGTTTATTGGCGAATCTTGCGCCGATTTTATGGGCCGGTCTATTTGGTATATGCCCCTTTGAGTTACGTCAACGCTTAGGTACTTTCAATAGGTAACAACTGGAGCACCCCAGGTAGGTCTACGTTTAATTGTAGCCTGATCTATCTGGGCGTTCGCTCCTTTGATTAATAGCAAAGTATTAAATTTTATACAAACATTTTACTAGCTAGGGACGGGAGGAAGCATCAGATACGTCACATGTTGCAATACCAGTAGACGAGAACGTACGGATTTTCCTAACGGAAAACGTGGCAGTACATTGTTGGCTCCATTTCATTCAAATCGCCTGACGCCCTTAAAATAATTTTATTTACCCATCTGAACGGCATGACCTTCTCCACTGAACGCTAGTTGCGTTTACTAGAAGGTCATGATCGCTAAAGTGGGAAACAGAAGCAACGAGTTTGACGGCGCGTTGACGCCGTTCGTACGGCGCTATCTGTCAGAAGAAAGTTAAAACCAAGCTGTCGTACGCAAGTGCACAGAATGGACAACGTCCTATGGCGTTCGAACGCCGTTGATACTGAATGTTCGTCAACTTCCAACTTTTGACGCCGTTGAACGTTGACGCAGAACACCTAACCTCAGTTTTTACTGAATGGTAAAGTGTTTGTATGTATAAATAACTTGCATACAACTTAAATAACATCAAACACAAGTCTTCATCATCCATTATACTTTTAATAAAAGAAAGCGCATGTATAAACACAGATATAGGTTGTCAAGTGACACTTGACGGCGTTAAAAATTATTGCATTGTGTGCAGGCGAAAATCTCAACGGCGCTAACGCAACGCTGTCGCAAATGACGGCGAGCTGACGGCGAGCTGACGGCGTAGCGCGCTGTGCATTCTGTTCCAGGCTTAAGCCGTAGCAATATTACTAACAAATCTTCAACTCGAAGAGGGTAAAAGGGTGAAAAAGAAGAAGATTATATAGCCCATAGGTTTTTATATTACGTAAAGAAATTATTTTATAAAATTTTAGTTATTCTGTCAACTGCACTTAAACGAAGACGTCAAAATGTTATAATTTAATCTCTATAGAAAAGAGCGAAATATTTATTATTTTCTTGAGTTTATGGAATGTATTTATTTTTAAAGCTCATCTTAAAGCTTACCTTGATTCGTAACTATGACGCTGGCGACTGCCTCAGGCACACTGGTGCCGGCTGCTAGGAATGTTAGTCCCATAACAGAGTCCGGAATGTTGATCGTGTCACCTGTGAAAATAGATTAAAATTGTTATTAATTTACCAAATAGCACAAAAAGGGTAAATTCACTAACAGAGCAAGGTAATGTATTGGATTATTGATTAGGAATCCAATATACACAGTAAAACGTCGATTAACCTTAGTTATTCGGCGACGCTAAAGCACGGGTAATTGAAAAACCCGGTTAATACAAATTACATTTTTATTTGATGAACTCCCTTACAAATAATGTTTTTATTTATTTTAATAGGAAGTCTGTTTTTTATTCTTAATGTCTATATAATAAGCATATTCTTATATCTCCTGTATTTTTATTTATTTTTTTTATATGCACCTAGTTACTAAATTACAATTAGAAGACCCTAGTTAATCCGATCTCGCGAATAATTCAGACCTGACTAATTGGCATTTTACTGTATTTGGTTGTGGAAAAATATCTGTCTTAAAATTGATATTGACAAAATTATGAAAGATAACTTTGTCGATTCGCACTATACTGGCTATTACTAGTTGTATTCAAGAATGCAATTCCTGACAAGTTGGAGCACTACGAGCGAGCGCATTTTTGCTTTTACTATTTTAATTGAATGTTTATTCATTGAAAGGAATAATGCGCACGCACTTGCTTCTCCATAGCAGTAATTATACACAACTTTGTGCTCAAGTTGGTTTCAATAAGTTCGTCGAAACTCATCGACACATTTTTAAACATCCACCAATTTGTTTATTTACCGATATAATCTTATATGATCAATGGCCATGCTTCCCGCCATTTCCCTACTGGATAAAAATAGGTTTTCAAAAAGTCAGGGCCTTTAGGATATCGTCATGGAAATTCGATCCCACACGACATACGACAACGCAACAACTTATGGCACAGCAATATCACTGTTAATAAATTTATTTGAAAAGGAGAGAAATTACTGGTTACAGTTTTAGAGCATACAAGTCTGTGAGCATTAAAAAAAAAAAGAGAAGATCGATATTTTTCCTACATATGGGTCCTGTACACCTTTGGACCCTGTCAAATTTCAACACTCCACGTCCAGCCGTTTAACCACAATTTCTACCGTACAAATTACATAAATGAATAACGTTATAAGGTTTTTTTGGTCATAACTACGAAAGATTAAAGAAGATATAAGAATAATACGCTAAATTTTGAATGACATTGACATCTCAATATTTATGGGATTTTATTTCTAAGATATCTTATACTCCAATAGCACACCCTGTATACGTTGAAAAACAGGATCAATTTGTAAAGGAAAAAAGTCATAAATTTGAAAAGATAAATGAAAGTGCGAGGCTGGCTAATTGAAACTAGTCTACGCAATAGAACTAAGCAATCTCTTGAAAAGGATTGGAATACAAATTAAATTACTTCGTTAGCTCTTATTCACAGAGGTAAATGATTTATTCTTCATTTAAATTGTACTCGCATTCGTGTTATTTTTATCACACTACCATAATTATAAAATTTAACACACTGCAATAGATCACGGAATATGGAGAAGATAGGTGGTTTCATTCCATTAAATGTACGTCAAGAAATGTGGTTTCTTCAAGACGGCGTTCACTCCAGTGCATTTCAAATTTCAGTTTTCTAAGGAATATAAATTTTCTAAACAGTGTTGACACCTTTGCAATGACAGGTCTAGGTGAAAACCGGACTCGTGGCAACAAAGTTTCAAAATTACATTTTACTGCGAATATCTCGTACCTAAAATATTTCTGTATTTTTTTTACAACTGAGTTTTTTTTTATTAGGAGAAAGTGGGAGAATGGTGCGCACTTAAGCGAGATTTGATCTGATCGCCACTTTATGAATGTTACAGAAACTTTATAAATGGCCATAGAAGCTCATGTTATTTTGCTATCAAAGAGTACCATCAGAATTAATGTAGCTATTACCTAAGTCACAAAAAAATATTAAAAGTACAAATGTGCATTTGCGCACAATTTACCACCCTATGGGGCAATGGTGCGCATTAGGTGGGGAATAATGCGCAGAAACACAAAATAATGCAAAAATATTTATTAAACCAAAAGATATTTTAAATATTACAAGTTACAAAACTCGCAAATGTATTGCTTAGGCGAGTCTGCACCGGTACATGCTCCATGGTTCCATAAGCCGCATGCGACACATCTATACCATAGTTCAGTTTTCCCTTGAATCCGTTCCTCATGAATTCCGCATGTAACATTTTCTTCGGGTTTTTCATCGGATAGAATATAGCTTAGGTCGATGTCATCTACTTCATCATCGTCGCAGATGTTATTATCATCCATGTCATGAGATACTTCAGATGAATCAGAGGATTTTGGTTTTTTCTTTTTGCTTTTTTTATTTTTGGTGATTGGTCTAGGATACGCCTTCGGACTCTTTTTGTAGCGTTAACATTTACGGGTTCTTGGCATTTATCTTTTTTGTAGGAACTGAAACATGGGATGGTGACATAAGCTTTTTCCAATCCATCATTGGTGCGAATTCTTGCGCAGGATCATGACTTTAAAAACAAATCACTTAACATCACAAAAACTATTTAGTTAAATATAACGAAATTGCATGCATACAAGCAGTTGATCCTATCCTTTAAGAAAATATTTATTTGAGAATAATCAGATGAGAATTATGAACTTACCGTCTTAATTCGCACATGTCTAGAATAATATCTATAAGCATCGATATACAAAATTTCAAGTATTGCAAACAAATGACATGATAGAGTCGCCGCTCATGGCGCCAAGCTAATTGCTCGACACCCCTGTCAAGCCTAGATGCCAACACTGTCTTAAAATACCGCGTAATTTGAATTTTCAGTGGTGCGCACGATTACCCGCTGCGCACGGTTCCCCTACTTTCCCCTATTATTTATTTTATTATTTTCTTTGTTTTACAATCCTGTTCACCATTTAACTGCCCAGTTTCAACCCTTATTAATCACATCTGCTAGCCAAATTCAACTCATCAAACTATCTTTGTCAACCACAGACACAACCACAGGCAGTTACCAAGAGATATTTAAACTGTCAACAACAGATAAACCAAATCATTAAAATCACTAAGTGATCTATCATTTCAATTCCTGCAGCCATAACATCCCAAAATACTGATTTAGATAAATTTGAGAACTAGTTGAGGGACTCGTACTTCATACTCTTTTTATTATATCAAAAGAGTACATAATATACAAAGGTTGAACTCAGTATAAAGGAAAAATTAGTGAAAACATTATACCAACCTACTGTTAACCAACAAAAATAAATATAACACTAATATCTTCGTATATAATATAACCTATAAAATATATTAGTTTTCGATTTATAATATGGATAATCACTTATGCATTAAAAGCGATTTATTTTCATCCTTATTTATTGAAATATAAATCGAAAACTAAATGAATCATACTGTAAGAGAGATAATTTTGGTATTGTTTCAGAAATAAAATTTCATAATTAAACTGAATATAATTATCTAATTAGAGAAAAATATTAAAAATGTTAAATGATAAAAAATAATCCATTTCTTAGAAAGGACGCTCAAGGGCAGACATGTTTATTACTGTAACTTAAGACCTATGACTAAGTTAAGATGAAAATGGCAGTCGTAAATTCTATAACAAATAACTAATGTGTCAAAAATATATTAGATGCATTCCAACCATATGCACATAAATAATAATTAATCTTTGTCTTGAAATATAAATATTTATTTTGGGTTAATTTTCTAATAAGGTACTTATCTAGGGAGATTATATTATTTAATTTATGAACAATAACTGTGGTCCGGATGACCGGGGTGTGAAATGATATTTTATAGTTAGGCAATGTAAGCGGCTCGGGGAGTTGAGTTTAAAGAGTGATGAGGTTAAGACGTGTTAAAGGGAGTTCAGTTAAAACAACCATGGGTTGTTTTAACAACAATAAAATGTAACAACAATAAAATGTAACAAGTAATTCCATATGAACGTTAGTGTAGCGTCCAGTTTAAGGATGGAGAACAATATTCGGAGACATGTGAGAGACAAATGGTTTTAGATGATGACAGTCAGGACTGTGGTGTCTTGTGGATAAATACGTGTTTGTGGTAAAGGGTCTCTCGAGTGAATAGTGTTTGTAAATGTGTGTCTCTTTGGATTTAGCTGTCATCGTATAATTGTAAGTCTAGTGTAAATAATGTAAATATTAAACCGTATTGTAGTTAAAGTAGGATAGTTAAAATGAGGACTTAAATTCAACAACCCTTAACTCCTTCATAAGATTCATACCAACCAGTCAGCGAACATGGAGGGGGTGCAGACTTGATCCGCTCGCAAGTCTTGGAAACTCATAATGTGAAGAAGAACTAGAGTTTGAGGGATGTACAAAATAAGTACGAATGACTTATATAGATATTATACTTAAATTAATCCGCCAACCGTGACGTTCATTTTATATTATCACTAGGCTCCCCACAATACTTCTACTTAATAAAAAGTTAATAAAAATATTATAAAACATTTAAGATATCCAAGTAAACAAAACAAAAAGGATGAAAGGTATAATATGTTTCATTTTGTAATACTAGTTCTGATGAATTTGGTGTCTTTTGTGGTGCAAACTGACTTTGACGTATCCACGTGAACAAATACTATAATAATATTCTAAAGATAATATTATAAAAGTATTGTAAATATACATAAAAATGAACTTTCTCTGTTAGTTACGTATTACAAAATGAAACATATAATATTCCGAAATTTTACGCAAGAAAAAAAATGAATACCAAGGGACAAAAATAAATAAAAAGTACTCCGAAAGTAAATCGACAGCAAAAAATAAATAAATAAAAAGATCCCCCAAACTTCAAGAAAAAAAATAAAATAAATAAAAAGGTATTTCGAAAGACAAATAACGAAAAATAAATAACAATGTATCCGAAATACCAACCGACAAAGCAACAAATAAAAATTAAAAAAGGTAAAAAGTATGAAAAAGTCGTACTTAAAACTACAACTTGAAAGTAATATTATAATTTTTATTTCAGAAACATATCAAGTCGCTATTCTCCCGTCTCAACTTACGAAATATTGCGCAGCCTGCGAATTTTTAGTTAGTTAGTTAATTTTTGGCGCACAGCAACAAAGGCTATTTGCGCCTAACGCAGCCCATCTAAATGACTAGACTATATATTAAAAACAATATATTAGATAATAAATAAATAAATAAAATCATTAAAAATACGCATACTCAATAAAAGATATCTTGCACTGACAAACACAAATAAATAATATAAAAAGTCTGTTCGTAAATTTGAACAGACTCAGGGTTATGGTAAGAGGCTGTAAAGAGGCCAATTACCATCGAATATCACAGTCACTAACTAAACACACATTAAAATAAGGTGCAAGACTTCACATATAAAACAATAAGTTCGATTATCTCAGGAAGAGCATCAGCCTGTCCATGAGTATTCTGTCGTCACCTAAAGCAACTGACAGGTCATAGCACAGGCCTAACCTCTCCCCGACATCCTCGAACTGTATACACTCAGTTAAAAAGTGTAACACAGACAAATCTGTGTTAGACGTCTCACAGATAGGGGACTCTTCACCTCGAAGGAGGTGTCCATGGGTCCATCATCAGTGACCTATAGGGAGGCGTGTGATGGCGGTTTCCTCCCTGCGGTTAATCCTGCAGGAAGAACCCCATGATTTAACGTCTCCCTTAATCTGTCGTAACTTAACGTTCTGTGTGCGGCTCCACTTATGTTGCCACATGTCTAAAACCAGGTGTTTTAGATGACTCTTTACGTCATCTGGAAAAATGAAACTCACATCAATCATAGGTCTGTTAGAGGCGGCTTTTGCAGCTGCATCTGCCGCTTCGTTGCCTCTAATACCAACATGTCCCGGTATCCAAAACAGCTCTACCCTCACATTCTGAGCATTCAGATTGCAGAGTAGCAACCGGATATTTAGTACAAGAGGATGCACTGGATCTGGATCTTGGATACTGTTCAGAGCGCTTAGCGAGTTCGTCAAGATAACACCTGACCGACTTTGCTCTGACGAAACAAAACACAGGGCCTTGAAAATAGCGTACAGCTCAGCAGTGTACACACTTGTTATGGAGTGCAGACGGTACTGAAACTGTTGAGGTGGGTTCAGGACAACGATCCCACACCCAACCCTGGTTTCAGATTTTGATCCGTCAGTATGCGAATTTTTACCAAGGCACATATTTTCAAGTAACAAACACACTTTCATTGAAATAAAAATGAAAAATGTAAATTCACATAGATGTTATACGACACCTACTTGCATACAATTCTTATTAAAATAACTAATTACCTAAGTATGCCCGCTACCTACTTATGAATTCCAAGCACACGTATGTGACATTATGATTAAATTTTAATATCCACTAGTTTTATTTTGGTTTCTATCTTCCATATATTGGCAATCATCTCCCTTGGGAGAGAATAAATCAAAATGTATTTTAATCAGAAAAGAAATATATATTTAAATAAGTTTAAGTTTTCCGCAAATCAAATAAAATTAAATGAACGAATTGCGAGTTCAAATGAATATTACGCGTAGTTCGGTTTCTTGTTAGGGTAGGTTTAAAAAGATTTAGTGGAATTAACGTAATTGAAACTTGCGTAGGCGTACAGGCGTCTTTAATTTAATCCTACTAAATAATACGTAATTTCCAATGAACTTAAAATATTTTTTCTATTTTACAATTATAAGAAGATCATTATGAAAATGAATTGAGTGTTCTATATAATAATAATTCTTAAATATTTATTCTGGATAATTTGGATATTTAGCCAATTTGAATTACTGAGTATTTTCCACAACTTACGAGCACATGTTAAAATTGCCCGAAGAAAAGTTAAATATGAAAGGTTTGAAAAATATATTGTCATATTCAACATTTTTACCAATTTTCCATATTTCTGCAGATGCATTGGACAGTGCAATAATATAAATTTATCTAATTTAACTTACCTAAAATCGTAATTAACCAAGCTGAGATATAGGAGGTGCTGCCGATCCAAAGCATACACATGATAAAAGTGATTGGGTAGAGTCGTGGATTTTTCCGACAATCTGGAATGGTACAGCATAGAATAAAGGAAACTGGCCAGGTCATCACCCAAAACACCTTGCTCCAGAAAGATGCCTCGGATGGCCATTGGAAAAGCTGAGTAGATTCCTCTGAAAATATAAAATTAATATCAAGCATAAAAAAAAAATTAAAACCAAGGAGAACTGTAAATCATTATAAAAACAATCATCGTTTATATTTCTTGAAGAATAAATATTTAACAAGAAACCAAAACTCATTTTTAACGTATATGAAAAAAAAAAACAAATCAATGCGGCGGTACGAATAAATGACCAAATCTTAGAAATCGAGATTAAGGAAGAAGTTCACCAAAGCTGCTTGTTATGACCGCTTCTGTTCAACCTCTACTCGAAAAATATCTCTAAAGAGATGCTCGAAGCTGCTCAGGATGGCAACAAAATCAACGAAGAAGTTGTCAACAAAATTCAATAGGCTCATTGACACTACTTCTTTCTGATAGCTTGATAGCCTTGTAGGACCTACAAGTAAAAGTGGACAGGGCAACTGATATAACAGAGAACATGTCCTGGACCTGTATGTTGTACAAGTATATGGCAATAGGGTATGGATATTTGTAATCGTCCTTATCACTTTGTCGTCATTAAATTAAACAAGCTGTATAGGAAATAACTCCATCCATTCTTTAAAATAACCCCTGGAAAACACATAACAACTTCCCTATCATTTGATTTCTATACCTTGTTGTTTTCGAAATATTTGTCTATGAATCGTTAAATACGAAGGACCAAATTATACATAAGTGTTTACTTGAATTATTTAATTAGCTTTAAAACACAAGGGGTTATTTTGTTGTGCATCTCTAATTTATTTAGCAGATCTAAATTTCTGATGTGGAGCTCTAATTTTATCTTGCAGTATCGAAATAAAATTAGAATATTTTGTAAAGCCATAATTCGTCTTTGATTGTCGATCTCAAATAATTTATTGTGATTGATATATTATTATTGTTATTTTATTTTTTTGTTATTATGCAATAATTAACTGCGATGGTCTGTAAGAAGGTCAACGGAATATTGGTGCGCCTCGAAAGCGGTATAAAGAAGTTCTCAAAAACAGTTTAAACAGTAAAAACATGCTGAATAACAATTGAAAAACTGTAGCAATTAACAGCAGTTAGTTTTCCAGTTACAGTTGTAGAAATTCAGGACGCAGTTACTACCTACGAATTAAGCCAACAACAAGCTGTAAAGGCAAAACAGCTACGAAAAAAATATAATATGGAAGGGAGAAAGATCCTTTAAATGTGATGTACGAGGTCTGTTCAAAAAGTATCGCGAATTTTGTGTTTTTTCAAAAATTATTTATTTATTCATGAATATCTATTTTGTCCCCTTCAAAGTAATCCCGAACAAATATTATACACTTGTGCCAACGGTTTTATACACTTGTTCCAATCCTCGAAGCACTTGAAAAAGTCATTTTTTGTGATCTTGTTCAGCTCCTCCTTCGATACCGTCTTTATCTCCTCACTCGTAGCGTAGCGTCGTCCTTTCATGGGCCTCTTCAGTTTCGGGAACAAGAAAAAGTCACAGGAGGCCAGATCTGGGGAATAAGGTGGCTGCGGCATTATTAGTGTGTTGTTTTTGGCCAAAAATTCGCGCATAAGCAACGATGTGTGGGCGAATTTCGCAGCGACCCGTCTTATGCCCAAATCATTGGTAAAAATCGAATGGCACGGGCCAATCGATATGTTTAGGTCCTCAGCAACTTCTCTAACGGTGATTCGACGATTGGCCAATACTATTTTCGTCACTTCATCAATATTTTCGTCTGTTGTTGACGTGCTCGGGCGTCCGGCACGCTCTTCGACGTTCACATCTTCTCGGCTCTCTGAGAACATTTTGTACCACCGATAAACGTTGCTTCGGTCCAAGGTAGTTTCACCATATGCCACACTCAACATTCGGAATGCGTCCGCGCACTTAATTTTGTTTTTCACACAAAATTTGATACAGATTCTTTGATCCATTTTTTGGTATAAGCAAAAATCGAAGACGAGCCAAAACACGTGCAAGCAAAGCAACTGTCAAAAATTAACTGAACATTCCAAATGGCCGAACTTGTCGGCCTCTCCCCCCCCCCCCGATGTGAGAGACATGAGTACCAACATAACGCCACAAAAAAATCGAAAATTGAATATACGTAACCCGCGGAAATTCAAAATTCGCGATACTTTTTTAACAGACCTCGTATGTAGCAGTATTTTTATGGCTAAAATTGGTTATATAAGCCATCTCCTTGCCCATGAACGTAGAAATCGCACTGCTCTCTATGGCTAATCTCTCTAGGCTAATTATGACACCAATTCTACTTGGCTAAGTTCTATAAAAAATTAAACGGCTACTATCAATGCTATGCTATGACTAGTGTTGACTACTGTGTTGATGTGTTATAAAAAGTCATACACAAATTTAAAAACTGGAAGTGTATAGATGAGTTACACAATTTCTGGTTTAATATCCAATTTAGATAACAAAGCATGTGAAGTAATAAATAAGAAGCATTAATGCAAAAAATGGCATATCCATTTTCAACAAAAAAAAAACGGATTTGTCTTCTATAGTATGGTTTCTATCGTATGCTGTTACAGAACCTGAAATTCTCGGAAAACCCTGCCGTATGTGCCATCTAAACATCTTCTCCAATTCCGCCGTATGTGTCACCAATATCATCTCCTAATATTTCCCCTAACATGCTGAAACAATATTGTTACGAGCAATGTCAGTTTATAATCATGACTTTTCTGACATGTCAATTTATTTGTAAAACAATACCAACTTTACTTTATATAAATTAAAACCATTGTTAACTATTTACCCGAGAATAAAAAAGGCATTGTAAAAATGAACACTGGGATAAACATAGAAATAAACTTATACCTCCAATGGTTATTCCGCTGTTTATCCGAGGTTTGTAATAGTGGCCTTTAGAATAAAAAATCCTTATTTTATTCTGCAATCCAACATCTTGTAGCAGCTTAGGAGTAGCACTGCAGAAACTAATTGGATTAATGTCAGTACACTATTGAACAATGAATGGGCGGTGTAAAGTTACAAATACCAGACTGTTTATTCGCATTTTACAAATGTTCTTGAAAAACAATCTAGCTATTACAGTCTGTTGTCTACTTCACTAAAACATATTGAAAATATTCTCACGGAGCTGACAGGATGCACAGAATAGTTTTAGTTCTACTGAACAAATATTTTCTGGAAAATTTTAATTAAAATGACAGATATTGATTTTCGTTTTTTTGTAAAACAGGGAGCAAAAAACTTTGAACTTGGCCTTGACATTTACGAGTGCATGGTAAATCCTAATTGCGTTTACATGCCAACCGAACCTCTCCCTTGAAGAATACGATACTTTTTCCGGAATATCAGGTACTCACTCAGATATACTGACCGTTTCTTCAATATCAAAAAGGTTATCAATCTCAGATAATGAAGGTTATGAGTAAAACAAATAAATATTTCTACCCTATTGCATTCAATTTATTTTCCTATCTTGTCAAAACACATTATTTTTTCTGAAATTAAAAGGAGAAAAAAATTAAAAGATTAACAGACAGTGCCCGAAGAAAGAAAAGAGAGAAGAAGAATGCTAACAATAATTAATAGTTGCTAAGAATGATAAATTAATATTAATTATTGATTTCAAAAGCTATTATTGTACGAGGGACATTCAATAATTAGAGACAAATTGATGTAGAAAAAAAAAAATTGTGTTTTTTTACAAAATGAGACTTTTACTACTTCTCAACATAATCCCTACGAATATTAATACACTTGTCCCAACGATGAACTAGTTTTTTTTATACCTAAAGAAATCTTTGTCTTGTTGTTTGAGCCAGTTTCCCACAAATTCTTTGACTTCCTCATTGTCGCTGAACTTTTTTCCACGTAATGCCTCCTTGATTGGACCAAACAATTGAAAATCAGAGGGAGCCAACTCTGGACTGTAGGGTGGATGAGGTAGTATCTCCCAACCCATTTTTTCAATGGTTTCTTGGGTCAGCTTGGCAGTATGATGTTTTAATATGCGGCGTAATTTTGAGCAAGATTTGTTAATGATGACATTTTGTTAAGTTATGTAAAGGTATACAATAACTACGGTGTCTCTGATAGACTGAGATAACCAATGTGTTTATATGTCTGTCTCATTAAAACAACTCACAAGCTATAAGTTTAGAAAATTATCCACAACGAATAACGTATTAAATTTAGAGGTCTGAACGGTTTCACGTCTTACCTTGCAATTGACAAGCAACAGCTTACAAGATGCAGTCTATAAGCTATTGATTTAAGAGCTCTGAATGTGACTTTACTTGGAGTCTATCATTAAGAAATTAGCTAATAAAATAAACTCGTGCAACGGAAACTTTTGCAAAACTTCAGCAGGCCTCCGGAGACAGTGTTTTGCCAAGTACCTAGGATTTTGGTGGTTTAAGGCATTTTCAGAAGGAAGAGAGTTGATTGAAGATGAATCACGCAGCGGAAGGCCTTCATCTTCAAGAACCTATGAAAATGTTGACAGAATCCGGAATCTTGTGCGTTCAGATCGTCGGATGACAGTCAGAATGATCGGGGAAGAGTTGAATTTGAATCACACTACCGTTCATCAATTTTGACCAATGAATTGGGGACAATGCGCCTAGTCACACAGCAATTTCAATAAACGAGGTTTTAGCCAGTAAAAGCATTCCTGTGGCCCCTCAGCCTCCTTATTCGCCTGACTTGAGTCCTTGTGACTTTTTCCTCTTCCCAAGATTGAAAAATCACCTCAAGGGACGTCATTTGGGACCCTCTAAAACATTCAAACGTCCGTAACCGACCAACTGAAAGCTATTCCAGTATCCAAGTTCCAGAACTGCTATGAGGATTAGAAGAACCGTCTCTACTGCAGTGTCGCTTCCCAAGGAAGCTAAGGAGACAATATTGAATTGTATTTCTATGCGAATAATTTTATTTTTTTTTATCAGTGCGTTTACTTAATTTACTCATCTCGTATTGATAATAGTACATACGCTGAGCATATTCAATCATGCAAACAAGGTCTTAAATGTTGATATAAAATTTTAGAAAATTTTTGTATTTCGGCCACCTCCGCTAACGCAAATAAGTTGTAAGAGAAGATTTTCTATACTTATATTTATTAAAAATGGACAGAGACACTTTCTCATCCCAAAATTTAGAATATTTCATATTGATGAATTGCGAGCGAAAAAAATGTAAAATTATTCTTGACGAGCAAATAATACGTACTTGTAGATACTGCCAAACAGAAGTATAGTATATGGTACTTTTTAAATATACCTACATAAAATAATAAAATAAAAATATTTTCAAATAAGCATCTTTTATTTAAAAATCTCTCAAACCGACTTGGCCCTCAATCTACCCCTGTGACCTCATCATGACTCGGTCTTAATCGGTTAGAATTCACGATCAGCAACCATATCTAATCTATATGTATTACTTGACAATCGCTGATTTAGAGTCTTACCTAGTTTTTCACAGTCTTTTAATGTTAATTCTGTGTCCATGGGAGTTGGCTCCGTTGATATAGAAGCATGACCATTAGCTTGTTTCACAGCATCCTTTCCTAGCAGTGGTGTCTGTTCAGCCAGTTGCGTGTAATGAGGGTATCTGCCACACAGTCTCGCACAACGATGTGCCAATCGACTCATGGCACTGTTGAAATACATCGCTGAAACAAGAAATATAAAACATAAATTTACGCACCTTTAAAAATCATTTTCTAGTCTATTAGTCTAGATACTAAACTTGAAAAACATTTATAAATTGTTGATATTATTGAGTTAACATTTGCATAAAATATTTTCAGAAAAGTAATTTTCAAATATTCTTAATTTCTAAGACTTTTAAATTTTTATTTTATTGTATACTTAACTTGTTAAAAAGTTTTTAAAAAATAATCCTTTTTCCTCATTAAAATTTCAAAAATAATTTCACTGATCATTTTCAGCTCTATTTAAACTTTCTAATTACATCAAGCTATCGACCCTTCAAACTTTTAAAAAATAACCTTGAAAATTTAAAACTCAGAAACATCACTTTTTAATTTAAAGAATATTGGCCGTGAGGCTGTTACATGTGTACCAAACTGTTTGCTAGAAGTAGAAGCTAAACTGGTTGAGCTTAGAATAAATGTCAAAAAGAATGATTCAATGCACATCGGATCTAAGAAAAAAAGAAGAAGTAAGTGATTCTGCTATCTCAGATATTTAGTAACGTTGGTGGTACTACAGCAGATGTTTTATAAAGGATTCAGAAAGCTAAATAAACCTTTGGAGCACTGACAAACATATGGAAGTTGACGCAATGTCCAAGAAATTTCGAATATTTAATATAAACGTTATATTTATGTTTTTGTATGGCAGCGAGCAGCAATGATCGAGAACAAACTATAGATTTTTGTAAATAATTGTCTGAGGAATATATTACGTATATTTTTACCAAATACAATTTCAAATGTTATTGGAGAAAATAAATAAAAGACATATCTCGATCGAGATATACCGCAACAACCGCAAGTAGAAGTGAATAAGTCACACACACAAAGGTTCCAACAATATAACGAAAGGTGCTCTAAACCAATGATGTCCAACCGAAATCCTTTGCTGGGCTAAAAAAAATCTTATTGGTCGATTGTGGGCCGCATATATATACAGAATAAAGTAATCACACTACTATATTTTATATCCTTTAATAACTTTATTTAATATCATCAATTAAATTAAAAATTAAGCTTCAATTTAAATTTTAATGTGAAACTTGTTTTTTATATTATTTGCTATTTTTTTAAAATCAAATGGTAAGTTAGTCGACGCGTAACGCAATTTATTCTTCACATTTTCATCCGTCAGTCTGTTTCGATTCTTTTATTTAACGATTTTAAGTTTCGTGTTACAGCTGTAATGCACATTGGTAGTTGTTTCAGGTTGGGAAATTTATCGTCCAGAATATATTTTCCGTAAAATTCCAATTGGAGGTCAAATAATTCTATTTATAAATTGGAAGGCGCAAGTTACACATCAACCTCAAATGGATTTACGAATATTTTGAAAATATTCTCATACTTTTGAATATTTGAGAATCTGTCTTGGAATGCTTTTCACAATTTTATAACTTCGTTGTATATTTCGAAAAATCTTTGTGATCACTATTATAGTCATTTAATAGCGGAAAATGAATGGCATTATTTGACCTCAATTGAGTTTCATTCATTACATTTACTTGCGCGCAATTGTATTTTTTTAAATTTTAAGAAGAAACATTTTTGAACATTTAAGAAGGGCCAAAGAAAAACTTCAGTTGGGCCGCATGCAGCCCACGAACTGCTTGTTGGACATTGTTGCTCGAGACTGACACTCTGAAAGAAGTCAACCAAGAGGAAACCACACATAACCTAGAAGCGAATTATTCTGAAAGAGGTGATAAAAATGGGGAATTCTTGGAATGCTGGCAAGAATCGCATCCATTGTAGAAGTTTTGTAGATGCCTTATGCTGCATGTAGGAGTCCGAGGAATAATATGAAGTGACAAGACGTTATGTCCCAGAAATTGGTAATCACCAGTCTAAGTTAAGACTGAAATTATAAAATGTTGATTAAAATGGGTTTACTAAATTAAAAAATTCAACTAATTTAAAATATCTTGTAAGAATAATAAAAGACTAATAGTGTGAGCATAAAGTAAGGATTGCCTCAATAATAGTGTAAGCAACAGGAGTAGTACCAAAATCCATTAGTAGTGAAATAAAATCTTTATCTATCTAAATAAAAATTCCTAGTAGATGATGAATAAGGAAGCGAAATTCAATTACAATGGGCCAAAAAACTTGTTCTAATAGATACTTATATCTTGTAGATGAAAGTTTTCCTGCTTGTAATGAGAAATTACAAATTATATACTCAATAACCGTTGGTTCCATTGATAAGAGACACGGAAGGTCAGTTTTCCGTTTCTAAACCTAGAACACTACATGAAGGTCTCGCACTCAGTTTATCTTTGTCAATGGCGAGAGCTGAAACTGCAGTCAGTGGAATAAAAAAAAGTGAAACGTTACAAAACAGTCTCATTTAATAACCTTTTGTATATAAGTGGGTTTAAAAAATTTAAACTGTCGACAATTCAACATAGGGTTACAGATATTTTTCAGGCGGTGGCAAAGCAAAAATAGAACTGGAGTGGCTATAAAATCAGAAGAACAGATGAAAGAAAGGCAACAAATACACTTCACTGAAGGCCCAGATATGACTAAAGAAGCATAAACCAACCGCCTAAAAGATGGTCTACGAATATAAGAGACGTAATCGGCAAACGCTGCATGAAATTGCTAAAGTACCAGGCAAGATGGAAACAAAAATTAGAAGACTGGATAGAAGTACAAATCCGGTGAAGGAGTATATAGTTTCAACCAAATTTTTCATACAACAATTAAATTTTAGGAATGTTATAGATTTTAACCATTGATTTTGAATATTTACCTGTGATATAAAGTATATATGCCACAACTAAACAGAGCGCCTCATACCACCAGACTTTTTCATCTTGTATAACAAAAATCAAAGCCAGTACTGCCACTCCATACATGAAACTGTCTCTAGTGACTGGCCACCAATCCAAATCTAACACCTGAAACAAAAAACAAAATGTAACACAGTTTGTGCAATCAACAAATATATTCCGTCACTTGAATTTTTTCATTTGATTACTACTGCATTATTCAGTATTTGGTTGACAACAAATTCAGCAACAGGAAATATTACCTTTTTTATTCATCACGCTTCTATTGTATAATTTTACATTAACCTCAAGAGACAATGATTTGGGACCGTTGTCAATTTTCTAATATTAATGATATTAGTCGGTTGTGAGTTGATATATACAATGGCTATTTTAAAACTTACGAGATCCTGGGAAAAATTTCCTAACTCAACCCTTTTTGTAAAGTTAAACAGGGTTGATTAAGATATTTTAAAACATAAATATTAAATGGTTGATATTATATTTTACTTAAATGTATAATTTTCTAAATATAATTATTCCTCCTCCTCCTTAAGTTTCCAAACCATAGGATGGTTTGCTGCATTTCTCCATGCTTTCCTGTTCTCAGTCAGTCTTTTTAGTTCCACGTACGTGTTGCAATTCATATCCTCCATTATCTGTTTCATGTACTCTGGTCTTGGTCTACCCTTACTGTTCTTTACCTCGACTGCCCAGTACTCGACTCCAGTATCATTTTCACCAGGCCTTCATGTCTTATAATATGTCCAATCCAAACATCTGTAGCGAACCCGGTACGTTACTTTACAACGTACCATTTATTATCAACTAGGTGGCGAGCCTTATATAACGTCTAATCTCAAACTGAATTGAGATTCCTAAGTAAAGGAGTTCGGGTACTAGGCGTGAGTGTTATCCAGGGTTCATCATTATGATATGTGCATTAAATGATGTGTATATGTACTTACCAACCGACTGATAAGGCATCCAGTTAATAGTCTGGATCTTAACTGTTCACTTAAATTCTTAAAGGTGAAGTTTACACACGTTAAGTAAGACGGTTTAAAATTAATGATTTTGATTTAATAAAAGTAATATTTACAATTAGTTTAAAAGATTAAAATATATATGTATGAAAATAATGATAAGATAAAACAAAGAGAATCGGATAGACCACCAGAATGCCGACACAGTGTCTCTAATAATTCAACAACTTAGCTGTTAATGCTAACCGGACCGAATACTGTCTGTTCTCGTCTTTTTATAAGTCATTTCTAGGCATTTCTAGGAAAAAGGGTTTAAGCATTGTGCAAGGACATACTAGTGTTCAAAGTTATCAAGCAATAACTCTGAACAAATGTCTCCTTGAACAATGAACCATTTAAAAATATATTTCTAAAGTTACGTGTTGTAAACGTTAGGTTTCTAATTTTATTTTATTATATGAATTCAAAACAATATACCCTTTTTAAAATCCCAAAACATGCCTTTTAAAGAAATTCTCGCGACGGGTGGTTTGTGTAAGTTTGGTCACTGTTCCGGCGTTCTAAATGGATTCGTTACATATCTCTTCTGTTATGCAACATTCTCCACAGACATGGTTCTTGTTAATACTTCTTCCTTTTTCACTCTATTTACCCATCGAATTTTCAACTTTCTTCGATAGCACCACACTTCGAATGCTTCTATCCTTTCTTTTTCTTTTGCTCCTAGTGTCTTACTTTCACTTCCATACAGTAAGATGCTCTAAACAAAAGTCTTAAGCAGGCTTTTTCTTAGTCTTTTGTTTATGTTATTGATATTAAATTATTTATTTTTTATTAAATGCCACTGATGCTTGATTAAGTTTGCTCATCAATTCTCTTTTGCATCTTGCATCCGTTATTATCTTGATATAATTATTACGAACATAAAATGAAATAACTGTTTAATTTAAAATGTAATTACAAAAACAAAATTAAATTTTAAATTGCCAGATAAAATAGATATTTAACAATGAAAATTAACCCAAACGAAACAAAACTATAAAATATTTGAGAAAAGACAAAAAAAAAACATATAGCACAATCTGTAGTTTTTGCAGAACAAACTGGAAGTACCTGTTGATTTCTTAAATAAGAACTTCTCTCGTGTTGGATATCTTAGGATAGAGCTTTTGAAATTAAACAACTTAAATAAAAATATGTTTATAGTTTTATTACGATTTACGAAAAAGTGTATTCTCAATAACGTCTTGAAAGTAGTTTTATATAATAGTGTTCATAGTGTCCTTCATTTTGATTTAAACACTTGAGCTATCTGCAGCTTGGAGCATAATGCAAAAAAAAAAAAATATTAAAAATATTTCACTATCAAGTACTTTCAAGTTGTACTTTCAAGTAAGTACGACTAGACCAGCGTTGGTGAACCTTTACCTCAGATCAGAATTGAATATTTAAATAAAAATCTGCCACTTTAAGGTGTAAGTATGTGTGTAGACTCCTCTGCTAATCTCGTTAACTATACATGAGCTAGAATCCTTGTATTTAACGAGTATATAACAGGTAATAGTTGAATTCCATCTCGTTATTATTATATTATTACCATATTTGGCGATTTCCCTACCCTGTGTCGTAAATGCACTCGCTTAGACCCAACCTTAATTAATCGGAAAGGATAATAAAATACTCGGTTAGTTTCAAAGAATTAAACAAGTTTATTTGATACGTATTTCGGTCTATGAAGCCATCTTCAGAAATTAAAAGGGTTAGAAATACATTCATGTAAATAGAAAATTTACAAACTATTAGAGAGGAAAGAGTTTTGGAACAAATGTGGCTATAATTAGAAAAACCTTACCTAAAAGGTAAAATTATATTAGAGAGAGGATTAAAAGGGATTAAGAAGAGGCGGACATCTAAACTCAACTTGTTCATTGATGAGATTTCTTGACTTAGAAATCGCATTCTTGATTTCAAATTCCTCTAATAAATCCAATTTTAATCCTTTCGGCTGATATGTAAAGGCTAGTACACACTAGTAGACATGTTGCGCGATTGTGGTCTCTGAGACGTGTCTCAGGTTGTCTACGAGACATATCTATAGACCAATCTCCGTCTACGGGCCTGTTGCGAAACCAAAAATTGCAGGTCTGAAGTCTCCCGATCGGAATGGGAGACCGCATGCAACGTTAAACATGTTGCGCAACATTTTGACAGTGTGGACGTCGCTTTAGATATTCTGAAGGTGTACATGAGGCTCGTGAATGAGTCTCCACTTGCTAGGAAACGCAGCGTGACTGCCAGTCGAAGAGAAGCTGGGATGGTTTCTCTAAATTTTGTATCTTCATTATTATCCCTCCAACCATCAGAAGCAAATGTTCAAAATCAGTAGGCGTCAGCCGGGTGAAATTCCGAAAACCCATGGCGTCTGCCAGTCTTAATTTATTTAATAATGCAGTACCGAACCTAGGTCCTTCTGCGAGCACTTCGCGCGTCCACCAACGTTTACAATTTCGCGTTATTTCACTTGTAATTAGCTCTAAGCAGGAACTCATTCCACACAAAACAATGTCCTCCAAGGCGGACTGCGACTCTAGACGGTCTATAGATAAATCGCGCAACATGGTCTACTAGTGTGTAGTAGCCTTAAAATTTCAATGCTAAGTTTCAAAACTAAAAGTATTTCATTTTTTGAAACTAACCGAGTGTTTTATTATCTTTTCCTGTTATTCAGTGTTTTTACCAAACATGAAATACGTTCCCATTTAAAAAATCAAACTTGTTCTTGATATCCTGCCCTTCCGGTTTGTTCCGGAAATTTCCACTTCCTAAATCAAGACTGTTTCGAGTTGGTAAAAAACAGACAATCCCTGAATTGTAATGAATTTGCAAATGTCTTACACATACGTTATTTGGGTTGCAAACTATAACGGCGAGAGGATAATGGCATACATATATGTAATCCCATGTATACATATCTGTTAAGTGTTTTAATCCAAAAATTTCATTTCATAGCTCATTCAAATTTTATTCCCACTTTAAACTTGTGGTAGAACTTATACGAATGGTGTGTTGAATATGAACTTCACCTAATGTCAAACGTATCTAAAAGTATAGTACAGGAAAATAAATTTAAGATCGTAGCGCCAAGGTGGTCAATTTTGAAACGTAGGTAGAGGGTACTTAATATTATTATTATTTAGCTGTGAAAGTAAAATTATAGGAATAAATATATTTTACAAAATTTTGTGAACCTGTTTTACTATTTTATTAACAAGTAAGTATATACAAATGTTTATAAAGCCATTTTTTTGTATGACACGTCTTTAAAAAAACTATATTTTGTGATTGTTGTAGGTTATGGCGACAAAATTTTCGTAGTGGATTATTTAAAATATCGGCATTTCCAGATAAGAGAGATTCTAATTGGTGAACTTTTAATAACTTACTTCAAAGTAGAAGTCGTTGACATTAGTCATACAGATTAAATTTGTTTATATCGATTTGTTTTTGCAAATTCCAATAAAATGGATAGATCTTATTGTTGTGTACCTATGTGCAAGTCAAGAAAAAAGAGGAACCCTGAATTATCGTTCCACAGATTTCCACCTACTTCAGACAATTTTAAATTAATAACAAAACTTGGAATCGAAGAAGTTGTTGTAAAGCTGGATTAGAAAAGAAAAATTAAAAAAAAGTGGTCCATTAGTTGAAAATTTACTTACACTTCCTCTCCTTCATATACAAGGCGTGAATTTTTAATTCCATCACCATAACCTACATCACAAAATATTGTTTTTAATTTTTTTTTAGAGACGTGTCATGCAAAAAATGGCTTTATAAACATTTGTATATGCTTACTTGATAAAATAGTAAAACAGGTTCACAAAATATTGCAAAATATATTTATTCCTATAATTTTACTTTCACAGCTATGCAACAATAACATTAAGTACCCTCCACCTACGTTTCCAAATTAACCACCGCGATGCTACGATCTTAAATTTATTATATAGGAAGTTTGAAAAATACGCCCACTGCACGCATTAGTAATCCTTAGTAAATGGAAAAGGGGAATAGCGATTTTATATGATACAGCTGTAAATTGAGAATTTACTGCTGTTGCGTTTGTTTCGGTCAACTTATACAGGTGCCCACCTTACGAAGATGGTTGACAGATTTTATTGTAGATTTGATCTAAAAGCATCGTGTCGGTATAAAATTTTGCTTCAAACTTAGAAAGACTGTGCAGAAACACTTTTGCAAACAACGTTTTGAGACTATGTTCTTAATCTCACCTTTATGTACATTTTCCTGCTAATATTGTTTTTGACTTATTTGCAACTGTATCTAAAGGTATACAGAATAAATCAAAGAACGCAAAAAAATAAATTAAGATTCAAAGGGTTAAGATAAGAAATTATGTTAATTATATTCCAACTTGATCCTAAAATTTCCATAAAAATGTTAAATTTAGAAGAAAAAACATGTTTTCTGCATTTCTATTGTCTAAACCCGGGATAGCTTTCTCAAAATCTCAAAATCATGGGATCATGGGATTGTATTCCTAGAAAAAGCAATAAATCACATTTCTCTTATGGTTCGGCAGGTTTTGCCGAAGGTCTCAAATATTGTGTTAATTTTAATACTTTCTTTTTTTTTATAATCGTTTATTACCGGTTCAACAAATACAATTGTTATTCACAGCAGGGATATAAGTGTTAACAATAGTTTTTATTCTTTAGGTGGGGATTACATAACTTCCCTAATTTAAATATATGTTATAAAATATAATTATTAAAAATATAATATTAATTAGATTTAGAGCTAGTCTTCTATGTCAGAAAAATCTGAGCAGAGATCTTGGGATAAGCGTCGCTTCAGTCTTTTATGTAGTCGTTTCTTACAAATGTTGTAGTGTACAGCACTTTCACAGTTGTTTAAGCTTTCTAGAAAACGTTGAGTTTGTTTTTTGACTTGGGTGGATATTGACGATATTAGGAGTTCATTATGCAATTGCTCGTTTCTGATAAACCAAGGGGCATTTACACTAATTCTTAGTATTTTATTTTGGAGAACTTGAACTTTGTTTAGATTAGTTTTGGCGGTGTTTCCCCACACTTCATAGCCGTAAAGTACTAAAGGTTTTATTAGAGATTTATATAATAGGAGTCCACACTTTGTTTTAAGGGCGGATTTTTAATAGTGGGTATAGTGTATGCTTGTTGCAGTTTGATGTTGTTATGGTGGCTCTAAAACTTTTTAGTAATGGGCTTATCTAATATCTTCTAACAGGGATCTAACAGACCCCAGCCGGTCATGTTGTTTATAGTAAATCATTGCAAATGACTGAATAAACCTTTATTGATACAGGAAACAGTAAAATAAAAACAACAAAAACGCATTAAACACAATACGAAAATTTTTAAAATAGTTAAAAGTTTTTAAACAAGGGTTTGAAAATAAATTGCATACAACTTTTCAACAGGATCAGAATTAATTAACATACATACATTTTTAAATAACAAATCTCTTTTAAATGGAAATATTTTTATCTCCTTTCACATGTACCTACCATGTTATCTAGAAAGAGTATAATTTTAAGAGTAGTTAACATGTCAAACGATGATTCATTGCTGGAAAACATAACGTATTTTTAAATATCGCAAATAAAAAATACTTTCAGTATATTTAAAATCGATGTACTAATATCTATTACAGTAATTCTGCAGTGTAAGGACACTGTGATCGAAGGAAATATGATTGACGACAATAGTACTTAGCTGTTAAATTGCAGATAGCGAACCAGTTAAATTAAGCAAAATACATTTTATTTTATTAAAATGGGATAAAATATTTGGGACATTTTTGATTTTTTTAGCGCTACACTTGTATCGAGATATAATAGAATCATCTAGCAAAAATTTGGAATTAATATTAATATTCCACCATTTTTCTTAGGAAAAGAAAAAAAAACTAAGATGTCTATCTTTATCCTTTCTTGAATGACAGCCAAAAATACTACATTATGTTCTGCTTTTACACTTTTGCACGACTTCTGTCGACGTTGTAATTCAAATTCAACGCTAAAATATACGTAATAAGTTCAAACTGTACTGTAATGTTTAGTACAATAATTTGGCATCCAGTTAGCGTATTCGAATGTATCAATTCTCAATCCCTAGTGAGTGACTATCATCGTTCTACGTTATTTTCTCCAACCAAGTTACCTATTTACATTTTTTTTTTTTTTTAATTTGTATTGACCTATTTTAGGGTGGAAAGTCTAAATTTATTCTAAAACGGTAAACCGTAGCTTGTAATGAAGAATATTTTTGAGATCTACGACTCAAAATACATAAGTATACACATTTTGAAGTAAATCAGAGGGAAAAAATGTTTTCTTGAAAATCAAAAAATCATAAGGTGTGCCCTTTACGATTTTTTTTTAGTTTAAGTTGGGATATTAAGCCCCAATTTTTTATAGCATAAGCCAGAATCGTAAACAATATACGAAGATTTCAAAAATTCAAACCGAAGGTCTCTATATTTTATTGTACTTAAATGAGAATTTTATAAAATTTCAAAAAAAAAATTGAAAAATTCAGAACTATGCAAAAAAAAAAAAAAAATTGTTTGGGGGTATGATTCAAAATGAGGCCTAAGACCCTTTAGAACCGCAAGATATTAAAAATTTCAACCGCAGGTTTATATCTAATGTAGATTTTGAGATAATCTTTCGAAAATTAAATTTTGCTTAGGAATGTTCTTCGATCTTGCCAAAACTTTTGACTACATCAATCTTGAAATTTTATCGTCAAAATTAAATACATTAGGTATCACGGGTATTGCTAATCAGTGGAATACGTCTTTTACACAAAATAGGTCTCAGTTAGTGTCCTTAAATTCAAATTCAAATTTATAATTCTGACACTCGTAAATCTCATACCTATGCTTTTTTGTTATATGTAAAAGATCTTAATGGTCATTTTCCACCTGGCGGTATAATAAGTCAATACGCAGATGATACGCAGATGATACAAATCTTCTTGTTAATAAATCAAATTTCACCGACTCAATTAATTATGCAAATGATTCGTTCTTAACTTTTAATAATTGGTGTGAGGATAATAAACTTCTCTTAAATAAAGGAAAAACCTCATTTATATATTTCCACAATCCTCAAGCACCATTAACGAGTAGTCCCCTCATACGTACAACTGGCTCGCCGTCATTAACACAATTAACAACTGTCAAATTTTTAGGTATAGTTATTCATCAAAACTTACTATAGGCATCCCACATTGACTACATCAATCCTAAATTATCTACAGTTTGTTATATGTTAAAGAGACTTAGAGATTTTACTTGTATAATTGCGTTAAATATTTTGCAAAATTTAATTCTGTTATAAATTACGGGATACTGTTTTGGGAAAATGCTTCTGAAGCTAATAAATTATTTATACAACAGAAAAAAGCTGTCCACATCATGACCTTTAATTCAGCTAAAACCTCAAGCAAAAATATTTTTTATGAGTTAAACATATTAACTTCCATCACTGTGTATTTTAGAATGTGTAATGTTTGTTAAAGCCCACCCCGATCTTTTCTTGCAAGATAGAAACTATCATAATTACAACACAAGAACCTCGAGGAACTGTGTTTATTTTGTTTGACTCTGGATGGTCAGGGACCTCAAAGAGTCAGGCGAAACTAACGTTAAGTTTTTATTTCCTCTGTTTTATTTTGCTATTGTTTTAAGGATACCGCGAGGACGCGGCAGGATTAGGACGACCATGTTAGAATGGCGGGTTGATAGCGTCATTTGTAATATGTAACGATAGCAAATATAAAGTAATGACATATATGACAGATTGTAAATAGTAGATGTTATATACACAAATATATTTTGTAATTTGTGTGCTCCAATTGATATATTTACAAGCGCTAAAAGCATAACATATGTCATATGTATTTCGCATTATGCATTTTTAAGATAGGATTCAATATTTGTGGTGCTACTGACAATTACTTATGATAAATTCCCTTTAATCCTGCCCGAAATATGGGTTTTACCTCAACTAATTTTAAATAAAAACTAAACATACATATGTATACATTTCCACTAGAGCTTTATTTATTAACCATTTTAAAATTCCAAGAATATAACTAAAAACGGCAGTAATAACTTGTTCATTAAAACCGCGAGCCGCGCGAACATGCCTGACAAATAATTTAATATCGCATGCTTATATTTTAAAACTACTTTAAACTTCTCTTGTACGTTTTACGCTATATTTTTCAAACATAAAATACCTTTTCAATTTAGTGTAACATGAAACAGTTTCGAGCTTTTAAAGAAGATTAAAAATATATAGTTTTTTGTTGTTTTATTTTTTAAGTAATACGTACCATGTTTGAAAAGAGGCCGCAACATGCAGGCACGGCTAACACATTGAAAACGGCTGATCCTAGAATTGTGCCAATGCCCAGATCTCCTTCTGTGATGAATGTACCTACACTGTTGATGAAGAGCTCGGGACTCGAACTTGCTACTGCCATGAATGTTGCACCTGCCACATCCTCAGCTAAATGAAGACCTGTAAAAAATAACACAATGTAATAGAAAAAAAAAAATTATTTAAAAAATTTTCTAATAATTTATTATGGTTCGTAGGCAAAGCCATGAAAATCTTTTCTAGTGCAAGCACAAAAAGACCGGTATAACGTCACACATGTGTATGTCTGTCTGTTTATAGTGGTATTCAACCTGTTTTTAGAGGTTGCGCAACTTTAATTAAATTGTTTTAACCTGTTTGTTTGGGTACAATGATTCTTTGCTTAGATGCAAGGTGTCTCAAAAGAAATTTTATATTTAGTGGATCGATTAAAAAAAAAGTAAGCCGTATATAGAAAAAATGTTTATTAATTATTAAAATACACTTTTTGGGGATTTATTTCTTAAAAATAATATCGTCTAAATGTAGACCCTCGCGTTCTCGGCACTCATTTAATCGAACAGTAAAATTACTTATGACGTCTCGGCAGGTGGACTCAGGGATGGCTGCCATTTCGTGACGGATATTTTCTTTCAAATGCGCCAGTGAAGTCGGTTTATTGGCGTAAACTTTAGATTTGAGATAACCCCATAGGAAAAAGTCCATAGGGGTTAAATCTGGACTGCGTGGAGGCCAATTTAGGAGGCCTCTCCGGGAGATCAATTTGCCTGAGAAAATTTCACGAACGCGTGGCAGAGACATATTGGACGTGTGTGAAGTTGCTCCGTCCTGTTGGAACCATGTTCTTTGGTTATAACCAGGAAAGTTTTGCAGTTCAGGTACCAAGAAGTTGTCTAACATCTCCACATAGCGCTCTGAATTCACTGTAACTGCACGCCCCCTTTCGTCTTCAAAAAAGTAAGGGCCGATAATTCCTCGCGCCGATATTGCAGCCCATACGGTCACTTTAGGCGAATGTAGGGGTTTCTGATGTTTGCGTTTCGGATTCGTTGCACTCCAGTAGCGGCAGTTTTGCTTATTTACGTGGCCATTAAGATGAAAATGAGCTTCATCCGAAAACAAAATGTTGGTAAACGTTGAAAATCACTCAATCACCTGATTTACGAAATTAAGCCTCTGACTGGCATCTTGGGGCTTTAATTCTTGCACCAATTGAATTTTGTAGGGGTGCAGCTTTAGGTCTTTGTGCATAATGCGATGTAATGATGATCTATGCACATTTAAAGCACTTGCGCGCTTCCGAATTGAAAGGTTCGGGTCGTCACGAACAGACTGATTAACATTCTCCACGTTTTCTACCGTTCTTGATGACCTAAGTCGCCCGGATTTTGATTTATCCAGCGTTGTACCAGTCTCTTCAAACTTTTTAACCCAATGTCGAATGAGAGGAATGCTTGGCGCATCATTTAAGTGGCGAAAACCTCGAATACTACAGAATTTTCTACGCGCTTCAGTCGCCGAATCACCGTTTTTGTAAAACTCTCGCACGCATAACGCACGGTCTGCTCCCGAGAAACGCTCCATAGCGACTGAATTCCCAAGAGCCAGGCTACCGATTGACATAACCCCCGCGCCCCTCGGATACGCTGCGTTCACGCAGTAAGCTAAATAAATATAAAATTTCTTTTGAGACACCTTGTACAATGATTTTGGTAAATTTAAAAAATTTTAATAACTTTAAAACTGAGAGTACTACAAATTTCTTAATCACCATTTTCATCATCAGTAAGTCATATATATTTCAAAGCAGTTAATTTTACTTAACAAAAATTCAAATTTGTTGATTAGTGATTATTATTTACTTCTTATATCACCTACCATTAAATTTTGTTCTTTGTACTGTATTATTGAATTTTGTTTATAATGATTGCTAATAAATGTAATAAATAAATAAGTAAGATTCAAAACAGCATATCGCTAATTATTCGATTTAATTTTTATTTATAATTTGCATTAAAAAATATATTCGGTAGGTATTGCATTATTTAATAAGTAAAATATCATACCTACACTTAAAAAATATAGAAATATAGTCAGCTATAAAATATCAATTTTGATTAAGACTAAACATCTAAATTATTATTTTAAAACGTTTGACCATAAAATTAAAAAAAGCCTATTGTGGCTTTTTGCATTGGTTCCAAAGAAATGGCATTTAAACTGTAGGGTTCCTCCGATGTAAGAAGGTTGAAGAACACTGGTTTATACGGTAGAAATTGTGGCCAAACATAGAAAGTTGAAATATGGCATGACTGTACAACACTTTAATCAATATATAGGAATACTATTGACAGTTCAAAAAAACACATCGCAGGAAAAATGTAAACAAATACATATTCAACGAAAATACAAATATACGAGTATATATTTTTGAATTATAAAACGATTTTGAGAAAAAGGTACGCTTGAAGTTTCAAAAATTCCAGGACGGCCACGAAAAACTACAAAACGAACTGATAAAAAAATTATTTATTTATCTACCAATAACCCCTTTCTGTCATCGGAGAAAATTTTGGGCCTTTTGCTACAAATGGATCAAGAAAACATCTCAACAAGAACTATTCGCAGAAGATTAGTTAGTGAGGATCTTTTTAGTCGCCTTCCTGCTAAAAAACCACTTCTATCCAAAAAGAATGTGAAGGCCCGATTAAAATTTGCTAAAAATCATATTGACTGGACTGCGGATCAATGGAAAAAAGTTATTTTTAGTGATGAATCTAAGTTCAATTTGTGTAAAAGTGATGGTGTAAGTTACGTTAGGAGGCCTGCTAATAAAAGATTTGTTCAAAAATACACCTTGCCAACAGTTAAACATGGCGGAGGCGGTGTGATGGTATGGGGCTGTTTCTCGGGATATGGTATGGGTCCTCTATACCACATTGAAGGAATAATGGATCGATTTAAATATACAGACATCCTTCAAAATGTTATGGAACCTTATTCTGATGAGTTCATGCCTTTAAAACATATTTTTCAGCATGATAATGACACAAAACATTCTTCGAAGTTGGTAAAAAAATGGTTCGAGGATTCAAAAATTAACGTAATGACTTGGCCGTCACAGTCACCCGATTTAAATCCAATAAAAAACCTTTGGGAGATTGTCAACAGAAAGATTAGAAACAAAACACATTCAAACATTGAAGAATTGTTTAAAGCTTTGCAGGGTGCCTGGTCTAATATTGATAATGAAATGATCACGAAATTATTAGAATCAAACGCGAAAAGATGTCGGGAAGTTATAAATACTGGTGGTTACTATACAAAATATTAAAAATGATCTGTTAATAATAATTCATTTTCTTAATTAATAAAAAAAAAGATTTTTTTAAGAGTAGTTGCTATCTTTATGTTCAGTTAAAAATAATAAATACTATAAAAAAAATAGAATTTACTATTAAAATTAATTTTTTTAATATAATATATGTAGAGGATTGTTAAAGGTAAGAATTACAATTTTTTGATTTTAAAAATATTGAATAGAATAAAAATAAAATAGGATTATCAAAAGTTGCTATCTTTATGGCCAATACTGTAAGTATGCAAAAATTGAGACTCAAAATTTTTTCGTTTTATCAAAAAATATCTCGAAGTCTGTCTAAAAAGTTGTTAGTTATTGCTTTTATAGCAACTTTTGTTCAAATAATTTTTTCGAAATATTTTTCTGTTGTGAAATATTCTCAAAAATCTTAAAATCGATACGAGTAAACTGACTAAAAATGGAGTCAACCGATTTTTACCAAAAGTTGATCAACTCGTGCCATTGAAGGCAGAAGCTTAAATATGAAGTTTCATAAAAATCCTTTCAGCCGAATGCGCTATGTGCACGTGTACACAGACAGACAGACGGACGAACGGACGGACGGACGGACGAACAGACGAACAGACGGACAGACGGACAGACGGACAGACGGACAGACGGACAGACGGACAGACGGACAGACGGACAGACGGAGAGACGGACAGACGGTCAGACGGACAGACGGACAGACGGACGGACGGACGGACGGACGGACGGACGGACGGACGGACGGACGGACGGACGGACGGACAGACGGACAGACGGACAGACGGACAGACGGACAGACGGACAGACGGACAGACGGACAGACGGACAGACGGACGGACAGACACACTGACAGACATCATGCTAAAAATAGTCAAAACGTTATGTAGGGACCTCAATTCGTGGAAATCCATCGAAATCTCGAAATGTCAAAATCGGTATGATCACAATACCTGCCTTATACATACATATATGTTGGCGGTCGGTAATAAGCGGAATGACATTCGTACATTTTATTAAATATATATGTCTTTGAGTTGTCGGTGACGTCATTGTCTTTATAAAAAATTCCGCCTATATATATTTTTTTGTGTACAATAATTTATAATTCACAAAAGTGAATAGGTACTATATTTAAATACATATGAATATACTGCAGGCTATCTCGTAAATAAACTGCAGAGAAAACTAGGAGTATATGCTATTTGTAATGTAGTGATGCTATGTAAATAAAATATCAAAGAACTGAGAATCAGATATCCTGTACACTGTACACTTTCAGTTCAAAGAGATCACTTCTACTGCTTGCTGGTTGCATTACATACCGTTTATAAATTAGATTCACTGCATCACAGACTTTGGCACGTACGGATAATTATCAAAATATCTCGTTTTAAGTAGCACAAATACCAAATCATTTTAATCTTGAATAAGAATAAGAGATTTGGGGTTATTAAATAAAAAATCTATACCAATAAAATTGGAGGCTACATCAGTATTTTTTTTTTTTTTTTTTTTTTTGTCATATTTCTATAAGTTTCAGATGATTATAAGACGAAATTTGCAAAAAAAATCATTTTTCACACTTTTTTACGTAAACATATCTCATACGAGGGCTACCTTAAAAAGTTTTTACTAAAACTAAGAAAGACAAATTGTTTTTGAACAAACTGTTTTATTGCTTTTAAAAATATTCGCCTTTAAAATTTATACACTTTTGCATGCGTTCATACCAATTCTCGAATCATTTTTTCCACTCTGAAGTTGTTATCTCAAAAACATAGTTTTCGAAGGCTTCAACAGCTTCTTGAGGTGGTGAAAATCGCTGTCCACACATTTTTTTTTGACATTGAGGAACAAAAAAAGTCGTTAGGAAATAAATCAGGTGAATACGGGCAATGAGATATTAATTCGATGTTTTTCTCCTTCAAATAATCAATTGTTAAACGTGCTGTGTGGGAGCTTACATTGTCATGATGAAGACTGATGTGACGTTTTTTGTTGTTTTTCCTGATTTTGTCGATGACTACTAGCAAACAAATTGTTGTATACCATTCAGCATTAACTGTTCTCCGATCCTCTAAAGCAGGGGTCGGCAACACGGCGCCCTCGGTGAGATTTTCATGCGCCCTCGCTATCGAGACACACACATATTGAGCCCAATATCCACATCGCATCTATTAATGATTCGACTTAAGCGATCAGCGCTAGATTAGACGACCTTGCGAACCACGAGTGTTTACTTATTTTACGTTTTTATGCGCCCTCAATAACATTTGAATTTATATTGCGCCCTTATTGACAAAAAGGTTGCCAGCCCCTGCTCTAAAGGAATGGTTGCGACATGTCCACTACAACCGAAGAAACAAGCGATCATTTTCATGGAAGTGTCTCGTGAATGAATAATTTGTGTGGGTTTCGGTTCATCTTGGAAGATCCAAACAGTGGATTGTTGCTTAGTTTCTGGTTCATATGAATAAATCCAAGTTTCGTCACCTGTAACGATGTTGTATGCGGATTTGACAGTGCCCAGGTTGAATTTTTTTAGTATTCCCTTACACCAATCAACACTAGTCTTTTTTTGAGCTTCGGTCAAATTATGCGGAATCCATCGGGAACAGATCTTTTTCACAGGTAAATGTTCATGCAAAATCGAATGTATTACAGTCTGCGATATGCCAAAGGATGCCTCTATCTCACGCTGTCCCATGCCGATCTTCTTCAAACATTTTGCGCACAGCATCTTTGCTTTTTTTTTTTTTTTAATCACTACGATTTTTTAATCAAACCAATTGTAAACTTTTTTTCTGATGGTGTTTCATTACCAAAAGTTTAACGAAGCGAATCTATGCATTGTGGTTGAGTTAGGCCTTTACTAAATTCGTAAAAAATCATCCAACGAAAACCTAGGGTCCTAGTCCATCTCTCGGCGCCTTTGCTTACCCTTTCCGAGGCCCGAAAGTGCTGAATGCGCCAGTGTTGTGAGGCCTGTTAATATAGATTTGCAACTATTAAATGCAAATGAACTCAAATTTATTTAACATTTGATAGTAAATATGAAATAGATGTAATTAAAGTAGGGCTCTCAGACGTCCCGGAAAACCGGGATTGTCCCGGTTTTGAGGTCTATGTCCCGGTGTCCCGAGACAGTCTCTCGGGACGCCTATATATCCCGGTTTTGTGTATTTTAATAATTTATTAAGTCAGTCAGAAGTAGCCTGCACATCATTGTATCGAATTTAAATTTGTCCGACGGTAAAGAAAGTAAAGCGCCAAAAACTCTATTAAAGTTTTTTAATGACCCATTAAGTGGGGGCATACTTCCGGTTCGTTCATAGTCAGGCTGGATCGGTCATTTTGAAAATATTACAAATTGAGGGAAAAAACAAATCTATAATGGAAGTTTTCGGTGTATTAAAAGATACAGCAGCTATGTTTGAAGAAAGATGCAGAGAGTGTTTTTACCAAAACGTGTAGAGACAATTTTGAAAGATCGTGAAGAATCGGGGCTACGTACTAAAAATGAAATTAATAATTTTAAAACGTTACTAATTTCTATGAAACGTTTATTGAATATTTAAATAAGTGGATAGAACCTCTTGAACATTTTTCAATATTTTCATGGATGGTTTTAAAAGAATAACCAGAATGGAAAAATATACAACAAACATTAAATTACTTCAATAATAAGAAAATTGAAATAAATGAGATATATTTATTCAACCAAATATCAACAGTGTGAAAAATTGAACTAAAAATTGCAGAAAATAAAGACTGGAAGTCTAAAACCACTTTAGGAAAGTGGATAATAATTTTATCCAAGATGGATAAGAATTTATAGAACAGTATTTAGATATTCTAAAAATTTGTGAATACGTTTTTTCTATTCCAGGCCACAATGCAAACGTCGAAAGTATTTTCTCGCTGATGGATATTCTGCGGACCGACGAGCGTAATTCGCTATCATGTGATACTGTAGTGGCTATTCTACAGTGCGTGATAAATTTTGATTTCAGTTGTAATGAAACGTATGACTACTTTTTTAAAGAAGGCGAACTGTTAAAAAGAGCTAAATTCAACCAAAAGTATTTATAAAATGTATGGATTTTATTTGGAAATAATTTACTGCAGTGCTTTTTAGTCATCGAACGCGCCGGAACGACATACAAACACCTATTTTCGACTGAAATTATTTCATCAACTATTGAACAAGAATTTGTTATGAACTTGTAACCTAAATACTTCAAATTTTATATAAGTTAAGATCTGGATATCATTTTTTTAAATAAAAATCTGATTTATTGTAATAATTTATTAATTATTTATTGTAATTGTATATGAATTTATTTTTATTTCTGTTAATTATATGTAATTTAAATTTTTGTGTTATTAATAAAACAATAATAATTGTAATATAAAATCTAATTAAACCCTCCCGATTAAAATTGAATTAAAATTTTTGGCGTTCAGAATCAAGCCCCCCTCACCCCGGCACTCCGTCCTGGTTTGCTCTGTCAACAATCTGAGAGCCCTAAATTAAAGTAATTATAATATAAAATCGGCAAATATAATAATAAATAATTTTGAGAACAAAATATCACAAGGATTTGGAATTAAATGTGGAGCAAAGATGCAATAGAAATTCATGGAACAGCTAGGATATGATCAAGTAACAGTTTTGTGAGTAATACATGAAAAGCGAAATATTCAGAAGCTCAGAAAACGACACCACATAAATCTTTTCACACAGCATTGCCAGCTAGCTTAACACATATATTTCGTTAATTAGTATGAAATTTTTTGTGGATTTTTTTTTTACGTACGACTAGAATTTGATTCTATACAACAGTCCTAAATATACATTCATACATAGACCCCGGCCAGCCATCGATATCAACGGCATAAATTAACATCAAATGAACATTTGAACAGTTGAGTTCTATATCAGTCAAAAAATAAATAAATCATTTTCCGATTGATTGTTTTTACTTACTATCACAGAGTTTCTTAATTGCAGGAACGAAATAATCATCACAGACAATGGCTAAGAGAGCGAAACAATAACATGCAATAACTGCATGTATCACCACGTAGCCCTGCTTTCTTTGTGTTCTTGTCAGACCGTCAGGAGGAAACTGATCTATGGCGGGCGGAGTACAATTCGAACCATCCAGCACTGCCAACAAATGTCTTGTAGTCCTCGGCTCATCTGAAAACAATAGCCTAAGTTAATTAATTGATCCAAATCAAAACAAACAACAAAATAGATATAAGTAAATAAGAGATCATTCAGAAAAACTGAAACGTCAAGTACCTTACTAGTTTACAACCCAGAACATTAAGAATTCCATTTCTATGGTTCAAAAAGATATTGATTTCATTGCAATCATAGATCCTGATAGCGAAAGAAGTGGTTCAATCTGCAGGGGCTTAAAAGCTCAGATGGCACCGTATGAACTCATTATAGAGGAAAGAAAACCAGGAAGTAAGCAGCAGAGGAACTTTTGAGAGGTTCTTTATGCCATCAAAATCGACAAATGGGTCAGTGATTGGAAATTTGATATATTATTAATAAATATGTAACAGTAAGATTATTTTTATGATTCTATTTCACCAAGAGTAAAATATTTGAGAACATGCCTATTTTTTACATGGATCTATTGCTCCATTTACGCGGTTTTCATTTACGCGCTGTTTTTTTGGAACCAATTCCCGCATAAATGGAGGGATTACTGTAGGTGCGCTCAGCATAAGCTAATAATCTACACATTCTGCATAATTTACACAAGAAGTGTTCGTCATAAAGTTTCTGTGTGCTTTGTGCTGCACGAAGATCGTTCGGCATATACTGTACAGTGCAGTTTGTGTTGCAAAATCGTCACAAGTTCAGATCGTACGGCAGTTTGTGCGGTAGTGTTTTTCGCGGTAAAAATACAAAGTTATAATTTCTACAAAACAATATGCGTGAAAACAATTAAGATATCATTGTTTATGCCTGCAGCATTTGCAAAATAAATAGTATAGACATGAACCTCTTGATGGAACATGTAAATACACTCAAAACGATTTCAAATTTTCTGGATACAAGCGGAAATGTACTTTAAATTGATTTGTAGTCATGTGTGGAACAGTACTCTCTGCATATTCAAACACTTTTTCCAAAATATTTGCTCGTTTGGAAAATTCTTCTGATTTGTCTTCCTCATCAAATAAAATTTCTTTTATATTACTTAAAAGCATCGCAAAACCTTCCTGCGCCATTTATATATTATCATACAAAACAATTAGCAGGAGACAGACTTGATGTAATCACACACATGTAATCCATTTGTTTACAAAAAAACAAACAAAAAATAGGTTAGAATAATAGTTCGAATAACTGCATAATCTGAACAAAGCATTCGTCTTTGCACAGTGGTCACGTGACAAAAAACTTGCACAATACAGAGTTAACACTGCAAAGTTATGCCGAACGCACCTTGTATTAACAAGGAAAGAGCATTAATCAATTGAACCTCAAAAATGAAAAATTATCGCATTATCTTAAAATTAAAATTAAAGACTTGAATTAAATTTACTTTTTAATTTTTGAATATAAATAAACATATATACATTTTTTGTTCACTTTATTTTATATTCTTATGGCCGGTTGGTAAAGTAAGAATTATCACTAACTCGAGTTAAAATCATTTGTTTTTGTATGTTGTAAGATACAAATCTTCGTTAAGGCGACCATTGCTTGTTATGAAAGTTATGAAACAAAATAGCAAAGTTGAGAATTACTAATGTATCTATATGACGCATTGCTTGACGTCGAACCTAAAGAATGGCAGTTCTATGTCGCACTATTCTCACAAAGTCGGTAAATCACGTAACCATCGTAGGTGGTACCTTGGAAAATTGTCATTGTATTTAAATTAAGCAAATAAGATTATGCATGAAAATGAAATACCCCTACTTTATAGGCAACACAAACTGCACGTGTGTCACTCGGGCGAACTGTTTTATTCTATTTATGATACACGTGTTGTATGTAAATTAGCTGATATTAATAATTAAAAAACACAAAACGAACTTCAAATACCGCATGTACTAATAAATTAAATACTGCTACGTGCGTCATTGGTAAAAAAACGGGTAAAGTACTCACTGATTCACATAATATTTTATTACATAAATAGGTAGAAATATGCATTGTCATATATGCAGTTTTGCAGTAAACAATATTTTGTGAATAATATGGAAAATATTTCCAATATAAGCATGAACTTCACGCTACACGAAAAAAGTATTATTGCAGATCACCAAAATATGTTTTAATTACAATTTAAATTTAAAAAAATATATAGGTACAGTCAGTGCCGGCTCCACACGGTATGCAAAAGATGCGTCGCATAGGGGCGCCTTGCGCTAAGGACGCCGTAATTACCTTTCGGAAAACTTTTATAATTAAAAATCTGACGACACGCCAAAAATCTGATAATAGAATTTTATTTTAAACAAGTCTACTCATATAGATATATTATAATCACAAGTGAATAAAACTTTAATTTGCGCTAGTTTAGTTTTAACAGTTATGCCATAAACTACTATCTTAAAGTCATAAACCAAAGCAATGCCGGCTCCACAATAGATACAAAGGATTTGTCGCATCAGGGCGCCACGATCAAGGGGCGCCATCGCAACGAACGATTGAGCGGCGCCGTTTTTAGACTGGCGAGCTAAACAAAAAGTCTTCGACAATTTTTTCTTCACAAATAAATTTAAATTTTTTAAAAACGGGGCGTCATTTTTATTTTCGGGGCTCCAGGTACATATACGCATAAAACTAGTGCTTATTCGTATCGCTTGCGTGACGTATAAAACTTAGAATTCAGTTGCATAAAATCAGTGAATTAGTTCAGATCAATTCCTGCTATATATTGATGGTGATTTGCTAATATGGTGTATCTCAAAATAGCGAATATTCCAATTTCCACTTTATTACTACTGATACCCCACAAGGACAAATAATAAATATTTTAAATAATTTTTTATGATCGCCTTATGTTTACAAGTTAATGGTGGTATTTTTGAACATTTAATTTAGATGATTTTTTTTTGTGTTATTTTTTTATTAAATACTTGAATTTTCAATGTATTTTCAATAAAAAATGTTGTTCAATGAATATTTATCCCTATGTTGCAAAATAAATGGAAGGCAACTTGCTGTCAAAATAGTTTATCGTTCCTAGGGAAACCATGCATTATAATAATTTCAATGTTGCACGATAAAAGAAATTCACCGTATTATTATATGTATGCGTACAAATTACACTTAAAAATAAAATGTAATACTTATAAGCACTTAAGTATTTTATTATTACCTGTTTCATAATTTCTAATGAAAATATATTGTGTCAATACAGGGCCGCGCCAAGCGGGGGTGTTAGGGGTGCACAGAACCCCGGTGGCAGGCCTTAGGACGGAAAAATATTGTCAAATAGGGGTGGGAGAACAAAGAAAATTCTGGTTGACTTTCTTAAAAGATATTAAATAATTAAAATTAAAACATTTAAAAAAAAACTTTTGGTCGATTTCTTCTTTATTAGAGAACAAGCGAATTTCTGGGTGACTTCTTTTTTTTGTATAGAACAAACAAATTTCTGGTCAACTTTTTTTTTAATGGCGCCAAATCAATCTTTTCATCGGGGCGCCATAACCCCTAGAACCGGCACTGGGTACAGTGAATATCGTTTGTAACGACATATCGGTTTTGGCGACGAAAAGTCCCGGCCAGAAGCATATCTTATTATACGTGAGACTCATCTCTTATAATGACATCGGATATTACGACAAAATTAATATAACGACGAAAAATGGCTTGAAATTTGGGTCAAATTATTTTTTATAACGACGTATCACCACTGCCTAACGCGAAAACGCTGAGGAAGTTCCGAATTGGCTATGGGAATTACCGAGTTATGAAAAGGCAAGGTGAAACTCGACAGATAAACATATTCATTCAGTGATTAACTACGAGTTGAAGGTACGTCATCGACGTCAATATGGCGAAACGAAATGCATTAACGTATATTTTTCAAATATTGATGAAAAACTCGAAACAGAGGAGTATATGACGGAAGATGAAATATTAGCTGGGTCAGATCCAAATTTGGTGTCAGAAATAAACAATGACGAAATGGAAATGAAAGAAACAACCGAGTTCCAAACACCTACTATATAGGATTCATTTTCAGCATTTGGAACAATTGAGCATTTCACGTTTAATCAAAATTCAGAAAAGGCTAAAACAGATTTTGCATTGCTATATTTGGAAAAAATATTGAAAAAAACCAAAAATCACAAAAGCAAACCAAAATGACGGATTTTTTTGTTAAAATTGAAATATGTATATGAATTACGTACAAACGTATTTAAAATTATGTAAGTGTTAAGTTGTTTGGAAAATAAGTTGGATGGTTTTTTTTTTATGTTTTGTAACACTTGAATATTGGTTTTGTTGCTCAAGCTTCTTGCACTCATGTAAATGTACTCTTTTCTAACATGAATAAAATGTACATATTTTTCAACATTGTACAGAGCGATCATCTAATCTTGACCGTTATGCAATACTTGACAGAAACATGTAGTTATTAAACTTATTTCCAAGGACATGTACACATAGGCGTACATTCTATTTTTATTACCTTATACAAATTGATTATTCAATTTTCACTCTTTTTCTCTACACGCCAATGAGTTGATAACAGACATTAAGTTAGCAACAAATATTTTCGTTGTTCCTCGGGTTAGTTCGGGCAAACGAAGTAATCTGATTGGCTATTTGTTAAATTGGGATTTTCAACTTAGAATTAGAATACAGTTTTGATATTTTTAAACTCATTGTTTACTGTTATGCAACGGACAAGAAATAATGATTCTGAAAAATGCATATTTATATGTTTTTTTTAGGTTTTCGTAGGTATAATCAAGAAATCCTTATTCCGTCACATGAGTCTGTTCGTTCGGTACAAATTGTGGCCAAGCAGCTGATTTAGAGAACTGAATATAAGTAAGAGAAATATTCAGACTTAATAATCTACTATTATATTTTACAAGTGTTGGTATGTATGTTCTATTCAACTTCTGGTGTATCTTCATTTTTCGGGTAACGCGGAGAGAGTCTTATCCGGGTGATATTTTTTTAGTGCTTAGGCTTAATTTTATTTCGACGGGGGGTATTGACTAATTTTTATTGATAAAAATAATGCATTTTTTTTCCGTACCGTTGATCGTCAACAAATTTCTAAAAAGTTGAACATTTCACAGATACTTCAACGACACGGATAGTTCTTAGTTGACGATATACGAATGTGTTATAGGGATTTGCAGCTAAGCACCCTACCATCTGGTGAGCGTTTCATGAACTTGTGTACATCAGATAACATTTCGTTTTGTGTATTGGTTTTGTATGAAGTTTGTTTTTAAAGTTTTATTATAATCATTGAAAAATGTATAATACATATTGTTGTGTGCCTATGTGCAATTCATTGAAAAGAAGAAACCCGGAAATATCGTTTCATTTGTTTCCACTAATATCAGACACCGTACGGTTCGAAACAAAATTGGGAAAGCAAGAGGTTAGGAATCGACGCGATGTTTAGATAAACAATTTAAAAATTGGAAAAAAAGTGAGCCCTTATATCAAAGTTTGCTCATTACATTTTAATGATAGTGACTACAAAAAATATTTTCAATTTTGTATTTATTATCGCATATCTTGAAAATTCCTGTTATTGTGTGTGGGTTTGTAATGCACAAGTTTGTAGGCATAATGCATAAATCTTTATGAACTCTCTGTTTTTTTCAGTGACTCCACACAATATTATATGCCCAGCATTGTAGATTTCTACCCCTTGGTAAACAACATGGGAATTATTATTTCCCCCAATATAGTTAAAATAATCGACAATGGAAAACCGCCATAACCTAAAACCAGATCACAAAATGTAGTATTTTAGATGTTTACAAGTAATGTCACTTCACAAAATCAGAAAATTCCAAACAATTATTTATTTTTTGTCGTTTTTTGATACACTTTTCGCTATTATTTACTAGTAAATGTCAAGTGGTATCTGATTTAGAATGGTTTCAAAAAAATCCGCGTGGCGCTACGATCTTAAAATTTTTCCCCTATAATTCAAAAGATAAATTTAGCACAAAACTAAGTCGAAAAATTTACAATCGATTTTTTTTTTTAGTAATCGCTGAATTGTGTAAAAAATACATAGGTATGGGTAAATATTACGCATTTTTTTATAATTTTCAAGATTTCAAACATTTTTGCCTGACCATAAAATTATCTTACAGTTAAAAATGTTACTGAACTGAAAATTACTAAGTAAGTAGGTAATAATCGAAAACTAAATATTATTTCAAACATGTAAAATACTATTTTAAGTTGTAAATATCTTTCGATTAATTAATCGCCAGAGTTTTACAATTCATAGTTAAACCAAGCTCCAATACATTTTGAGTGTAAATTGACAGGAGAAATGACAACTTAGTTTTCTATATAAAATAACCACGATATTACTTTTAAATTATTTTAAAAACGTGTAAAATCGTTTTTAAGGTATGCATGATTAATTAATCGAGACAATTTTGCATAAATTCTTAAAGTTAAACCAAGACCCACTGTATATTCTCTGCCACAGTTATAATGACATTTTTTGAGGTTATTTTTCGAAGAATATATCTATAAAGATTAAATTTGCTTTAATTTGCATAAAAATTGTTAAACTGCTGGAGGATTTAAGTTAACTTAATTACAGAAATGTATAAAAATACATAAAATTGAATAAGTGTTTATATTGGTTATTTTTTTAAATGTTCTAAAAGTATTTTGAATATTTTTCAGCTATGAGATGAGACAAAGTATTTGTTGTTAAATTTTTACATGGAGAGAAGATAAACGTCTTTATTGGTGTATTCGAAATGTATGAAAATAGTTTTGGTTCAGGTTTATCGAATATTTGTACTGAGAAACCTATCATCAAATTTTGCCGCTGCAAAATTTTAGTCTCTCCGATAAAAACTATATGCTGTTATATAAAATGATTACGTATGGTTTCAAAATAAAATTCTTAAACTGAGCTATCTATATAGTTTGTAATCAGAATAGTAAGCAGTGCTATTAATAATATTTACCACAAGTTAATCAAAACCCATAACTGATTATTCATTCCGTACTAATTTAAAATCTGTCACCGATTAGTTTACGGAACACAGTTTTTGAGAAAGTTTTACTACTGATCATTACCAAAAGTAACAGTGATATAAACTCAAGCTTAATCACAGGCCGGGGGCGTAGCCCCAAGGCTCTACAAGGGGGTGAAGGCCGGCGTAGCCGGGCTGAGGCCCCTAGTATAATATGTATTTAATATATCCATAAATTTTAATAATATAATTTAATATATCCCGCGAAAAATATAAATAAATATGTATTTACGAAGAAAAAATCAAGTGAAAGTTTTTGATACATGGATTAACAATTACATTTTTTTATCAGCAAATAATGGAATTATTATTTGATATAAACATCAATATCCAACGGCAGGGGTGTCGAACTGATTTAGGTCGCAGTTTATTTTACATACAAAATGATAAGCAATGACGGAACTTTAAATATCCTGAAGGGATTTTTGACCTTTTTTTATAAACAGAAAAGGGGAAGAGTGTATATTTTACATTTTTAAATATATTTTTCCCCTAAATAAGCTCAAGTGATTTTGATTACCGGTTCTGGGGCCACAAAAAATGAGGTTGGGAGCAGTATGCGGCCCGCGTGCCCTCGAAATTTGATTCGGCCCTCCCCAAGACAAAATCCTGGCTGCGCCACTGAATTTTACTCATGTTATAAAAAAAGTTCAAATTTGTTGCCTAGTGTTATAAATAATAAAATATAGATTTGATAAACTCATGACGTATAATTTATATATCTTATCTAAAAATGTTGGATTAAAGCCACCAAAAATAAAGATTTAACGCGTCCTTCATTGTAAGATTTTGAGATATTTTTTGCAGCCAGATGTCAAAGACAATTATTTAATTTAAAAGATCTTTATTACGTTAATTTCCTTTTTATTACAAACTCGATTAAATTTATTTCACCGGGAAGAGAAGCGTCATGATTATTTGATTCTCTTTCTTTTCAACATGTTTCGACTTGTAATGAAATAATGAAAATACGTGATTAGAAAGAAAAGTGGAAAAGTAAAGGACGATGGAAAATTTAATATATATAAATTAATCTATTATTTACGCTTAAGATTTGGTTGGTATGTCAATAACAATAATATTATTGAAACCTTAGGCATATAATTAATTGTATTTGTTATTTTACGAATATAATTACAGTGAACGGCGCCTATTTTGATCATTTTGATCATTATTAGAATCGCCGCTTTATAAAATTAAATTTAAAAGGGCCAATTCAAAATGGTAAGATACGCTACATTTTAGTCGTTCATTAGTGTCGCTTTCATATATTAGAAACAATTTCAAAAGAACTATACATACAGTTCGATTATCTAAAGTAGTCCAGTCAAGGTCATATTCGAATTATGTATTTTTGGTGTTGTTTTTTAACAAATCAGCTGTGGCCACCACAGGACCGACCGCCATCATAAAGTACTTGTATAAAATACATTCTAGCAGCAGAGTAAAAATAACTTGGCCTAATATTTTCTAACCGAGATATTATTTATCATGACCATGGAAACGTTACATATGAAAAAATTGAGACAAAATTTTTCATTTTATCAAAAAACGTCTCAAATAAAAGTTATTATTTATTGCATTTATATCAACTTTTGTTAAATAAATTTTTTCGAAATATTTTTCTGTTGCTAAATATTCGCAAAAATCTTAAAATCGACACGAGTAAACTCCAATTTCTAGTCAACCGATTTTTACCAAAAGTTGATCAACTCGTGCCATTGCTGGCAGAAGCTTAAATATGAAGTTTCATAAAAATCCTTTTAGCCGAATTTGCTCTGCACGTGTACACAGACAGACAGACAGACAGACAGACGGACGGACGAACAGATGGACAGACAGACAGACGGACGGACGGACAGACCGACAGACATCATGCTAAAAATAGTCAAAACGTTATGTAGGGACCTCAATTCGTGGAGATCCATCGAAATCTCAAAATCGGTACGATCACAATACCTCCCTTATATATGTTGGCGGTCGGTAAAAAGATACTTGGAAAAATATTCGAAAAAATTACCAAAATTTTTTCGTTTTATCAAAAAATGTCTCAAATAAAAGTTGTTAGTTATTGCTTTTATAGCAACTTTTGTTAAATACAATTTTTCGAAATATAACATAACATACAACATTGCCTGTTAAAAATGTTTCATAAAAATCCTTTTAACCGAATTTGCTCTGCACGTGTACACAGACAGACGGACGGACAGCGAGAGACAGACAGACACACAAAAGACAGACGGACAGTTGGACAGATGGACAGACGGACAGACGGACAGAAGGACATACGGACAGACGGACAGACGAACAGGCGGACATTATGCTAAAAATAGTCAAAACGTTATGTAGGGACCTCAGTTCGTGGAGATCCATCGAAATCTAGAAATGTCAAAATCGGTATGATCACAATACCTCCTTTATTGCCCGGTTGCAAGAATGGAGATCAAGTCTCATATCAACTGATCTCGAATCACCGTTGATACCAGATTAAATTTTAACACCATTGTTTGAATGCAAGATCAATTGATACTGTACTTTGTGACTTAATCGTGCATTTCATAGTTTTTACTGGGTCAAGTAATTGTGAATGAACTATTCTAACCTAAAATTGTATTCGATCTGTCATATTGTTATAGCGACGTATACTTGCAATATTACACATAATTAGTTTGTTATTAGTTTAAATATTTGTTATTAGTTTAAAAATATGTTTATTAGTTTAAATATTAGTTTAAAAATAAGTTTATTAGTTTAAATATTAGTTTATTAGTTTAAAAACAAGTTTATTAGTTTAAATATTAGTTTAAAAATAAGTTTATTAGTTTAAATATTAGTTTATTAGTTTAAAAATAAGTTTATTAGTTTAAATATTAGTTTATTTATTTACTATCATTAGTTTTGTTACACTACAATAATTTAGTTTGTTTCTTTCCTTTTAGTTATTAATATTGTATTTTAGTTTATATAGATATAGTTCTTCATATTTTGTATTAGATTAGTATTGCCTGTTATAAGCGGTTCACTTTTGTAAGAACAAACTAGAAGGAAATTTTGTTTCCAATAGTTTGCACCTTTGAAATGGTATGTCATCTTGGTATTAAAAAATGTCACTTTTTTAAAATGTCGATCCATTTGACATATGTCATAATGAAAAATGATATCTTAATTATAATGATCATAACCTTATCAACCTATAGTCAGTTTTACAGCGTAAGGAATATTTTTAATTGACATTTAAGTCAGTAACACACTATAAAAGTAACCAAAATAACCAGATTTAGTTTGTTCTTACAAAAGTGAACAGCTTATAGTTGCTTAATTAAAATTAAATTAGTTTTTTCCATTATTTTATAGATTAGTGTAGTTTAATAGATTGTTTATTCCATTACTTTATACTTAAATAGATTTTCTTCTCTTTATATTATATTATTTTATTTTTTATACATTTTCTACATTTTCTTATACATTAGTTATACATATTTTTACAGACATTTTTAGATACTTTTTTAAATATTAGTTTTAGAGAAATGGCAAAACAAGTTTCATTTAAACGGGGGATAAATTTTAACGAACAAGAGAAAAGAGACTTATTGAATATTGTCGACAAATATAAAGATATTGTAGAAAACAAAAAGACAGATGGGTCAACCAGATTTTAAAAAATGCTGTATCGGGTAATGAAAGAACGGTGGCACATATTCAGCTTGTTTATAAAAATTTAAAGCAACCTGCAAGACAACAATTACATGATGACAAGGTATGATAAAATATAGGATTAATTAAACATTTCTTTGTTCTGATTTTATTTTTTTCAAAAATACTGGTTGAGCTGTATAAAACATGTGGTGGGTCATTTACACCCAGTCTTTCTACCGTTGGAGAAAGAATAACAGGAATGTTGGGGCAACAATTTAAGCCCTTAAAAAATATCTATGACAGTACAGCTGGTTACTCAAGTGATTATATCGATACAAGTAAGTTATAAAATCTTTAAATCTAAGGTTAAATTTTACTTAATTTTCCTATTCCTGTATCTAAACTCAGGGCCGTAACTAGCTCTTTTTGGGCCCTGTTGCATAAAACCGCAAAGCTATTAATAACCTTAACCGTGGCGATAGAGGCATACCTTGGTTGCTTTTCGGCTGAATTCTATGTTCTATCAATGATAAGATATAAATAACTGTAGTTTTAGAGAACCTAAATCTTAGACGGAAATTTTCTTCATCATATTTTTCAAATGGATCTACTCGCTGTTCTATTATCCTTCTTCGTGGTGTATGTACAATATCTAATTGTTCATCGCTAGAATCGCTTGAGCTTGAATCGGAACTGGTGTTAGAAGAGGACGAGGATGAGGACGTGAACTGGAATAAATATAAACGAATGATTTATGTTTTTATTTTATGCCTGTTATAAAAATATTTAATTAATAAATAATTAAATAAATTCTAAAACTGTTATTTTATTAGGTTAATTTTTGTAACTTGTAACTTTTTACTAACTAAAACAAAACTTACTCTGTCCATATCTCCAATAAATATTCTCAGTGCTTGTATTACCGTATAAAAATGATTGAAAAAGGGGTAAACGATAATAAAAATGTTTTAAAACGAAATCTGTCATACGTCAAAATATTTAACATAAAATGGCGGTACGGCTTGATTCTCGGCTTGATCCGTGTATTTTTGGGTATCAATTTAATCCGTGATTTGTTCCGCGATCAAGAGGTAATTTGTATTCTTGCAATAGTTTGATACACGATTTGATCCAAATCAACGTTGATCGGATATCAAGCCATTTGATCCTGATTCTTGCAACCGGGCATAAATACATTCGGTCGGTAAAAATAGAAGTGTTGGAACCAATTCGAACATTAAAAGCAGAACATATTCAAAATTATTTTACCAAAATTCATAATGCATTTGTTGAACATTGTGATAATTACCCTGATTGGGAACGTAGCCATGGCGTCCAAAGAGGTGTCAAGCTCTACTATGACTTCTTAGAAGAAAGAAATAGGAAGTCACGCTAGCTGTCAATTCTGCAATTCAGATAAAGGAGGGAAAGACATTCTTAGAACACGACGGCCCTCAACGAGAAACCTTCCATTAATATTGCCCCTTATACTACCATTTAAAGTAACTTAAAATTCAATCTTATCAGTTGTTTTATGCATAAGTATAAATAAAATATGTGCATTAAATTATTCAAATATTTAATTATTTGTAAAAAAAAAAAATAAGCAATATTAGTACTTGCTTGATAAATTTTTATGAATTTTTGAACCTCTCAATTAATTATGTAATATTATATTTTGGTTTAATTTTATGACTTTTCATTTAACGACCCGATTATTCCAATTATGTGCATTAATTAATTTTTAGACCAACTTCTTTGGGTTACAGGATGTGAAACAAACAGAAATTTAGTTATATTTTGCTTTAAAAAAATCTTTCTAAATGAGTTGCTGCATCACTATGCAGTGATGCGGAGTTTGATTCTTTCAGTCAGATCAAAAAGATTCGTTCACAAAGATTTGATCTTTGAACGACTGAGTCACAGAAAGTTTCGGTACGCTATAAATTATGAATGAGTGAACAGAAACGATATCTACGGGTAGAGACCACGTGTGCTGCATTAGCTTAAAAACTAATCAGTTATAAACTGAGATAAAAATCCTTTGGTATGGTAGGAAAATATGAAAAATTCAAATCCTTGTATTTATAAACTGGCAAAACAAATATTGTGCGTTATGGCAACATGTGTACTATGTAAAAGATTTTCTTCAAAATCCAGTTCATTTCTTGTAGAACCGGTCCAAGAAAGGTAATTTTTGTCCGCAAAACCACCGTTGAGCATCACGTGACTGGTTGCAGTCAGTCGTGCGGTCCACTTGTCCATATTTTTCGTCTTCCCAAGAGCTTCCAAGTGAGGAGAGTTGTTTGGTAAGTTCTAGAATAGTTATTCGAGGGCCAACTTCCACTATTGTATTTAAAACATCGTCATTAAAAGATTTTCCGTGACCACGATTTTCAAGGGTTTCATCCCTGCTACAAAAAATTTTATACTATCGTTGAACGCAGCTTTTGTAAACTGATCCTTTGCCGAAAACTGTATTCACGTTTTTTACAACCTAATATATTCATTGTCTTGAATTTAATAACAATTGTTTCATTTTTACTAAAACTCGCATTATAATTTCCGACGAACCTTAATTTCCTTTTTTTTGGCTCATTACTTCGATTTAGGGGCACATTCAATACATTCTGTCCTGGGCCCATAAAAATCTTAATTCGGCACTGGTCCAACCTTTATTTTCTATTTAATTATTTTGTATTATTAATTTACCAAAGGAATTCCTATTTCTATTTGAACTTGATTGAGCCTGAACATGATTAATTCCGAAGCTGTATCAGTCTATAAAATATATTACTGAATGATTTACATTACTTATCTTTATACAATGTTTCTAAAACAAAAGATATTAAATTTTATTTTTAAATAGTATCATTAAAGAATTTTCAATTTTATATCAGCCAAACGTGAGTTAGTTATCAGTGAATATCGGAGCACGTATATACTTGAACTTTCTTAAAATGATATCGTAAAAATATCTGCAATTGTAGATTTTATTGATATAGCAGATGACTGTGGTATCATACGACAAGGTGTTAAATTTGCACTAGGGCATACCACTGTAAAATTGATGCTTATGTAAGAGACACATTAAAGATGAGAACTATGGCTTTGTGAAACTATCGTTGAAAGTTTATGGATTAATAATATAGAGTGGGCCATAAGATAAGTAGGACATAACAGGAACTAATATCCAACCCTGATACGAATAGTAGGAAACTGGTGGCAGAAATGCATTGTACTCGACGGATGTTATTTAAAATTGTTTTTAACGTTCCTACAGATCAAAGCTTCTGACACATGGACACTATCACAAATTGACATGAACATCCTGGCCTCATTTGACTGCAAAATCATCTGCAAAATTTTTGGCAAGAAGTTTATGAGATCTTTAACTACGAAAAAATTGTTCAACATACAAAGATTGGACGAATTCAGTGCAGAGCCGAAGCAACGGGTTAGCATCGGGGTATTTTCCAGGGGCGCGAGGTTCAACAAGGGCGTGTGGCTTGATGACGCCATTGTAGGGCAGAGCAGTAGCAGGTGAAAAGTTTTTTTTGATTTATTTTTGTCTCATATTCGGGAAATGAAGACCTTTTTTTTACTCTTCACGTGTATTTGTGAAGTGAGGACCTTTTTTTTGCTCTTCACTTGTATTTGGGATGTGAAGACCTTTTTTTTTGCTCATCACTTGGATTTGAGGAGGTTATCAAAGGAAGGACTATTTACTTTATATGCCAAGGACGCCAAAAACATTGCTACGGCTCTACTGCTGCTGAACAGAACTGTGAAACACTAGACGTTCAACCGATAGGAAAGAGAAAAGTAGAAAGTCCTAAGCTACTATGGCAAGGCGGTGTTGAGTAAGGGTCCCCGCACACTATAGACTAAATGATCGGCCGACAGTTTAGTCGGATCGGGCTGCATCCTCGCACACTACACAAATTAAACTGTTTGGTTGGAGGTGGGTGCGCAGACTGTCCATTTAAATAGTCGGCCGATAGCTTTGCTAGCCGATAAGCTGAACCGATAGAAACGAAACTCGGCATTCGCGACAAAGAAATGTTACCGAAAACGGTTATTATATGTGCTATAAGAAGAAGGAGAAGAATGAAGAAGAGAAACTGAGAATCCTCGCCACTTAGTTGACTCCATTCGGGAATAGCGGCTTCACAAACTTCCTCCTATAGTTTTTTTTTCAGATTTATATCGGAGTACTCTTTTAAATTATTTTTATATAGTGCTGGTCGCTTCTTTATTTCGTCAATCAGCTGTTCGATCGCATTTTCCATGATTAACGCCATTTATTATTATCGCGCGCACGTATTACTTAGCACAGAATGAACTGAGAACAGACTCGCCGATGAAACAGTCGTCAGGTGTGCGCGCTCTCATATCACGCCATACTGATTTAGCAGTCGGTCGACAGTTGGCCGATTTTTAAATTGAAAGGGAATCGGGTAGCCCATCAAACTATTTAATTGGCCGATTTCAAATCGTTGGGTGTGCGCACTCACATATATCTTCATACGAATTAAGCAACCGACTAAACTGTCGGCCGATCAAATGTCTGTAGTCTGCGGCATCTCTAAGATATCAGTGTCCTGAGAATTCAGAATTGGTGGACGCTCGTACAGGATAGGATAGAATGGCGAAGTATATTGCGGGAGGCCAAGGCTCAGCATGGGATGTAGAGCCAATAATGATGATGATGATGATGATGATTGTTTTTAATGATTAATGCAGTCCACTGTCCCATCAGTTTTAACCTACTTATATTAAATCTTTATAACGGCTGTACATCGTCGTCCGTACAATCCTAGAGTCGCACAGGATTGATAAAGTTTAAATACTGTTTAAATTATAATGAAGGTTTTTGTAAAAATTAAAAATAATCATTATTAAATTCAAGAAAACGCATATAAATCAGAGACTGAGAACAAAAACAATACCTTTATTACAACAAAACAATTATTTCTGTTCGGAACGAAAACTGAAATAAAATACCGATTAAAACCAATTTTGCTACATTATATTATTAACAACTCGGGCTTTCGCGCCAGTGATGATGTTGATATTATTAACAATTACAAAATGAAACTGTGTTTATAATAATGTTGTTAACTAATATACAATTGAATTTATTCTAAAATCCCTTTTTATGAATTTGTAAAATATTTGCCAGTTTGTAAATACGAGGATTTATATTTTTCATATTTGCCCATCATAATAAAAGATTTTTATCTCAGCTTATAATGGATTACTTTAAACAGCGCACGTGTATGTACTCTCCCGTAGATATCGTTCATGGTCTGTAGTTGGGATCAGCAACGGGCCCGTGGGAAGAATGCGATCCATCGAACAGTTTTATGCGGCCCATAAATAAGAAAATATAATCTTGATTAGATAAGTAACGCCCGTAAGTTAGTAATTATAGTTGAATACCCATTACCTTCAGCTATAAAAAAAATATAATGTTTACTTTTCTTATCCAGCGTAGCCAACACTTTACTGCCGTTACTTTTTAGGCTTCTTACACACTAGGAGTCTTTTTACCGACGTAAATACGTGTACAACGGAAAATACAAGAATATAAGATCGTAAAAATGGAAATTATAAACAGAAGTATGGCCCGCAAAAGAAAAATGTTAATCAATGAGGACCGCATCCTAAAAAATAATAATAATAAATGCTGCCCGGTTTATACTATAGCGCACCAAAAGTTTTAGTAACTCTGTCGGCCAAAGAACAAATCTTTTGGGAACCTGATTGAAATGATCCAGCTCTCTCTAAAGAATCAAACTTCCCATCACTAGGCTGTATCACATTTAATAATAATACTTTATTCACGTAATCAAAATTACAAATTATAAAATAAACATAGGATAATAAACTACAGTCAGTCAGTATCTCATTTAGCAAGTAGATTTTTTGACTCGAAAAATATAGTAATATTATTTTTGTCTCATATTCTGTAACCCAGAGGAGTTGATCTATAAAGCTAAAAAATATGTAATGCACATTGATGTGAACCGGAATAATTCCACAGAAATTTTCAATTATTTTTATATTTAAAAAAATATATTTTTATAATTTCATGTAGTGTATTAAATGAAAGCTTTTAGTGCATAGATTAACAGACCATAAATTATTTTCAAAATATTGTTCATTTTAAGGTAATTACTGTAAGAAATGTTGGCGGAGGGGGCGATGGCCCCTAGCACACTAAAGAAAAGGGCGCTGATGGGCTTGCTAAGGGGCGCCATTGCGAAGATGAGGACCTTTTTTTTTATCGTTACTTGGATTGTTGTAGGTGAAGACCTTTTTTTTGCTCCTCACTTGGATTTTGAGAGATGTAAACCTTTTTTTTTTTTTTTGCTCGTCGCTTGGGTTTTGGGAGCTTAGGACCTTTTTTTTGCTCATCACTTAAATTTCGAGAGGTAAGAACCTTGTTTTTATTTACCAAGGGCGCCAAAACACGGCTCTGCCCCTAGCGTTTTCCAAGTTTTCCTTACTGCGGCTCTGCATCCGAGTGATATATAATCATTATATGCGAGTCCAATTCAATAACTATATAGTTTTATAATTAAAATATAGTAAATTTAATTTAAATCGCACAAATTCTGAGCGTCAGTTGTAACCTACAACTTTTAAAATACTGTTATTTATTGTTTTATTTATTCTAACTTATAAATATATTCTAGTCATAGTTGTAGAGCGCCAAACATTTTTTTCTTTAAACCAGGAGTCTCCAAACTACGGCCCAGGGGGCAAATCCAGCCAGTGCACATTTTTAAAAAATATACTTACATAAAATCAACAATTTAAAACAATCAGGAAATCGCAAAATAAAACATAACTATAACTAAATTATATTCGAGTTTTAAAATTATTATTTTTATTAATATCACGATTATTGTTGTTTATTTTTAAAATCAAGCGCCAAGAGCTCTGAATTCAACTTACCACCATTTATTTAAGAAATTTTGATGTGGCCCACTTCCGAAAAGTTTGGAAAAAGTTTCCTTGCTCTAAACCAGAGCCGTAGGAATGGGTTGGCATCGGGGCACTTGCCAGGGGTGCGAGGTTTGATTAGGGGCGCGCGGCCTGAAGAGGGCTGCTATTGTGTATACTTTGTCATTAAATGCGGAGATTAAGACCTTTTTTTTGCTCATCATTTGGATTTGAGGGAGGTGAGGACCTTTTTTATGCTCATCACTTGTATTTGACGAGTGAGGACCTTTTTCTTGTTTAAATAATTTACTTTACTTTGCTACGGCTCTGCTCTGAAGTATTAATTGAATAGAAAAACATGATATCTCTACAGATATTAATAATACTGAGTTATCCTTATCACCGGAAGAAATAATTTTCTTCTCTTATTTTTAATAAAAAATAATATGAATTTTAGTTTCCAAAACTATTACATTTTTTACTTTTATCATGAACGTGCAAAAATGCTTCAATGTTTACATATGCAAAATATTAAATTAACCGAGATAACAACAATAAAGTTAAAATCTAAAAATAAAACAAACTCACCTTTCTGTATATTAATACTGGTGGCATCTCGCGACAAAACACCAATTAATAAATACGTTCCTGTTATACCTAACACAGCCACTAACCTAAACACTAAAGCTAATTTAACACGTTTGGTCCTGACTAGCAATGCCATATTTTTTACGCTAGTAACACAAAAATTCACGAATAATTATGCAAGGTTAGTTTGCACAAAACAAATAATTAATTAGGTTTAATCATAAATAAACGTAATGTTAAATATTTTTCCACGACTTTGTTTCGTGTGAAGAAGACGAACACTTGTCGGGTAATGAGTACTGATTGATAGATTTGTTTAAGGTATATGACATGTTATCGGGAGATATCGGAGAAAAAGTATTGATAAGTTTGTTTACATAAAAGTAAATGTTCTATTTTACCATTTATTTTATCGAAAATTTTCCATCTTAGTATTATTCCAGAATGGATTGTTTTTAATAAGTTGTTTATGTTTTAACATAGATGGAATATTCTTGGAAATAATAAAAAAAAATATGTGAAATAAATAAAAAACAAATACTGAATGGCCAAAAATTAACTTTATTACTTAAATTTGCCTACATTTTGGTTTGGTTCAATTTTGGAAGTTCCTACGAGGGTTACCTTTTATGTTTTTACAAACGACCACTAGATGGCAATAATGATTTTTTGTATGTACGAGTAGTAGAATAATGGAAGCGTACGGTGCGGGGGGATAGGGGTATCCAGTGACTTATGCTGTTATTTACTGCATTTTTTTATTCAATCGTATGCATATACTGTTACGAGAAGACACTCTGGACTAAAATCTTGAAATGTCTGACTTATTATTTATTTTACCTCAACAATGTATACGAGGGGTAACCGACGAGTTCATGGAAAATCAATTCATCGAAAGTAAATTCATCGAAAATCAATTCATCTAAAACGAGTTCATCGAAAACGAGCTCATCGAAAGCAAATTCATCGAAAATAAATTCATCGAAAGACCAATTCATCGAATCGTCAATTCATCGAAAAAAAAATGTTTTGTAAATATTTGAGAGGAATGCAGAGAGGATCGGAAAGTCAAAAAAGCAGTGGTGAATAAAAGTAGACAAACTAAGAAATAATTGCATAAAAAATTTTATATGGTTTAAAAAAAAAAAATTCTTTGATTCTTTGATTATCCTCAAATATGCACCAAAAATGATCTCACTAAAACTTAATTTAAATTGGCAAAAATTATATATTAAAAATGTGGTGACAGATAATACCAATAAATGAAAATTTAAAAAAATTAAAAATGTTTTGAGTATAGTAACATACAAGTTTAGAAAAAAAAAATCTATTTGTATGTATGTACATATAGAATAGTGTATTTAAATGAATTTCAGTTTATTTTTGTCTTGTTTCTTTTATATACGTATTTATGTAGTTAATTTTTATTTTGTTCCTTTATAAAAATTCCAATTGGACTTACGTAAAATTCGAGTTACCCAAAAGTCTACGGTCCGCATTAATTACGTATCTCAGGGGATTACTGTATTATTTATTATAATTATTATTAGACATGTTTATATATAAAGGACAAGGGAGATTAAGAATAACACTGAAAAAATGTAACTTTTAATTTATATTTAATCAGCAACTAACATTACAATGGAAAGAAGAAATTAAGAATACAGATTAAATTGAAACAGAGCCACAATTAAAATGCACTCTCAAATATGTACAAAATATTTTTTTTTCGATGAATTGACGATTCGATGAATTGATCATTCGATGAATTGATTTTCGATGAATTTGCTTTCGATGAACTCGTTTTCGATGAACTCGTTTTCGATGAACTCGTTTTCGATGAATTGATTTTCGATGAATTTGCTTTCGATGAATTGATTTTCGATGAACTTACCGTGAATCATACGAGGGTTACTTTTTATGTTTTTACAAACGACCACTAGATGGCAATATTGAAATGTGTCATTACTATATTCGTAAAATTTTACATTTGTTATTGTGAAATCAGTGGCAGCTTATAAATTGACAGTGTAGTTTGTTGACAGTAAGCGCTGAAAAAACCAAGTATGTGAAAAAATGGATATTACTCGTGAAGGTTTTCGTTGGATGATTTTTTACGATTTTAGTAACGGCCTAACTCAACAACAATGCATAGATTCGCTTAGTTCAACTATTGGTAATGAAGCACCATCAGAAAAGACAATTGGTTTGCAGAATCTCGTCGTGGTCTTGCGTCCGTTATTGATTAATCTCGTGAAGGTCGAACAAAATCGGTTGTGATTCAAAAATACATCGTTCCTGTGCGCAAAATTATTGAAGACGATCGGCATGTGACTCACCGGGAGATAGAGGCATCCTTTGGCATATCGTAGATTGCAATACATTCGATTTTGTATGAACATTTAGCTTTGAAAAAGATCTGTTTCCGATGGATTCCGCATAATTTGATCGAAGCTCTAAAAAAGGCTCGTGTTGATTGGTGTAAGGGAATGTTAAAAAAATTCAACCTAGGCACTGCAAAATCCGTATACAACATCGTTATAGTTGACGAAACTGGGATTTATTCATATGAACCGGAAACTAAGCAACAATCCACTGTTTGGGTCTTCCAAGATAAACCGAAACCCACACAAATTATTCGTTCACGAAGCACAAAAATGATCGATTGTTTCTTAGGTTGTACTGGACACATCGCAACCATTCCTTTAGAGAATCGGAAAACAGTTAATGCTGATTGGTATACAACAATTTGTTTGCCAGAAGTCATCGACAAATTCAGGAAAAACGGCCAAAAACGTCGCATCATTCTTCATCATGACAATGCAAGCTTCCATACAGCTCGTCAAACAATTGATTATTTGATGGAGAAAAACATCAAATTACTATGTCATTGCCCGTATACACCTGATATATCCCCTAACGACTTTTTTTTGTACCCCAATGTCAAACAAAAAATGCGAGGACAGCGATTTTCATCACCTCAAGAACTCTTGAAGGTTTCGAAAACCATGTTTTTGAGATACCAACTGTCTGTCTGTCTGTCTGCCTGTCTGCCTGCCTGTCTGCCTGTCTGTCTGCCTATCTTCCTGTCTGTCTGTCTGTCTGTCTGTCTGTCTGTCTGTCTGTCTGTCTGTCTGTCTGTCTGTCTGTCTGTCTGTCTGTCTGTCCGCCTGCCTGCCTGCCTGTCTGTCTGTCTGTCTGTCTGTCTGTCTATCTGTCTGTCTGTCTGTCTGTTTATTTTTTTGTCCCACACCCTGTAGCCCAGATGGTTTAAACTAAAAATCTGAAAAAATTCTAAGTAATGTACATTGGTCTGAAACGGAATAGTAAAACAGGAATTTTTGATCAGATTATGTTTTCGGAAAATAACGCATTTTTTGTGTTTTTAAGTAAAATATGTTAAATATTTAATTCGGTATGTAACACACTACATCAGTAGCTCTAGTAGCGTAGTTAGTTTTGTCGTGCGCTTAATAATGTAACTTAATTTGCAAACTCGAGTTCGAATCCTATTAATTTTATTTTTTCTGTTTTTTTTTTGCATTGTTTAAATTATTTTGTCAAAATTCTAGTTATATTTTGGTAAATGTTGCATTCAATTTTTAAAAGCGTAAATTTAATAACCAGTGGGAAGTGTTGAAATTATAATTTAATTCTGTTTGACGAAATCAGAGGGCGGGGCTTATGATTTAAGCAACCAATGGAAGCCATAGGCGCAATTTTCAAAATATTAATGAACCTTGCGATATAAAAAAAAATACTGAACATAGTTAGAAACTTACATAATGGTATTAGGCATTCGAATTTAAATTCATAAAAAAATATTTTGATATAACATTTGTTTTGGCATCCCAAATAATCATCATTCAGTTACTAAATACCTGCAGAACCCAGAAATGTGTGAAAATTCACACTTCACATCAATGTTTTGTTATCTTCTCGGTCTTCTTGATCTTGTTTTATTTGCTGTTCTCGCTTCAAAAACCCTTTTACAATTTTGTGTAGCTGCTTTTCTTCTCTTATGGTCTCCAACAGCTCTAATTTGGTCTTATTGCGTTTTACCATTAATTTTTCCCAGAAATCTAATTTCTAAGCTTTTTATTTTAGATTTGTGCTTTTTTGTAATCATCAATACACAGAACATCAATATACGGAATCCTTCGAATTTGACCTGAAAACATATTTTTGTAATACGTTGTAAATAAATAAATAACGTACGACCTACGTATTAATTATGTCATAATTGTCGATAAGAGATAAGATGGTGTGTGAAGTTGTGAATGAAGTTATTTCGCACGTGGTAATGTCAGGCAATGGGTCGTTGACCTGTTTCGGCACTCGGCATTATTCATTCAATTACAACCAAATTACCGTCTTCACATTCATTTTTAATGGATACTGCATCTCAACATAAACGTCTTTATTATGCAATAGTAATGGCGCATCTCGTAAAAACTTACTTTCAACTGCAAATTGTACGATTAAGAAGAAACATCGCATAAAAAGAAATAGCAAAAATTGAAATAACAGAAACGATTTATGTATATGCAGTATAAACAGAATATAATCTTCTACCAAACGTCTCTGTTAAACGTAAATAATATTTTTACATGGTATAATTAAAGAGTGACGTAACAATGGTGTGTAAAAAAAAAGCTGGAGAAAATTCTGACCTATTGAGAAGTAACACGATCTAATACATTAAGTGGTGGGCAAATTATTGTACTAAATACTGCAGTACAGTTTGAACTTATTACGAATATGTTAGTGTTGAATTTTTGTTACAATACAAGCGCTGAAGTCGGTTCTTCCAATCCTCATAGCAGTGCTGGAACTCGGATACTGGAATAGCTTTCAGCTGGTCGGTTACGGGCGTTTGAATGTTTTCGAGTTTTCCTAAGAAAAGTGGAGGTGGATTTGATATCAAGTCCAAATTTTCGCAAGATGATTCTGTTGAAGGATTGGAGATAGAAACCAATGGTTTGAATTTTTGAAATCTAGACTTTTATCCAGCTACCTAAATAAAAATTGAAGTTCTCCTGAGTTAATCCTGGTTTATAATAACTCCATAACATAAACGCATATGCATTGAACAATGGATTTGACCCTCCAAAACATCTGTTTGTAAAAAACAGAACAAAAAGAGTAGTGTAATTTTTATGCTTATACTCCATAACATATCTATTATAAACCAGGATTTAATGTCTATTTGATCCGTATAGTTTTGAAAATTTGTATAAATATTTAATTTTCGAAAAACCGTATCTCGAAGGCTACATGAAATAGTGATCTGTGGTTGTATTTTTTTAAATCCCGAGGTCCTAAAGAGCCTCTGGAATATACATAACAACTTTTAAAAAATCCTTTCTTAAGAACAATAAAATATACGGGGCTACGGTTTGAATTTTTGAGATCTACAGACTTTTTCTATCTAGATAAAAAATAGGGCCATCCTTAGTTGACGCCTTTTTGATCCGTGTAGTTTTGAAAATTAGTAAATATTTCATTTTCGAAAGACCGTATCTCAAAATCTACATAAGAAATTTTTGAAATTCCGAGGTTTTAAATGGCCCTAGGAATCAATTTAAAACAATACCCAAACGAAAAAATTTTTGCGATTTTTTTTCATTTGTTATTTTTTTTTTTTTTTTGATTTTCATCAAGTCTTATGAATAATAAAATATAGAGAAGTACGGTTTGGATTTTTCAAATTATCGTATATTGTTTAGTGTAGAAAAAAATTGGGGCCTTAATAACCTAACTTATACAATAAATACGAATCGTCAAACAAAACATTTAAAAATGGACAAAAATCGAAAAAATCTTAAGAGGTACCCCTTATGATTTTCTCGTTTTTTTTTACCATTTTCAAGGGATAAGCTTAACCAGTCATATAAATTCAAAAAATTGGCTATTTAAGACTTTATTTTTTTGTAAACAAGGCAAAGGGTTTAAAAAATTTAAACCGCAGATTTCTATCTTCTACCGTTTTTAAAATAATTTTTTTTGAAATTTTGAAAAAAATGGAAAAAATTTAAATTTTCAAAAAAAAAAAAAATTCTCCTCAAAATTTGAATTAAGGTTATGACCTATCAGGGTTATAAAAATTCCAAAAGCAGGTCTTTATAAATTACAGTTTTTAAGATAGAGTCAGGCGAATACCATTTTTTTGGAAAATTCGCCTATTTCAAAACGATTTAAAACAAAAATGGGCAAGGCTCGTAAGGCCCCAGTTTTTTGCAAGGTAAGAAAACAATGAGAATTCTAAGAAATTAAACCGCCGGTCTTTGTTTTTTTGCCATTCTCAAGATAGGATTTTAAAAAATTTCAAAGTTTTCATACCTACTAGGTTAGAGGAGCTGAAGAAAATTCTACAGGATGGGAAAAAATAAAGTTACGCCACAATTAAATGATATACGTTCATCGCCCAATTCCTCTAATTCAGAGTTTCCCAAACTGTGCTCCGCGGAGTACTTGGTGCTCAGCGAACGTTTACTAGTGCTCCGCGAACTACTACTGTTACTATATATATATATATATATATAGAAATGATAGTGCTCCTCGACGAATTCTTCTCGTGAAAAGTGCTCCGCGACTCAAAAAGTTTAGGAAACTCTGCTCTAATTCATAGTGGAAGTAACTACTCATTGGATCTGTGCAAGTTTTAGGAGAGACCCGGTGGACCTTCTTCTCGGCCAGGAATGCTAAATCATGACCATGACCGACCTTGGAAGACTAGGACCTAATCAACCACTTTATCCTAGCCGAAAATGCGGGAGGCAATCCGCCGACCAGGGGGAGTGATTGGATCGCCATTTGTACGGTGGTTGGGATGGGGGGGAGTGATCGGGGTTAACCCTTAGATATAATACCGCATTAAACTCGAAAATAACTTCTGGTGTAACATTCGAGAGTTATTAACAAGGTGCTTCAAAATATTAATACTCTCAACTAATTAGTCACGAAACTATCTGTACGAGGTTGCGAAGCCTGTAATTTGATAAGCACATACTTGAAGATTTGTCTAAATACAGTTGGGAACAAGATCCTTACAACTTTAAAGTGGAAAATCTATCGGATATATGTTCGAATGCAAATAAATTGCAAGATCAACTTCTATCAATCAATATTTTAAACAATTAGATATTAAAAACTATTAAGAAAAGGTCTCCAACATTATTTTTGATGAAATATATCAATACAAAATCTTGTGTTATTTAAACAGGCATTGACTAATCGTGAAATTTTAGAGGTACTAGCCGTATGTCATTTTGAAATTACGCTGTTGACAAGAAATCAAGAAATAAATAAAAGTTGTGTGACAGAAATGGAATAATATACATGCATTAATATTCTACCAAATGTGCAATAAATTCATAAACTCATTGTGAAGCATTTCTCATTGACATCCGATCATCAGACCATTTCCCATAAACCATCGTCTGCGAAGTCAAATTTTCTGCACAAACAACTCTAAAAACGAAATACAGAAACTGATTGTGACCAGATGATTTAAGATCCTTTTTGATATCCAAAATATCACAGTTCAAAAATTAAGATAATCCAATCACAGGAAAGGCATTGAAGTAGTTTTTATTTTCTTGATATTATTGTATCGTATGTGATGCATAAAAAAAAATATTTCTTGTTTTACTATTATTTTCACTACTGTATCTTAATAAATCAAGAATAAACTGATATTCAAGTAATATATATGTCCAGGGCCGGCGTTAGGATTTGCGAGGCCATGTGCGAGATTGACAAGAAAAATTAATATTGACGCGGTGGTCAAAAAAGGCTGGTTTAATAATGATGGACCACGCAAAATGACGTCAATGAACGAGATACATAAGTCAAAATGTAATTTTCCTTACCTGGTGCTGTCCGCTACCACGCTATGTTTACATATTAAATACTCCTATAATGTTTCAAATGTATATATTTTAATGAGGGATACATTTAGTGAATGTTGCACTATTTTTTTTTTTTTTTTCTGTAGCTACTGTCAATAACAACTTTCGGCTGTGTGTTTTTTTCTCGTATTCGGGGAATCACAGCGCTTCAAAGCTGATGCAAAGCACCCCATCCGTTTTTTTCTTTCTAATTTCAGCGCGCTCGATAACTACATATACAATTTAGAAGGGAGTTTGGTTTACGCGGGTACGCGCGGTTCAGAAAGTTCGCAGCAATCGCGAGGCCATGTGCCACTGCACATGCTGCACATGCCTAGCGCCGGCCCTGTATGTGTCTGTCTGTCTGTCTGTCTGTCTGTTCGTCCGTCCGTCCATCCGTCCATCCGTCCGTCCATCTGTTTGTCTGTCTGCCCGTCCGTCTGTCTGCGCGCTTGGACCTCAATAAACTATTTTGTTTAACCATCGCTTAGCGAATTGCGTAAGCTATATGACCAAACCAGCTTCATTTGAGGAATGCAATGTTGGGTTCAATTTCTCTGATATTTGCTTTTTGCAGATTAAAAACCGGTATAATTATAATAATTATTCTCTCTCTTATGATTGTATGATTCACTGATACACTGGTGCGTTGAGCAGTTCACGGATTGCGGAATATCCATCTCTAGCACCACAGTTCCAAATAATATATCTTCCTGTTATTTTCAACATTTCTGCTGTATACACAGCTATTGGAAAAACAAGTGCCTGTACAAACTGAAAGAGATTGTCCACGCCAGTCGCACGAATTATTAATATTTAATCGGGGGGGGGGGTCCCAGTCCAATTTTATTTTTAGTTTAGTTACGGAATAATATTCAAACCATCTGTGTCGGGTTAATTTTTGTACTCAGTTCTGCCTGTACGCGATTTCCGTTCAGGTTATGTTCACGAATATATGTCACATATACATTCGTTTCGTGTCTTATTGTATTTTAGTTGCTCATTTCGGTCACCGCATCATCTGAGCTCTTAGTATCATGCCTCTTTAAGCAGAGCTAGAATTAGTCTTGTCCGACTTCAATTCGTTTACTCTGCTCTGTTGCCGTGAATGCATTTTACGCATGCATTCACAATCGTGTGGTCGTATATTTCGGGAATATACCTATGAAATCGATCGTGGTTGTGTGTACAAACTATTCATTACAGTCCTGGTGTATTACGAAGCTACAGCATCTCAAAGGGCCCTTTGCTACGTAACGTTTCAACCACTAGGTAAGTCCATCAACTTGTATATATCAAGTTCCATCTCCAGCATTCTAAAATCGCGGGAAATTGCGCCTAATAAAGTCCATTCGCTTTATTTCACGTTTTTCATCCAGATCGTGAGTCCTGCCTTACGATCTTTGCGAACGTGCTGCTCAGAGCAGGAACCTGGTCAATATCTCGGTCTGGGAATATTACAGGGCTCCGCATTTAACAGAGATGTTATTATCTTTCCAAATTTTCGTTAGCTTTGTCATGTCTGTTCTAGCAACTTCTTATACTTCTAGTATCTTATTCGCTTAGCGAATGTTGGCGATTGTTCTGACTATTATAGTTTTATTGACAGCAGTCACAAATTTTTGAGCCACACAGTCTTTCTTCTATCTGGTCCTTTACTGGCTACAATTTTATACTGCATAAGCTGCAGGAGCTGATATTTATTTGGGTTCCCCTTTATATGTCCCAGGTTTTCCAGCTTCCTGATCTTGATGTTCTTTAAAAATTCAACATCTTTCCGTAACCTCCTGAGTGCTTCGGTATTTGTGACTTCGTTGACCCAGTTAATTCTTGGCATTCTACGATAAGAACACATCTCAAAACCCTGAATTCTTTTGGAAATAACCTCAGTGGGGTTCCATTCTTCCCGTCTGTATAGAGTAAGACAGGGAATATATATGCTATGAGAATGTAAACCTTTGTGTTCAGGCTCAGATTATAGCTGCATAGTACAGACCGCATTTTTTGAAAAGCGTCGTGAGCTCTTGTTCATTATTTTACTCCTGCGGAGTGGTTCCAATCCTCGTTCACCATTGTGTCAAGATACAAGAAATTCTGTATCTTGTCTGTTTAGAGCAACATTGTTCTTTGTGAACCCGGTGTCAGGTGGATTAACGCCTTTGCTTATTACCATGTATTTGGTTATAGCCACGTTGATTGTAAAATCATATTCATTTTCCGCATTTGCCAATCTATAAAGAAGTTCCTGGAGTCCGTCAGCAATAAGAAGAGTGTTGTCCGCATATCTGATGTTAAAAGCGTCTTGCCATTTATCACTATACCCTATTCAATTTCGTGAAAATATTCACTGAAAATCGCTTTGAAGTATATGTTGAAGAGTAATGGTAACAGGATGCAACCTTGCCGAATTCCTCGCATTATTTCTCTTTCTACCTTGACAGTTTCTGTTTGGTTTCATTCTAGGTACAATCAAACAAATTTGAATGTGTTTGGAAGAACTCCCCTTATAGCTAACAATACTAGCCACCAATAACTACCCCCTGGTCAACGGTGAAAACCATCATGGCAGCGTTTCCCAACCTTTTTGGTATCACGGACCCCCTACAATGCCTTTTAGGGTTGGTGGACCTCCATCAAGGAGACCGTTATGGGGGGGGGGGGTTAAAATATAGCTATATTTGGAAAAAAAACATACAAACACATTTTTTGAATAATTTTATTATTAAATAAAATTAAATTCATAAAATATAACAAAACATAGAAGTAGATATATTTAATTGATATAAAATAACGCTACTTAATGGGATTTTTGTTTTTGAATTTGTTTTGTTCATAAATACAACCTGGTTGAGTTCAGAAGCGCTAGGCGTATACAAGCGTCAAGAGATGGATGTAGTCGGTTTCTGTTTTTCTATTTTATTGAAGTCATAATCGAAAATCCTGTTTCACACATATATGTGGAAGAAAATGGCACTAAAAACGGGCCTCCTGTTAGGAAACACTACATCATGAGACATTCGCACGACGTACTCCCCATATATGAAGAGAAGTGAAAATAAAATACAATAGAGTCCCAAAAATAGCATCATCATTAGTAATGCCGTAACTAGATTTTCATGTACCCTGTGCAAGTTTATATTTTGTGGCTCTCACAGTATTATTGATCATGCATAGTTCCTATGACGAGCGGAATGACAATGTATTATAAATTACATGACAAAAATAATGAACTTCCAAAAAAAAAAACACTACACTATTATAAAATAAAAATTATATTTGCTTCATTTTGTTTTCATCAAATAAATCATTTGAAAATCACTGTCATATACTTCTATTATTAAAATATTATATTGTGTAAGATATTTTATTGTGAAAATAACCTTGATTTTCTTCTAATGCAAAATTATGGTTATGTAAAATTAATGTGTAAATAATGTGAACATTGCGATTAAATAAACTATTACTGATTAAATCTTTTATAATAAAAGTAATCAAATGATAAGCCGCACATTAAATAATTTTATTTACATTATATTTGCTAAAAAAACTGACAATTTTTATACTTTTCCCATTCAATATGATTTATGTGAAAGTTTTATGATAGCTAATTTTTATATTAACAACAATATTACACTCATGACGTGTTTGACCAAGGATGGGCAACTTGCGGCCTCCTGAATGAATTCAAATTTTGTAGAACAATTCCTTCTATTTTTAATAATACCGTAAAACGGAGTGAACTTGTTCAGTTTTTGGTTCCAATTATTATCATATAAAGCAGGGGCGCTCAAACAGTCGATCGCGAGATGTTTTTAAGTCAATCGCGTACATATTTATAAAAAGTACTTTAAATATTTTTTAGTTATTGTAATTTAATAGTTATTAATTTAGTAACGAACATTAAATGTTAAACTATCTGATAGAATAATAGATGATAATTTAAGATTTAACATTTAATAGATATTATTTGGAATGAGGTAAATCTCATTCCAGTCTTGAAAATTATGTCAGATATACATTTCAAAGCCAAAGCAACAGATAACAAGTTTTGGGCTTGTTTATCTGAAGAAAAATATCCATGTTTGAAACAAATAGCCCTTCAGTTAACAGTATTATTTGGGTCAACTTATTTATGCGAGTCTGCGTTTTCCGAAATGAAAATAATTAAATCTAAATATCGTAATCGGCTCAGTGACGAACATCTTAATTCATGCTTGCGTTTGGCACTTTGTAAGTATGTGCCGTTTTATGAAAAGTATGCAGATGACATGCAATGCCATTCATCAACATCAAAATAACATTAGTTGTTGTATCTTTGCAATTAATAAATATAACCATTTATGAACTTTGTATTTTATTTTTATCTAGTCGATCGCTTGCCGCCTAATGCTTTTATGGTCGATCGCCGATGGTTTAAGTCTGAGCGCCCCTGATATACAGGTATCCCAAAACTTGTTAAGCATGGGGATCTCGAGAACGGTAAGTAATACAAGGTCGGTTAAATTAGACCAAAGTTGCCGCATGAAGGGACCATTTTAACGATATCTTTGTTCTCCTAAAAAATAACTAGATTACTAGATATTAACGAAAATGTATTTTTTTTTTATTTTTGCTCATAACTTCCAGAATTAAAATATTAAGTGATTTTGGTGTGCACTTTCTTGAGGCACTTTTTCATGGTGAATTTTTAGTGTTTCTCAAATATCTGTATCATAGATAGCTATGAAAAAATTTTTTTGTATTTTTTATTTTATTTTTTTGTCTGTACAAGATTTGAACCCGAGGCCTTAGCAACGCATGGCACGTGTGTTACCACTACGCTACGCCAGTCGGCAAAACAAAAATTAAAGTAGAGCTAATTGTATAATAGTATTTTATTAGTCAAGAATAAAACAATATTTTATGAAAATAAATATTTTAATTGATAACAACTATCGAAAATTTAAAAAAACTACATTACAGCATGTGTTCAAATAATTCTCCATTGTTATCAACGCATGTTTGGGTTCCACGACATTTGAACATACGACAGATTAACATGCGACACTTTAACATAGACAGATTAACATGTGATAGATGAACATAGACACATTTTAACACACGACAAATGAACACTGACATATTATCATAGCGACAGATGAACATAAGTCAATTGAACACACGACATTTGATCTCACATCACACACAATATTAAAGCTTAAAAATTAAAAAGTGCAACGAGGAAAGTAATTTTAATTATGAAACCAATAAGCAGTAGTTAATTTTGCAATAATTTGTAATTTGATGTGTGTAATTATCCTATCAATATCGTAATTTGAACACATTTAAATTATTTTACTGTGTCCAACATTTAGATAATAATTTCCATAAAGACCGCCGAAACCTAACCTGTGAAGAGGGTCGTTACATTGCACGAATTTTTCTAATTGATACAGTTTATACATTAAATTTAACTAACCATGTCGGAAAGTCGTGAAAATAATCCAAATCAAACTAATAAAAATGGTATTACGGAACAAAATTCACAATCAAAAAGTGCTAAACGTCATAGAAGAAAGAAACAAGAAAAATAACGAGAAAACATGAATGATGTGGAAAAAGTAAAAGAAAGTAAAGTGGACGGTATTGTAAATAGTACAGAATTTAATTCAGACTGCAAGATTTCAATTTCAACAAAGGCCTGCGAAGACACCCGAAGAAGCCATGAGCAAACAAAATCTATTCTGGAATACCCAGCCTGTGCCAAAAATGGATGAAAAAATAACTGTGAATGAACCTATTGAGCAAGATAAAGATATAAGTGAAATAAGAGCTGAGTCATACAGTCTCCCGGATGGATTTCAATGGGACACGTTAAACTTGGATGAACCGTTAGTTTTGAAAGAATTATACATGCTGCTTAACGAAAATTATGTTGAGGATGAAGATTGTATGTTTAGATTTGATTACTCACCTGATTTTCTCAAGTGGGCGTTACAGCCACCTGGATGGAAAGAGAATGACATTGTGGTGTCCGAGTAATTAAATCGGGAAGACTTGTTGGTTTTATTTCCGCAATCCCAGCAACTCAGATTTACGGGAAGTGTCAGAAAATGGTTGAAATCAATTTTCTTTGCGTTCATAAGAAGTTACGTTCTAAACGTGTTGCTCCTGTTCTTATTCGTGAGATTACAAGAAGAGTAATTCAACTTATTTTGAAATTGTAAGAATTATTGGACCAACAGCCTCCACAGAAATAATCCTCCCCCGACTTATAACCACAAATAAAACATTAGTAAGTCATAAGGGCTATTTTGACGCTTGATATGCTCATGATTTGGTTCTAATGTAAAAGAAATTAGCATTTGAACCACGTCTCTGAGGCACCCACTACAAATGAAATTGTTAGAGATATAAATATAATATTATAAATTCTCTTTTTGATTCCAAGAAGAATCCCACTGAAGTATAAAAAATGTAATTGGATATGTTCATTACTGGGTAAAAAGATTCTCCACCCCTATATATTAGGTTAATTGTTTTCATAAATGCCAGAATTTATTATTTTCTATATTTAAAACATATCTAAAAAAACGTGTCTTCTTCTAAATGGCTTTATTGAAATATTTTGATTATATTTTCTGAATAAAAAATTAAAAATCTTTCTTTGTAATATAACCTACCAGTATTCAGCATATTTCACCACTCTGGCACGTGACATTACGCCTGCGAATCAGTGATGGGCGTTTACACGTAAACTTTAATTATTTACGTTTACCTGTAAATTTATGTAAACAATTGGTAAACTTGTCAACAATGTAAACAATGTAAGCTATGTAAATTGTCATATAATGAGGTTAGTTTTAGTTATTTAATACCAATAATAGACGGCTAATGAACAAGTAAATTCAGTTCAAAACAATAATTTTATTAAAAAATTGGTGGGAAGTAGGATTGTCAACAGGTCTTTTTTAAAGAGAACATGTTCTCTTTTTAAACAAAATATTTACATGATTAAATATTTAAATATTACAAATTTAATTATTAAAAATGATTAAATTACATTTTTATGTGCAATTAGAAGTGTACTATTTAGGTTACCAATGTTATATAATTGTAAAAAAAAGTATATACGAATAAATATATTTTTTAAATAAATGTTCTCTTTTTTTGTTCTTAACAGTTAATAACCCTAGTGGGAAGAAACCGAAAGAATAGCAACGAAGAACTAGGTTTTGTTTTAATTAAAGAAAATGAGAGAAAATATAGGGCGTTATGTAAAATTTGCAATGAATCTTTTTGTTATTAAGAAATTTAGACTGATTTTTTTAAAGAAAAAGTTTTTTATTTTTCATATTCATATTTACTAAATTGTAACACCTATATAATGTGCATATTCGATTGGCTTGTTCTAATTTTTTATACTTACTTTTTCTTTTAAAATTGCGTCATTAAAATTTTTAAAAATGTATTGATAATGGAGTTCTGTAATGCATCCAAAACTACCTCCGGTCAAATTTTTGGTTGACAGTTCTAAACTTTTCAGTCGTACCAACACCAACTTTTTAGTTTTTGTTTACAACTTAACTTTTAGTAGTTTATTAGGTTGATAAGAAGTTTATTTAGATCATATAATTAAATATAAGCTTAGCACAATTAAACATTATTTATAAATTGGATTACTATAACCAAATTGTTGTCTGCCATCTAAACCTAAAGATTTTTAAGTCGGTAATGAAAAGTAATAAGAGATGGAAGATATAAAATATATCACTGTCTCTTATTTTTTCCCCCCACTATATTCTGTAGTATCAAACTTACTATTTTTAACAAGTTTTAACAAGTCCTTAAATAATAATATACCTTCCTACAGAATTAACAAATTTATATAAGGGACTCTTGCCTATTTCTGAAAAGAACAAGCAAATTTGGTAAATTTTATGTAAAACTGACATGATACCTTCAGAATACCATGGATGGTACAATTCACTTCCCGTTTATAAATTGTACAGCAACGCTATTCCCGAATCAGCGAGTTCAGAAACTGAATCAGTATAGGAATAGTTTCTTTGTTAACTTTTTATTTAAAAAAGTCTTATTAATTTTATAGAACGTTATGTAAGTAACTGAAGTGCTTAATAAATATTTTGCATTCCACTACTGTTTTTAACTTTTGACCAAGTAATTCAACATCTATTATTCGACAGCATAAAATAAATAAGTACTTTTTTTTACTAGGAAAAAGCAACAAATGTTTTTTTTTTTTTGTATGTTGCTTTAAAGTCACTAATAAAGTGCCCTGTTAAGTCCTACAAAGTTACTTGGTTAACATGATTTTAAAAATTTTACATTACAATTACTTAATTTGTGAAATTGTGATTTAAAAATACAATATTTAAAGATAAAATTGTTAAACGCGTTTTGACATTACAACCATTTTTCTAATGACATAATTTGCAATATTTGTGAAAATTGTGAATTAAAAAAAGACAACTCAAAAACGGTTAGAGATAGCGACCTGCGGTTGAAATTTTGAATTCTCCGTAGTTTATTTAGTCAAGAAAAAATTTTAGGCTTTATTCGTTTGGCGCATTTTAAAATTAGGACAAATTTTAATATGGCGTGATTTATAGAAATTTTCATCCTCGCATGGCCCTATCTTAAAAACGAAATGCGATAAAGTCCTGTAGTTGAAATTTAGAAAGTCTTAAAGTCCTAATGGTCTTGCAACCATATTTTAAACAAAACTGTAGCTTATAAGGTTGAAATCATTTACTCGACAACAAAAATGAATGTGAGAAAACAAACTATTCCTTCTCTGTTTAATGGAGTTTTTAATAAGATATATTTTGGAGAGCTATGGGGAGAGCTACCTATAAACGAAGTATCTAATTTATTATTTACTCAACATCAAAAATATATGCAAAGTAGTTTAGAATGGGCAAACCTGTAGCTGCAAACGTTAAATCGTTTGTACCTGCTATTTGACTGTTAAGAAAGTGCACATACGTGAGTTCAATTCCTGCTTATGACAAATAATTTGTGTAAATATATATATACAAATTACAGACTCAGCTTAGACGTTCGCAACCGGCTATAAACTGTAGTTGCCTTTGTGTATGTACGCTAAAAACTGGATGTAATACTGTCAATATTACTCCTGAATGTACATAGATTGAAAACATGGTCATGAAACCTGAAAACAGAAGGCCTAGGCTCACCTTGGGCTGTCGCGCCAATGATGATACGATTATATTGTGTTCTACTTGAAATTGAAATATGTCACTTATCATTTACGTTATTACAAAATATACATTACAAAAACCGTACGAAGTACGGTTACTCCAACTAGTTAATTAATACGTCTAATATTTTAGCTTAGCAGAATAGTTAGTAATCCTATATTAGATATAATTTGGCACATAAGTATGACTAATATCAAGAACTACTTAGAATTTTGTCTTGCCATTATTGTTTGATAAGTTATCAGTGTGAAGTGTGGAGTATGAAGATAGCATACGTTGTTGAGATAGTGTGGTATGATTAAGCTATGTGTGACGAGCTAGATGCGAAAGAGACGACTGGCACTGGCACTCACTGAACGTCATAAGCGATGGACCAATTGATGCTGCACGGTCGCGACATTCACAGACGAAACGTTTCATTATAAACTACGTGCTCATAGACGGCGGCGACATATTTATTTACTTCATTTGATCTTACATTTCTCTAAACATTATAAAACCTTTGAAATTAACGGTAAATTGCATAATCAATTAATTTATATTTTTAAAACATCTTTAACTTTAGTTTCTAGCTTTCTTTGTTAGCTATTAGTTTGTAGACGATGTTAGCCAACTTTTGAGAAATCAAAACCAGACAGAATTAGAAAAAAATTTGGCTTCTGAGCGTCCCTCAAGAAAAAAAAAAAATGGGTATGCGTCTGGATAGGGCCATACCCAAGAAGCGTTGGATGGAAAGTTGGGTTTCATCATCTATAGAAACACCATAAATGTGTTCGTGAATGAAAACAGGCCTCTGGCGTATGTAAAAGAAGAATTAGCTATCAAGTTGGTTCCGCTTAAACGTTTGGAATAGCCTATATACGGGATATTTACTCCCGAGGCATTTATAAAATTTCAGCGTACCACAAAAAATTAAAAACGTCGAGCAAAAAATCGCGGGCCGTTAGTTTGCTACCCCTGGTATATAGGATGCAGAACCTAACACTTAAGAGATCAAGATGGAGGATTTATGTGACTGCGGCAAAAATGAACTCGACGGACAGTGTCCAAATAAGAAAAATTGATGTGAAGTGTGAATTTTCACACATTTCTGGGTTTTGCAGGTATTTAGTAACTAAATGATGATTATTTGGGATGCCAAAACAAATTTTATGTCAAAATATTTTTTTATGAATTTTAATTCGAATGCCTAATACCATTATTTAAGTTTTTAAATATGTGCAGTATTTTTTTTATATAGTATGGTTCATTAAGATTTTGAAAATTGCGCCTATGGCTTCCATTGGTTCCTTAAATCATAAGCCCCGCCCTCTGATTTCGTCAAACATAGAATTAAATTATAATTTCAACACTTCCCACAGGTTATTAAATATACGCTTTTAAAAATTAAATGCAACATTTACTAAAATATAACTAGAATTTTGACAAAATAATTTAAACAAAATATAAATGCAAAAAAAAACAGAAAAAAAAATTAACAGGATTTGAACTCTAGTTTATAAATTAAGTTACATTATTAAGTTCACGACAAAACCACTACGCTACTAGAGCTACTGATTTGGTGTGTTACATAACAAAATAAATATTTAACATATTTTAGTTAAAAACACAAAAAATGCGTTATTTACCGAAAACATAATCTGATCAAAAATTCCTGTTGTACTATTCCGGTTCACACCAATATATATTACTTAGAATTTTTTCAGATTTTTAATTTAAACCATCTGGGCTACAGGGTATGGGACAAAATTTTTTTTGCACAATTTTGGCAAAAATCGCCTCTAAATAATTTATTTTGCAAAAATAAAATTTTGATCGTTAATCCACGTACTATGGGCTTTCATTTGATACCCTACTCAGAATTTAAAAAAAATATATTTTTTTTTTTCGATGTGCCAATATTTGTTCATATTTTTTGGGAGATATGTTTTTTAGATGTTTTAGTATTTTTCCTACGTGCGGGTCAAAGAGTTGTATAAGCATGCCAAATTTCAACTCTCTAGGTTCAGCCGTTTGGCTACAATTTTTACCGAACAGGCAGACAGACAGGCAGACAGACAGACAGACGACAAAATGACGGTTTAAGGGTTTTTTGGTCATACCTACAAAACCCTAAAAACGAACATATTTATGACAAAATGGTTTTTGATAAATAAAAAGAAATATCTGGATAAATTTTGGAAAGCGTTTAATTTTTCAGATATTATTTTCCAAATATATTTTCAACCATTGATTTCAAAGTTTGTCCAATACTTTATTTAAATTTTATCTTAAAATTTGGCTTTGTCTTTCTTGTCTCTTTCGTTTAAAGTCGAAATAATATCGAAATCCTGATTTTTTTTAAATCTGCAGTAAAATTTACCAACAATTTATTACAGTTATTTTATTTCTAATTTTTAATTTTTTTTATGTATGTATATCAAGAAGCCAGAGGTGTAGGTCATCATATGATTTTATCGCTAAATATCGTTGGTTAACTACAGCATGACCTATCTCAACTTTCTTTATATTTCAAATTTTAATTTGCGTAATTCCTAGCATTAAAAATTAAAAAGCCTGTACGGGCAAGTTATTGGATTCAGTGGCGGATTATACGGTGGGCAGATTGGGCGGCCGTCCAAGAAGACGGATAGTCCGCCGAAGAACATGGAGGTGCCTTCGGTAATTATGTAAAAACAAAACGAACGAAGACTAGTTAAATTCGATAACAATTCTGTAGGTATATTGAATATGGTAAAATCAATTGCGATTTCAATACTATTAACTAATTTGCAAAAAGATAATCTCCAAAAAAAACATGAAAACACAATTTTTTATGTTTAAGAAAGACTATGTAACGAAATATAATAAAATATGTACGAGACGTAAAGTAATTGTATTGAAATTTAACGTAATGTTTTAATGTAAACTAATAGTTTAATTAAAAGTTTTAATTTTAATATAAAATGTAATTGTGTAAAACATAATTGTTATCATCATTTTTTTTTTTTTTATGGTAAGTGCTTTAATAATTGTAGAAATATGGGTTATTGTAGGATTATATAATAAAACTCTCAGTTGCGCACCCAGGAATTTTGATGGGGGGGGGGGACGGAAGACAAAATTATTTAAATTATGAATAAGGTTTACACTAAATTTCAAATGATGATCTAAAAAAAAAAGGTCCTCGCTTCGGAAATACAAAGTGATGACCTAAAAAAAAAGGTCCTCACTTCTAAAATACAAGTGACGACCTAAAAAAAAAGATCCTCATCTCTATTTTCTAATGTGTTTGTGTGTTTTTCTTTTTATTTCCTTTTTTCTTAGGGGGAGGGGGGCTCCCCTGGGTGCGCCACTGAAAACTCTATTTTAGCCTTTAAATAACTTTATTCGATGATATAAAAATAACTACTTTGTTATTCGTTCAAGTTTTGTATTTACCCTATATTTCTGACTATAAGACGCACTTTTTACGCAGAAAAATCGCCTTAAAATTGGGGTGCGTCTTATGGTCCGAAAAATACGGTAAATACAAAACTTGAACGAACAACATAATAGTTATTTTTATATCATCGAATAAAGTAATTTAAAAGCTAAAATAGAGTTTACAGTGGCGCACCCTACGTCGAATAAATTCCGTGCGCATAAAACAGAATCAACCAAAAAAAAAAATATAATAGAAATAAATACAGAATTAGCTGCCATTTCTGGAGGCCTTACAAGTCAACGATAACCCTTGGATGTGTTGATTCATAAATCATTTAATAATTTTACACGGTAAGAGTAGAATAAACGAATAATAAAGCCAAATCACAATGTTACGGCAACAGGATGTACGAAACGGACAATTTCAGAAGTACCTGGATAAAAAAAATCATAGGAAGCTGTAAAAGAAAAGACAATTATAAAGTATTTTAAGGAAAGCAATATAAGCAATGCATTAGATAGTATCGAACAAGACTTGGTTTTTGAAGAGATTAACAACATTAGTTCAGACAAAAATAATACCAACAGTGACATTTGCGAGACGAGTTATCACTCGTCTGACGAGTTATCGTCGTACTGAGAGTGAAGATGAACGTTATTATGTTAGTGGTACAAGTTATCGTATTAAAAAAAAAATCTAAAAATTGTCTCTTAAATTTGTGGTGCGTCTTATCGTCCGGTGCGTCTTATGGTCCGAAAAATACGGTACCTCAGATTGAGTCACCGGTCCTCCAGTATTCGTCGGCGTAAAGACTGACAATACAAAACGAACAGTCGCTTGTTTTTATTTTAGTTTTGTAGACTTGGCAATAATAATAGATACAAGAATAAGATTTCAAAAATAAGTAAATAAAAAATATATCCTTAAAATGAAAATCACTATATATATTGGTAAAGTTTTCAAATTAAATTAGTCTAATAATATAGGGCTCTTTTCAATTTTACCACCTAAGGTCCTAAGGGAACGTAATTCGCAACTGATTAGATTAGAGCTATGTAAAATGGCGACTAAATTTCTCATTTTTAGAATTTCGTAGGAATAATGGTGGGTTTAGTCAACAATTAGCCTTAGCCTTAACGTTAGTTTTAGTCTTAGTGTTAGTTTTACCTTTTGTCTTAAGCGTAATAAATGAGTACGAACCATATCAATTTCCATTACCAATGAAACGCCGAGTTTAACGCACGTTCATTGTTGACGAACAAAGCTTGTTATAACTAATATTTGAAACGTCAAAAATCAAAATATTTAGTTATAGATAACGATTAAAGAAATAAACATTGTGAAGAAAGATGTTCCGGAATAAAAACAATAGTAAATAGTTAATAGTTCGTAATATATAATCTGCACATTTTATGTCAATGTGAACGCACGCGCATTTGTGCAGTCTTAATCTTATTGCTTAGAAAAGTTGAATGTTAGTTATCTTTCAAGGTCGGTTTTAAGAACGTTAAGACTAAAACTAAATCAATGTGTTATATGAACTTGCTCGTAGCGATATGATAGTTTATCTTTTAAGGTTAATGGGTCTATTCTGTATGAGTTTTCTACCGCTGTAAGCGCTACATATAACGTTGTAAAATACAGCGCTGTAAGGAAAGTGCTATTCTGTATTGACTCGCGTTGCTCTGTAAACTCTACACCGATTTAAAATATCGCTGTAAAGTTTCGGCGAAATTTTTCTGGCCGTAAGGCAGTTACAGTACTGTATAGAAGTCAAGTTGTATATGTTTGTATTGTTTGTGTCACTAAAAAAAAAATTAATGAACCAAATTTCGCCCTATTTCTAATGCAACTAGTACAAGAGGATCATAACAGGTAATTATGCTTAAAATATTACAAACACACATCAAGAGTCAAAAAAAGATTGTTAAGGGATAGAGAAAATCCGTTTTCTATCCTTGAAATCATTTTATTAAGTTATTTAGATTGCATAATAATTTACTAATAGATATAATCAATGAATTAAGATTATATAGCGGTCCTTTTTTTTCATTCATACATGTTTTAGTTTATATATTTTTATATACAGGTTTTAGCAACACTGTATTTTTTAAGTAATGAATTCTATCAGGCTACTATAGGGGCTCACAATTTCACTTCTATGAGCCAGCCTATGGTTAGTAGATCGATAAAAGAAATTTGTTATCTGATAACAACACATCTAATGCCAATTCATATAAAGTTCCCCACTACGAGGGAAGAAAAACGTGGATTGAAAGAAGGGTAAGTTTTGCATAATATAGCAACAAAAGCAAGAATACCTAACTATGCTGAGATTGATGCTGATGAGCTTGAACCTAAAAAAATAAAGATCCTGAACCTGAAAATAATGGAGATCCTGAACCTGAAAATAATGAAGATCGTCTACCAAATGGTAAAATATTTGAAAAGTATTTAAAATTTTCAAAAACTGATTTAAAACTTTTTTTTAACTAATCAAGATATAAATTTGGGAAAGCAGATTAGGAATTTATATGTTCAGCAGTCCATTGCATAATTTGATGTAAAAAATATGTTTATATGGAATAAAGATACATAAGATGCAAAGAGAAACTTTTATTTTTATAAACAAATTATAACAATAATTAATAAAAATTACAAACGTAAAAAACATGAGTATATGTGTATATGCAAATATGATATACACTTACCAATCGATGGCATTGATCCATACGTCAAATTTTGAGGTTAGAAATAAACATAGTGAAGTTAGCTACAATGTAAGCAAAGTTTAAATCGATCGAAATTAAAGAATGTGTTACAGAATAGCTAATGCTCAATATTTACAGAGCCGCCGTAACTTGGCAGTTTACAGTGCTAAGTTCACTACAGCGCTATAGTAATGCAGTACTGTAAACATGTTTTTACAGAATAGACCCATAAAACTAAAACATAAGTTTAAAACTAAGACTAAAACTAAATTTTGGCTAAACCCACCATAAGTAAGGACCGTCATGTGTTTGTCTGTCTGTCCGTCTGTCTCTATCTGTGTCTACCTGTTCAAATAATTTATTATAGAAATTATTTAAAAGAGAGGCGCGAATCCAATGGAAATTTCTAAACAATTTGTATCAGCAAATTGACAAGGGACAATCTGTGATTGGTGTATTTGCCGACTTATCCAAAGATTTTGACACCGTAAATCACAAAACTTTATTACACAAATTAGAAAGGATTGGAATAAGAGGCAAGGTGTTAAGTTTATTGCAATCATACTTGTCAGAGCGAAAACATATAGTAAAAATAGGACAAAATGTATCTTCCAAAAAGGTTATAAATATTGGCGTACCACAGGGCTCTATTTTGGGACCCCTTTTATTTATTTTATACGTCAACGGTCATCCATCTATCTGTAATAACTCTAAATTATATATGTATACCGACGATTCTGCAATCATAAATAGCGCATGTAATGCTCATACTTTGGCTAATGAGACAAACAATCTCAATTTAGTTGACAGTTGGTTTCGAACAAATAATTTATTTTTAAACATTGACAACATTTTTTATTCATTTTAACATATCCAATTGTCAGCATAATTTTGATTTATTAATAAAGAGCGATAAAAGTTCCTTACATTCTGCCAAGTCTATTAAACATTTGGAAATAACAATAGACAGTAATCTCAAATGGTGTACTCACATTAATTTAATTGCAAATAAATTAACCTTCATCTGTTATGCAATGAGAAGATTAAAAACTCTGACCCCTTTTTCTACTTTAAAAATATATTATTATGCGCAATTTTATAGCATCATATCATATGGTATTACTGTCTGGGAAGGTGTGCTCGACTGCAAAAAAAAAAAAAATTAGAATAATGTGCAGCGTGTGCAGAAACTTTTCATGTAGAAATCTAATATAAATAAATAAGAAAAAGAAAAATAATATTAATGACTTTAAACTATTAAATTACAATCACAGGTATAACACTAGGTTTGAGCTTCATTCACTAGACACAAATTATCTACATTTGAGAACTCTCCTATGTACCTACAATCAAATATGCTTATATAATAAACTAAGTTCTGATATTAAGCAGATTAACTCTATAACATTATTTTTTAAAAAAACTGAAATTATTCCTACTAGAGAAAACATATTACTCTGTAGATCAGTGGTTCCCAACCAGTGTTCCGCGGAACACTGGTGTTCCGCAAGCATTTCAAAAGTGTTCCTCGATAATTATGTACTACTGAAGTTGGCGTTCCCCGAAAAGTGTTTAGCAATGGGAGCAAAATATGAAGGCTTACTTTATAATAAGGTGGCTTTCTCGAGGAAAGGTGTTTTCTCGTATACTACAACTAAAAAAAGATTGCTTGTGTTCTGCGAATAGGAAAATATGTACTTCGCGCAAGACCTTAAGAATGATATGTGGTGCGCTAAATTGGGCTATTTAACAGATATTTTAATTATTTGAACACTGTCAATACGAGTATGCAGGGTGCAAATTAACATCAACAGACAAACTATCAGCTTTCCACAAGAGGATCATTCTTTGGAAAACAAGAGTAGAAGAAAATAATCTTAGCATGTGTGTCCAGCAATATCAGCGATTGTGTTTCCTTGATATCACAACATTTATCAATACTGGACAGCAACATATGAAAATATTTTCCTTCTCTGGACGCCTCCTTTTTCAAAAGAATTACCTAATAATTTTGAATGTGTCAGAGGAAGAAGAGCATATATCCTTGTCATGTGACCGCACTTTGAAAATTAAACACTTTGAAACGAGTCTTGACGAATTCTGAATATCTGTCCAAATACAAATATCAAAAAAATCCATAAAAATTTTACTGTGTTTTTCAACTTCATATTTATGTGAAGTAGGGTTTTTCACATTAACCAACATAAAAACTAAAAAAAGAGAAAGATTAACAAATTTGGGGGAATGTCCCAACATACAAGAAATATGTAAAAAACACCAATCACAAGTTCTACATTAAATGTTTTTTTTTTTTTTTTATTAATATTATAATTATATGAATAGATTTTTTTAAATAAATATTAAGGTATAATTATAAATATTTGTTTGAAATTGTAATTTTCCAATTTTATAAAAACACAGCTTACAAACATTTCATTTTAATTTAAGGTAAGTGTTCCGTCAAAAAAAATTTCTTGCGTAAGTGTTCCGTACCTTAGATAAGGTTGGGAACCACTGCTGTAGATGAATACATGAAAGATTCTGCTGCATTATTAAATAGTGTCCTGTAATTATAAGTATTTTATATCTAACTAAAGTAACATATTGTAACTATAATTATGTATCATATTATGTATTTTCTTTGACATATCCTATGTCTGTGTGTACAGATCGACTGGAATAAAATTATTATTATTATTATTATGATAACAACAACCTAATTTTTGTTCATACACTGCATAATATTTTTGGATAAAATGAACACAGTATTTTCGTCAGTTTATCGCTATTATGCAATTATCACTTTAAACATATCGTCACCGAACCTTGAAATAGGCAAAAAACTATTTCACTATTAGTTGTTTCAGGTAAGTAAATAAAATTATTCAATTATTTGTACACATGCAAGCGGATGAAATTGTAGTGTGATTAGACTGAATAGTATTAATGGTTAAATAATTAACACAATATAATGTATTGGGTTGTGTAATAAATTCTCGCGTTTTTTTGTTTATAAGATTTATTGAAGAAAACAATAATTATAGTAACAAATTAATCAATAATATATTCTCCATAATTATTTACAACCTGTTCCCACCTAACGAGCAACTTGTTGATGCCGTCTCGCCAAAAATCTTTTGATTTTGTGTTGAAGAAATTTGTGAGCCAGGTTTTGAGGTCTTCATCGTTACCGAAGGTTACGCCCCTCATTTGGTTCGACATCGAGCGGAAAAGGAAATAATCCGTTGGCGCAAGGTCCGGAGAGTATGGCGGATGCGATAGAATCTCCCATTTGAGATCATTCAGAGCCTCTTTGACGATGTTTGCTGTGTGTGGGCGCGCATTGTCATGAAGAAGGATGACTTGACCACGTCGATTGTCCCTTTTCTGCTGAATTGCTTCGTTCATGCGATGAAGTTGGGCGAGATAGCATGCCTTGTCGACAGTCTTGTTCTTTTCCAGCATTTCCCAGTAGAGCACACCTTCACAATCCCACCAGGCGCAGATCATTGTCTTCTTGGGATGGAGATCTTGCTTAACTCTCGGCCTTGGTGTGTCTCCTGGTGCCGTCCACTCTTTTCTTTGCTTCATATTTACGTAAAGACACCACTTCTCATCCCCGGTGACAATTCTGTATAAAAATCGTTGCTTGTGACCGCGTGTTGCATGATCCTGGGCGAGATTTTGAGCTGCTTTTTCGCGACTTTTTTCCTTGTGGCCATCGCTCAAGTTATGTGGCACCCAATTCCCAAGTTTTGAGTAAAGCACATAGAGTAAAGATGGTAAGCGATGGTCTTAAAGGCACATTCCATCTTTTCGGCCAACTCTCGTATTGTTTGACGACCATCTTCCTTCAAAAACATCTTGAGACGATCTTCGTTGAAGTCGGAAGGTCGGCCGGAGCAAGGTGCGTCACCAAGGTTGAAATTGCCATTTTTTAAACTTGGAAAACTAATTTTGTGCGGTCCTCGGAGCTATAGCATCTACTACATATACGTCACAAATGTCGCGAGCTGATTCCGTAGCTGTTTGACCACGACGAAAGGCAAAATAGAACAGATGCCGAAAATGATTTTTTTTTTTACCTCCTGGAATTTCCATTTCAAAAGCCTCAAATTCAATTAAAATTAATTAATCCCGAAAATTAAAGCAATTTAGTTTGTAGAGCACAAAATACACTTAAGAATGCATATATAAACTTAACCTAACAAAACAAAATTTGCGGGAAAAAGATAAAATACAAAAAACGCGGAGTTTATTACACAACCTAATAAATATGGTTTATTTCTAAGAAGTTGTTACAAGCAGTAGTAAGTTGAACAGAGAGCTTTCTCATTCCCAAATATTCATGCAAAATGTTGAGCACCCGTTCGGTTGAGATGCCCGCAACCTCAGCTATCTCGCGCTTGGTTACTCGTCGATCATCGATTATTATTCCATGGATTTTATCGGCCATTTCAGGCGTGGTGATCTCTTTTGGACGACCTGGACGCTCATCATCAAAAATGCTCTTACGACCGCGTTTAAATTCAATATTTAATTGTTGATATCGGGACTGCAAGTCCCCATAAACATTGTTCAATTCGGTGTTAATCTCATCGTTCGTTTTCTTTTTCAAATACAAGTATACAAGCACTGCACGATATTCGATTTTATTAACTTTTGTAAAAATACAAAAGTTTTTCGCTTTCAATGACTGTCAAACACAAACTAAATAACGCAGCTTACCAGTATCAAAAACAACATTTATTTGATACTGGTGGCGCCATCTTTTGCCTAGACCGATTACTTTTCAACAGCCCCTCGTAAAAACTGAATTCATGATGCTTAAAAAAATTAGTCACATTACTTTTTGAACTCTTTGCTTCACATCTTTTTGCACTTGTGAAAATAAATACACTCTGCATTTCGGGTACACTACAAAATCATCGACATAAAAAACTCATGTTTATATAATTAATAAATATGAAATAACAGGATAACCTAATTATCATTCTAACCCAAGGATAATGTCGACAAAACAATAATTAAAATCAGCCTTCAACAAATGAAAAGAATTTCGGGAATAAACTAATTTTACAATTTCAGTAACATGCATTTAAAAATATTCATATTTCGATAATAATCCTTGATTTTTAATTAGTAAATTGGCAATTATATATCAACTAATTCAATAATTTTGAAATAATGTTGTGTTGTTATTATTCTGTTTATATAACACTAATAATTATGCCTAACTCACGTACCGTGAAATTTCAAAGCCTGTAGTTAAAATCTTCCTGTTTATCTGAAACATTGCTGACGTCATATGATGATAGAATATGCATTCTTAACTAGGGACTAATTGTTAATATTATACTTCTATGTAAACATTTGTGACATTTGTTATAGAATTATCACATAGTTATCTCCCAAGACGGAATTAATTTCTATAATTTATAATTTTTTATTTGTCAAGACTTGATTATAATTAATTATGATAATTATGGTAACATAATAATGTCAATTGGTCACTTATATCGCCACTCATGTGTCTGTAGCAGTGGCGGCGCTAGCAGCGGGTCCGCCCCCTTAAATTTGCTCTGGCCCTCAGTTGCCCCCCCCCACAATTTCTTGGAGAAAAATGTATTTTAGAAGAGAGGATCTTTTTTTAAGTCATCACTTGTATTTTCATGTGTATACGATAAAAAAATCATTTCAAATATTTCCTGACCCCCCAAATTTTACTCAAAAATTTCCTGCCCCCCCCCCCCTAAATTTTAAGAGCTAGCGCCGCCACTGGTCTATCTGTCTGTTATCTATATTTTTGTCTGTATACAGAGTATATTCATTTTTTTTTATCGAGCAAAACTTCTCCCAATAACAGTGTCGCACTGCTATACACATTATTTTATGTCAGCAACAAAGCATAATAATGAACAACTTACAACTAAACCCAAATCCAAATTACAAAAACCTAGTATAACAAAATTTACAAGAGTAATTCAATCAAAGAGTGTTTAAACTTTCTAAAATTAGTCGAAAAAATATCTGGGGTATCAGTAGAATTGGAAATGCTATTAAATTCTAAACACATTCTATTCATAGGGGAATTATAGGCAAAATTAGTTCTATTATAAGGTAACAAAAATGGCTCCTTCATTATTGAGTTAAAACAGGTCTACGAAATGATAACGAATTTATCAATTCAGGGCAATCTACTTGAGAGTGAATTATTTTATGCAAAAATGTTAAATCTAGAAGTATACGTCTATTCTCTAATGATACAAATTTTATATTATTATTAGGAAATTTAAAGTTCAAATATTTGATAAATTTATTTTGTATTCTTTCTATTCGATTAATATAATTCAAATATTGAGGTGACCAACACGTAGTTGCAAACTCTAACTGACTCCTGACTAATGTACGAGGTTTGCTCAAAAAGTATCGCGAATTTTGAATTTCCGCGGGTTACCTATATTCGATTTTCGATTTTTTTATGGCGTTATGTTGGTACTCATGTCTCTCACTTATGCCGACAAGTTCGGCCATTTTGAATGTTCAGATAATTTTTGACAGTTGCTTTGCTTGCACGTGTTTTGGCTCGTCTACGATTTTTATCTATACCAAAAAATTGATCAAAGAATCTGTATCAAATTTTATGTGAAAAACCAAATTAAGTGCGCGGACGCATTCCGAATGTTGACTGTGGCATATGGGGAAGCTACCTTGGACCGAAGCAACGTTTATCGGTGGTACAAAATGTTCTCAGAGGGCCGAGAAGATGTGAACGACGAAGAGCGTGCCGGACGCCCGAGCACGTCAACAACAGACGAAAACATTGATGAAGTGAAGAAAATAGTATTGGCCAATCGTCAAATCACCGTTAGAGAAGTTGCTGAGGACCTAAACATATCGATTGGCTCGTGCCATTCGATTTTTACCAATGATTTGGGCATCAGACGGGTCGCCCGCGAAATTCGTACCAAAATTGCTCAATTTAGACCAAAAACAGCATCGAAAAACAACACACTAATAATGCCGCAACCACCGTATTCCCCAGATCTGGTCCCCTGTGACTTTTTCTTGTTCCCGAAACTGAAGAGGCCCATGAAAGGACGACGCTACGCTACGAGTGAGGAGATAAAGACGGCATCGAAGGAGGAGCTGAACAAGATCACATAATGTGATTTTTTTTAGTGCTTCGAGGATTGGAAAAAACGTTGGCACAAGTGTATAATATCTGGTGGGGATTACTTTGAAGGGGACAAAATAGATATTCATGAATAAATAAATAATTTTTTAAAAAACACAAAATTCGCGTAACATTTTGCACAGACCTCGTATAATACAATGATAATAGCGGCGACATATTTCTAAAAGGCACAGTCATTCGTCTTCCAAAACCCAACATACGATAAGACTTTTTAATTATCTCATTAACATGAACATCGAAAATAAGTTTACAGTCAAGAGTGAGTCTAAGATCTTTTACGTTTAAGATCTTACAAAATGTAGTTATTTACTTTGTAATATTTACTATTTTAAAACATTTCTATTTCTAGTGAAAGATATTTTTGAACATTTTAATAAATTCAGTATTAATTTATTATCACAACAATAATCATACAATCTGCTTAAGTCATCCTGCATATTTAAACATTCCTGTACATTTGTAACTTTAGAAAATAATTTAAAGGCATCTGCAAACATTTAGAATTCACAAAAAAATTGTTAATATCATGTTCAAATATATTAAACAGCAATGGGCCTAAATAAGAGCCCTGTGGCACGCCTGATTTAACAATAACACGTCTAGAAGTAAAACCATTCATGACCACACACTGTTCCCGATGAGACAAATATGATTTGAACAAATTCAAGAGGTTTCCATGTTGTGGACACATTTGCTACGTTGTCATTGTCGTTTTGTGACAGTGTCTTTTAAATTTGGTAATGAAACAATGGTTAGCAATGAATTTCATTTATTTCTATAAATTTCATCGTTTTTATGTCACACTGATGACTAAGCGGTTTTCATACCTATGGCCGGTGGTTTAGAAACGGAGCCTATCGCCTATCTAAGCGTTGGAATCCTATTATTATCATTCTTCTTCTTCTTCTGTGTTCTTACGGATTCTCCATTCACCATTAATTTGAATGAGACCAAAGATTCTGCGTAATATTTTATTTTCGAAAACTATGATGTGTTGTCGATATCACTTTGTTAAGTTCCATGTTTCGGAGCCATACATAAGTACTGGACGTACTATAACTTATAATCTGATCTTGGTGTTCCTAGACAAATGTTTTTAAGAGGGGACTAAGTGCAAAATACGATGCATTAGCAGCTTTAATTCTATTCGTAATTTCCTGCTGTATCATATTCACCTGATTTATCATGATGCCCAAGTATTTAAAACTAGAAACTCTCTCAAAGTGTTGTCATTAATTTTTAAGTCGTTCGTATTTCATGACTGCGTCTACTAACAATAAGATACTTGGTTTTTTCATTACTGATGATGAGTCCTACTTTACGAGCTTCGACATCAAAAAGATTAGTAAGGAGTATTATATCTTCAACCTTATTTGAAATAATATCCAGGTCATCTGCATACCCTAAAATCTTGTGGTACCCATTGAGCTGTAGACCACGGTGGTTGGTATCTTGTGCTTTTCGTAACACCATCTCCAGCACAAGGTTAAACAGCAAAGGTAAGGTGGCGTCTCCTTGTTTGACTCCAGTATGAATTTCAAAAGGCTATGACAAAAGGTTTCCAACTTTCACTCTGCTTATGGATCCCAACACACACACACACACCATAGTCATCTTGATAATTTACTAGGGATGCCTAATTCATCCATTATAATTATTATTATTTATTTATTTTACATAAGCCATTATGTACGAGTCAAACACAGTATTTTACCTACTATATCAAATTTTCCGAATAGCATTATAAAAATAGTTAAAAGTAGCATTATAATTTAATTTAAAAACACAAAAATTTTAATCGTCAATTGTAAAACTTCAGAACTGACGTCATCAAGATGACGTCATAAAAACTCCACCAATAGCATAAAAACGCACCTACGTCAACCGCCCTGTGCAAACTAACTCGCTCTAGAATCGAAACCAAATCATGAAGATTCAAACCGTGGAAATACATACAAACTTACACCAACACCTGCAGCATTTCGGCGCGATTCTAGCAAAGAGCGGACCCACGAATACCTGAACACGAACCATTAACAAAATCTTTATAAAACAACAAACAAACGTTCGTTTTCCAAACCTCATCAAATACTTCTTTAGACAGACCATTTTGATGAGTGTATTTCGAAAGATAGGAAATAATCTGTAATTTATTGCTGATTTTGTTTTTACGCTAAATAATTTAATAAAATAAAATCTGGACATAGAACTTTGAAAAATGATTTTCATTCATAATAAATAATATTAACATTAAACGGCAATGAAGCTTGAATAGAGACACCTGTTGCGCGTTCAATTGCTTTGTGGATTACAGCTACGAAAACTTCGACAGTAAAATTCAGGAAACCAGAAATTTTAACTATTCAAAACGTTCATAATATTTCAACAATTTCCACAGTTATTTTTCTTATTTTACCTCAATTCAAATATTTCCTTTAAGACCTTACAATATAGTTCCAGAGTTGATAATAAATTAACAGAAATTTATTTCAAATTAAAATAGACCTCTGCAGCAGATATATATAGATTATCAACGAATTTTCATGACTATCTCCGGTATATTATCAACGATTATCCCGAAAATAAGAGGGGCAAACATGTAAACGTAGACGAAAATTTCCCAAAAAATGTTTATAACATTATCATAATTATGTATCCAAGTAACAACAAGTTTTATTAATAGATACTATGTAGGGCTCTAGGAAATTTTGAAATACGGGTGTTTGGAAAACCGACACAGCCATCCTATGGCTTGCCTACGCATTTTACAGCAAGCTATGTTATTCTTTTGTTTAATATTGTTTAATGTTGTCATGTAGTATTGCTCAATAAATATATTTGACAGATGTGCTGTTCTGGCAATTTTTAAGTTTATATAGTGTTTACCGGGTCCTGGCACCCATATTCGTGTTTTTTATTCATCTAATAAAAGGTCACAGCACCGCATATAATCTCCGGTCTTCGGAGTTCATTTTAAAAAGGTCCTAGCATCTCAGCATTTCTTCGCTCTTCACTTCGGCCTCAATAAAGATAAGTATTAGCTATAAGTCTCCCTGCAGCATCTAATCCTTATTCTTTTAGAAGTGCTGAACAGCTGTCACGTCTCCACGTGACATTTATTGCCAGGCAGACATCATACAACAAATCGGAACATCCTAGTAGTTTCTGCAGCGCACCAAGATCAACCACCAGCACCGATCCTTCCATCCATCCAGTCCATTTGCTCGGTGCCCGGCGATCATCCAAAAGGGCACTGGTCCTTTGAGTTGGCCGGTCGAACAATTAGCCGGTACGGGCGCACCATTTAGCCACGCGAGCCATACCACTCGCCGTCCCCACAATGGGCTTACTTTTTAAACTTTTTCAAAGTACTTCCCATCTCGTTCAATACACTTCCTTATACGTATAAACCCCGTGTTAAAAATGTCTTTCCACTTTTCAGTTGGTACTGCATAGGTTTGGTCTCAGGCTGCTAGAAGCTCATCATCGCTCTTAAAATGGCGGCTTTTAAGTTTAACCTTAGGGTGACCATTCGTCCCGCATTTTGATTGGGTGTCCCGCATTGTAACTTGTATTTGAGGACCTTTTTTTTTGCTCTTCACTTATATTTGGGAAGTGACCATTTTTTGCTCCGTCCCGCATTGCCTTCTTAAGAAAATGGTCATCCTACTTAACCTTGATAAAAGGAAAGAATCCAAAATCACAAGGAGTAAGTTCTGGACTATACGGAGGCTGTTCTAATACTTGTAGTCCAGAATTATTTAAAAATTCTTTAGTTAGTTGAGCTCGATGCGCTGGTACATTATCTTCACACAAGCGCCAAGTGTCAAGATGTGAATGTGGCCGTAAGTTTTGAAGAGACGGAATCAACTGAGGCAAACAACTCAACGTACCACTTGGCCGTAACTGTTTTTTACTCATCTAGAACAATTCTCGTAATAATCCCTCGCTTACCGAAAAATACGACAATCATTTTCTTTTTCATAGATCATGATTGTTTTACCACATTTGGAGTTTATTCGTCTTCAAAGAGCCATATATTGTTTCTTGACTTTGATGGCACATCTAATAATAAAGCCATGTTTTGTCCCCTGTCACACGTATTTCAGTGTCCCATTTCAATTTTTTTAAAACATTTTTCGACATTGTTCAACTTTTATTGATGTTTGTGAATGAGTCAGGTTGTGGGGTACAAACTTTCCTAACTTCCAGATGGTCGCGAAGAATTGAACGGAGAGCTGGTGCACTCATGCACAAAGACTCCTCTCTCTGTCTGTATGTAATGCGCCTATTTTCATCTAGCAGTTTTTTAACCGCAGCAATATTTACAGGAGTAATTGTTCCACGGGGCATTCCTGGACGAGGATCATCATCTAGGTTAAACATTTTTCTTTGAAATTGTTTATACCAACACAACACTGTGCTCCGTCGTGGATAATTCTCAGAAAAAATAGTAAACATTTCGGAAATACACTATTTCGCAGATAAACCACGTTTGAAATTGTACAAAAATATTGCACGATGATTTCGTCGCGTTAACTCACTCATATTGACACTGCAAACAATTGACTGACTACATAAAATTTATTTATTATGTTTTGAATGGTCTATTAAATAATAATAATTGTTTATTGACAAAATTACAATAATATGTTTTAAGTCAGTCAGAACAATCGTAAATATAATATTCAATAAAAGGTACAGGAAACAATACGGCAAACAATAATTACAAATTATTTTATTATTTATTTATTTATTTTACATCGGCCTATTTCTGCCCCGTGGCTAATCCCCAATGCCAGGGGGCGAGCTCCTACACCTGGATGAGGGGTGAATAATTGTGAAATGGGAGTAATGTAAACATATTATTCTCGTCCGAATAACTCCAACGGAGGAGAATCACCAACGGAGGAGAATCGAACCACCGACCGCCCAGTCCAGACTGTTTCCACCAGTCAAAACTGCACGACTTAATGCGCTCGGCCACTCCGTTGGCTAATAATTACATATGCAATACGAAAGCATTTAGGTTGGTAGTAATTGTGTACCTAGAGAATGAATATACATATATATATATATATATATATATATATATATATATATATATATATAATTAGATTAAATAATGCAAAATAGCATCAACTACAATTTTAAAGGCAATAAAAATTATTCAGAATTTATGTTGTAAAAATTCATTTATAGAATAAAAAGCATGGTTGATAAGGAAAATTTTGATGGTATTTTTAAAAGAGTTAAAACTATTTGATTTGAAGGAGTCTGGTAATATGTTAATAAATTTATAAGAATAATAGTTGGTGCTATTTTTAGATTTAAAAATTGTGGATAAATCTTATTTTTATTCCTTGTGTTATAATTATGAATTTGTTCAAAACTATCATATTCGCTTAAGTGTTTATAAGCTAAAAAGAGGCAGTAATATATATAAAGTGAGGGTAAAGTCATGATTTTTAATTTAGTATAGTACAATTTGCAGTCCGCCCTATAACACGAACCATCAATGATTCTGAGCGCTCTGCGTTGCAAGGAGAAAATTCTTTCTGCAGCGGGCAAATAGCCCCATGCTAATAGTGCATAAGGGATCTGAGATTAGAAAAGTGAGAAATAAACTATCCGCATAACATGCCTTTGATGGAAAACTCTAATGATACAAAAATAAACTTGCTTTGTTTATTTATACAGCCGTATCTCACAACTTTCTTAGCTCCCTACGTATATCTTCATTTCTTAATTTCAGATCTCAATTCTATTTAAACTACCAATAACTTATTTAAACTACTAGTACCAACTTACGTCCGTAGTTTTTATCTTCGTTTGTAATATTTGACTATGTACACCGGTGTATTCACTCCTATATTCTTGTAGGAATCATGATAAACACATAAAGGAAAATAATACACTAATAAATAAACTGAAAAGAAATATTGCAGAGATTAAGTTAGTAATTAAAAATATCAGCATTTAAAAATAGCTGCGATAAGTAATAAATGTACGTAATAAATAAAATAAAAAACAATAAAACCGCTAATGGAGTTCATGACCTCGAAGTATTCTGTAGCTCTACTTTAAAACTCAACCACATCCTTCGTTCATTCACGCCTAAAAAACAAAACAATCTCCATTCATCCTTTCCTATCACACTGTCATGTCATACTCAATATCACAGTCCAGCTTACTAGTCTAGAGGTAGGGGGGCAATGAGATCTACAGTGGGGGGACAAGGGGGGACATGGAGCTTTCATGTTAACATTCATGTGCCCCCTCAACTCAGTGAACGAGTTGACATCAGCAGGACGACATGGATTATCAGACTCTTATTGAAGGTAATACCATTTGTCACGTGATTGCAAATGCACCTGATGTGCCGCGAAAACGTCTGAAGTGCTGTGTTTGTGGATGTGTTATATTGTGTCTGTGATGTGTTGTGTTTCCAGTTGCTTTATTAAATCGCAATTTGGGATCTGTACTAGGCTGAGCTATGCGGTATTGTAAACTACACCTTACCACTAAATCATTTAATATAAATAACTTCTCCGACGACTAGATCGTTCTTAAATGTACCAACCCACGATATAAATACTTATTACCTTACTAATACTCAATATTTGTTAGTTAAGTAGTTTTTCTAGTTGCTTTAAGTACGCTGTAAGCTCAGACGAGCTTACAAATCTTATCTATCTAAATCGAAAGTACGAAATGAAGATGAGACAAATTAAAAAATTGCTTTTATATTGTTATTTAAGTTACATTGTGAATCATGATAGTCGACTTAACCTTTCGACGGACTCATGTGCCAATGTGTGCTATTGCTAACCAACAATTTCAACAATGGGATGATTCTGCGCTACTACTATGTAGTAGAAACGTGCAGTAGTAGTCAAAGTATAGGGTAGAAAATTATTAAGTGAAATATATCTTTATTTAAATTAAACAAGTTGTTTGAAATAATGTGTATAGTATTTTTTCTTTTTGTAAAACTTTTCTAAATGTGGTAACTTTGGTGATTTTTGTGTTGTAATTGGACTTTTTGATGAGTTCACATGGTTCCATGTCAATTCGTAGATCTGTGTTTTAAATGTTTGGTTAGGTTTCATTATATTAAGATTACATGCAACATTACAAATGTCAGATTATCATTAATGTATATGTTTGATAAATTATGTCCGTAGGTAATATAATTAATGAGTTAATAAGAATCGGACTAATGAAAAAAATAAATAAAAGAAGTTTATTTAACTAAACTTACGTTTCGATTTTCTTAAAATCTTCATCAGAGAATATGACAATCATTTTCTTTGATCTTGATTGTTTTACCGCAGTTGGAGTTTATTCGTCTTCAAAGAACCATCCATATCTTGTTTCTGACTTTGATGGAACACCATAATAACAAAACCATGTTTCCTCCCCTGTCACAATGGAGTTCGCATATTTAGAGTGTCCCATTTCAAATTTGGTGACTTTTTTTCAAATTTATTATCATTAATGTCAAATATTTTGAATGGTACCATTTTTACCACCCTAAGATGATATAAATATACAACGTAAAATACGTTTTTTCGCTCTTAGTTATGTATTACTAAATGAAATATACTATAGTCTTGTTTTTTTTTTTTTTTTTGTTATTTAAGTTGGATTAGATTTTGAAAACTAGTAACAATTAACGTTTAAATGAGAATTTTGATCATTTTGTTTAGCAAAAGCCTATTTCGATCGTTACAAAGTGAGCTGGTGAAAATTTAATAAAATTAAAATTCCATTTAGTTCCTCTTAAACGTTTGAAATAGCTTATATTAATTACATAGATCTGCAATGATTTATGCGGATTATTTGTTGTATACTGATTGTAAAAATAAGTATTATCTGTCTCATTTTGTAATACGGAACTAACAGGAAAAGTTCATTTTTAGGGTTTTGTAGGTATGACCAAAAAAACCTTATACCGTCATTTTGTCGTCTGTCTGTCTGTCTGTCTGTCTGTCTGTTCGGTAAAAATTGTAGCCAAACGGCTAAACCTAGAGAGTTGAAATTTGGCATGCTTATACAACTCTTTGACCCGCACATAGGAAAAATACTAAAACATCTAAAAAACATACCCCCCTAAAAATATAAACAAATATGTGGTCATCGAAAACAAAAATATTTTTTTAAATTATGAGTAGGGTATCAAATGAAAGCCCTTAGTACGTGGATTAACGATCAAATTTTTATTTTTAAAAAATAAATTATTTTGATGCGATTTTTGCCAAAATTGTGCAAAAAAAATTTTGTCCCACACCCTGTAGCCCAGATGGTTTAAACTAAAAATCTAAAAAAATTCTAAGTAATGTATATTGGTGTGAACTGAAATAGTACAACAGGAATTTTTGATCAGATTATGTTTTCGGAAAATAACGCATTTTTTGTGGTTTTTGGTTCACAAAATACAAAAGTTATACCAATGTAAGACACTCACATACGGCGTACGATGGCGTTATTGGTTAGAGCACTGGTGTCGTAAGCTAAAACTCGCTGGTAAACGAAGGGTTTCGAGTTCGAGTATTGAGTGAATTTTATTTTTTCTGTTTTTTTTTTGCATTTTTATTATGTTGAAATTATTTTGTCAAAATTCTAGTTATATTTTGACAAATGTTGTATTTAATTTTTAAGAGCGTAAATTTAATAATTATCTTATTATATGATTAACAGACGATAAATTATTTTAAAAATATGTTCATTTTGCCGTGATTACTACAAAGTAAAATTTGTCCTACACACTCAGCATACCGCCTTCACTTATTATATACCTGCGAAACCCTGAAATGTGTGAATATTCACACTTCACATCAATTTTTTATGTTGTGTATTGACAATACATTTATAATATTATCATAGTATTGGTTCACACGGATATGCCAAAGTCTGCTTACACCACAACAGTCACCAAAGTAACCAGATCTAGTTTCGTATTACAAATTGAGACAGATTATATTGTTTGTGACACGTATAATTCTTTCTCTATGCATATTTCAATATTACGAATGAAAAACGAAAATTATTGTTATTGTTGTCACTTTTGTAAGGACAAACCAGATATAGTTATTTTGGTTACTTTTATATTGCATTACTGAGTTTAAATGTCATTTAAAAATTCACTTACACTGTAAAACAGACTGCAGATTTTTTGGTTATGATCCTTATAATTAAGATAACCTTTGTCAATATGACATATGTTAAATCGTCCCGTCCTACGGAGATCGTGTTAACTCAATATTTTAATTTTTTGAATTATGTAAATTAAATATTAGAATATCGTCTAATCTTTTCGTGGAAATATATATCACAAAACTGTACGTTATGCTACCAAAATTATAGTTTTTTGAGAAACGATTTTTTTCATGGATTACACGATATTTTAATATTTTACTTACATAATTATAACAATGAAAATATTGAGTTACGACGTTCTTCGTAAAGGCCTTATCACACTAGAGTTATTATTCAAGTCTAAACTTGGAAAATTGAAGCATTCGCATCGAAGTCTTGTGTGTGTGATAGCATGACAAAAAACCTAGGTCTTTATGTCTGAGCAAATACATCGAGATATATTTTCCCTGTCTCTAGAAGACAGACGAAATCCAAATCATAAAATGCGCGTGCGCAGCCTCTCCCTCTCAGTCAGATCAAGTGAGATGGGTGTATTGTTAACGTTATGTACGCAGACGCAAGTTACTTTTCCCTGTTTCACGTTTGATAGCTGAAGACTTGAAGGAAAAAGACGTACAAAATAAAACTTGGATAGCGTTCTAGTGTGATACGCCCTTAAGATGGTTCGAAATGTTATGACTTATTAAATGACATTTTTAATTATTTTTTATATTACCAGCATGACCAAATTTCCTCTTAGTTTGTTTTTACAATATTAGAAACAGTAAGTCATTATCCTGTTATCAACAAGTTTGTGGGAAACTATGAACATCGAAATAATGTAGATATCGTCAATGCTTGAAAATTTTAAGCAGTTTGGTTATAACGTCAGCTTTATTTTATTCACTTAATCAAGAACTTGGTTAAAGATTTTAACAAGACATTAAAGAGACGGAAACGAGAAACCAAGTGAGACCATTGATACCAGTTTTTATCAAATTAAGGATACTGTTGGATGTTTTTTTGAATATGTTTTTCGAAAGTAATCTAAATGATCGCAATAATTCTCTGCTGTTATTTTATAGCCTGGTTTGTATATTTTGAACACCTCTCGAAAAACTCACTTGCATACTACCATTTTCGATTGCAAAAGTGTCATTTGCGCGATAAATAGATGAAGCATCCATTAGAAGGCGATTTTTTCGAAATCAGTTTTTTAGGGATTTGTAGGTATGACGACCAAAAAAGCCTTATAAAGACGACACTCATGTGTCTGTCTGTACGATAGAAATTGTAGCCAAACGGCTTAACATGAAAGTTGAAATTTTGGAAAATACACATATAGCAAAATACTGAGAGTTCAAAAAAACACATCCCGAGATAAATATAAATAATTATGTATTTAAAAAGAAAAAAAAAATCTTTTTTAAAATTTTGAGTGGCATACCAAATGAATCCTTTTAATGCGTGGACCAACAAGCAAATTTTTATTTTTGAGAAATCATTTTTTTTTACCAAATATTTGCTAAAAATATTTCAAAATTGTTTTGTCCCCCACCTTATCTCTCAGAGGGGTTGATCTAAAAATCTGAAAAAAATCTTCATAATGAACATTGATGGGAATCGAAATAGTTCAACAGGAATTTTTGATCAGATCGGTTTTTCGAAAAATGTCGATTTTTTTGAGTTATACAGAGCGATCAAGAAATCTTGTCCGTTATGCAATAGTTGACAGAAACGTTTAGATATCAAACTTATTTCCAAGGACATGTACACATAGGCATACATTCTATTTTTATTACCTTATATGAATGGATTATTAAATGAACACTATTTTTCTATACACGCCAATGAGTTGACAACAGGTATGAAGTTAGGAACACATATTTTCGTTGATTCTCGGGTGAGTTCGGGTGAACGAAGTAATCTGATTGGTACTTTATTAAATTGAGATTTTTAGCTGTGGATTAGAATACAGTTTTCATATTTTTAAACTCATTGTTTACTGTTATGTAACTCACAAGAAATTTTGATCGCACAGTAGATATATTTTTTTAAAATGTATTTGCCATATCAAAAGAAAGCTCTTAAGACATTGATTAAGAAACAAAAGGTAGTTTTTTTAAATTGGTTTCTTTAAACACGATTTCAGCCAAAAATGTGCAATAAAAGTTCTTATCCCGCCCCCTTTTACATACAGAAGTTAAACTAAAAATTATAGGTAATGTACATTGATCTGAGCCAGAAACGTACGAGAGGAATTTTTGATTGCGTTTTTGAAAAATATTGTAGTTTTTGTGTTTTTGACAAAATTATACTAATAAAAACCCTGAAATGTGTAAAAAGTCACACTTCACATCAATAAGAAAAAGCTCTTAAAACATAGATTAAGGAACGAAATTTACTTTTTTTTTAATTCGTTTTTTAACACGATTTTAGTCAAAAATGTGTCTAAAAAGATCTTGTCCCGCCCCCTTTTACCCAAGGGGGTTAAACTAAATATCTGAAAAAATTATAAGTAATGTGCATTGATCTGAGCCGAAATCGTATGAGAATCGTCATGATTTAAATATATATATTTAAATCATGGCTAAATAATAGCTAATTTACATTTTCCTATGACATGATATTCGCAAATTATTTAAATTTAATTTAAAGAAATTAAATGGAAACTCTAAGTACCTACTCAAATATCGAATAAAAATGATTTTCAAAAATCTGTTGATTTTGATGTGACTATAGAAAAAAACGTGTCTTAGACTGTCTGTCACTTGTGATTTTTTTTCAAATCTATGTTTAAATTTAATCATTTTCAAACTAAGTACATATATAAAGTATGTTTTGAAGAAGATACAGAAAAAATTTAAAGGCAAAATATGGCGAAATGAGCCAGCTGTGGCCAGCTGTTACCTCGGCAAACTCATAAACTAACAAAATCTTTTTGGATTTTTGATTTCAGATGATCCAGTGACGAGTTATGCTGGTCACCGCAAAATCTATTTTTTTTTCCCCGGAGTTTGAGAAGATTTGCCACAGCTGGTTCATTTCGCCATATTTTGCCTTTAAAATTCTTTTGTATCTTCTTCAAAACATACTTTATATATGTACTTAGTTTGAAAATGAATAAATTTAACCATAGATTTGAAAAAAATTAACAAAAATATGCTTAAAATGTTGTTATCAGACCCTATCCCCCCCCCCTTAATTAAACTTCTTGACTTCTTACACTTAATTAAATATCTACTAAACCCTGAAATGTGTGAAAATTCACACTTCACATAATTTTTTTCTAAATTAAAGTATTCTAAATTTTCAACAATTTTTTAATATACAATTTATATTTTATACAATTTTTGTTTTTATAATAATTATATTATAAAAACAAAAAAAAATTCCTGTACACCTATTATTGCTATTAATTAATAGCAAAACCGGATCATTTCTTTTTATATCACAATAAAAAACTAATAAATAACCATCAACAATAAATAATAAAAATTTATGAGCAATTTTTAAACGAGAATGATTTAATTTTAATTTAAAGATGGGATCATTTATCTTTGATGCATGTTGATGCGTCAATCAAGCGATAAATTAGAGAATGTATTTCAATAATTGTATTAAGTTGGCCAGCAACAGGCCACATTATGTTACTAAACTCATTGTCCAATGCAAATTGCTGTTCCGGAATCCATCTTAAGAATAAGAGAAGAAATCCAGTAAAAATCAATGTTCCTAAACTTAATTTCCTGTAAAATAGGATCTGTTAAAATTATGTAAAAGCGTGATATAGATTTAATAAACCGTGAAACATATCATAAAACAGGTTGTATTCGTTGTGAGTAGACTTACCATAATATTTTTCTCTCAAACCGGAATAATTTTGAGTTTTTGCTAAAAACAGAAAGTATCGCCTTCTACGCTAGTACTTAATTGAACATAACTTATTATCAAAAAAAAATGATGTGAAGTGTGAATATTCACACATTTCAGGGTTTCGCAGGTATATAATAAGTGAAGGCGGTATGCTGAGTGTGTAGGACAAATTTTACTTTGTAGTAATCACGGCAAAATGAACGATATTTTTAAAATAATTTATCGTCTGTTAATCATATAATAAGATAATTATTAAATTTACGGTCTTAAAAATTAAATACAACATTTGTCAAAATATAACTAGAATTTTGACAAAATAATTTCAACATAATAAAAATGCAAAAAAAAACAGAAAAAATAAAATTCACTCCGTACTCGAACTCGAAACCCTTCGTTTACCAGCGAGTTTTAGCTTACGACACCAGTACTCTGACCAATAACGCTATCGTATGCCTTTTTTTGCACAATTTTGGCAAAAATCGCATCAAAATAATTTATTTTGCAAAAATAAAAATTTGATCGTTAATCCACGTACTAAGGGCTTTCCTTTGATACCCTACTCATAATTTTAAAAAAATATTTTGTTTTCGATGAGCACATATTTGTTTATATTTTTAGGGGGGTATGTTTTTTAGATGTTTTAGTATTTTTCCTATGTGCGGGTCAAAGAGTTGTATAAGCATGCCAAATTTCAACTCTCTAGGTTTAGCCGTTTGGCTACGATTTTTACCGAACAGACAGACAGACAGACAGACAGACGACAAAATGACGGTATAAGGGTTTTTTGGTCATACCTACAAAACCCTAAAAATTATTAATATTTATCACTACCGTGAAATTTCTTTGAAAAATCGTTGTTAATTATAGACTAATCCAAACTTTTAGGCGGAACTAAATGGAAATTTCGTTCTTTAGGGTGTCACGAAAAAGGACCCTGCTTGGGTTATTTCATGTTTCACGTTTGGTATGTGAAAATTAAAAATTCCAACAGTGAAATCATGGAAACGAATAACAATATGTCAAAAATTTGAATACATTTTTCTATATTTTGAAGACAAAAAAATAAATAAATGGGAAATTTTTATTAAGAATGACAAAAAATTCAAATGCAAAGAAAAGGACGTTTTATAATGACAATCAATTTAAGCTAGAATTTGTAATGTGAGTATGATTTACAAAGCTTAAACAAAATGACTAAAAGTCTGAATTAATAGTTAAAAATTACTAGATTTTGAAATCTAGTTCCGCCTAAACGTTTGGAATAGTCTATAGTTGTCTAATCGTCATTTTCCGAGGCTGCACTTTTTGTACTGCGTGTATATTTTACACTTTTTAATTTTTACGAAATATCCGGGACAAAATGACAAACTGGCCGGGACGCCGGGACCATACCTTCATACCGGGACAATCCCGGTCAAACCGGGACGTATGGTAAGCCTAGTTATGAGGCTCTTAAGTGTATTATTTTTTATCCTAACAGTATATTCAATTTATCGATAGTAATAACGAACTGGTCTAAGATGGGTAGCGTTTGCGACTCTTAAATTGGCAAAGTCGCATAAGTATGGACATCTCGTTGATTCCTAGGGCGGCTTAAGAACGGTCTCACACTGGAACCGACTACGTACGACTGACGACTATGGACGACTTGAGCTCTCACATTGGAGCATACTTGACGGAGTCGCTACAGGTGGTTGTTGTGTTGTGGTTACTATGAATTTTGATTCAGTTTTTTCGTATTTGTAGGTTATATTCGTATTCGACTAATTTGAACAGATGAAAGGGTTGTTTTACCTAGTTGAAAGTAGTAGTTTGTTAATAAGGCGAAGAAGAAGACGTTTAAGAAGAACGGAATGGGTTAGCCAGATATTCCTGAAAAAAGACGAGCATGGCGAGTTTCACCATTTAATGGACGATTTGAAGCAAGATCCCGATAAATTCTTTGACTACTTCCATATGAGTTTGGACACGTTCAACTACATTCTGAAAAATGTTAAATATGAACTGATGAAACACATCTCTGGAATGGTAATCTTTAATTTTCTTGTTCCACAAACACTCTCTTTCTTGAATTAAAAGAATTATTTTTTCCGTGTCCGTGATAACTCACATAAAATCAGAAAAACTGCACAAAGTCATGCGTCGTACGCATAAAAATCCGAACCTGCTGGTATCGAGACGCAGGTCTAAAATAAACGCACGTAGTCGTACGACTAAGTCGCTTCCAGTGTGGGAGCGCTGGTTACATTCCCAAGGTCGGGAAAGTTCTTGTGTAGTCGTGTGACTACGTACGATCGAGAATCACACGTAGTCGGTTCCAGTGTGAGACATGCCTAAAATGACATGTTTCTAAAAGTAGAGTTCAGTTCATCAATCTATTAGCTACGTTTTGTTGAACTAAAGAGTTTTTATGACAACAGACCGCGCTGTATACCCGTTGCAAACCGACTGATGGCGGTATGGACCAAAGAAAGCCGTGCCTACGCTCATAATGTGGACATACCAACTATGCCAAGCGGCTTACAAATACAAGGTGTCTCAAAAGAAATTTTATATTGATTTAGCTTACTGCGTGAACGCAACGTATCCGAGGGGCGCGGGGGTTATGTCAATCGGTAGCCTGGCTCTTGGGAATTCAGTCGCTATGGAGCGTTTCTCGGGAGCAGACCGCGCGTTATGCGTGCGAGAGTTTTACAAAAACGGTGATTCGGCGACTGTAGCACGTAGAAAATTCTGCAGTATTCGAGGTTTTCGCCACTTAAATGATGCGCCAAGCATTCCTCTCATTCGACATTGGGTTAAAAAGTTTGAAGAGACTGGTACAACGCTGGATAAATCAAAAGCCGGGCGACCAAGAACGGTAGAAAACGTGGAGAATATTAATCAGTCTGTTCGTGACGACCCGAGCCTTTCAATTCGGAAGCGCGCAAGTGCTTTAAATGTGCATAGATCATCATTACATCGCATTATGCACAAAGACCTAAAGCTGCACCCCTACAAAATTCAATTGGTGCAAGAATTAAAGCCCCAAGATGCCAGTCAGAATCTTAATTTCGTAAATCAGGTGATTGACATAAATTGGCCTCCACGCAGTCCAGATTTAACCCCTATGGACTTTTTCCTATGGGGTTATCTTAAATCTAAAGTTTACGCCAATAAACCGACTTCACTGGCGCATTTGAAAGAAAATATCCGTCACGAAATGGCAGCCATCCCTGAGTCCACCTGCCGAGACGTCATAAGTAATTTTACTGTTCGATTAAATGAGTGCCGAGAACGCGAGGGTCTACATTTAGACGATATTATTTTTAAGAAATAAATCCCCAAAAAGTGTATTTTAATAATTAATAAACATTTTTTCTATATACGGCTTACTTTTTTTTTTAATCGATCCTCTAAATATAAAATTTCTTTTGAGACACCTTGTACAACTTGGTTTTACAAAACGTATTTCATAAGTTATGCTGATAGGCTCTACGTTCCAATTCTGGACGTACCTGCCAACAAGCAAAAAGGCTTTGCCTGTAGATAGAGAGTAATAGTATTAATAGATCACCATTAGATGGATAAATGATTTTAAGACATCTTGGCCAGACATACACGAGTGGAGATTTGCCGGATTAGATCCGCGAGGGACCGAGTCCGCAAAAAAGAAAGCAGCAATCCAGTACGCTCCGTGTAAATTACAGTAGTCTAGACCAGCGATTCTTAAATTGGGGTCCGCGTAGACATTACCGAGGGTCCGCGAAACAATTTTGACATTAAGTTTACTTCCCCCAACTTTTCGCTTTTATTCAAATAACTTATTTGATAAAAATCCTACATGGTCAAGACTTTTTGTATTTGTTGTTACCTAACTAGTTATTGTCATAACTAAACAATAAATAGTAAAAATTTAATTTTTTTTATTCAACTGCAAATTATTTACAGAAAACATATTATAATAAGATCTATTTTGACCAATATTTGACCAAGAAATGTTTGTATGAGTTTAACAAATTATAATTTGTAACTTTTTTAATTCTTTTTACTACTATTTTACTTCATTTTATGTTTTTTATTCTATATGCTAATAAAAATGTTCATCTCTATAAATGTGCAAGACCATTTATTAAAATGACCATCGATAAATTTTTACCAATATGTATTATAAAGTAGTGCCTATTATGTGATTATTGAGCCAGAAATTAAGTCTCAAGAACAACGTAAAATTCCTAGGGTTGGGAAGGGGTCGGCAAAAAAAATTTTGTTCAAGAGGGGGACCTCGGACTACATAAGTTTAAGAAACCCTGGTCTAGACTGACTAATTTGGCGCCAATGCTTCCACCAGCAGTGCTATGATTTTGTTACCCTAAAATATTGAATTATTTTGATATTTTTGCGACATGTTTTTTATGCGCGAAACTGGAGAAGCAAAAGTATAATTACTTTTATTATCTACAAAATTTACAAAGGTAATCTAAAAAGGTTGGAAACCTCTGCTTTATATTTAAAAACCCATGGTTATTTAGTCTATTATATTATTTATTTTATTATTAAATGAAATAATTTGTTAATATACGAATTAAGTATGGTTATGTTGTTTATCGATAGTAAATATTTAATTCTAAGAAGATATAAATTTAAAAAAATATATTTATTTATAAATAAGACGATATCATTCTAAATTTATCACATCCACATTTAAAACAGTAAAAAAAAAGCAAAAAGTGAAAAATTTGTATGATGTAATTTGAAAATCAAAGAGTGTAATTACTCTACAAGTTACACGTGCCTTTTAAATATGTTCAGGAAATATCAAATGACAAGCTTCGGTGCGTTTGGTTATTGCTGTTTCAACGTGGAGTGCATACATATTTTCTTTTTATTGACCGAAAACATAGATACTACCAATATAACCTTGACAATCTGACAGCATTATATATCAAGTTTAATCTTATAAACATTTGGTAATTAATGGCAAATAAAAAATAAATAAAACTAATCTAAATAAAAAAGGTGAGAAGTTTATACTTTTTGGACTTTAACTAAATATTGTTTAAGCCTGTTTTTGTCTGTTTTGTTAATTGTTATCATGACGAAATTTTTACTCTCTAGGGAGTAATAGTGCCACTTTATTTCCTTTTTTGAGGCAGTAAGATAAATCATTATATGTATGCAGGTCAAACAAAAAATTTATTATAATCAGAGAGTCGAACCGGAACCGAACCCAAAACCGAAATGAACCGTAATTTTCAACAGAACCGGAACAATATACCGGATTTCATTTGCCCTGCTGATTGGCTGTCTAGCAGTTCTACCCCCTGAACTACAAATTGTGGTCCGTGCTTCAGGATAGGGCCTGTCAGAAGAGAAACCTTTTTTTTATTTTTTATTTATTTTACATCGGCCTATTTCTGCAACGAGGCTAATTGCCGATGCCAGGGGGCGAGCTCCTACACCTGGATGAGGGGTGAATGATTGTGAAAATGAGAGAAATGTAAACATATTATTCTCACCCGAATAATATCACAAACGAAGGAGGCTCGAACCACCGACCGTCCAGACCACACCGTTTCTAACAGTCTAAAACCGCACGACTTAATGCGCTCGGCCACTCCGTTGGCGTTAGAGAAACCTTAATATCGCTAGTTGCCCTCCCTGATAAAGTTTGTGACGGGTTTTCTTGTAGACACCATTAGAATTCTATTGAAGTTTGGCCATAGAGATTTAAGAACTGTTTAATGGCTGATTAAGGCCTAAGGTGGCAATTCCGAAAACTGATTGATGTTTCTGTTCAAAATACATATGCACTCATCCCTCGATTTACACGGTACTCGGTTAACACGGTACTCGGTTAACACGGTTTCACTTTTACGCGGTTTGAAATATGAAAAAAATCGAAATTGCAACATTGTAACTTACAACGCATAAATGAAACTAAAACGCTTCAAATAATAAGGATTCCAATAATGTTGAAGAACTCAGTTCCGATGATGACAGTAATGTAGGTGAAAATTTTAAAGGAAGTGTGATAGCTGAAGGGCTTCGATTAGGGAGAGAACGTATTTTTTTAAAAATGATCCTGATACTGAACGAGCATTAAAATTTCAAAGAACAATAAAACAAGCTCTTAGCCAATATGACGAAAATTATAAGGAAACCAGCCTAACTAAGCAAATGTTGATCACTGATTTCATCTTCTAAAATAATAAATGAAGTAAGAAACGAAGACATATCAAATGATGGAATTCCAAAGGAAAACAATGACGAAGTTTCTATCAGTGACTCCGATAGTGATATTTTTACTCAACCAAAGAAAAAAAAAAAAAAAAATAGAGCTATAACAAGCTCTGACGAAGATTAGAGATTTTTCTACATATGTATAAGACATAATTTTTTTTTGTATTTTTGTATTCTTAATTTTATTTACACGATTTTTCTATATATATATACACATGTTATTAATAAATATTTGAAAATAAATATAAAAAATAATAATTCATTTAAAAAAACGAACCCTCTTTGTTTTTAACATTTTTTTGTGTAAAACGCTGGTCTCGATTTATACGATTTTCGATTTACACGGTTTTTCTAAGAACCAATCTACCGTGTAAATCGAGGGTTGAGTGTATGTAGGTACTATGAAAGAGAAAATTAAAATATCTTACAGCATCTAGTGGAATTTAATTGAAAACTTTGTGACATTATTTACGATAAGACTAAGTACGAGGTCTGTTCAAAAAGTATCGCGAATTTTGTGTTTTTTCAAAAATTATTTATTTATTCATGAATATCTATTTTGTCCCCTTCAAAGTAATCCCCACCAGATATTATACACTTGTGCCACGTTTTTTCCAATCCTCGAAGCACTTGAAAAAATCATTTTTTGTGATCTTGTTCAGCCCCTCCTTCGATGCCGTGTTTATCTCTTCACTCGTAGCGTAGCGTCGTCCTTTCATGGGCCTCTTCAGTTTCGGGAACAAGAAAAAGTCACAGGGGGGCAGATCTGGGTAATACGGTGGTTGCGGCATTATTAGTGTGTTGTTTTTGGCCAAAAATTCGCGCACAAGCAACGATGTGTGGGCGAATTTCGCGGCCACCCGTCTCATGCCCAAATCATTGGTAAAAATCGAATGGCACGAGCCAATCGATATGTTCAGGTCCTCAGCAACTTCTCTAACGGTGATTCGACGATTGGCCAATACTATTTTCTTCACTTGATCAATGTTTACGTCTGTTGTTGACGTGCTCGGACGTCCGGCACGCTCTTCGTCGTTCACATCTTCTCGGCCCTCTGAGAACATTTTGTACCACCGATAAACGTTGCTTCGGTCCAAGGTAGCTTCTTACTTTTTGAACAGACTCGTATATATCTTTGTATATAAAATCCATTTCTGTTTGTTTGTTTGTTTGCTTGTCCTTTATGCAAAGCCAAACGGATGAACCGATTTTCACCAAATTTTGTACAACTGGGTAAAATAATCTGAAGAAGGTTTTAGTGAGGGTTCTTAGGGGGGGTTAGTGGGGTTTTTTGTTTGGGAACTTCGTACATGTCCCTCTAGGGGACGTTATGGGGGGAAACCATAATTTTTCACTCTCCGTGCAGTTAAAATTGATTACGTAGGCTAAACCTTAAGAGAAATATTGATATAATGTAGACAAAAAATGTAAATCTTAACTAGATCTAATAAAAGTCAACGAGAACATATACCAATCAAGCACTGATATCGTGGATTGGGCAATTTTCTGATTTTAAATGTAATTGTTTTTGTATTATAAAGTTTGTGGGTGTATAACATCGGAGTTTTATAGTGATGTTTCACTTATTTTAGAATGACAAATTAAAGCATTTCACGTAGACTCATGATGTATTAACACTATACATCAAAGATTGATAATAACGGAGTTATCACCGTGTAAAGTGTACGCATGCACAGAAATGTTTAAAGTTGTACATGTATGTCACTATTTGGTACGGAACTTACCAATAGATGGCAGTGCTGAAGATTTGTGTATTTCCCAGTTAATTGCAAATTATATTGTTTTATATATTTAACTTTAGCGTTGTCAGCGTTATGTTCTACTTTCTTCATTTTAAAGTAGTGAAATGCCGTATCGAAGCACGAGTACACCAACTAGTTGTTAATACATATCATAACTTATTGGTTTACTTTATTTTTCTTGTAGTACTCTTATACATAACTTTTTTATGTAGTCATAATTTGGATTAAGAAAGTTGTCATATATTGTGACAAGTTTTTGGATACACTTGTTATAAAAATTAGTGGTGTATCGGAGCTACGTATTTATATCTGAATCCGCGGATGATCCGTAAAAAATAAAAATCCGTAGCCGAGTCCGTATCCGTTTCTCCAAAGCGAATTTTAAACGGATCTCATATTGACACATTTGAATTTGTTATAATATAAGCTTGCGTCTAAAAATGCTCAAGGAAGAGTAAATTTTACTCTGACGTTTAAATTAATATTTGGTCGAGCATCACATTACTTACCGGTGGTTTTAGTATACATTAAATATTAGAGTAGAATAAATCAAAGACAATGAGCGAGTGAATTTGAACTCAATTAAATTGTGTGTCTGGGTATGAACATGTAGAAAGATTTATTCTGGTGCTTATTAACGTCGTTTAATTAAGTATGCTGTTGTTGGAGCTTGATGACACTGTTTAGTAGACACGTAGACACATTATTACCACATTAGCCTGTTTACCAAAATTTCTTTATCAGAAAGTGGCCTGGTTTATAATAAATGTTCCTGTAGTTGTAGTTGCTTGGGGAGTAATATATCTACTATATGGCTTCATACCTAGAAAATCGTAGGCAAATAATTGATCACAATTCCGAATGGAGTGAATCGCAGATTGTTGAATGTGGTGTCCCACAAGGTAGCATTCTTGGTCCACTCTCTTCATCATTTTCATAAATGATTTGCCAAGAAATCTTACGTGCGACTGCATCCTTTACGCTGATGATGCCACCTTGATAACTCACGACAACAATGCTTGTATACTGAAAAGAAAAGCTGATGTAGCCAACGTGGAGGCTAAATTATGGTTCGAAGTGAACGAATTAGTTCTAAATAACTAGAAAACCAAATCCATAACATTTACGTCGAACAGAAGAAATTTGCAGTATGACACAGGTGTTTTCTTGGGTTTAAGCTTGGAGTCGGGATTGACATGGCATACCCACATTTACAAGATAAGTGCGAAACTAAATAGTGCCATATACGCAATACGACGAGTAAGAATGATATCTAATGAAGATCTGGCCTTAACGGTATATCATTCGTTATTTCACTCGATAATGACATATGGTTTAATCGTATGGGGAAAATCACCGCAAGCAGAAAACATATTTCGCTTGCAAAAGAAAGCTGTTCGAGCGATTGTTGCTGCACCACAGACTGCTTCCTGCAAGCCTATTTTTCTAAATATGAAAATTCTAACGTTGCACGCACAATTCATCTTCTTACAAGCTCTTGAAATCAAGAAAAATATCTACAACCATACGACCCGTCAAGACTGTCATAGCTACAACATCCGTTCGAAACACAACTTAATAAGACCCACATCCAGACTGATAATATCTGATAGAGTAAATGCAGGTTGCAACATATACAACAAGATTCTCTTATCATATAGACAGTTATAAATGAAACAGTTTAAACATAAATTAAAACAAATTTTCCAGAGCAATCCATATTATTCTGTCAACGAATTTCTAAATCATGATATGAAATATATATAAATTTCAAAATTTAATGTAAATTGATATAGCATGTATATTCTCTTTTTTGATGACTTAACTTGTAAATATTGAAGTTAAATAAAGGATTATTATTATTATTACTAAAACATGCCATTTATACAGACTATACGTTGGAAATCAAACTCATAACAAAGTAATAAAATTTAGTCGGCCAATAAGTAACTGTAAATGTCGGTAATTCTAGCTAATTTACTATAAAAAAAAAATCAACAAAATATCAGAAAACTGATTGTCAGGTTTTTTGTAAGCTGATAAATAATGTTACAAAGATTCCTGTTACTCACCGTAGTAATATAATTAGCATGTGTCTGTATGTAGTGTCGGTAACATTGTGACGTCAATTTTTCCTAAGGTTTTCGTGATTGGCTAACTGAGGACACCCTGTCTCGTGATTGGCTGACAGGTGACACCATCTCCCGTGATTGGCTAACTGGTGATATTCTGTCCCGTGTTTCGCTGACCTGATATTATTTTGATACATTTTAAAAAAAGGTTGCCCAAGTTAATACAGTCAAAAAAAAAAATGTTTTTGTTAAAAACCAGTAATTGTTGACAGGTTAAACAACTTAGTTCTGTAATATTTGGATAGTTCATGGCTCTGTTAGAGTATTAATTGAAATAATCAAAATGATTTTATTGTTTAATGCCTTCTATGTTAGAAATTTAAAAATATGTATATTTTTTGTAACGTTTAAATTTTGATGAAAAATCCATAATATAGAAAAAACTTCTGTATAATTTTTTTTGTTATATGTGCTGTCAAAATATTTAATAAAATATATACGTTCGCATTTAAAATTTTGCACATTTCTGTGTATGCTTTCATGTGTATGTACATATTTTTATTTTTCGTATTATTCGAGTGAATTTCATGATTGTACTGGGGTGGGATGAAAAACGATGCGAATTCCTAGACACAGATCGCGCTTTTAAAACTTGATGTATGATGTTATTTTCTGTCACATGTCAGTATATTGTTCGTACAATTTTATTCCGTTCTAACATTTAGTTTGGTTCTGACAGTAGCGACAAGCAGTCAGTGTGGATTTGTTTTTTTTATTGCGCAGTCCTTAAATATCTTTTTAAAAACGAGTTGTTGGTGAAGGAAATCTATGGTGATATGGTTAATACATTGGATGAAGATACCCCTTCGTATTCAACATTTGTCGCTAGGTGAATAAGTTCAAAATGAGAAAGAACCCATATCAAGGATGGTCGTCGCAGCGAATGACCAAAAACACAGTCACAAATTTGAAAGTTGTTGACAGAGTCCACAATGTCGTTTTAAATGACCGACGACTATAGTTGTCAGAAGTAGCAGAGTTATTTGGTATGTCGATGAAATGCATATATTTTATTTTAACCCAGAAATTATATTAGGTGTACCGGAAAGTTTTTTCGTTTATTTGGTATTATTAAAATAGAAACAAATCGAAAGAAAAAAATGTACTTTATTGAGTAAAATAGTTACCATTGTGATCTAAAACACTCTGCCATTCAAGGCTCATTGTAACATAGTTCATATCTCTAAATGTCTTGTTTCTTAACAAGTGCTCCAGTGACCGAAATAAGTGATAGTCGGAGGTTTAAATGGCTGGTGAGTAAGGTGGGTGTGTTAGAACCTCCCAATCAAGCTCGGAATTTTTTTCATGTGTCTATTTTTGATGAATGAGGTCAGGCATTGTCGCCTTGAAGAATAACTCCTCTTCTATTCACAATTTCTGGCCGATTCCTGGTCAAGTTCTGATTCAGTCGAATCAATTGTTCACAGTAGAGATCAGAATTAACACTTTGCCCTGGTTTGAACATCTCATAATATTTTTATTTTATAATAAATAATTTATTAAGAAATAAACGTAAAGGAACCATGTAAAAATTTATGTACATATTATTTATTGTAAATAAATATTATTATTATTATTATTATTATTATAATAAATTATTCCTTTATAGGGCCTTCCAGGTCTAAGTTCATCATCCAAGCACAAATTTCCTGATTTAAATCTTTTAAACCACTGTTAGCATACACTTAATTTATCACCATAAATAGTGCACATGTTTTATGTAGCACCTGTAGCAGATTTTTTTTTATGGTACTCATACAACATTAAATAGCATAAAAAATGTTTTGATGAAAATTCTTCCGCCATTTTAAAATGCAAGGGTTTAAAATGAAACGAAAACAAGAATTAGGTACTCAAGATTACAGAGTTTAATCAAAACGGAAAAAACGTCTGTTTAATTCAGCGAATAAGTCGTGACTAGTTCGCATACTGCACTAATAATAAAAACGAAAAAACTTTCCGGTACACCTAATATGTGCGGAAGCTAGAGGTGCGCAAGATGCCGCATTCTTTTTTGCGTTGATTCATGACCATGAATGAAACGTGGGTCCATTTTTACATGCCAGGGACCAAGAAACAGTTCAATAAGTTGATTCATCGCGGTTTCTTGACGCCACAGAAGACAAAAATGGTCCCATCATCCGGAAAGATCAAGAAATATTTATTAGAACCTGAAAAGGATCTTATGCATCGGCTGTTTCCCATAGGACCAAACAATTAACGGACAATACTAGGCTAATCTTTTCGACATTCACAAAAAAAAAATATTAATTTTCATTCGCACCTCTTTTTATCCGGCCGTCGTATGTACAATATTTTTAAAGTAAAGAAACAAAAGGCCGTTCATAGTTTAAAACGTAAATAGTAGAACGTTGAAATGTTTTTTTTAACCAAATGAATGTTACTGTAAACAGTTTAACATAAAGGATAAACTGGTCCTTTTCCTACATTTTAATATGATTTGCATAGCTTTAATTTAGAGTTTTTGAAGGCGATTAACGCTCAATTAAAAATAAACATAAACTACAAAATTTGGTGTAATAATTGTATTATAAATTAAAATTTTAGTTCAAAGCAGGTTTGGGGGAGGAGGCATAGTGGCTCAAACTCCCTCGAAACACTTAAAAATTACGTGTTTTTAGTGTTTTAACACACTCAATGCACACAATTTTCACTCTTTCTAAAACTCAAGTGAGCTTTTTTTTTAATAATCACTTGTATTTCGGCAGCGAAGACCCTTTTTTCTTTTGATATTTCTTGTATTTTGAAAGTGAGGATCTTATATTTTTTGTGGTCATAAATTGAATTTTGAAGATAAAGTTCTTTTTGGTCAGGACTTGTGTTTAGAAAGATGCGCGGGTCGTTTTGGAATGAGCCGATTGGGTCAGTAATTTCCCGATAAAAATCTAATTCCCGGTCCATTCCTGCTCTTATAAAACAATTTTGTCTTCTAAGCCCCACTACCCCAAGAAAAATTCCCCAAGCTCCTGGTCCAAAATGAAAAATGCGTCATGAAGCGGTATTGTTCAAAATTATAACACTGTAAGAAGTGTTCGTGGATTGGTTGGTGGATGTTATCAAGAATTTTACCAATAAGATAATACAAACTGTAATTTATACTAAATGTCTGCGAATAACGCACGAAACCGAAGCAAGCAATAACAAGAAAGGTTTTCTGCGCACTATGAAAGGTATATTAGCCGTACGAAATTGTCGTACATCATACGGGAGATAATGCAATACTATGCTAGCGATTGCTAAATATTGTATTAGTGGCTGAACAAGGCTACCTATAATTAGGGTGACCATCCGTCCCAGTTTTATGTACATTGTCCCGGTTTTTACATAATTATGCATTTGTAAGAAAAGAAATATTACGACTAGTCAATGTGAGAGGTGAGATCCTTTTTTTTTTTTTTTGCTCTTCACTTGGATCTGGGAGGTGAGGACCTTCTTTTTTTTCCCCTGTGTCCCGGTTTCCCTTCACTGAAATCTGGTCACCCTACCTATAATATAAGGTGTCTCAAAAGAAATTTTATATTTATTTAGCTTACTGCATGAACGCAACGTATCCGAGGGCCGCGGGGGTTATGTCAATCGGTAGCCTGGCTCTTGGGAATTCAGTCGCTATGGAGCGTTTCTCGGGAGACGACCGCGCGTTATGCGTGCGAGAGTTTTACAAAAACGGTGATTCGGCGACTGTAGCGCGTAGAAAATTCTGCAGTATTCGAGGTTTTCGCCACTTAAATGATGCGCCAAGCATTCCTCTCATTCGACATTGGGTTAAAAAGTTTGAAGAGACTGGTACAACGCTGGATAAATCAACATCCGGGCGACCTAGGTCATCAAGAACGGTAGAAAACGTGGAGAATGTTAATCAGTCTGTTCGTGACGACCCGAACCTATCAATTCGGAAGCGCGCAAGTTCTTTAAATGTGCATAGATCATCATTACATCGCATTATGCACAAAGACCTAAAGCTGCACCCCTACAAAATTCAATTGGTGCAAGAATTAAAGCCCCAAGATGCCAGTCAGAGGCTTAATTTCGTAAATCAGGTGATTTTCTCAGGCAAATTGATCTCCCGGAGAGGTGACATAAATTGGCCTCCACGCAGTCCAGATTTAACCCCTATGGACTTTTTCCTATGGGGTTATCTTAAATCTAAAGTTTACGCCAATAAACCGACTTCACTGGCGCATTTGAAAGAAAATATCCGTCACGAAATGGGAGCCATCCCTGAGTCCACCTGCCGAGACGTTATAAGTAATTTTACTGTTCGATTAAATGAGTGCCGAGAACGCGAGGGTCTACATTTAGACGATATTATTTTTAAGAAATAAATCCCCAAAAAGTGTATTTTAATAATTAATAAACATTTGTTCTATATACGGCTTACTTTTTTTTTTAATCGATCTACTAAATTTAAAATTTCTTTTGAGACACCTTGTATAACTAAACAATAATAAACTTGCGAAATTAGTGGCACGAACAGTGTAAAATCGTATAAATGAAACAATTATTGTTTTTTTTTTATGCGACATTTGTTTCTTTTTGTAGGTATGACCAAAAAACCCTTGTACTATCACTCATGTGTCTGCCTGTCTGCTCGGTAGAATTTATAGCGAAACGGCTGGTTTTATTGAGTTGAAATTTGTCATACATACACAATTTTTTGACCCGTATATCGAGAAATACTGAAACTTCAAAAACATACATCGCCCGAAGAATATAAAGAAATTTGTATATAATGAAAAAAAAAAGTGTTTTTTTTTTTTTTAATTAAAGTTTATTTAGGGCTTCAGCTGCCATGGCTATTAGCACCCACTCAGTTTTATATACATTATATATACATACATTTTCGTTTCTTACGTGTTTTTTTTTCTTTAAGTGTTTTTTAAAATTTTGAGTAAGATGTTACAACCTCTTGATGCGTAGATAAAGGAGTAAAATTTTATTTTTGAAAAAACAAATATTTTACCCTGTTTACACCAAAAACATGTCAAAAAACTTTTGTTCCACGCCCTATTTCCTAAAAGTGGTTGGCCTAAAAATCTAAAAATATTCCCAACAATGTATACTGATGGTAAACAAATTATTTCAACAGGAATTTTTGAAAAGATCAATTTGTCAAAAAAAAAAAAAAAAATATTTTAAATTTATTATATGATAAATGAAAAGTAGTTTTTTCAAATTTATTTATTTTAACAAGCTTTTTGCCAAAAATGTACTAAAAAATAATACTCTCCAGCACCCTTTAATTAAAAGGCGTTAAATTAAAAATTTAAAAAAATTTCAAGTTATTTACCTTGATCGAATTCGGAAACGTACAAGAGGATTTTTTTTTTTTTTATCAAATTTAGATTTTGGAAAATATTGCAGTTTTTGTGTTTATGGCAAAATTAATTATTCTTTTAATAATGACCACATTATGGCTAGTCAATTAATTATGTACCAGGTCTACAAGTATGAAATACGGATTTTTTTCAAATTTGCCGGGCAAACAGAGTGTATAGTTCAAAGTTTCAAAAAAGATACATAATTGGAAACATTGCTACAGGAAGACGATAGTCAATCACAAAAACAACTAGCAGAGCAGTTAGGCGTTAGTCAACAAGCTGTTTCCAATCGCCTACGAGAGATGGGTAAGATCCAGAAAGTCGGCAGATGGGTTCCACATGCATTGAATGAGAGGCAGATGGAAAAACGCAAAAACACTTGTGAAATTTTGCTTGCACGATACAAAAGAAAGTCTTTTTTGCATCGTATCATTACTGGCGATGAAAAATGGATTTATTTTGAAAATCCCAAACGTAAAAAATCATGGGTGAACCCAGGCTCACCATCCACATCAACTGCAAGACCGAATCGCTTTGGCAAAAAGACAATGCTCTGTACTTGGTGGGACCAAAATGGTGTGGTCTATTATGAATTGTTAAAACCTGGTGAAACAGTTAATACATTCGCTGCACATAAAACGACCAGAATACGAAAGAAGTTTGCAACACATTGGAGGCACTCAAGTGCTACCCCATGCCGCTTATTCACCAGACTTGGCCCCTTCAGATTACCACTTGTTCGCATCGATGGGTCACGCACTTGCCGAGCAGCACTTTTGTTCATATGAAAATGTGAAAGAATGGTGGGATGAATGGTTTGCGGGGAAAGGGGAAGAGTTCTACTGGCGAGGTATTCACAAATTGCCTGAAAGATGGGAAAAATGTATAACTTCTAATGGAGCATACTTTGAATAAATAAACTTTTACTGTTCTTTTGAGTTAAATGTGTTTTAAAAAAAAAATCCGCATTTCATACTTGTAGACCTGATATTTATGGCGAAGGTAGAGTTTTTTTTTTTTTCTTTAATTATACACGTAGTGAAACAATTTTAATAGTTGAGGTTCCAATTCATTTGTGAAAGCTCCGCCTACTATTATACTCTTGTTATTAAAGTATCAAAGAGGAAATAAATCATTTATAATATTGATATACTTATAAATCGTATAACACATCGTTAATAGTGAGAAATGCGAAGCAAATACAGAAGAAAAAAATCGCTTTTTTAATTTAAATTATATTCTGACGAAAGTCATTGTAATTAAATACAAGCGCTTAGTATTCAAATAACGAATAAAAATTATTGTTATTTTTGATGTGATTGTAGAAAAAATATTGTCTTAGACATTCAGCATTCTGTTGACTTTTTACACTTATTAAATACCTACAAAACGGTGAAATGTGAGAAAATTCATACTTCACATCAATTTTTTAGGGTTTTGTAGGTATGACCAAAAAACCCTTATACCGTCATTTTGTCGTCTGTCTGTCTGTCTGTTCGGTAAAAATTGTAGCCAAACGGCTAAACCTAGAGAGTTGAAATTTGGCATGCTTATACAACTCTTTGACCCGCACATAGGAAAAATAATAAAACATCTAAAAAACATACCCCCATAAAAATATAAACAAATATATGCTCATCGAAAAAAAAAATATTTTTTTACAATTCTGTGTAGGGTATCAAATGAAAGCCCTTGGTACGTGGATTAACGATCAAAATTTAATTTTTGCAAAATAAATTATTTGGAGGCGATTTTTGCCAAAATTGTGCAAAAAAATTTTGTCCCACACCTTGTAGCCCAGATGGTTTAAACTAAAAATCTGAAAAAATTCTCAGTAATGTACATTGGTGTGAACCGAAATAGTACAACAGGAATTTTTCATCAGATTATGTTTTCGGAAAATAACGCATTTTTTGTGTTTTTAAGTAAAATATGTAATATATTTAATCCGCTATTTAACATAGTAAACGAGTGATCCTGTATAGCACAGTGGTAACTTTCTCGCTTAGTGAGTTGAAACTAGTGTAAGAAACTGTGTTCGAATCCCGTCAATTTTTATTTTTTCAGTTTTTTTTTGCATTTTTATTTTGTTTAAATTATTTTGTCAAAATTCTAGTTACATTTTGGTAAATGTTGCATCTAATTTTTAAAAGCGTAAATTTAATAACCAGTGGGAAGTGTTGAAATTATAATTTAATTCTATATTTGAAGGTATCAGAGGGCGAGGCTTATGATTTAAGCAACCAATGGAAGCCATAGGCACAATTTTCAAAATCTTAATAAACCTTGCTAAATAAAAAAAATACTGCACATATTTAGAAACTTAAATAATGGTATTAGGCATTCGAATTAAAATTCATAAAAATATATTTTGACATAAAATTTGTTTTGGCATCCCAAATAATCATCATTCACTTACTAAATACCTGCTAAACCCTGAAATGTGAAAAGGTGAAAATTCACACTTACATAATTTTTTTTTTTTTGGTCTTAACAATCGTTTTAATTTTTCTCTGATTTTCATATTTTGGCGGAACACTTTCTTTTTTTCAAGGAACACCAATGTTCCGCGAAACACCGGTTAAGAACCACTGTTCTAATGGCACGTATTCTACTGTCAATGTTTTTGTGTTTTCTAAAAAATCACACAGTTAATAAATACCTGCGAAACCCTGAAATGTCTGAAAATTCACACTTCACATAAATTTTTATGTCTAATTAAGACTTTATATATATGAGGTAACCAAATATGTTTTTGTAGTCCATGAAATGTCTGGTTAGTCAAGTATACTCTACGCTTGATTTCCGCATTTCTGACATATCCTATAATTAATTTGTGAGCCTAGATAGATAAATTCAATTTCAGCTTCTGTAACATCTGTACCTAACACAATAATTTGTAAATTATCCCTCTTGTATATTAATTTACTTGTCAGATACATATAAGATGTTTTTTTAAATAATTATTTTTAATATAAATCATCAATATTCAATATTAATAGTATTTACTTTGCATATATTATAATCTGAAGTTACTCGATCACATTACAGCAAAAAAAAAAAAAAAAAAAACTGAAATTAAGAATTTTGAATATTAATTTATTTTTTCATATACTTTACAATGTGGAGTTGATCGTGTCCTTAAATGAGAATATATGTAATTGCGGACATAAATAATGCAACTAGATCTAGCTGACCAGTTTCAAAATAATTTATTTATTCATCAGAGTTACACAGAATATAAAATATGAAGTACAAGAAGTAGTTAACAGTATTAAAATACATACCTGATCTAAAAATGTTTGTAAAACTATTTTATTTTTGACTATTTATTTATTATTTATTTCTAACTTATTTATTTATATTTTAATTACTGACTTATTACTTTTAGTTTATAATTTTCCCTCATTTTATACTTACAATGACCGTACGTTTTTAGATCAGGTATGTTTTTAACATTGTTAACTACCTATTGTACTTCATATTTTATATTTGGTGTAGCTCTGATGAAGAAATAAACTATTTTGAAACTGGTCTGCGAGATCTAGTTGCATTATTTATGTCGGCAACCCGTACAACCTTTTTCCACATATATCTTACAATATATGTGCTTCAGGTTTCGCAACTAATATGGTAATCTCCAATACTTGGCAGACGTGTACAATTACTTAAAGCCTTCGATCATGCCTTGTCCTGTCGAGGGTGAAATTAACCCTTTGCTCTCCAAAGATTATAAGAAACAATTAACCAGAAATGCTGACTTTTCTCGCACGTTATCTGCCAATAGTTGTAAAAAATAGGTATAACAAATATTTAAACCGAAACAAAACTACGTGGATAAAATATTTAACCCTGAACTGTTTTTCCGAGTTGTCCCTTCATGTCCTACATGTCCCTTATTTTTTAAAAGTTATACGAGAATCAGTATATAACACTGGCGACTATCGTAGTTCCTCGTAGACGTACTTGGAGCAGAAAAGGGTAAAATTGTATTAGAACGTACGCAAAATAACCGTACATAACTGCTATCTCGTCTTCATTCTATGGAAAGCGCGTTCCATTTACACATTTCTTGAGGTTTGGGAAAAAATGAAAATCTGAGGGAGTTAAATCTGGTCAGTAGGCTGGATGGTCCTCCAATTCTTATTTCAAATCCCTGATTTTTTTCATCACCAATGCACTTTTTGAACATCTTAAACGTGGTTTATCTTCAAGGCTTTATTAACGGCTCCATTAACGTCTTCACTTCTAATTTCATAAATATAACTTACAGCGTCCCTCAGGGGTCCCACTTGGGGCCAATTTTTTAAATTTATATCAATGACATATGAAAAGTAATAACACATGCAAATGTTTTGTTATTCGCCGATCTTATGAAATTATACCTTCCAATCAGGCGGCAATCGGATACCGCCCTCCTGCAATCAGACCTTCATAACGTATACCTTTATTGCCAACAAAACAAATTATTTCTTAACCTCGATAAATGTCAAATAATATCATTTACGAGAAACAAAAACGTACATTCTTTTCAATATAATTTTAACGGTCAGAAATTGAAACGATCATCTGTAATTAAAGATCTAGGAGTGCTTCTAGATTCAAAACTTTCTTATGAACTACCTGTCGAATATATATGCGGAAAAGCCCTAAAAATGTTTGAAATATATAATTACACTGCTAAAAGTTTTAATTCTATAAATGCTTTTAAAAATCTTGCTTTTAGCATCTTTAACTATCGTCCGTTATCTGTAATAGATCATATGACAAATACAATTTCAAAATTCCAAAAAGCCATTATGTATTTCTGTTTTAAATGTAATGTCCAATAAGATAACTACTACGATTCCTGTCTCGGAATAAATATTCTACCGCTTCAAAAACGTCGTATTTTATCTGACATGTTGATGCTTTTCCGAATAGTTAATAACAAAACTTCTTCTAGCGCACTCCTACATCTTATCGAGTTTCGCATCCCTACATACAATACTAGAAGTATAAACATATTCCATCAAATCAGTTCAAAAACAAATTCATTCACTAACTCGCCCATCATCAGACTGTTCACTACGTACAATCTCTTTTTTTCTCACAAGAAATTTTCAATTGTTCCAAACAAAAATTCCGTAAATTATGTATTAATAAATTGAATACTATAAGTGATCTTCAATCTTCTTCTATTTAATCTAATAAAAAGTAAATATAGTTTTGTAATAACATTGTAACTTTAAATTGTAAGTGTGTGCACTTTACTGGGTTAGATCCGTCTCTGCTCCGAACATAATAAAATAAAAAGCTGGTACAACCACGTTTAAATTCAGCAGTCCATTTTTTACTGCGGAAAATTAAAAAGCAGAGTCATCGTACAAATATTTACCCATTAATTTTTAAATAAATCGATACATATTCATTTTGATCACATGTCTCTGTTGTTTGTCCAGTATTATCAGGACATCAATATTTATCTACTTATCTTCAAGAAACCAACACGTACAAGGTGTCTCAAAAGAAATTTTATATTTAGTGGATCGATTAAAAAAAAGTAAGCCGTATATAGAAAAAATGTTTATTAATTATTAAAATACACTTTTTGGGGATTTATTTCTTAAAAATAATATCGTCTAAATGTAGACCCTCGCGTTCTCGGCACTCATTTAATCGAACAGTAAAATTACTTATGACGTCTCGGCAGGTGGACTCAGAGATGGCTGCCATTTCGTGACGGATATTTTCTTTCAAATGCGCCAGTGAAGTCGGTTTATTGGCGTAAACTTTAGATTTAAGATAACCCCATAGGAAAAAGTCCATAGGGGTTAAATCTGGACTGCGTGGAGGCCAATTTATGGCACCTCTCCGGGAGATCAATTTGCCTGAGAAAATTTCACGAACACGTGGCAGAGACATATTGGACGTGTGTGAAGTTGCTCCGTCCTGTTGGAACCATGTTCTTTGGTTATAACCAGGAAAGTTTTGCAGTTCAGGTACCAAGAAGTTGTCTAACATCTTTACATAACGCTCTGAATTCACTGTAACTGCACGCCCCCTTTCGTCTTCAAAAAAGTAAGGGCCGATAATTCCTCGCGCCGACTTCGCAGCCCATACAGTCACTTTAGGCGAATGTAGGGGTTTCTGATGTTTGCGTTTCGGCTTCGTTGCACTCCAGTAGCGGCAGTTCTGCTTATTTACGTGGCCATTAAGATGAAAATGAGCTTCATCCGAAAACAAAATGTTGGTAAACGTTGAAAATCGCTCAATCACCTGATTTACGAAATTAAGCCTCTGACTGGCCTCTTGGGGCTTTAATTCTTGCACCAATTGAATTTTGTAGGGGTGCAGCTTTAGGTCTTTGTGCATAATGCGATGTAATGATGATCTATGCACATTTAAAGCACTTACGCGCTTCCGAATTGAAAGGTTCGGGTCGTCACGAACAGACTGATTAACATTCTCCACGTTTTCTACCGTTCTTGATGACCTAGGTCGCCCGGATTTTGATTTATCCAGCGTTGTACCAGTCTCTTCAAACTTTTTAATCCAATGTCGAATGAGAGGAATGCTTGGCGAATCATTTAAGTGGCGAAAACCTCGAATACTACAGAATTTTCTACACGCTACAGTCGCCGAATCACCGTTTTTGTAAAACTCTCGCACGCATAACGCGCGGTCTGCTCCCGAGAAACGCTCCATAGCGACTGAATTCCCAAGAGCCAGGCTACCGATTGACATAACCCCCGCGCCCCTCGGATCCGTTGCGTTCACGCAGTAAGCTAAATAAATATAAAATTTCTTTTGAGACACCTTGTATTACGTATTGGTTCTTTTGTATATTATTTAATTTTGTTCAAACATGTCTGATGTCTGTTCAGGGTTATATGAACACCAATATTTATCTAGCAATATTTATAAAATTTACGTGAAGTGTGAATTTTCACACATTTCAGGATTTTATAGGTATTTAGACAGTGAATGAAGATTATTAGAAGGCTAAACGATTAATGCCTGTCATTCCATAACACAGTTACAAGTGTTAGTTGCAGTTAGATTTTTTTCTACCGTGTATCATATATCTCTAATAATACCATAATATACATTTTACCGCATTTTTTTTTTTTTTTTTAGCTATGTAATTGCAAAAATATCATTCAAATCCAGACCTGGCAACACTGCGGGCGATCTTTTGTCACGCAAGAGCATAACGCATTGACGAATAAGAGAATATAAGATAGACATTGTTTATATTGCGAGTATATGAAAAACAGATTCTCTACTAGAAATGGAATCCTATCAAACGGCCAGTTATTTATTTATTTTCCTAGTCGATATTTGCAAAATAAATTTACGTACCTCTCTACCCATAACAAAATGTATCCATGTATATATAAATATATTTTTTTAATTTTAGCTAAGATATTAAACGAAAATTTTAATACTTGGCAAAACTTAGTCAAAATGAAATGTATTTCAAAAATCAATTACCGGTCCTTAATCTGCACTTAAAGAGCTTCCATTTAATATCCCCACAATAAAATTTAAATTAAAAAAAAAAAATCAATAACACAAAAACTATAACATTTTCCAAAAAGGAAATCGAATAAAAAATTTCTCTCAAACCTTTCCGGTTACATTGCTTAGAATATATTCAGATTTTTAATTTAACCCCTTACTGTTAAAAGGTGCGGGACACTGATTTTTTAGTACGTTTTTGGAAAAAATCGTATTGAAATAAAAAAAATAAATAAAAAATTACTTTCCGTTCCTTTATCCACATCTTAAGAGCTTTCTTTTGATACCACACAATAAATTTTCAAAAAAAATCTTTATTTTTCTAAAAACCAATATGATCAGAATTTCCTGTTGAACTATGCCGGTTCCCATCAATGTACATTATTGAGATTTTTTTCATAAACCCTTCTGGGATATAGGATGGGGAACAAAAGTTTTTTGCCATTATATTGACAAAAACCCCATAAAAAAAGGTTTTTCAAAAATAAAAATTACACGCATTAAGAGGTGTCATTTGATACCCCACTCAAAATTTTAAAAAATATTTATTTTTCCATTAAATGCATATTTGTTTATATTTATTCCGCGCTGTATTTTTTTGAACTCTCTATAGTTTTCCTATATGTGAGTCAAAAAATTGTACAAGTATGCCAAATTTCATCTTTCTATGTTCAACAGTTTGGCTACAATTTCTACCGTACAGACAGACAAACAGACACATGAGTGACGTTATAAGGGTTTTTTGGTGGTCATACCTACAAAACCCTTAAAAATTCTATAATTGTGATGCACGCAAAAATTAATGTATAATTCGAACCAATTATATATTATAATACACAAATAACATCCTGCTGTAATTGAAACCTGTATCCTAACTGAATTCAACTGTCACATATCCCGATAAACAAAAGGGAAACAATAGCTTGATTTCCTTGAAACATACAATGCATCCAATATAATAAACAAGTGAATTAAAACAAATAATTGAATGAAAAAATACAAACCGATTTTGTCAATAACCCATTTCCGACAGTGCTGTGATATGTTTACGTGTGTTACGTTGTTTATCTTGCTGTATATGTTGATACGTTTTTATAGTTAAATGTAAACGTCACAGGTCTCTTTTTTATTTTGAAACATTATCATTAACACAAAAAGCATTATATAATTTAAGCATTGCAATTCAACGCCTGACACTTTATAAACTAAAAATAAAATGAGAAATCGCTGTTTAATTAATGTATTGATTAATTTTGTTAATTATTTATTTTGCTTAGTAATTAATTACATGCTGTTATTTTGAAAGTATCAGGAAAAATATGTAGAAAATGAATTCTTCTTCATTTATCTCCCGAGACGAAAGTTGATTAATAGCTGGTGGTAATCATACGGGGTGTTTCAAATTGACCGTTCTAATTTTTATTTGACACATGTGTATCATATAGTGAGTGTATGAACTTATATACATATTTCTTTGATAGAAGTGAGGTTACGATCAATAATGAAGAAGAATCCAATTCTTGAAAAACTGTTTGACTAAGCGAAATGTAAGAAGTCAATAAGATAAAGAACACCAAATATACAATAAACAAACACAACTGCCATATTCATATAAGCATAAAGAAAAAAGATTTGACTTCGTTCGTTTGCGATACGTAAATCAATCTTATTCTTACTAGAATAAGAGTATTGCTTAGTCATGTGATCTGTAATGAATTTATTATCTACGCAAATTAGGCGGAAAAAATCTAAAAGCGAATGTAAGAAATGAATCTTGAGAAACATATTGCAGCCCAAATTTTCATATGCCTTCAACATATTCTTTACTATGGTTACATAATTGTCTGACTTAGAATTTCCTAGAAAGTTTTTTACCATTTCTTTAAAACATATCCAACCAGTTTTTTCTTTTGAATTTGGCTTCTTACCGAATACTCCATCTTACATTAAATGTCTTATTTGAGGCCTTATAAATATTCCTTCCAGTAGCGTAGCCAGAAATTCCTCTGGGGGGGGGGTGTTCAAAACGCATTGTTTTTATAAAATTAAACCATATACTTTATATTATGCAATGTATTTATTCTTTTCAAAAGAAATTTATATGTAACTATAATCACAATAAGAACCAAAATTCATTTCAACAGAAAATATAATTTAAAAAAATAACATAAAATAGAACACAGTAATTTAATTATTAGCAGAATATATAATCAATAAATAATCATAACAATAATCGTTGAGGTGATTTCTTCATTTCATCTATTACTTCATATTCTTCTACATGTATTTCCCAATGAACAATAATTTCCCAATAATTTAACAAATTTATAGTAGTAAATATGACGAGTAGATATGCTTCATTTCTTGCAGATTTACTAGATTTTGAAATCTAGTGATATTTAGTGATAGAATGGGACTTTTGACCAGTTCTTTTTTACATTGTAAATCAGTATTTTATAAAATTTGTAGGTTATGGTAAGATAATTTATCAGTTTAAAATGTCAGTTTCATTAGAGCTTGACAATGAATTTGTCAATTCATAATCAAATTTGACATTTGCTGTTGTATTTTGCGTAGATTAGCCAACATCAAGCTGCGCCAAGGTACTATGGCGCCGAGGTGCAAGACAAAAATTGCCAGAGAAATTGCTATCTACTTCCACACTGCGTTAGGATATGGACTTTGTTCCTTTCACGTAACACAAATTCAATTAATTGAAATACTAATGGTAAACGTAAATATAATTATTTTAATTTATGAATGAATTTTCGTGTATTTAATATATCACATTGAACGTCAACTCTTTTATTTTACATCATACAAAATACAAATCTGCAAACATCAAACATGCGAGAACTGAGGTTTCCTGGGTTTCACGTGAAATACACTACGCTTTTGACTCTTAAATTTTACTTGTCGAACTAAAATTTTCGGGCAATATTTAAATTTTAAATTGATACTTTGATAATTAAATTGATAATTTGATATTCTATAATAATTGGGGCTGTTGCTATTTTTCTTGGTTTGAAGTTTACTGTTATAATGATATAGAAAATTATGTCCTCATAGTTATACGTGCAGGTGTGTATTTACTATCCAGGGGGGGGGCTACAGCCTCTTAGCCCCTTCTTGGCTACGCCACTGATTCCTTCTTTAATTTTTGCCTCACTTATCCTTGGAAATTTAGTCTTCAAATACACAAAACTGTCACCATCTTTATCCATACCCTTGACAATATTTTTCTGGAAGTTGAAGACATGTAATTTCTATAAGTAATGAATCAAAAAATTATGATTTAGTGATGACCCATCAAGCATTCAGTAATAGTACTTTTGTTTCCTTTTATTTGTTGGCTTTAGTTGCTTTGGCTATTAGCCAAATATAAATGAAGAGATTACAATGTTTTAAAAATTACATTTATAATTTGATATTTTCATAATAATATAGCTTTAATATAGTTCTAAATAATTTCATAAATATCTAGAGAATTAGTTGCAAAAGTTGTAATATTAGTAGGTATGGATATTTTTTGGACAACAAAATTTTGTATGAATAAGTTACGATTACGAAAATGAATTGGGCATTCAAACAATAAATGGTTCAAATCGCTGACAGACAAATTATTTCACGGACAGAAAAGAGACGAAACCATATTAATTCTAAGCATATTATACGGAGTGAAGGTGTGATTAAATCTAAGCCGGATAAAAGTGCATATAAAATATCTGCTTTGGTGAGAAGAAAACCAAAGCTTTCTAGGAAGAAGAGGTTGAATTGGACCATAGTATGATCCTTTGAACGAGAATCTATGTATTTTTCTTGCCATTGGTTGTATATGGAAGATTTGAAGATTGACATAATCTCATTATTGTTTAGAGCAATATTTAAGAGGTGGCCATTTACAGCTGCTTCTTTGGCTAGAAGATCTATCCAGCATATTTTTTATAATTTTACCGCTGATTGTAAGAACGTTAAAGCATTTAATAACATCATGAATTAGTGAATAGTTCTTTTTCTCAAAACCAAGGTAACTCAATTTTTGGACGGCGCTTTTACAATAAAAACAAATAACAAATTCATTATGAAAGTGACATATTATCTGGTAGCTTAAATTTTAGGCTAAAATTGCGCTGGGGAACTAAAACGGCGCAACCTACGCCATTTATTGATTTTGATCCGTTAGTATATATATGTTGTACATTTGGCCATTTTAATTTTATCTTATCCAAAACTGATAGGTCGTTTTTCCGATAATTTGAGGAAGATATCTGGATCATATTATGATCAGTAAATAATTATGAAAATCGAAAATAAGAAAAGCATGGAATATTATGGTTAACAGCACGAAGTGGTGAGATGTTCAATAGACTTAAAGAGGTTTCTGTTATTAAGGACATGTTTCTATTTCACCAATAATTCGACGTTAGATCCTCTGTACAATATTGACCAATAGGTATGAACTTTTGATCTGCATACGATGAAGTATAAATCTTGCTGATAGAATTTTTCTGCGCAGTTCAAGCGACATTACGTTTGCTTCAACTATTAATGTAATAGTACTTAAACCGTTAAATGTTGATATTTTTTAATTTTAGGTGATGAATAAAGTTTTAGTATGTTTTCATGTTAAGGTAATTATAACACACAATAACCAGTAAAAATTTCTCTATGGCAAAAAATCATGTCGAGTAGTGTTATTTGACACTTTTAGAAACTAATATAGAATTTACGATTTCATTTTCTTCTTCATGATATTAGGGTTTCAAGATATAATAAAAGCATGCCTGCACTTATCGTAAGTGTATTTTCTAAGAAATAAAATAATCTATATCATTTAATATATTTTTCTCTAATTGGATAAATTTAATTTTGATTTTTTTTCGAGTTATTTTTGAAATAACCCGAAAATGGCCACCCTTACAGCGAGTATTGTACCTGGCTCCTGTTAGTAGCCTCCACATGAATTTATCTGCATTTATAAATCTCTGTACAAAAAGTCAGCTTGTCAGCTTAAGGGATTAATCCATGACGTCATACCAGAAGTTTTACAAAATATTAATAATAATTTGTAAAATATATCGAAATCCTTCTAAAATATTGGCTGTATGATGACATCGTCGCTGATGCCAATTTAGGCCCACATATAAGCCCACCCCTCTCTGCAAATAAACAATAATAAATTTACTTATTTTACGGATCTATTTTTGACATGATCCCCCAGAACATATTTCTATGTACGCGTACTATTACATACCCTATCCATATGTAAAACACATTTTAAATCACACTAACCTACAAATATATTCAAACTTATGTAAACAGGACGTCTCAAAAAAATAACATCGTTTTGCAAAGAGGACACGGTCATAGGTCTCCTTTTAAAACCGGCACGACATTTAGTACCTTTCGGCCTTGAATTATCTACATTTCTATACATTAATTCAGTGTGATATATATATTTACACATTTTAAAATAACTCTAAATCTATAAATTTACAGATTCTAATATTAGTCTTCACAAAAAGACATTTTAATATCTTGTACTGTCTAATAATCTGACGTTTTCTTCCATTATATTTGCTCTTCTTTCGAGGATCTCCTTCATCCATAGGTTCCCACTGCCTGCCTCATCCAACACTCTGCACATTGAACGAATTTCTCCTACTCCGCTACAGGACAGTAGGTGTTGAATTGACTCTGTGGCTTCTCCGCAAGTTCTACAGATTCTTTAGCAGTCTGGTTTCCAGAAGCAGTTAACCCCTTCTTGGTTTCCGCACCCAACTCTAGCAATGTTCTTTTGATTCTTTCCTTTTGGCTTCGCGAGGTATTTTTACAGGAGGTAGTACCCCAGGAGAAGTTCCCGAGATGACTATCCAGAACAATGTACCCAGGCTAAGCTCGAGTAGGGTTTCTAGTATGCCGTCTGGGCTTGAAGAGCCTTGTCTTGCTAAAGCGTCTGAAATTGAGGTTGGGTGACCCTTTAGGGGTGTTTTGAATGAAACAACAATTGAATTTACATATTTATTTAACAAAGGCATAAATAAACGTACAAACATGTATTAAACTAAACTTAATTTAACAATATAACCCAGCAATACAAAGTGAGAACTAGGATTGTGGTAGGATGGCGAGCGTCGTTGTGTGGCGGTGAGCGTCCAACATGGTGATGGGCGTCGCGGCGTTGATCTACGATGGACGGCGAGCGTCGTGGTTGTGTCCGTGGTGGACGTTTGTGGACGCACTACTGTCCTTTGGTGGCAGCGCCCTGGAGGCTCAATGGCGGCAGCGCCAGATCAGACGTTGTAGTGACAGCGCCCTGAAGGCTCGATGGCAAGCAATACCAGAGCAGGCGTTGTGGTGAGGTCCGTAATGGACGTTATTGGACGAACGAGTGTCCTTTAGTGGCAGCGCCCTGAAGGCTCGATGGCGGCAGCGCCAGAGCAGGCGTTGTGGCCCGTCGCGCCGATCATCTCGGTGAGGTGACGGTGACGGAATGCGTGATGCACTTATCCTGTGCAGTCCTTCGTTCCAATGCTCATCCATAGCGATGGGTGACTGTAAGTTAGGATGTTTTGGCGGGTGGAGCTTCAAGCGAGAATGCCAGTGGTTTATGAAGGACTCAGAAGACCTGAAGGCTTTCGTAGTCCTAATTTCCAGGCGGCGCTGTTATTCTTGAATATCCGCACGGTTTTGTGCCCTGGCGGAGGCGCTATCTCGGCCCTGGGAGCCGTGTGGGAGCAGCGGTTAGTGGCACTGAAATGGTGTCGTTGTCCAGAGTCATTTGAGCAGCCGGTCAATATTTTGCCGCGGGCGCGGAAAAACATGGGCGCCACTTTCGGGTCTTCCTTCTCTAGGAGCGTTGAGCTTCCTTCGAGACATTTTTCCTTCGTTAGGAGCGTTGAGCCTCTTCCGAGACATTCTTTCCCATCGTCGTTGCTGGCGGCAGTTGGTGCCACGTAGTAGGAACGAACGGGAGGGGTGGTTTAGCGACTGCGCGTAAAGCGAATCGTCGTGGCAAACCTGCGTAAAGCGAATCGGCCAACGCAGCGTAAAGCGCGTTTGTTGCAGCTAAAGCGTAAAGCGAGCTAGACTGACCAGATGGAACTGGTAGCTATCCAGAGTTTGGAGCTACTATTTATACATATTATTGACGTCATTTGGGGAATTCCAGGATTTCAGCCAATAAGGATTTAACTCCGTCCATTGATAGGGTCATTTTTTGCAGTACCTGCTAAAAATGCGCGGGTTAAGTTAACACGTTCGCGGACAGTTTTGTACAATGAGATTTGTAAAATGTCACTGTTTTAGATTTTTGTTTATAATAGGACATTTACTGTGTTTGGTATGTTCCTGATAGGACAGTTTATACTAGTTTTCATATACTTAAATGGAATTAAAACCTGCCACAGCCGTCATTTGTATATTTGAATTAAAGTAGTAGGACGGCTATAGCCGTACTGTCCGCGAACGTGTTAATTAGCGATTTCAGGTATCGGCACGAATCATGCGATCACAATGATGTGAAAAAGCGCGCGGTGCGATCACCGGCACGCGTGTAATCCGCGGTAACAGTATAGTGGCACTGCGAGAACTTGTATGAGTTTATATCCCTGCTTGTACTATGATCTTTCTATTCTATTTTGTTGCTCCTGTCTCTGTACCTGTCTGTCCCGATCATCCATTGTATATTCTAATTCTTCTCCTTCTTCTTGTCTTCTTCTTGCCTCCTGTATGCTATATCAACTTCTTTCAAAATATTTTCTTCTGTTTTCTCCCAAGCTGGTTCTATAGTTTTTTTCTTTTTCTTTTCGACATTCTTGTATTAATGCGATGCTGCTTGTTCTGATCTTCTTTTCGCATCTCACTGCTGTTCTTCCGGTTTTTATCTTTAATTTATCTCTTTTCGTTACTTCAAGTATTATATAGCTCGGTGCTCTTTTGTCCAATTCCAGTGTCCAGTTAATGAAGGTTTCTTGGATTTTCTCTAGCTCTTCGTGTTCTTTCCATCCCCATATCCCGGCTCCGTATAATAGTATACTTCTTATAAACGAGTCGAATAGGAACATTCTTTTTTGGAAGTCCTTTCCGAATTTTCTCTACGGAGTATGGGGGACACGATACTAATAAAACTGCACTATCGATAAGATACCAACAAGAGGTGTTGAAAATCCGAATTTGCGATAAGACACTATAGAAAGAAATGTTGAAAAGCTTACAGAAAAGACCTTCCCCCTGGTTCGAGAGTTCGTCGAGAATTTTTTCAAGTGAAAACCAGTGGAATTTGGAAACCATTGCAGACGTTGGTGGATCTTCGGTATTTAGAAATTCTCTTCTTGTTTTATATTCATTTGTTGTACGTAAAGATAGTTGTCAATTTAAATTAAATAACCTGGACTTAATCTTATAAAACTCTGTGTAAAGTTTGGAAATAGCAATTTGTGGTATTAAGAATGTTGTCTAATAGCCTTAACTAAGAAAGAACAGATGTTCAGTGAACAGTACCACAAGTTTGTAAAATCTCACCTTTGTCGCATTAAAAACTTGTTAAAAGATTGTGTTTAAGTATTCCGGAAGAAAGTTTCCTAAAGTTTGGAGATTTGTCCGATAGCGGCGTCTGGATGTAGCGGGTGAGTGTGTTGAGTCGGTCGGCGAATCGATGTATCCGGCGTAGGCCCGTATGATGGCGACGAGCAGAGTGCAGCCCGTCGCTCCTCGTACAAAGCCACTTTTGTAATATCGTTGAGCTAAGTGAGCACACTCGAATTTCCTAATCAAGCCAGTAGAAGGCGCAATTATCTAACAATAGTAACGTGGCCTTTGCTATGGGGAACCCAAGACTTCAACATCTCACTCATATATTACCTCTCACATTCCACATTATTACAATTTTATTGGTAGCTATACAAACTAGGGCACCTCACTTGCTTCTTGGATTAATGTTTAAAATATGTGTAGTTTAAAACTTTAAGAGGGATCACTAAAGATTATTAGATTACTTATTTAATAAATTTAAATGTATAGATTATTAATTCTATACTAATTAATAAGTCAAATAATTTTTAGTTATTGGAAGGGATTGATGCGTCCTTCCTACGATGACCATTTAATTGGTGGTATGCATAAAAATTGATGTGAAGTGTGAATTTTCACACATTTCAGGATTTCACAGGTATATAATATAGGTATATGAAGGCGGCATGCTAAGTGTGTAGGACAAATTTTGCTTTGTAGTAATCACGGCAAAATGAACGATATTTTAAAAATAATTTATCTTCTGTTAATCGAAGAGCTTTAAAAACAAATTTTATGTTAAAATAGTTTGTTAATTTTAATTCGAATACCTAATACCATTATTTAGATTTCTAAATATATGCAGTATTTTTTTTATATAGCAAGATTCATTAAGATTTTGAAAATTGCGCCTATGGTTTTCATTGGTTGTTTTAATATGCTCCGCACCTCTGGTTTCGTATACATGACACATAGAATGAAAATATAATTCCAGCAATTCCAACTGGTTATTAAATTTACGCTCTTCAAAATTAAATGCATTAACTTTACCAAAATATAACTAGAATTTTGACATTATAATTTAAACAAAATAAAAATGGAAAAAAAAACAAAATTGTCTCCTCTGCGCGGGAGTGAACCCTAGTTTTCTGCGTAACTTTCTTTCTAACACGTTCTTTACGCAATAAAAATCTGCTCCATCAACATCTATGCAGAAGTAACACTACCATTGTATTTGGGGGCTAATACGAGAAAGTCCATACAATCACGGAAGAAATACGAAAAATAATCATTTCTAAACTTTTTTATATATTCTGTTACAGCAAGTTGTTTGTTTCGCATGGTTTTCTTGTAAATAAAACTGATTCAAATTCATAACAAAAGTTTGTATTACTTTTACATACAATAAAGGTCTGAAAAAAGGGAAATTTTCTTAAAATTCCGTAATTTCATTTTGATAGCTACAAAAGCAAACTTTTTCGGGTAAAACTTCGGGTAAAAAAATTTTTTCATTAATTAATAATATAGAAGAAATAAAAATCTGATATGCAGAACCCAGACTCAAAATTCCTGTTGATCGGTGTTATAGTTTAATATGAAACGCGCAATACGCCACTCATATAAACAGAGTGGAATCTGTACAAAAGAAATTTGTTTATCACTTATCTAAAAAGTCAGCTATATCCCATTCCAGGTATTTTTATAAATGTTTTTAATTTAATATTTTAAGTGTTGTGATAGGAAGATGATACGGACATAAATCTGCTTGTAAAATTTTTATCAGGTATGGTTGATAATACAGAATTTCTGGCACTTATTAGTTTCAACGTGCTTTACGCAATAAAAATCTGCTCCATCAACATCGATGCAGAAGTAACACTACCAGAAATTCACCAATTAATCGTATAATTACCTCCTTCAATATTTTCGGCACAGAAATAGATCCCTTTAATGTATCAAATTTAAGTCTGAAACGTCAATTAAGGCAGTTTTTTATGAGCAACTATACCTTATAAACGTTATACCTCTAACACTAAATGTCTGAACTGTTTGAACTGAACTTTATTTTAGCTTCAACTGTAATGTTATAATGTATAACCCAACTGTAGTTGTAATCAGGGACGTAGCCAGGATTTCAGCCTGGGGGGGGGCAAAAATAACAAAATATTCTAAATTGGTTGGTACTACCTTAATTACATGGCTTAGGTAGAAAATAACAGCGTTCTAGGTCAAGGGTCGGCAACCTTTCAGTGACAATGAGCCAAATCTATATTGAAAAAAAAAACACAATAACATGGAAGAGCCGCTAAAAAATATATGCTATATTTAATAAAAAAAGGTAAAAATTGTTTATTTGTTTTCAAATAATCAAGTATTACAATAAATTAATATTTACGTAGGTATACATTTAGTTTGTGATACCTATTGTAGTTGCCAGTATATTACAATATAATTTTTTAATGAGACGATTGCTCCTGTATAGTGTTCTATAAGACTTCAATATTTGGTGAATATTCAGTAATCTTTAACTTAAGGCAGCACTCTAGTTTCAGGTCAGTAAGATTACTTCTTAACTGACTCTTTATTAATTTCATATGTGAAAAGATTTGCTTACAGTAATATGTGGATCCGAAAATTGTCAGTAGCCCAAAAGCATAATTTTTTAAAAGATTGAACGATTCTGGTAGGTGGTTCCAAGCTTCGAAAAGAACTTTATCTACATTTTGAAGATTGCGAATTTCGGTTCACTTATGCAAGGAAGATACAATTCACTTTTTTCTTTCTAAATTTTCCAGTTCAGAATTAAGTTTTAAAAATATATAATTCCATAAATCTTTGGATTTCAAATCCACTATTTGAAGATGATTGTAATTGCTACATATCTACTTCAATTGATTATGTCAAAAAAGCTAGTGTAGCTTTATATTTTCTAAACTCTTTAAATCTATCTCGAAAAGCTTCTTTCATGTTAACAATAGTTTGTGCAAACAAAATTGCATTAATAACATGTTTTTGTAAATTAATAAAATGTAAAAATGTTTTTGCACGTAAATTATTCACAAATACAGATAACTTTTTTTCGAAACAAATAACTTCTTCTAAAAGGAAATATGTAACAGTAACTCGGGGAATTACCGGGCGTGAATTGCACCGTAAAACATTCTGAAAAATACAAAACCTGTATAGTACAGGCAGAAAGTTGAAAATTAAAAAATATATTATATTAAAATAAAAACCAGCCAATTTTCAAAGAGCTACAAAATTTCCTAAAAGAGCCGCAGGTTGCCGACCCCTGTTCTAGGTCTATTGTAGTATATTAAATAATAAAAGTCCGGTAAATCTATAAATTTTCTTAACCTCTGGTGAAGAAACCTTCTAACAACCTAAATGATTTTATATAAGGTAAACTATCATGCCCCCCCCCCTGGCTACGTCCCTGGTTGTAATCCCGTTTACATCTCATGTAACTAAATAAATGCCAAAAAGTTGGTAATGACATTTAACAGAATTAATAATTATAAAATATTCTGACATTAGCTCCAGTTTTAAGGAAGTTATATTGGTATTAATACTATATTTAATTCCACAAGGGACTGTAGTAGATTGTGTAGACGGAAAGGTCAATTTCGAAACTGAAAATTATTAAATATTTCTTGAGAATGTCAATGACGCAGGACCGCGTATGTTCATTAATATTACTTGGTATAAGAGCAGAAGACGCAGCTAGCACGGATGTTAACAGTTTAATTTCTAGCTTCGCTTCCGGGCTGAACCGAGTGTGGGCTGTTTTTGAGCCCAAGTGGCTTGAAAACATTTTTAGCCATATCCCATATTTTCACTCAACAAAATACGAAACAAGAAATAGCATTTTTGGGGTTTTGTAGGTATCACCAAAAACCAAAAAATCTGTATGTAAAGCAGAAAGTTGAAATTTGGCATGCTTGTACAACTCTTTGATCCACATATAGGAAAACTATATAGTTGAACTCGGTTTAGTTTTCCTACACATAGCAGGAAAATTATAAAAAAATGTGTATCTAATAAAAAAAAATTATAATTTGAGTAAGATATCAAATGAAACCTCTTAATTTGTGAATAAATTAACAATTTTTTATTTTGATTTTTTTTTTTTTTTTTGGACAATGTATCAAGAAATTTTTATCTCTCATACTATTTCTTAGAGAGGTTGATCTAAAAATCTGAAAAAAATCTCAATAATATACATTGATGGAAACCGGAATAATTACACAGGAATTTGTTTCCAAATGTCAAATTACTTTTTCAAAAAATATGGCATTTTTTGTGTCAATAATTATTTATTTATTTTTTTGTTTGTTGTATGGTATCAAAAGAAAGTTCTTGATACGTAGATTAAGGAATGAACAGTCGTTCTATAAAACTTCTTTATTTTAACAGGATTTATGCCAAAATAGTCTAAAAAAATTCTGTCCCATACCCTATAACCACTAAAATCTAAAATTTTGAAAAAATTCGAACAATTAATGTGAAGCGGATTAGTACAATAATAATTTTAGATGTGATAATTATTTCGAAAGTTATCGATTTTTTTGCAACAACGTACTTACAATATTTATCTGGCTGACTGTAGAAATCTCTATACACTGTCTCAGAAAGACTGATATTAATAAAATTTATTATTTGTAAAAAGTTATTGTTTCTTCACACAGAAGCGGCCCACAAAATATGAATAGTTTGAAACGAAATATTGTTAAAAACAACCGAGTGTGCCGCACATATTATATGGGAAAAAGAACTAGGGTTAAACACAATAGATCATAAAAATGTTACCCTAAAATTTTGAGGAAAAATATGGTCACAGGGGTGCGTTTAATGATATTATAAATATGGTCACAATTGATATTATAATGATATTATAAATATGGTCAAATAACGCACGGCGCGTTAATAAAATGATAAATAGTAATACAGAAATACACAAAACCAATTTAAACGTGTTTAAAATGTACACGCCACTGGTAACTGCCTGACAAAAAGATGTATTACTATCAGTCTTTCTGAGATAGAGTATAGACTCTAAATGAACGATGTGGATTATTCTTTCAAATATTATCGAAATTTATGATTTTTAATTTGTACCCATAATTTGTTATCACCAAATAACCACAAAAACCTGAAATGTATGAAAATTTACACTTCACATTATTTTTTATGGATATTATTTTAGATATATTATAATTAAATTGAGGTCTAATTATTTTCTTGAAACCTTAATGTATAAATAAGTATTAAAGAACCAAGTACCTTCGAATGGTATTTATTGGTAAGAATATATTATAATATTATTTAGTATTTCTCTTTTGTTAATTATCGATTAACATGTTTAATATTGTACTGAAAAAAATAAATATGGAACTTTATGTGAGACGTTTGTCTAGAAGTCCCCTTGCTGTTTTAAGATCGAGGAAGTTTTGCCACGATGTCAGTTCTAATTATTGTATTGTTATTTTGAATGCGGTACTAAAATCCTGAGTTTGGTTGTGGCTGCTTTTAATGTTTTCATATTTGCTTTGCAGATCTAAGTCAAAATCTGATCTATAATTCACTATATTATTTGTACTGGTATTCCAGTTCATTGTTCCCATATCAAAATGTGAGGAACTTGAATAGGATCATTTATTCTTTAGCTTAGTTCTTGCCTTGACAAACAGTTTTTGATTTATCAAAATACACAAATGAAAGTTTTTATGTATTAAAAATATCAACAAACAATATGACTTTTATTTTTTTAGGGTTTTGTAGGTATGACCAAAAAACTCTTATACCGTCATTTTGTCGTCTGTCTGTCTGTCTGTCTGTTCGGTAAAAATTGTAGCCAAACGGCTAAACCTAGAGAGTTGTAATTTGGCATGCTTATGTAACTCTTTGACCCGCACATAGGAAAAATACTAAAAAATCTATAAAACATATCCCCCTAAAAATATAAACAAATATGTCTCATCGAAAAAAATATATTTTTTTTAAATTCTGAGTTGGGTATCAAATGAAAGCCCTTAGTACGTGGATTAACGACCAAATTTTATTTTTGCAAAATAAATTATTTTGAAGCGATTTTTGCTAAAATTGTGCAAAAAAAATCTTGTCCCACACCCTGTAGCCCAGATGGTTTAAACTAAAAATCTGAAAAAATTCTAAGTAATGTATATTTCTGTGAACCGGAACAGTACAACAGGAATTTTTGATCAGATTATGTTTTCGGAAAATAACGCAATTTTTGTGTTTTTAACTAAAATATGTTAAATATTTAATTCGCTATGTAACACTGTAGATAAGCAGGCATTCGTAGCGTTGTGCGTTTAGTCGTTTATTTGTGATTTGCAAACTAGAGTTCGAATCCTGTCAGTTTTAATTTTTCTTTTTTTTTCGTTTGTTTTTTTGCATTTTTATTTTGTTTAAATTATTTTGTCTAAATTCTAGTTATATTTTGGTAAATGTTGCATTTAATTTTTAAAAGCGTAAATTTAATAACCAGTGGGAAGTGTTCTATTACATACATTTAATTCTATGTTTGAATGTATACGAAATCAGAGGGCGGGGCTTATGATTTAAGAGACCAATGGAAGCCATAGGCGCAATTTCCAAAATCTTAATGAACTTTGCTATAAAAAAAATAAATACTGCACATATTTATAAACTTAAATAATAGTATTAGGCATTCGAATTAAAATTCATAAAAAAATATTTTGACATAGAATTTGTTTTGACATCCCAAATAATCATCTATCAGTTACTAAATCAGTTGCGAAACCCTGAAATGTGTGAAAATTCACACTTCACAACAATTTTTTTATTGCTAGTGTTATTGACGTAACAACTCACGTACGTGCTATGGAAAATGCATAGATCTATTTTTAGATAACTATTTATCGCCAGGTCTTTCCCAGTTTCTTTGAATTAATCAAAATCCATCTAAACTGATTTTCAAGGAAAAGTAAAAAATATATATATATGGTATTTATGTATGAGAATATTTATCTGAAAGAAAAGTTTACGAATCTGTTATTTTTACGTTGTAATTTTAAGTAATATATAAACGTTTTTATTATCGCTATCAAGATTGGAGCTTTATAGGTCATTACGACTCGTTAAAAGTAATTTCACCTTTACCAAAGTGTTACCAGACTTTTATTTTCTTAATTATTTTTTCCCTTCTAACCTAATGTCTCATAAAAAGCTATTAGAGACTGAAGTCAAGATTGAAAGACCACAAAAAAATATTGTTTTAGATATAAATCAAAGCTATATGTAAGATGTCGATGTGTAAAAACTATCTTATGAATTAAAAAATACCTACAGTTTTCGATAAATTTTAATTCATTTTTAATTTGAACTAGTGAAAACAGTTTTTAGACTTATTTTAAGTTTAAAATTATTGATTTTTCGAGGTAATCTAAATTTGGTTTCCTTTTCAAATTTCTGGCATAATTTATCTAGTGACATTATATGTAGATAGCTAGCACTAGAGATCTGCACGGGCCTATTTTGGACCACCTTTACCCGGCCCGTCCCGTTATGTTTCCAGTCCGGCTCGGCCTGAGCCCGAAAATATTAATACAATTATTGCATCTACCCGGCCCGAACCTGACAAAATTTTAAATTCAGCCCGAATAAACCTCGTTAAAAAATATTATGATACAAAAATTGCTTACAATTTGTAATAATTATAAAACTAGATATTTAAAAAAATATATATTTTTTAACCCCTTCAGTAATCATTAAAAAATTTAAAAATGGAAAAAAAACACATTTTTTTTATGAATGAATTTTATTTACTGAACATATATGTCCTTCATAAAAGCCATTTCGGGCCCAATATGGGTTGATATTATGGTGCATAGTGTGTGTCGAGAAATAAAAGAAATTCATAAAAAAATATTCATTTTCATTCATCATAATTAATAATTATGCGTTATTAATGCAAAGAATTAATTAACATACCATGAATCGTATTTATTTTTACCCCGCGTACATTCGGGAGTGATCTTTTCTACAGGTAAAGCTTGCCCAAGTTATCTCGGGTGTGGGAATTTTCGCACAAAATAGCCGCCCGAGCATACTCGGGCGTAGTCAGGGCCGCCCTAACCACAGGGCTAAATGGGCTATAGCCCCAGGGCGCAAGCCGTTTTGGGCGGCAATTTTTATTTCCCCGTTTGCTATTCTGTAAATTTTCTTACGAAGAGGGGCGCATTATTTTTAGTAGTCCTTAAGCGGTTAACGAAGGTTTTTTTTTTTTATTTATTGTTTATTTAGGGGTGCTTCAGCTGCTAGGGCTATTAGCACCCACAAATCTTATATATTACAATCATGTGTACATATATATATATCTACATTTATATACTATACATAAGAGTTATAATACAAAGTGTAACATTATATTTTATTATATACATCTATGCTTTTAAGATATGAGATGACATTATTTATCGAGTCTGAGTTGTTGCCTAAAATGTCTTTTATTGAGTGGTCTAAAAATAAAAGGTTTAACAATATATTATTTAAAGGTATTAGTGTTCTTATCCGGCCCGAGCCCGAATGTAATACATGTCAGTCGAACCGACCAGGCCCTTGGGCCTAGAGTAATGTTTCTCAACCTTTTCTGGCATGGGACCCCCCCCGAAATTAGGTAAATATTGTCTGCGGCCCCCTAGAAATATAGAAAAATTGTATTATCTATAATGACTTGAAAGTAATGCACTTTTATTTACAAGTGTTCAAAGTGCCTTCCATTTTGATTAAAACATGCTTACTCTTGAGTTATCTGTAGCTCTGAGCATAATAAAAAAGTCATACCTACTTAAAAGTTCTTGAAGTACCTCCAACGTGAACCTTTGCCACAGAAATGCATCAACCGACACATACCCTTAATTTCATGAAATAAAAATTAAGTGTCATAATGAAACCCATTATAACACTCAATGCAGTTTCATAATGCTTCTCTTATGAATGCAAAATATAAAAATAAGTATAATATATTTTACTTATGTTATGGAAGGTACATTTTTAGGGTTTTGTAGGTATTACCAAAAAACCCTTATACCCTCATTTTGTCGTCTGTCTGTCTGTCTGTCTGTCTGTCTGTCTGTCTGTCTATCTGTCTGTCTGTTCGGTAAAAATTGCAGCTAAACGGCTAAACCTAGAGAGTTGAAATTTGGCATGCTTATACAACTCTTTGAACCGCACATAAGAAAAATACTAAAACATATCCCTCTAAAAATATAAACAAATATGTGCTCATCGAAGAAAAAAATTTTTTTTATAAAATTCTGAGTAGGGTATCAAATGAAAGCCCTTAGTACGTGGATTAACGATAGAATTTTATTTTTGCAAATTATTTTAACGCGATTTTTGCCAAAATTGTGCAAAATAATGTTTGTCCCCATACCCCGTAGCCCAGATGGTTTAAACTAAAAATCTGAAAAAATTCTAAGTATGGTGTGAACCGGAATAGTACAACAGGAATTATTCATCAGATTATGTTTTCGGAAAATAACGCATTTTTTGTTTTTTTTTTGCTGACGGTGTAAAATAATCAAACCCTTATGTAAGACAGTAAACCAATACGCTTTCATGGTGTAACGGTTAACGTTCTCGCTTTCTAAGTTGCGAGCTAGTGTTCGCTTTCTGTCAATTTTATTTTTTCTGTTTTCATTTTTATTTTGTTTAAATTATTTTTTCAAAATTCTAGTTTATTTTGTCAAATGTTGCATTTAATTTTTAAAAGCGTAAATTTAATAACCAGTGTTAATTGTTGAAATTATAATTTAATTCTATGTTTGAATGTATACGAAATCAGAGGGGTGGAGCTTATGACTAAAAACAATCAATGGAAGCCATAGGCGCAATTTTCAAAATCTTATGAACCTTGCTATATAAAAAAAATACTGTACATATTTAGAAACCTAAATAATGGTATTAGGCACTCGAATTAAAATTAACAAATAAATATTTGAACATAAAATTTGTTTTTAAAGCTCTTAGATTAACAGACGATAAATTATTTAAAAAATATCGTTCATTTTGCCGTGATTACTATAAAGCAAAATTTGTCCTACACACTCAGCATGCCGCCTTCACTTATTATATACCTGCGAAACCCTGCAATGTGTGAAAATTCACAGTTCACATAAATTTTTATGAATATAATTGTAACATGTTTATGAATTGAGCAAAATTGAGCTCATTTATATTATATTTTCATGCTTCGATCTTATATGACTTCGCGGCCACCTACGAAGCATTCAGGATCCCCAAGTGGGCCGCGGCCCCCCGGTTGAGAAACGCTGCTCTAGAGCACGCACACATAAACGAATTAATTCGATTATTAATTCAGAAATAGGGAACTTCGGTTGCAACGGCCAAGTTTATTGAAAAAGCTTCTGCCCGTGCTTGAGATCGATCTCACTACGTTATTAAACCGCTCCATATTATGATGACAGCATAGTACAGAGGCTAAAATTAAAAATTTAGTAAACGAAAGATAATAAAAGATTGCTGGATGTCTGGTGCAGTATTTCTTATCATATTTGAATCAGTCGTTTTTCATCCGTTAATCTAATACTGCAATTCTAAGCAGAGCCTTAAGGATTCCACACACTAAAGCGGCCGCGGTGGCGGCCACGGTAGCGATCAGGTCTCCTCACACTAACGCGGTGGGAGTGGCGGTAGCGGTAGCGATCAGTTAGTGAATCACGGTATATATAGTGCGTTCGAAGGTGAGTTTGCAGTATAGCTCTTATGGCAAATGGGAACGGTGTTGCCAAATGTTGTAAAAGTGTCAAATGTGTCAATTATAATAATATGAAAAACTTGTATTATTTACAAAAATCAACTCTTATAAAACTAAAAATAACACTCAACAAAAACAAATGGCCATTTGTAGAATACTGCGTCTTCAGAGATCAGCGCGTTTTAGAGCTGGCAACGTCGACTAGCAAGAAAAGGATAGCGTCATTCTGTAAACCCATTAGAGAGTATGAAAAAGAACTACTCCATATGCCCTGTACTGCAAACTCACCTTCGAACGCACTATAGTTGTATGATAATATTGGACCTTGCTTGGGTTATTTCATTTTTCCCCTTTGGAATGTTAAAATTTAAAATTCCAACAATGAAACCATGGAAACGAATGACATATGTCAAACTTAAATTAATTTTCTTACATATTTTAATGACAAAAAATAAATAAATGGGATATTTGTATTAAGAATGACACAAAAAATCAAAATATAAAGAAAATGACTTTTTAAAATGATATTAAACCTTAACCAAAAAATGTTTGTTGCAAGTATGATTTACAAAGCTTAAACAAAACGGATGAAAAGCATTATTTAAACGATGAAAGTAACTAGATTGCAAAATCTAGTTCCGCCTAATCGTTTGGAACAGACTTTACTATCAATTTCCAAAACTTTTCCTATTTCGTCCCACACTTTATTTATTTTCCTAATATTCTTGTAATCAGGATGTGCTAAGTCATACAGAATTAAATGATCCTGTACTGATCTATGATTTTTTCTGTTAAATTATCTATTTTCGACATTATTTTCTTAAATATATACTGTGGTATATAAACAATTAATATCGCGCGGCCTAACGCAACTTGTCGAGTTTGGCCGCCAGTGTTTGGTGATCGCTAGACTGAACGCTGCAGTCGGTGGCGTTCTCAGATAGCGGAACGCTTGTATGTGCGTGGTCTCATTGTATTGTATAGGTTGCGTTAGGCCGCTGCATTATCGCCACTGTGGCCGCCACCGCGGCCGCTTTGGTGTGTGGAATCCTTTAACGAGTTAAATTCTTAGACCAGTGGTTCCCAACCTTTTTGACTTCTGGAGCCCTTTTTATAATCAATTTCTATGGCGGAGCCCCTTAAGCCTACTCTATGTCTAAAAGTCAAAATTTAGTAAACGAAAGAGAATAAAAGAATGCTGGATGTCTGGTGCAGTATTTCTTATCATATTTGAATCAGTCGTTTTTCATCCGTTAATCTAACACTGCAATTCTAAGCAGAGCCTTAACGAGTTAAATTCTTAGACCAGTTGTTCCCAAACTTGACTTGCGGAGCCCTTTTTATAATCAATTTCTATGGCGGAGCCCCTTAGGCCTACCCTATGTCTTACAAATTAATGGTGTTTAGAAGTTATGTTACTGGGAAAGATTTTTCACTATAGATTCACTTTTTTCTTTAACAGCTCACTTATTGATAGATAGACAGATTTTTATAAAATGAAGCAAATAATCAAAATGCACTCAGATTATTCAAACAACAATTCCAGCCAATCACATTCCTGCTAGAGTCATAAACAGACTAGAGCCAGAAATCATCTCGGACATACATTCAACTTGGCAATTTTTCTTTCAGAATGTATAGTAATTTCCTGTTTTCTTATTTTGATTATGTTTTTTTATTTCTTATTCTTTTGATTTTATTCAATTCTTATTTATTTTATGTCCTGGAATGGCTGCGGACCCCTGAAAAGTGCACGTGAAGCACTTAGAGCTCCGCGGAGCACAGGTTGGGAACCGATGTCTTAGACCAGTGATTCTCAACTGAAAACGTACCGCGGACCAGTAAATTATTGAATTTTTTACCGCGGACTCTTAAAAATAAATGTAACTATTAAACAAACTGTATTTGTAAACTCTACAGATATCTTAATAATAAAAATCACTGAAAAATGGACAAAATACAAAGAAAATGAAAAAAAGTTCATAAAAAAATGAACAAAAAATCTCAAAAATAATAATTTATAAGCCTTTCGTGGACCACTAAAATTTTGCTAAGAACCACCAGTGGTCCACGGACCACCGGTTGAGAAACACTGTCTTAGACTATACGGTTTGGCGTTTACCTTCAGGTGAGGATGACGTACTTCAGAGGTGCAATGACGACCATGATTTAATTTTAATTAGGCCTGTTGTATGTACATTACTTTACTGACCAATTCTAAGTTGAAAAGTCTAGCGACGTTTCTTGCATCAAAAATTTGGACACTTTTTTCTGACAGAACTTCATATATAATTGGTGCTTTCGTTTTGCTACTGCTTCGGAGAAAATATATCACTTCATTTAACTGTCGCGTTCGTCTTACTTCATCATCATCATCATCATCATCATCATCATTAATCAGCCTTTCTAGTCCAATGCTGTACGTAGGCCTTCCCAATCTTTTTCCATTCAGAACGATCTTGTGCTTTAGATTTCCAGTTCCCCGCAACTCTCTTAACATCATCCGAATTGGTTACCAATTACTAAAATGAATATTTATTTTACCAATTACCAGGTCTACAAGTATGAAATGCGGATTTTTTTTTCAAACTTGCCGTGCAAACAGAGTGTATAGTTCAAAGTTTCAACACATATGGCGTTTTGTTAAGTTATCATTAAGTGTCAAATGCGTATAGGTTATAATTTGAAAAGTGATCATATAGTTTTGTTTTACTGTGTTAAAAATGTCAAATTTTGTACCAAATAAAGAGCATTTGCGGACAATACTACTGTTTTGTTTTCATTTGAAAAAAACTGCTGCTGAATTATGATTCGACTGCTTCGAGAAGCTTATGGTGAATATTGTCCATCGCAAGATACGTGTGAACGATGGTTTCGGCGTTTCAAAAGTGGTGACTTAGATCTTACAGACAAAGAACATGGAAAACCTCCAAAAAAATATTAAGATACAAAATTGGAAACATTGCCACAGGAAGACGATAGTCAATCACAAAAACAACTAGCAGAGCAGTTAGGCGTTAGTCAACAAACTGTTTCCAATCGCCTACGAGAGATGGGTAAGATTCAGAAAGTCGGCAGATGAGTTCCACATGCATTGAATGAGAGGCAGATGGAAAAACGCAGAAACACTTGTGAAATTTTGCTTGCACGATGCAAAAGAAAGTCTTTTTTGCATCGTATCATTACTGGCGATGAAAAATGGATTTATTTTGAAAATCCCAAACGCAAAAAATCATGAGTGAACCCAGGCTCACCATCCACATCAACTGCAAGACCGAATCGCTTTGGAAAAAAGACAATGCTCTGTACTTGGTGGGACCAAAAGTGTGTGGTCTATTATGAATTGTTAAAACCTGGTGAAACAGTTAATACCCAACGCTACCAAGAACAACTGATCGAATTGAACCATTCGCTGCTCATAAAACGACCAGAATACGAAAGAAGACAGCACAAGGTAATCTTTCTTCACGATAACGGTCCATCACATAAGGCAAAAGCAGTTTGCAACACATTGGAGGCACTCAAGTGGGAAGTGCTACCCCATGCCGGTTACTCACCAGACTTGGCCCCTTCAGATTACCACTTGTTCGCATCGATGGGTCATGCACTTGCCAAGCAGCACTTTTGTTCATATGAAAATGTGAAAGAATGGCTAGATGAATGGTTTGCGGGGAAAGGGGAAGCGTTCTACTGGCGAGGTATTCACAAATTGCCTGAAAGATGGGAAAAATGTATAACTTCTAATGGAGCATACTTTGAATAAATAAACTTTTTCTGTTCTTTTCAGTTTAATACGTTTATTAAAAAAAAAAAAAAATCGCATTTCATAATTGTAGACCTGGTACTTCACACCTGACACCGAAATCCAATGCCAAATATTTAAAAAATAATCCGTTCAACTAATCTCGAACAAAGAATGAACCATAAAAATCAAATGAATAGATTAAGTGAAAACACGCTCATTACTCTTCTGCGTAGTGCATTTATCAGTGTAGAGGTATTAGCCAAATAAACCTGTGTTTGATTGTAATGGAACTATTTCGGAACACTTTGACAAATTACTCATTGGTCTGCTGGTTCCTCCCTAAATTGAAACACGCGCATTTCCTACGTGCTCGCATTGTATGTGCACAGGTATATACCAGAGCATTGCGATTGTTGTACCGCTCCTCTTATGTTGTTAATAAAGGTACAATTGAACAAGGACATCATTTGTCACATACGATACTCCGCAATGTTTACGTTTAACTGTATCATTATTATTACGATTTTATGTTTTTTTTTATGATTGTCACGCATCGTAAATCCATTTAATTAGTTCTATAAACTGCTACAGAAACAAACTATTTTAGTGAAAATGATGCAATTATTCGAATACTAATTAATTAAACTATTTTAAAAAACATTTTTTTAAATCTTTATCAATATTAATAATTTATTTATTTATTTATTTATGTAATTGAGTTGTATACAGGACGAACCTAAAAACTACAACTTCGATTGCTATACATTACAATATAGTAACTTAATATTTAACAAATTAAGCCATTAAGACGGTAATTGGATAATTGATAAATAAAAAAAAACAAATATATATACAGGAGAATGAATTAATTTTCATTAATAGTGCTTTGAACACTAAATGTATGAAGGCGACGTTTTATAGTGTTTAAACTCAAATGAAACGGATCTGCCTCCAATAATATATTATTAAATGTAGAAACTAATCGGTTTAAGGGGGCGTTTTGGGCATAGTTACCTAGCAAAAGGTTGTCTAAAAAGGTATTTATTTCTTAAGTTGCGAAGTGGTATATTTAAATTTATATTCATAAGGAGATACGGTGAATCAATTAAGTTTTTAATAATTTTAGTAAGAAAAATTACATCATTGTTCATGCGTCTGCAATGCAAGGTAATCATCCTATAATATAATACGCCTGTTTGTATGTTCGTATGTTCGGTATGTTCGACCGGTCGTTTCTTCATTCCCCGATAGAGGCGCGCATATGTTAATTATTTATGTCAAAATTGTTTAAAATATATTGTTGATGCAATAATAGTGAATTTTCTACGAACACTTTTTATAATTATTATAAGATGCAATAATAGTGAATATTCTATGAACACTTTTTATAATAATTGATAGAATTGTAAAAAATTATTGTTTATGTATTGGACAGTAGTGTGCTGTGAATTTTTGTTTTGAGTGTTGACAATAAATTAGTAAATATGACAGTTGTGTTTTTCATTAAAAAATCACTTCACAATTATTAATTTAGTTGTGAAATACACGGATCGGTTTTTTTACGAAACAAAACACAGAAAAACGTTATCCTTCCGTGATATTCGACATTTTTGATTAAAATTATTACTAGCAGAAAAATAATTATTTTAAAAAAAATATTTGGTTTTGATGAAAGTAAGAAAAATGTGACTTTTTTTTTCTTTATTATTATTTTTTCAATGCTTTATTATTTTTTTATTTCTACGATTTATAGGACAAGATTTACAATATCCCACTGCAAACTCTATACAGATGGCAGCACATAACGACTACACTAAATAATTCAAGAATTATCAGTGGCTCTAAAACAATGGTTTCTATTTATTTATCACATTAAATATCATTTACCTTTTAGTTTAGGTTAGATTCACCTTAAAATAGGGTGACCAGATTTCAGTGAAGGTAAACCGGGACACAGGAAAAAAAAAAGAAGGTCTTTGTTTCCTCCCAGATCCAAGTGAAGAGCAAAAAAAAAGGTCCTCACCTCCCAAATTCAAAGTGAAGAGCAAAAAAAAAAAAGGTCCTCTCACCTCCACAAATTTAAAGTGAAGAGCAAAAAAAAGGTCCTCACCTCTCAGATTCAAAATGAAAAGCAAAAACCGGGACAATCGGGCGTCCCGAGAACAGTTTTCGGGACACCGGGACAATTGACCTAAAACCGGGACGGGTGGTCACCCTACCTTAAAAGCACTATCTTAGGTTATGGTTGATAACTGTTTATTTTTTTTTTTTTTATAAACCACCTAAAAATAAATTGTATTTTAACTGTTCTGTGCAGGGCTAGGGACAGTGATTCACCTTAAAAGCACTATCTTAGGTTATGGTTGATAACTGTTTATTTATTTTTTTTATAAACCACCTAAAAATAAATTGTATTTTAACTGTTCTGTGCAGGGCTAGGGACAGTGATTCACCTTAAAAGCACTATCTTAGGTTATGGTTGATAACTGTTTATTTATTTTTTTATAAACCACCTAAAAATAAATTGTATTTTAACTGTTCTGTGCAGGGCCAGGGACAGTGATTCATCTTAAAAGCACTATCTTAGGTTATGGTTGATAACTGTTTATTTATTTTTTTATAAACCACCTAAAAATAAATTGTATTTTAACTGTTCTGTGCAGGGCCAGGGACAGTGATTCACCTTAAAAGCACTATCTTAGGTTATGGTTGATAACTGTTTATTTATTTTTTTTTATAAACCACCTAAAAATAAATTGTGTTTTAAAAGTTCTGCACAGTCCCACCTGTTTAGAATCTCTGTATATTGAACAAATGACGTGTGTGTGACGCATGCGCAGTGTTCAGTGGGATATTGTAAAGCTACCCCCTGATTTGAGATATAGTGTAAGTACGCTTTTTTCCGTGTGCCCTTTTTGCCGTGTGTGTATTTTTTCATGTGTGCTTTTTTCCGTGTGCGTATTAATCCGTGTGCGTTTTTTCCGTGTGCGTATTTTTATATTATATAAGAAAATGGAAAATTAATTTTAATAAATATATTTTAAATTTAACGTCCCAAATCATTTTTAGTTTTAACATTATAAATATAATGCACTGAGTGAAAATGAATCGTTTTCCCATCTTAAAAAGTTAATGAATTAATAATTCGGAATAATGCTCATTATTTGTCCAGTTTTTAATAATGGGCGAAGAGTTGATTCAATTTGAATTTGATGAAGTTAGGCGTATGGCTAGAGAAAGAAGTCTGAGGTGTCGAGCAAGTTCCACATTAAGGTAATGATTTGTTTGCCAACACAGTTGGCAACAGGTGCACTAGTTTTGAAATAATAACATCTTGATAAGTATGAAACATGTGATATTGGGAAGTGATAACTCAAATAATTCAGAAATTTCTTTTGAATTGATTCTAAGCGACGATCATATACATTACATTATATCTGGGATTCCATATAACGGAACAATAATTTAAATGGCATAAGACAAAGGCGTTATAAAGTGTTATAAATGTATGGTGATTTTTAAATATTTTGCATGTTCTAAATATAAATCCTAGATTCTGGTACGCTTTCTTACACACATGATCAATATGTACATTGAATAGAAATTTTTGATCAAAATACATTCCCAAGTCTTTTATAACAGATACTTCCTTTAGCAAGTTGGTATCGATGTTATAGTGATTCTGGATTAAGTTAATATTTTTAGAAAACGTTATTTGATAACATTTTTCATAGTTGAGATGAAGTTTATTATTAACGCAGTAAGTATGTAAGTTAGACAGTTCCTGTTGCATTATGACACAATCCGTTAAAGAAGATATTGTTCTAAATATTTTTAAATCGTCGGCGTATAAGAGAAAATTTGAGTGATGAAAAAATTCGTTTATATCATTAATAAAAACAATAAAAAGTATAAAAAGTAGTTTAATAAAATATAGATAAAGACTAATCTGTTTTTTTTTCGGCTTCCTATTCGATTTCTTCAATCCCAGATGATTGTAAGACATAATCCGCAAAAAAATCAATTCTGTTTATCTGTCTGACTGTTTGTCCGAAATTCACGCAAAAACTGCTAGATATATTTTAACGAAATTTGGTAGTATGAGTACAGTAGAACCAGAATCCAAATATAGCCTATATGATATCTTAAAATTTTCATTCGAAGGAGGTATTTCTAAACATGGTGATCTAATTGAATCATATAAAACATTTAATAATTATTACTCATGTGTTCTCAAACACTTTTTTGGGCGACCATATCAAAAACAGTTCTTTTTTATCATCTAGTACTGGCCATAAAGTAAATCTTTTTCGGTCTAGACCGATTCGCTTATTTTTTGGCCGCTGGATGCTAGAGCCATCTATGTGTAATTTCTTAAGTTACAAGATCTCCATGGTTACATTTAAACAACTGACAGTCAAACATTTATAACTGCAATAATTTGTCAGTAACCATAAATTATTCAATGTAAATAAATAAATATATTTTTTCTGATAAAAATTTCTTTTAGTCGCCCAAAAAATATAATGTGCACCTTTGCCAAAAAGATCTTTTTCGTCTTTATCTGTTTGAAGTCCTCAGCTGCGCCGCGGCCTTCAAATTCAGATGCGGCCGAAAAATATCTACTTTTTGGCTATGGTACACAAATAACCAGTGGCGGTCGATGAAGCATGTTGGTATGACCGGACAAGCTCGTACTATATCGCTCAACAGCAGTATAACAACGACAAAGCAAGAGCGTGTCCGATCATGCTGATTGCCCTCCCAAACATGCTTCACCGACCGCCGCTGTAAATAACTATTTTAATATTAGCAATAATAGTAACTTTCGTGGCCACAGTTTTAAATTAGAGAGATAAAAATTCAAAAAACTGGCAAGGGAACATTTTTTAATTATTTTTATTAATGTATTGCATTAATCGTATAAAGTGTTCTTTTAAAAAAAGGCATTATCGGCATTGCCGCCTACTTAATAAATAATAATAATAAAATAATAACTACAATTGTATATTAGAAGAATAAGAGTACCATAATTAAAATTCTTCTAAACACAAAGTACTTTACTTATCGTGTTCTTCTTCTACTTCTTTTTCTTCTTATTCTTCTTTATTGGGTACTGTCCATTGGGTTGACTTTTGGCTTCACTCACATAAGTCCTCCATCTGTTAATTGTCTCATCATATGTCTTGTATAACAATACTTGATAGATCTTCGGTTGGCTGATCTCACTAGGTTAAACAGAAAAGGTGTGCATCATCTGCTTGTTTTACTCCCAGCACACACTCTATTGTCATCAAGTTTACTGGGGATGCCAAATTCTTCCATAATTGTATATTGTATATACTTTACTTATAGCTATATTATAGTCTTTCTTTTTCTGCCGATGTGGATTACTTCCTTTTTATGCAACTATTATCCGGTATAGAATCTAGTCGCACTCGTAGGGAAAACAAATTTCGTCATTCGTACGGGAAACAGATCAAATAAATACTATTCATTTAAGCTACTAAAGACGTATTTCAACTCTTATCAAGAGTATATAAATAAATAACTAAAACTAGCTGAAGACTTCTTTATATATTATGTCTGTACAGAGGTAATATTTATTGAGCCTGTTAATGATCATTACAAATAAGTCAATATAATGTATACATACGTATGTATTATACAATTTAGCAAAAATACAATTTAGATTTATTCATGTAAATATATTCAATTACAAAATTAAAAAGGATAACAACAGAATGCAAAATTTAACAGTAGTCATCTTTGTAATCTAAGTATTCAGAGACTGCATAGAAAGTATGTTCGGTAACCGACGAGTTCATCGAAAATCAATTCATCGAAAATCAATTCATCGAAAATCAATTCATCGAATGATCAATTCATCGAATGATCAATTCATCGAAAAAACATATTTTGTAAATATTTGAGAGGAATGCCGAGGGGATCGGAAAGTCAAAAGAGCAGTGGTAAAAAAAAGGAGACAGACTAAGAAATAATTGCGTACATTTTTTTAAAAAAAATTAAAAAAAGGTGAATAAAGTGACATAGTGTTTGAATATAAATAAAGAAATATAATAAGAAAACTTATATAATAAAAGAAATAAATGTTTTGTTTTTAAGGTTTAATAAGACAGGTTATGGGCAATTGCACGCAAATAATTTTTAAAAATTCATACACAATGATACGCATTTTAATTGGGCTAATATGGAGGAAAATAAAGTACTATGCGCCTAAAAACAAGGTAATTAGGTTAGGTTTAGTTATTAAAAGTCTAAAACCGAGCGGAGCGAGTTACCCATCTTCTAGTTTAAGGACAAAGCACTATTTTAGGTTAGGTTAGGTTAGTAAGGGTTTTGTTAGAAGAAACCGAGCGAAGCGGGTTACCCATCTTCTAGTTTAATGTCAAAACACTATCTAAGGTTAGGTTAGGTTAGTAAGGGTTTGGATAGAAGAAGCCGAGCGAAGCGAGCTACTCATCATCTAATTTAATGACAAAATAAACTCACACTAACATAACAATGGCACCTGTTTAGAATCACCGTACATTGAACAAATCATGTGTGGTATAGTAAATATGAATAGTAAAACTATGTACATAACATAAAACCCTTAAGACTTAACAGATGGGGAAATACCATTTTTATAATCCTTTAAGAATGGGTGTATTAAGTACATTTATGATCCCATTAACCGGGTTTTTTTGATCTAAGGAGCCCTGTTCGATTTCCAAATAATCCAACAGGTATCTTTTACCTGGCGTATTTTCTGAATGGAAAATTTAAAAATTATTAATAGACCAAGTATGATAGTTATTTAATAAGTGTAGTCTGTCAACTTTTATTGACCACTGCTTTTTTGGCTTTCCGATCCTCTCGGCATTCCTCTCAAATATTTACAAAATATTTTTTTTCGATAAATTGATCATTCGATGAATTGATTTTCGATGAACTTACCGTGAATCGGTATGTTCTAATAGATATTTCTTAAACTTATCTTTGAATATTTTTATATTGGTCATATTTTTTATGCAATCGGGAACTTTATGATATAATCTTGCAGCTATAAAACGAGGATTTTGCTCAATATACAAGCTAGATTTATATTTTAAATAAGATACATTCTAATATAAAAAGTGAGGGAACTGGAAATATTTAAAGTTCTTTAAATAAGTTCTTTCAAACACATAAAAGTAAATAATATTTGATTAGCTTTTAACACCGCTCTTATGATTTTATGACTGTTCTAACATAAATTCACCCTTAGAACCATATAGAATCATAAATAAATATCGTAGCTTTTATATTTAGTAATTTTCTGTACCATACGGAAATTTTAGCTTCATTCGCCATTAAAATAGATAAATAAGGTGCTCTATTTTCTATATATTTTTGTAGACAAGATATACGGTAAATTAAATAAAAATTCTGTTAGGGTGGACAGTTAAACTCAAATTATTTTACTGCAGAGGCCGAGGTGAGATATAGATGCATCCTCTTGCCACTACTTTTTAATATTTATGGGTGATCAATGGAAGGTCAAGCGATCAACAATCTTATGTACGCAAACGATACTACTCTAAAGCCTGTAGTACACGATGCAATTTCTCGAATTGAATCTCGTACGATTTATCGTACGATAATTATTGCATTGAGAATTTTGTTCAGAAATATCGGATGTAAAATTATTGTAGTATACCATCCAATATTCATCGCTTTGAATCTGTAACAATTGATGGGCACTACGTCTATTTTTGTAAGTTAACAGAAATCAAATAATTGTACTTAACCTAGAATGGACAGATAGTTTACCAATTTTTCAAGACTGATAATATTAATCTTTGTCCCGAATCATTAAATCTCCTGGATTCGCAAAGCCGTACCGTTTTCGGTTCTAATTTATTACATTTGAAATTGAAGGGAATTATTATTTTATTTATTTTTTGTTATTATTATTTTTGTCTATAAAACTATCAAAAAATATTATTGTTGTTACTATTATTGTTAAAAAATAGTTTAAGGAAAATAAAAATATATTAATAATGATTTCGTTGAATTTGTTTTATGCATAACACCCACCTTGAATAAATAAATGAGAAGTATAGAAACTGTAACCAAGAGTTTGGAGACAAGAAATGTTTAAAAAAAAAATCTATTCCCCCTGTACTTTTTTCCCGATTGAAATGTTTAATGGTCACCTTAGGTATGTCACTAGTTAAATATGTTGGATAATATGATGTTGAATAAATCCAAACGTATATACAAGGTGCCTCAAAAGAAATTTTATATTTAGTGGATCGATTAAAAAAAAAGTAAGCCGTATATAGAAAAAATGTTTATTAATTATTAAAATACACTTTTTGGAGATTTATTTCTTAAAAATAATATCGTCTAAATGTAGACCCTCGCGTTCTCGGCACTCATTTAATCGAACAGTAAAATTACTTATGACGTCTCGGCAGGTGGACTCAGGGATGGCTGCCATTTTGTGACGGATATTTTCTTTCAAATGCGCCAGTGAAGTCGGTTTATTGGCGTAAACTTTAGATTTAAGATAACCCCATAGGAAAAAGTCCATAGGGGTTAAATCTGGACTGCGTGGAGGCCAATTTATGTCACCTCTCCGGGAGATCAATTTGCCTGAGAAAATTTCACGAACACGTGGCAGAGACATATTCGACGTGTGTGAAGTTGCTCCGTCCTGTTGGAACCATGTTCTTTGGTTATAGCCAGGAAAGTTTTGCAGTTCAGGTACCAAGAAGTTGTCTAACATCTCCACATAACGCTCTGAATTCACTGTAACTGCACGCCCCCTTTCGTCTTCAAAAAAGTAAAGGCCGATAATTCCTCGCGCCGACATCGCAGCCCATACGGTCACTTTAGGCGAATGTAGGGGTTTCTTATGTTTGCGTTTCGGATTAGTTGCACTCCAGTAGCGGCAGTTCTGCTTATTTACGTGGCCATTAAGATGAAAATGAGCTTCATCCGAAAACAAAATGTTGGTAAACGTTGAAAATCGCTCAATCACCTGATTTACGAAATTAAGCCTCTGACTGGCATCTTGGGGCTTTAATTCTTGCACCAATTGAATTTTGTAGGGGTGCAGCTTTAGGTCTTTGTGCATAATGCGATGTAATGATGATCTATGCACATTTAAAGCACTTGCGCGCTTCCGAATTGAAAGGTTCGGGTCGTCACGAACAGACTGATTAACATTCTCCACGTTTTCTACCGTTCTTGATGACCTAGGTCGCCCGGATTTTGATTTATCCAGCGTTATACTAGTTTCTTCAAACTTTTTAACCCAATGTCGAATGAGAGGAATGCTTGGCGCATCATTTAAGTGGCGAAAACCTCGAATACTGCAGAATTTTCTACGCGCTACAGTCTCCGAATCACCGTTTTTGTAAAACTCTCGCACGCATAATGCGCGGTCTGCTCCCGAGAAACGCTCCATAGCGACTAAATTCCCAAGAGCCAGGCTACCGATTGACAGAACCCCCGCGCCCCTCGGATACGTTGCGTTCACGCAGTAAGCTAAATAAATATAAAATTTCTTTTGAGACACCTTGTATATAGTGGCTTAACATCCGTTGTGGGATCTCGCCGCTCCTTGAGCTTTCTAAATCCAATTTCTTTGGGTGGATTAGTCCCCTTTTTATGTTCTTAAATAGTTCCTATTTTCTTAGATAATTTTCTCCAACGGTTTCTATCTCTTGCTTTATCTTTCCATTCATTTACTCCGGCCCTTTTTATGTCTTCTTCTACTTCTTTCAGCCACGTTAATCTCGGTCTTCGTCGACTTTTTTGTTCTTCCTCAATTCCACTGCAGTACTGATAGTATTGTTGAGAATTATTTATGTATTATTAATTTAAATAAAAGCCCTATAGATATAGATTAATAAAAAAATCCCTTTTATTTTGATATGATTTTTGTCAAAAATATTTTTGGGAAAATATATCCCCTACCTTATTAAATTTACCAAACCCCCTTCACACGGTTACAAAACATTCTACAAAAATTTAAGGTATAAATTCTCACAAGGGTTACCTGCGAACCGATCGTCTTTTCCAGACTACTGTCTGCTGACAATGAGAAATTTTGTTTTTTATTATTAATGTTGTGTCAACATTGATCAATAATTTTATTGATAATCATTAGATGTATGGAGTCATAAATAAATATGTACCCTAAAAATTATACTATAGTTTACTTTGACTGCTTCAATTCAATTAAAATGGCCTTGACACAAGAATGTTCTCTGCATTTGATATGAACTTATTAAATGTGAATCAGTCGACAGCTTCAAATTTAAAGGTGCTTTTAGTGCCATACTGAGCATGCCTATTAATTTTAACTTAATAATTCTTAATATTAAATACTCCCTCAGTCCGAAAATATGGTATACATTTTAATTTTTTTTTTGTCTAAAAATATGGTGTACATTTACAATTTAAATTAATTTGAATGATTTTATTTATGAAATAGTTACAAATATCTAGTAAAACAAAGAATATTACAAAAAAAAAATAATTTAACAAGGACATGGTTGTCTTCACAGCTTGTATGGAACATGATAATGTTGTTTATAATCATCCCTTACAATGAAGTTTTGCCTTATTAATGTGCGGAATCTTATAGGAATTCCTTCCTTTTGCTAACATGGGTGCTTCTAGACAAGTTACAATGTTAGAAAAACATTGTCAAGGGTTTGTATGTTTATTGCATTTTGTACGCATTCAATCAGTACGTCGATTGTACTCGGTGAGATCCAATAGATTAAATTCTGGACTATTCATACACCGTTGACAGTAACTCAAAAGTGATAATGGCGGGATTTCGGCAATAACTTCTGTTCTGAAATTCATATATCCGCGAGCGCTCGTTTTCTGATATGATCAGTACTAATTTATAACAACTATTTAGAAACTGGTCCCGTAAAGAATAAGTAGCGACTTTTGGTGGCAGCGCCATAAAGCCACAGACATATTTCTATACACATCAACAATAAAAGAAACCTTGCATGGACAGACACTGAATTTAAATAAAAGTCAGTTAGAATATTTGAACAGATGTAAAGAGATTGTAAGGAGCAAACGACCACTAGATGGCAATATTGAAATGTGTCATTACTATATATGTAAAATTTGACATTTGTTATTGTGAAATCAGTGGCAGCTTATAAATTGACCTGGTAGATTGTTGACAGTGAGCGTTAAAAAAGTTTGTGAAAAAATTGATATTACTCGTGAAAGGTTTTCGCTGCATGTTTTTTTTTACGATTTTAGTAAAGGCCTAACTCAACAACAATGTATAGATTTGCTTCGTTCAACTTTTAGTAATGAAGCACCATCAGAAAAGACTGTTTACAATTGGTTTGCAGAATATCGTCGTGGTCGTCTCATATAATTGGTTCCATCAAATTTCTCGATACTTAAAACAGATCTGGTCTCACCTAATTGTGCGTCCGTCAGTGATGAATTTCGGGAAGGTCGACCAAAAACGGTTGTGATTCAAAACAACATCTGATTGAAGAAGATCGGCATATGACTTACCGTGAGATAGAGGTATTCTTTGGGATATCTCAGACTGCCATACAATCGATTTTGCATGAACATAGCTGTGAAAAAGATCTGTTCCCGATGGATTTCGCATAATTTGATTGAAGCTTAAAAAAAGGCTCGTGTTGATTGGTGTAAAGAAATGCTAAAAATATTTAACCCAGGCAATGCAAAACCCGTATACAATATCGTTACAGGTGACGAAACTTGGATTTATTCATATGAACCGGAAACTAAACAACATACCACTATTTGGGTCTTCCAAGATGAACCGAAACTCACAAAAGTTGTTCGATCACGAAGCACGTCCAAGAAAATGATCGCTTGTTTCTTCGGTTGAACTGGATATGTCGCAATCATTTGTCGAATTAATGTCTCATTGCTCGTATTCACCTGATTTATCCCCTAACGACTTTTTTTTGTTCCCCAATGTCAAACAAAAAATGCATGGACAGCGATTTTCATCACCTCGAGAAACTGTTGAAACCATCGAAAACCATGTTTTTGAGATACCAACTTCAGAGTGGATTTTTTTTTTTTTTTCGAGAATTGGTTTGAACGCATGCAAAAGTGTATAAATCTTAAAGGTGAATATTTTGAAAAGCAATAAGACAGTTTGTTCCAAAACAATACTTTTCTTTCTTAGTTTTTGCAAAAACTGAAAAGGTAGCTCTCGTATAATAGTTAATTATAAAAATTTGACTAAAGTATATATTGAAAAGAATAACTTAAGCAATAAATAAATAAAAACTTATACACATACTAAATAAAAGACACATTACATGGCCTAATATAAATAAATAGGATAGAAGTCTGTTCGAAAATTGAACAGACGCAAGGTGATGATAACCATATACTATAATAAATAACAATAATATTAATACATAAGGTGCAAAACTTTAAACAAAAATCAAGTAGTTTGATTCCCTCGGAAAGACTATGAGCCTATCCATAAGCACCTTGTCATCACCTATCAGACCCTCATCAGATCATCAACCTCAAAAAGAGCGATAGTAATTAAATTTATTATTTGTAAAAATTATTATTTTTTTCGCACAGAAGCGGCACACAAAATATGAATAGTTCGAAATATGGTTAAGAAACAACCGAGCACATCTTATATGGGAATACGAACTAGGGTTAAACACAATAGATCATAAAAAATTTAAAGAAAAATATGGTCACAGGGCTGCGTTTAATGATATGATAAATATCGTCACAGGCGTGCGTTTAATAAAATGATAAATAGTAATATAGAAATACACAAAACCAATTTAAACGTGTTTAAAATGTGCACGCCACTGGTAACGGCCTGACAAAACGATTTATTACTATCGCTTTTTCTGAGATAGACTATAAAACAACTGGCAGATTATAGCACAATCCAATCATCTTACTGGCACTGAGCGCTTTAGGTTAAAATCTTTTGTAAACGTCTTAGAAATAGGATGATCTTCACATTGGAGGAGATATTCACTGGTCCACCAACAGTGACCAGTACCAAGGCGTATGGTGTTTGCCTCTTTTAATCAACCGCCAACATATATAAGGGAGGTATTGTGATCATACCGATTTTGACATTTCGAGATTTCGATGGATATCCACGAATTGAGGTCCCTACATAACGTTTAACTATTTTCAGCATGTTGTCTGTCGGTCTGTCTGCCCGTCCGTCCGTCCGTCTGTCTGTCTGTCTGTTTGTCTGTCTGTCTGTCTGTCTGTCTGTCTGTCTGTCTATCTGTCTGTGTACACGTGCAGAACAAATTCGGCTAAAAGGATTTTTATGAAACTGCATATTTAAGCTTTTGACATCAATGGCACGAGTTGATCAACTTTTGGTAAAAATCGGTTGACTAGAAATGGGAGTTAAATCGTGTCGATTTTTAGATTTTTGCGAATATTTAGCAGCAGAAAAATATTTCGAAATAATTTATTTAACAAAAATTGCTATAAATGTAATAACTTACAAGTTTTATTCGAGACGTTTTTTAAGTCTCAATTTTTTCATACTTATATGTAACGTTTCCATGAGCATGATAAATAATATCTCTGTTAGAAAATATTAGTTAAAATAAAGTTATTTCTACTCTGCTGCTAGAATGTATTTTATACAAGTACTTTATGATGGTGGTCGGTTACCATCCACAGAACCGGTGGCCACAGCTGATTTTTGGTGTTGAAACTGCTGGACAAAGCCCACGGTTCAATGTCTCCCATAGCCAGGTCACTCCTAAGTAAAAACTGGCCACACTAGCTACATATAGCGCCGAAACAAGCTTTTTTCGGTGCCTGGGCAAGATTTTATTATTGGGCCCCCTAAACACTATATAATACAATACAATCAGTGACGGATCTTCGCATGAGACAAAAAAGACATTTGTCTTGGGCCCGTAATTTTCAAGGGCCCGGATTTGGGAGATGAGGTCTTTTTTTGCTCTTCACTTGGATTTGGGAGGTGAGGTCCTTTTTTTTACTCTTCACTTCAACGACTTTAGGTTGAGGGCTCGTAAAACATAGGTTGAAGGCCCGTAAATCATAGGTTGGGGGCCCGACGAAGGCTTGATCCGCCACTGAATACAATACAATACAATACAAGACACCTTTATTTTCAAATACTGATACATTTATGATACATTTTACATATAACATACGAATTTAAATACAAATGTTAACTAAAAGAAAGGTAAGCAGAAACTGCATTAAAGTGTCACAGAAGATACAAGGCATCTTGTGGTGACACGATATTGTTACTATATTATAATACTAAATTAGCTCAGTAGATCATTATTTACTAAAAATATGAAAAATGAAAAAATTTATAAATGGTGAAGAGTGAATTTATAAAATGCGGTGAATTTATAAAATTATTGAACTCTGAATAAGGCATCTCCATTAACCATATTTTGAAATGTTTAATAAATTTATTTTTAATTGGGTGTAAGAGGTAAGATTTTAAATTGACAGGAAATGTATTATAAAATTTGGGTAATATTATTTCAAAATTTTTAGTAGCAATACGTTTTTTTTACTATAGTTAAGTTACTTAAACTATTTTCTTTACTTCTTGTGTTATAATTATGGGTAGGAAAAATTAGTTGATTAATAAGATATATTTGTTTTTTGTATGTAAGTAGTGACCTAAGGAAAGAAAATATAATTTGGATACATCAAATACTTTCGCTTCTTTAAATAGTTGTTCGGTGGAAAATCTGAATGGTTTATTAAATATAATTTTAAGGATAAGTTTTTGAGTAGATTTAAGTTTTACAGTAACCGATTTGGCAGCACCGCCCCAAGCTAAAATACCATACTTCAATAGCGATTGAATTAGACCGAAGTAGATAATTTTAAGCGCGCTTAGTTTTAAACAAAATTTAAGATTTTTAAACAAATAGTTTAATTTTCTCAATTTATTATTTAAACAGTCCACTTGCAATTTCCAAGTCATGGTACTATCAAATATAATACCTAAATATTTAATAGAATTATTAATGCAAATTTTATCATTGCAGTTGCAGCCGTGTAAAGTACAGTTTGTTGAATGTAAACTAAGAAACTTACCCGGCGGTAATTTATCTTTACGGCAAGCAAATGGCACTATAACGTTTTTTTTATATTTAAGGATTATAAGTTCACATTTAATCACGCTTGTATTAATTTAAAGTTATTAGATATATTACGAAATATCACCCCAGGTATCACCTTCAACATAATATACTGTATCATCGCTAAATGAAATTAAGCTACCATCTACTTCTAGTGATAGTAGATCATTGATGTACAGTATAAACAGAAGGGGCCCAAGTACTGTGCCCTGCGGTATACCGCATGTCACAACTTCCGGATCACTCAGAGTGTCGTCTATGGAAGTATGCTGCATCCTATCACTCAAATAACTATTTAAAAGTTTGACAAAAATACAAGTGATGTCCTAAAAAAAATGTCTTCACTTCTAACATCCAAGTGGACTTAAAAAATACAATTATGTCCTCACTCAAATACAAATATTCTATTATTATGTCAATATTTTCCTTTCTTGGCCACGGACTTGTGCCCCTGTTGCCCTTGCTTAAATACGGAAATGGATAATACATCACAATTTCATTTTTTTAAATATTGATATAACCAGATATCCAAAACAGCTCTATTCTCACCCACCAAGAATTCAGATTAGAGTTTTCAATGTGGAGTAGCAAGCGATGTATAAGAGGGTGTTTCTTGAATATTGTTCAGGACGCTGAACTAGTCCGTTGAGATAACACTTTAAAAACTTCTCTTTTAGGGATGAGGAAAACTACACTATTTCATCGAGATTTTAAAAACAAGGACATATAAAATTCGCTTCAAGTGACAGTAGAATACGTGTCAAACGTTTGTAGTGACCTGAGATTAATTTTTCAAAATAATTTATAGCAAAAAACCTTCTTAAGAAATTAATATCGATTTCCGTCTATAACTTTTGAAGATATTGAATTTTTCAAAATAAAATAAAAAGAAGTTTCAATATCCTATAATATTAAACTTCCCTATCGAAAGCGTTATTCGTCTTAGATACCAAATACTTCAGAGAATATTTTTCAGTAGTGTCAGTATTCTAATCTCGTCTAGTTTCCATTTATCTTGTCTTTGAAATTAATGTTTTGCGCGTGATTTTTAATTCACAGCCACGCATAGTTAAGCATTTTCTCACAGCATAACTACGTAATGTAATAGTGGACCCACTTTAAAATAGTACTAGAGAACACATAATGAAATCATACTATCAAATTTCGTACGTAAATTACCATAATTGCTTTAGGGAAACTGTAATTCCAGCATTTTAGAACGACTTAACGTAAAACATCGTTTAATTTATTTCGTGAAAATTAAAATCTATTTATAGGAGATATAGTATTAAGGTCTAAGCAATCTAACCAGTAAATATTAAAACTAATTTTGATCAAAGAATATCGGCTAAGATCATACAAGTGTTTGAAATTAACTGAATGTGCCACTTCCTTAAAATTTTCAATTTGTCGTACGCACGGTCTTTCTTGGGTTGTTGGCCGCCCAGGTGCAAAAACAATATCGGTGCCCTTATTAATTAAATATTATTTAATTTGATATTAATGTTTACTTTCATATCTATATACAGGCTGTTGAATTGATCAGGTACATGTAGGGATTTACCATGTAAAAACCAATGAGGTAGTATAACATAGAGACTGAACGAGGACGAGTTGTTATGAAGCCAACACTTCCTTAGGCGGGGAAACGGGGGTTGCCCCGAGGAGTTGTACAGTTTGCATACGTCAATGTTTTGCCGATAAGAATTGAAAGTAAAAATAATTTAATACTGTAAACTGCAAATTTTAATAAAATAAATTTCATAAATAATATTAAATTAACCTGAATTTATTAGTATATATTTAAGAAAAAAAGTTTAGTAGGCCCTGAATTTAAAATGTTAAATGGACAATTCTGTTAATATAAAAATAAATGAATTCCATGTCTATTTAGACACCTTTTTTTCTCGATCATATTGTATAGCAATGCTTCAGACACTTTCTAAATTTAAAACGGGCATATATTACATCATTTATTCCATTATAAATTAAAATTTATCTGACAAATTATAAAGATATATATCTATAATCAATGCTGGGTAAAATACTTTTCTGATGAATTCGAAGTACTGAATACAAATACTTTTTTTAAAGGAAAAACTATATGTAACATTTTACGTAGTTGAAATACAGTTCGCAACTCTTAAAATGCAATTTACGGCAATATTATTAAAAGTTGATGAAAAGTTAAAATAGTAAAATAGAAAAAATAACACAACAAAACAATTATAAACACAATATGGCGCCGGCGTTTTTCTTAGCAATAGCTGAATAAAATAAATGTAAATTAGGCAACTTGTTATACTCCTCGGGGCAAATCCCCCTTTCGTCATCGCAGGGTCTTGGCTTCATAACAAACAATGCTGAGGCATAGAGCGTGCTGAGTCTATTTATATGACGTCAATGGTAAATAGTGACCACGATTTTGAAATGAGGTTATGTTCAATAATAAAATATGTCCGAGCCTTAAGAAACACAGACTGTGCGAAATATGTGCGAAATATGTGGCGCCCGCTCCTGGCCCAGGTAGGGTAGGAGTACACGACGACATACAAGGGTTGACTTTGAAATGTCAAAAATATAATTGTATGAGAATTTAATTTTATAAAATAAGGTCAGGTTCTTGGTTCAGTTGCGTTGCCAGGAATGATAATAAAAAGAGAAAAAAAATATTATCAAAAAAACAACAACAAAAATAATTTGTACAAAAAATTTAAACAATTATAATTGGTGCAGACTACAACAATTAATAGCGGTAAGCGCAGCGGTGAAGACGGTCGATTACACTGTAAATTAATCCTACAACAAGTTTATAAAAAATCTTGACTGTAAATTTAAAGAAAAAAATTATATTAAAAGTCTACAAAAAATTATGAATTTAAATGATTTCTCAACGCAAAATGTTGAGTAATGGGTACAGCTCTATTAGTAAATTTAAAACAAATATAATAGGCTAAATTAAACAAATAAAAAATTATTTAAACAGAACGAACGACAGGTAGAAACGGTGAAACACGCGTTCGTTCTGAGTTGCAGTTGTTGTGTCAGTTGAATTTTATAAGCCTTCATCTTTAAATCATTGTTCAAAACTCGCCATGTTGGGCTTTGTGAAAGACCCAGTTGCTGTAAACGTCGAGAAATCGACATATTTAGGTTTTCATCAACACTTCACGAACCATAGCAATATGCTCTTGCGAACGACCACTACGAGCGTATTGTAATAATAATTATAATAATAATAATATTTATTAAATAGCTTAATATTGTCCTCTTGCTTCATCTTTTACCGAACCAGTTTGCTTTAATTTTCCCACAAATCTATAGATATTTCGCTTAGATGGACGATTATGCAAACCGTAATGTCACGTAATTTTCTAAACACTTTTAATTGAACGCCCATTTTCATAAAATAATTCAACAATTTAAATTTGCGTTGTTCTACTGTATACGACTTCATTATTAAAAAGTCATACGTTCTACTTTCCAAATAGCAAAGGAACCGGACACATACAGTGCGCCATCTGTGAGATGGCGCACCTTACTAAAAATGGCGCTCAATTTGTAAGACCCTTTATTTTTAGATACAACGAATATCATCTATCCCATTCTAATAATAATTAGAATGTACTTTGCATGTGCTATTTTTAGGTTTGCATAATTAAATACTTGCAAATAATCATTATATCTTGTCGAGTTATCGTCGATGATTTAATCGCTGAGAATTGGCCGTCACCAAATTGACTGTTACCGAGTTAAGGGTGTTTTAAATTATACTTTTCACTACACTTTCAAACTTCTGACTTGTAAATTTTTTTCTGAAGTAAAAAGCGACAAAAATAGGCATTCAACACTTTCTGTCTTTTGTAACTTTTCACTTCCAACTTAAGAATTTGAAGTGACAGAAAAAGGTATGGTTATAATAACCAATTTATTAATATCGTTGAATTATGCTAGTTTATATTGAATTATAGTAACCATTACTATAATTGTATAAGGGCATGACCGTCGTACAAATGACAATAATTTGTAACACGTCTGCCGGGATCTGTTAAGACTAACTTTTGACAACTCTATATGTATAACCGTTGTATTGTATATGAATCAGGGCTCGGACGTTTGAGGCAAATCTGCACTAACGACATTATTAATGAGATGTTCATAGACGTAGAAAAATTCACAATTATTAAATAAAAACATTTCTTTTAAAGCAAACGTCAAATACATTCAAACCTGTAATATTTTAAACTGTTATTTAATCTGTATAAACTTTGCAAGTCCTGTCAACCATTTATTTTTCTTCTGAACTGTGAACAGAGCTGAACAATAATTCTTATAGGTATTTAGATATAGAGCATATACTTTCAACACTTCTTGAATCTATCTACTAATATTCACTTTTTTACAATAATAATAATTATAACATTTTTAAAATATATTTCTTTCTGAAAGAAAAATTTGTTGACATTTTTCTTATTATTGCTATTTATATTTTTATTATTTTGGAGATATTAAAATGGCTGAATTAAATTTTTTGCAACAGCTTTTAACAGAATATGGATTTACTGATCATTTTCAAGTTATTAACGAAAAACAACTGTTTTGTATACTTTGTAAAATATATATAATATGCACAAAAATAAATCATTTAACTCAACACGTCATTGGAAAGATACATAGAACTAATGTCGATGGATTATGCCCTTTTCACACTAGATCTTTAAGACGAGTGAACTTTAAGTTCACTGATGTTTAAGATCGGTATGCTTTCACACTTGATGTTTAAATCTCTGGTGCTGTCATCAGCTACAGTAATTTTGTCCTTAAGTTACCGTCATGAAATTACCAGTTTTGAACTGTGTGCGCAGACGCACATTTTGAATTATTATAAACAAATATAGATATTTCATTTAATTCTACAATAAAGACACTACAATAAAGAATATATTGCACCTGTATTAACATGTAAGTCGATACATTTTATCTCAATTATTGTAGTTCTGTATTTTATTAAACACATTATTAAAATAAATAATTTTATTATAACAATAAGTATAAACTTCTTATAACGTCGATATTATACAGTATTCTTGTTTATGATAATATAAAATGTTGACAGCACAAATTCAAGGAGTATTTTTTTATAATACAAATTAAGTTGGCAATGCGGGCGCAGTTTAAGACGCAGATCTCTGTCTTAAACATCGCTTGTGTTTAAGCGAGGCCGTACGGTTTCACATTAGCGTTTAAAGATACATTCACTTAAACATCCGATCTTAAAGATCTAGTGTGAAAAGGGTATTACAAGATAATTTTAATACCAACCGGCGTAGCGTAGTGGTAACACATGCGCTCTGCGTTGCTAAGGTATCGGGTTCGAATCCCGTTCAGGCATGGAATGTTTCAAAGAATAAGAATTGTCCTGGTTAATTGCCGAAGCAACAAAGGCCATATAAAAAATTAAAACAAATATATCGTGACTACGGCCTTTATTTAAATAATAAAATTGACGCAGACTTTAAATCCAGACCTTCGTATATTAACTCAAATTTATTCCGATGACTGCCCCGATTTTTTAAAACTATATTTTAATCAATATCGAAATTATTTTTGCAGAGCTCCCGTCATTACTTGTGAAATCGAAAGAACTTTTTCAAGATTTAAAAATATTCTTACGCCAAGCAGAAATAGTTTTTCTAACGAAAATTTAGAACAAGTCTGTATTATAACTTGCAATTCTGATAAATTCATACAATTACCTTTTTTTATTCGGTGTTTTTTTTTCATATTTATCTTTTTGATCATCTATTTTTATTAATATTTTCAAGTTGAAAACTATATATGAAAAACCTCAATACGGTGACTATGGTTGGTGTCTAACACAGAATTAGGGTCTTCACCAGTGGCGCACCCAGGTATTTTTGTTGGGGGGGGGGGCGGAAGACAAAATTATTTAAATTATGAATAAAGTTCACACTTCTAAATTTCAAGTGATGATCTAAAAAAAAGGTCCTCGCTTCGGAAATACAAAGTGATGGCCTAAAACAAAAAAGGACCTGACTTCTAAAATACAAGTGATGACCTAAAAAAAGATCCTCGCTTCGGAAATACAAAGTGATGACCTAAACAAAAGGTCCTCACTTCTAAAATACAAGTGACGACCTAAAAAAAAAGATCCTCGTCTCTATTTTCTAGTGTGTTTGTGTGTTTTCATTGTTATTTCCTTCCTTCTTAGGGGGGGGGGGGGCGGATCACCGGGCCCCTTCCCTGGGTACGCCACTGGTCTTCACAGTTAAATTTAATTGGAATACAAGAGATTAGACTCATTATGAGCGTATTAAAAATGGATAAAGCACGAGTTTCGGTTTTGACAAGTTCGGCACATGAATAAAATGAATAGTTTTTACTGAAAAAAAACCATGCCGCTCGCAAGTGACAGTGACCGCTAATGCCGAGTTTACATTGGTAGAGTAAAAGAGCTAGTAACTAGCGCCAGTAACTAGGAACTAGTTTACTATCCCTGTGTAAACAGTTGACAATGTGACTAGTAGAGTACTAGCTTCTAGTAATTGGGCTAGGATAGCAGCTAGCTCGTCGACGTATTTACTAGCTACTGTCTTTTCCCCCACTACGCAAAATTGATTCATTTCAAATTGGTGGCAAGCGGTAACCTGTCATAACAAATAGAAAAAAACCATAGCAGGTAAGTTACAATTTATTTATATAAATTGCGTAACATTGATTTATTAATTGATGATTTTTGAAATAATCTGTGAAATAACTGCCTTTGATACAGCAAAAAGATGTTGTAGACTACAATAACTATTTCCTGTGGCTAGGAAATAAAGCTTTAATTCCAATTTTATTTTTGCCGGAATCGCATCCCTTATTAGTGTATCAGTTCGTTGCATTAATGGACTAATTAAATTTAATAGCCTATTAAAATCATCTGGTATCATTCTTAAACACAGTCTGTACTCTTTTTGAGCTTCCACGGCTAATTCACGAAATAGAAGGACTGATGCGCCATGGGTAGTTCTTCTATCAATCCATTTCTAATCCATTTTCGTTTAAGCTTATATTCTGTACCGATTACTTCAATAAGACAATCAATTATTTCCTCCACAAGAAATGATGTAATTCAAAGTACCATTTTTTTAATGGCATCACGCCGGCGACCATGTATATCCACATTCATAAACTATTTTTTGCAAAAATATTATTTCACTACAAAATTACAGTGAAGATGTCAAATTTATTTTGACACTTACTATCCTGAAAATAAGATATGTATGTCAATTGCGTATGAACACCTACTATCCTGAAAATAAGATAGTAGAGTAAAGCGCGTAGTACTTGCGCTAGTTACTAGCTCTGTTACTCTACCAATGTAAACCCGGCATAAGGCCTAGCTATATCCTAGCTCCATATATGATATATAATACCCAGATAATAGTCAGCGTAAAAACAGACTGTATCTATAATATAAAGCACATTAAAAAAGAAAAATTTTCTAATTAATTCTTATCATGATGGTAAGTAATGCACCGAAAATTATAACAACAATATATGTTTCACAAAAAAAAAAAAATGCATTTCTGCATGCGGAAATAATTCCGGATGTTTCTCTTTGTTGCGGAAATGTAATTTAGGTCAAGTTCAGACTATTTCACATCTGCCTTAAATTTATTGGAGAACCAACATTAAATTAGTCCCTTGCTCGGAACTGAACCACTCACAACCACAACCACACGTACAGTGTTGTGAACTGAAATAAGCTTAACCAGAACTTAACGGAATATCTACCATTATTAACGGTGATGCACCTTTACTAATTACTCCCAATTATAATATTGCGTATTATTATAGATTATGGTCCATCTTCAACTAGATAAACTATATTATAGCCAGGGAACGGACACGATTATGCTTTTTGAGAAATATGTCGAACTGCAAATATATTCTATTGTTTCATCACATTCATTCTTCTGAAGATGGCCTAACACGCCGAAATATATTAAGTTTTAATAAAATATTTTGTGGAATATAACCAAGTGTATTATTTACTATATATTCTAATATATTTAATTAAATACAGTAAAAACTTGTGCGATGGCTACTTTTTAAGTTTTTATAAAAGATAAGAAAGAAAAAAAATTTTTTTTTTGAACCAACAGTTTTATTTCTTTTCAAAATATTCGCCTTTAAGATTTATACACTTTTGCATGCGTTCATTCCAATTCTCGAAACATTTTTGCCACTCTGAAGTTGGTATCTCAAAAACATGGTTTTCGAAGGCTTCAACAGTTTTCTTGAGGTGATGAAAATCGCTGTCCACGCATTTTTTGTTTGACATTGGGGAACAAAACTAAGTCGGTAGGGGATAAATCAGGTCAATATGGGCATGAGACATTAATTCGATATTTTTCTCCTTCAAATAATCAATTGTTTGACATGTTGTGTGGGAGCTTGCATTGTCATGATGAAGAATGATGCGACGTTTTTGATTGTTTTTCCTGATTTTGTCGATGACTTCTGGCAAACAAATAGTTGCATGCCATTCAGCATTAACTGTTCTCCGATCCTCTAAAGGAATGGATGCGACATGTCCAGTACAACCGAAGAAACAAGCGATCATATTATTAGCAGGGGCATCGTGAACGAACAACTTTTGTGGATTTCGGTTCATCTTGGAAGCCCCAAACAGTGGATTGTTGCTTAGTTTCCGGTTCTTATGAATAAATCCAAGTTTCGTCACCTGTAATGATGTTGTATACGGATTTTGCAGTGCCTAGGTTGAATTTTTTTAGCATTCCCTTACACCCATCAAGACGTGCCTATTTTTTGAGCTTCGGTCAAATTATGCGGAATCCATCGGGAACAGATCTTTTTCACAGCTAAATATTCATGCAAAATCCAATGTATTGCAGTCTGCGATATACCAAAGGATGCCTCTATCTCACGGTAAGTCATATGCTAATCTTCTTCAATCATTTTACGCACAGCATCGATGTTTTTTTGAATCACAACCGATTTTGGTTGACCTTGACGGGATTCATCACTGACGGACGCACGACCACGATGAAATTCTGCAAACCAATTGTAAACAGTCTTTTCTGATGGTGCTTCATTACCAAAAGTTGAACGAAGCGAATTTATGCATTGTTGTTGAGTTAAGCCTTTACTATAATCGTAAAAAATCATTCAACGAAAACCTTTACGAGTAATATCAATTTTTTTCACAAACTTGGTTTTGTAAACGCTCACTGTCACAAAGAACTTGGTCAATTTATAAGCTTCTACTGATTTCACAATGACAAATGTCAAATTTTACGAATATAGTAATGACACATTTCAATATTGCCATCTAGTGGTCGTTTGTGAAAACATAAAAAATAACCCTCGTATATACTGAATTGAAAACCACAATAAGATTATACATATTAATACCAAGCGCGCACCCAGGGGGAGAGTGAAAAAGCCCGTGTACCTCCTACACGGGCATCCCCCCCCCCAACATATACAAAACACGTGTTTGTAGTGTTTCCGAGGCATATACTTGAATTCTAGAGTTCAAAACCTTTGTTTTAGTCATTTTTAAAACAGTTTTGTCTTCTGAGCTCCCCCCTCCAGGGTGCGCACCTGATCACTACTAAAATTCGACATCCTATATTTTCCATTATTTACTGCAAAACAAAATTTTGTCGGTTATTAATGTACTTGTTTGGAAATTACATTGCTGTGCACTTGGAATTTGAGAACGTTAAGAGTAAAAATAATAAAAAAAAGCAATTTAAAATATAAATAATTACATATTTTAGACATTTTGACTATAATCCCAACAAAATTGAAATTTTAACTAATTAAAGTAATACCATGTGGAACGATATGCTGTATATTCAACAATTCATTCGCTACTAAAAAGGCAAAAACATGTCTGCAGCGTAAGAATCAATTTGATCTATACTTTGTGGCGATGTAATGTCTCACAATACTTGCGAATATTGATTTCGACGTTTTTATCAGTAATTTCGATGTCAGTGACCGACCAAGCTCTGTACGAAGATTAAAGACAGCCATCATTGCCAGACTGCAAAACATGTATTTCATTGCTTGCCAGACAACGTAAAAAGACTTTTTTATATACACCGGGTGAATGTTTTTACACCGGAATATAAGAAAATAGCCTTGAAATCTACATTTTTTGCGATGTGTGCACCCCATATTAACTTTTAAGGATTATAATAGTAACAATGGAAAGCTGTATCAATCATACCTTTATATTTTTTTTTATTCAGGGAAAATCTTTTATAGACACCAATCTGGTTGTCGGAATCTCCTTCATTTGGCCTACCAACTAAAAACCCTGCTTGCCTCTTTTTTCCCACCAAGGAACTATCTTGTGATTTTCAGGGTGATTTTCAGGTGATTTTCATCTTGGAAGGAACAGGCTAGCTCAACCTATCCTCACATTCCCCTATTCTGTCTTTCTCGCTCGTCTGTCTCCTTCCTCTTCATGGTGGCTGACAGTATCTGTCGCACCGTTTCCCAGTTTTCCCTGGAGTGCCGCATAACCTGGACCATGTTGTCGAGTGTCAGATTTTCTCCTGTTATCGTGTATGCTCGCAATCTTTCTGCTGTCCATCTCCCGCATATGAATAATGTATGTTCGGCTGTGTCGACTGCGCCGCAGTAGGTACAGTCGTCGTCCTGGTCCTTCCCAATCCTCAGGGTGAAGGACTTAAAAGACCCATTGGCTGTCAGGGCTTGCGTTACATAGTAGTCTATGTTCCTGAACTTGCAGGCCAGCCACTCTGGTATGTTGGGGATGAGGCTTTTTGTCCACGTATCAATCATACCTAGATACATAATACCGTATTAGCCCGAATATAACGCGAACCCGAATTTAACGCGACACCAAAATTTTTCATGAAGATATTTTGAAAAAAAAAAATTATCCGAAAATCGCATCGGTACCGTTAGAATGCTGCTTTCAGTCTCCCACAAAATGTCATCTTCAGACCCATTTAAATTATTTGAAATGCAGCATTTCTTAAAACTATCACTATCGATCAGAGACGGACTTTGGCCTAGGCAGACTAGGCAACTGCCTAGGGTCCTTATTATTTTTAGGCCCATTAGACGGTTTTATTATGTGCATTCTTTTATGATATTTGGACTAGTAGGGCCCACAATGAGAACCTTGCCTAGGGCCTCGATTTTCCTTAGTCTGCAACTGCTATCGATTCAGGTTCGATCTTGTACCAGGCGGTCGCAATCCATTCTCCTTAAAGTGAGACTGAAGATTTATTTGTTTTTCCTGTTGTATTCTTGTATTCATTGTTGTAGTCTTTTCGTAAGTTGTCTTTATATGGTTTATTTACCACCACATCCAAGACTTGCACTGAGGTGTCAAAACACCTGGTATTATCGGAATGAAATACCTGAATTATTTCCTTAACACCTGACGTAAGGTGGTCTCGAAATGCATCAAAGAGGGAGGTTTTGTCAGAGAACCTGACCGGTTTCCGCATATCACATTTAACCAATCTAATACCAATTTCTCTGTCATCCAACCTTTTTCTTGGCCAGAAAAATTATTCCTGGATGCAGCTTTTGTTTGGACTTTGCTTTAGGTTTCAATATATCGTATCGTAAGGTTGAAGCTTCTGTCCATCAGCAGTAACGGCAAGCATAACAGTAATTCTGGACTTATCGTAACCAGTTGACTTCAATAATTTTCAAAGACCGTTTTTTCACCTTTCTTATAGTGGTGTGGAGGTATAGGCGTACTAATGAGAAGGGTTGTTTATAATACATTCTATTGCCTAGACCTCGAATTTAGAGCGAGTCAATTTTTTCACAGAAAATAATTGGTCAAAAATTATCGCGTTATATTCGGGCTAATACGATAGTATTTTATTTGACATATAGCCGGGTGTATTCTGTAAGAAATGCGTTAAAATTAGCCAGGTTAATATTTTTATTTTAACTCAATGTCTAACGTCATTATCCAAAAATGCTATTCTGTAAGAGCATTTGTTAAGGTAAGCGTTAATACAATATTTGTTAACGCGAGGCGTTAACTCACCTTGTAGAGAGGCTAATATTTACTGCACGCGCCTGCGCTGTTACGTTGAATTTTAACAGGAGTATTTATTTAGTCAAATGCCAAGAGAATCTTAACCTAATATTTCGGTGTTGAATTAAATATTCAGTGGAGAAATTTATTTTAAAAATGGAACAGAAATGTTTGGTTCCACTACTCATTATAACTGGTTTTCACAGTGTATTAAATAAAAATATAACTTTATTCAACTCCTATTTAGTCAGTTTATATACTACATTGTATTATAACAGTTTATCTAATTTTTGAATAAAATGTGAATTATATGTTCATTCTATTTTTAAAAAGGTGTTCGGTGATATTAGTTATTAAAAATTTAATTGATTTATTACGCTATTTCTACCCTGGAATAAATCTGTTGTGATCGTCATTATCAATCTCATCAATTGTTTCTTCAAATAATACACCATTAAAATGTATTGCGATATTTTGAAACACGGTGGAGGCATAAGTGAAGTTTTGTAACTTTCAAATGATTATAATTTTAAGTTTTGTGTCTCAACAAAAACCAAAACTGCTCTTCAATACTCCATTTACTTTCTTTCTATACAATTACTTGAACTTGCGTCTGGGTTACTTGTATCACAAAAATTACGAAGCGCCATTCTTAGATCTACTGTAAAGAATTCACTTTAAAAAGTAACAGAAAAAGTTTGAATATTCCTACCGTCTTGTGTTTTATTAATTTTTTTTTTTTTAAATAACGTGACATTTACTTATTAGGATCAGCCATTTTGGCAAACTAAACACCACGGTTAACTTTTAAAGCCACCGTTTTAGTAGGCGCTTATTGTTGAACGTTAATATTGTTAACGCGCTATAATTTTAACACTTATATGTTTAGCGTATAGCATTTACGTTAAAAATGGTGTTAAAAAAATTAACGTCAGTTTCTGGCGTTAAGATTTTAACATCATGCTTAGAGAATAGACCCGAATGGAAGCTATATTCCACGAGGATCATCCAAGTGAAATATAGCCATTATATGCGAATAATATGCAATATTTTATCTACAAATATATAGTTTTATCATTAAAAAATTAGTTAATTTAATTTAAAAACAGTAATTGTGAGTGTCAATTGTCAAACTTCAGAACTGACAAGATAGCTTCCGAACCAGCAGCACATTGTAATCTACAACAACGTTTAAAATACTTTTTATTGTTTTATTTATTCTAACTTATAAATTATATTCTAGTTATAAATATGCAGACCTGAGGCGCAAATAGTCATCATTGCTGAATGTCAAATATTTTAATTAACTAATTTACTTACTAAATGAAAACTAAATGTGAAATGTGAATTTTCACACATTTTAGGGTTTTTTGGGTATTTAATAAGTGATAAGAAGGCAACAGAATACTTGATGTCAACAGATTTTTGAGTTCATTTCATTTTATTATTCGACCACTCACAAATTACAGAAAATCTTCGAATGCTCAACAGTAACACTTGTCACATTGGCAGCGTGATACTACTGACCTAGATCACGTGCAGCGGAGGTGTTTGGCTTCCGCGGCAAAATATAGTCCTGTTATACTTCATATTTTTCAATTTCAGAATCGTATTTCTCACTATTAATATTGTGCTATTTATTTATAAGTATTTCACTATTATAAATTATTTATCCCTCTTTGATACCTTAACTGATCAAGCTCATGAGTGCAAGCTCCTTAAGAACACAACTCAGATGTTAAAATTTTTACCGACCGCCAACATATATAAGGGAGGTATTGTGATCATACCGATTTTGACATTTCGAGATTTCGATGGATCTCCACGAATTGAGGTCCCTACATAACGTTTCGACTATTTTTAGCATGATGTCTGTCAGTCTGTCTGTCCGTCCGTCCGTCCGTCCGTCCGTCTGTCTGTCTGTCTGTCTGTCCGTCTGTCCGTCTGTCCGTCTGTCCGTCCGTCTGTCCACACGTGCAGAGCAAATTCGGCTGAAAGGATTTTTATGAAACTTCATATTTAAGCTTCTGCCATCAATGGCACGAGTTGATCAACTTTTGGTAAAAGTCGGTTGACTAAAAATGGGAGTTCGAAAAAAACTCGTGTCGATTTTAAGATTTTTGTGAATATTTCACAACAAAAAATATTTCGAAAAAATTTATTGAACAAAAGTTGCTATAAAAGCAATAATTAATAACTTTTATTCGCGACGTTTTTTGATAAAACGAAAAATTTCGAATAATTTTTGTAAAATTTTTCGAAATGTTTTTCGAAGTCTCCATTTTCACTTGCCCGACCTTAATACAAGGTGTCTCAAAAGAAATTTTATATTTAGTGGATCGATTAAAAAAAAAGTAAGCCGTATATAGAAAAAATGTTTATTAATTATTAAAATACACTTTTTGGGGATTTATTTCTTAAAAATAATATCGTATAAATGTAGACCCTCGCGTTCTCGGCACTCATTTAATCGAACAGTAAAATTACTTATGACGTCTCGGCAGGTGGACTCAGGGATGGCTGCCATTTCGTGACGGATATTTTCTTTCAAATGCGCCAGTGAAGTCGGTTCATTGGCGTAAACTTTAGATTTAAGATAACCCCATAGGAAAAAGTCCATAGGGGTTAAATCTGGACTGCGTGGAGGCCAATTTATGTCACCTCTCCGGGAGATCAATTTGCCTGAGAAAATTTCACGAACACGTGGCAGAGACATATTGGACGTGTGTGAAGTTGCTCCGTCCTGTTGGAACCATGTTCTTTGGTTATAGCCAGGAAAGTTTTGCAGTTCAGGTACCAAGAAGTTGTCTAACATCTCCACATAACGCTCTGAATTCACTGTAACTGCACGCCCCCTTTCGTCTTCAAAAAAGTAAGGGCCGATAATTCCTCGCGCCGACATCGCAGCCCATACTGGTTTCTGATGTTTGCGTTTCGGATTCGTTGCACTCCAGTAGCGGCAGTTCTGCTTATTTACGTGGCCATTAAGATGAAAATGAGCTTCATCCGAAAACAAAATGTTGGTAAACGTTGAAAATCGCTCAATCACTTGATTTACGAAATTAAGCCTCTGACTGGCATCTTGGGGCTTTAATTCTTGCACCAATTGAATTTTGTAGAGGTGCAGCTTTAGGTCTTTGTGCATAATGCGATGTAATGATGATCTATGCACATTGAAAGCACTTGCGCGCTCCCGAATTGAAAGGTTCGGGTCGTCACGAACAGACTGATTAACATTCTCCACGTTTTCTACCGTTCTTGATGACCTAGGTCACCCGGATTTTGATTTATCCAGCGTTGTACCAGTGTCTTCAAACTTTTTAACCCAATGTCGAATGAGAGGAATGCATGGCGCATCATTTAAGTGGCGAAAACCTCGAATACTGCAGAATTTTCTACGCGCTACAGTCGCCGAATCACCGTTTTTGTAAAACTCTCGCACGCATAACGCGCGGTCTGCTCTCGAGAAACGCTCCATAGCGACTACATTCCCAAGAGCCAGGCTACCGATTGACATAACCCCCGCGCCCCTCGGATACGTTGCGTTCACGCAGTAAGCTAAATAAATATAAAATTTCTTTTGAGACACCTTGTATATAAGGGGCAAGTATTGTAATCGCGAATATTTTCGATGTCGAGATTTTGACTGATGACCACGTTTCATGGTCCAGGGAATCCAAAAAACCTATGTTCGAAGTGCCGTCCGTATGTGTGTGTGTCTGTGTGTGTGTGTGCCTGTGTGTCTGTGTGTCTGTGTGTCTGTGTGTATACACGATAACTCAAAAACGGTTTACCTTAAAGAGTTCGTTCTGGTACTAAAAAATTCTCCTAATAACTGGGAAGAACCCTATTGTTTTTTATTAAAATCCGAAACTGGAAACGGAAGTTATTAAACATTAAAATTTTTAAAAAATCTTAACTAGTAAACCAAGCCTTGGACAAAAAATTGTATTGGACATAATTTGTTGTATTTTTGAAGATTTGTCTAAATCTTTTTTTAAATTAAAAAAAAATATGTATTTTTTTTATTATTATTTTTTTTTATGGGAGGGCAAGTCTAGCGCAGGTCTTCCTCGGCCACTGGTTTCATACTTATACGTAACGTTTCCATGGTCATGATAAATAATATCTCTTTTAGGCCCGGTATTTCAGTTGCTTCTTAAACTGAAGATTAATAATGTGGAGCTTAACTTTTAAGCTCCACATAAATATCATATCCGTATTTCAGTGCCAAATTAGAGTGTCACATAGTAAAACTTCAGTTATTTCTTTAATTTAGAAGTTAGTTAGCCATGGTAACAAATGAAATGCGAACATTTGCATTAGCAAATGTTGCAACATGCTATTATTCTGACATATTCGATTTTGTGACATACTTCAACATATTTTTGACAGTTGTTTATTTATATTGTTGAGATAACGAAGTAATCGTCGTAAAATTAATCAAAGTATGGATAAGGTAAAATAATGTCAATAATTATAACTATATATTTGCTATATTATTATTAGTTTTTAATTGCAAATTTGAATAGAGAAAGATATGTAACAATGTATAATATCTAATTAATTTTAGGAAAGAAAACGATCTTGCAATTTTACAACGGATGAAATTGAATTACTCAAAACTCTAGTAATTAAATATTGGAACGTAATTGAAAATAAAAAATCAGATAAATGCACTTGGAAAGATAAAAATAAGTGTTGGAAGAAAATTGCCGATGAATTTAATGCCACTAATTCAAATCCCCAACAATTCAGAACGGTGGACATTTTGCACAGGAAATGGGATAATTTGAAGAAAACTGTAAAAGGAAAAGTATCTAAACTGAAAAAGCATATAAAGGGCACGGGTGGAGGACCTGCAATGTCCGTTGATCTGTCAAGTACAGACGATGAAATTTTAGCACTATTAAATGTGCAAGCTACTGGAGATACAGCTGAATTTGACTGCGACACTGATACTGCTGGTATAAACGACAGTGAATCTTTTCAGTGGAATAATTATACCCCGCAGTTATTAAAAGCTCCAACATCTGCAGAATTATTGGTCAGAATGTCAACAAAAGTATATAAATTCACATATTTTAATTGTATATTTATTATAGATCTTAGAACCACTTCCTGATAAGGACACACCTCGTCCTGGCACATCGAGGGAGGACGCGGACCCAACTGCATCACCGTGTTGTAGTATAACTGAGATACCCTTGGCAGAATCTGGTGTTCCTGAAGAATTAAATTCGGAAGGTGTCAAGAACACAACACAGTGTAATTTTTTTTTGTATAAAAATAATAAATAACATGTAAATAATGTAATATTTATTAATTTAGCAAAACATAAAAAGCAAACAAGTGGCATGAATAGGCAGCGAAAAACTACACCTGCGACGAGTGGAATGACGAACAGGGTATGGTGCACCGTGGCCGAAAAGAAAATTGAAATTTATGAACTAAAAGTTCGACAAATGCACGAGGAGCATGAGCTAAATTTATTATTAAGAAGAGAAGAAAGCGAGCAGAAAATGAAATTTGAAAAAGAAGAGCATGAAATAAGAATGAAAATTTTACAAAAACAATTAAACTTAAAATAAATAAATAAACAATATTTATTATTTATTGTTTTATTGAATATGTTCTTACAGGCTTTCGAAATACCTAATATATGCACTTCTTATGGCATTACGTCCATTTCTTATATTTGGTGCATGTGGTACAGAATTAACAAAATTGATAGCTTCTTGAAGCTCATTATTTAGTGGTGGAGGCTCTAATTCATTAATAGAAATAGCGATATTATGCAATATAGCAGTTGCTACTATTAATGCCTGAGTTTTTCGGACATTTAATCTTATTCCAGTACATAAGATAGGAAACCTTCTTTTCCACACCCCGAAGGTTCTCTCAATAGGATTCCTTGTCCTAATTTGTGCTTCATTAAATAAATTTTCTCCTCGATTATTTACGTTTGGTAATGGTGTTATACAATATTTTGTTAACTGGTAAGCACTGCCCGCAAGCAAAATACAATTTTGATATCTATTTCTTTCAAATTCTAACTTTATACTTGAATTTTGAAATATTCTTGAGTCATGAGCCGATCCTGGCCATCTTGCGACTATATTTAAAAATCGCAAATCAGCTGTGCAAATAGCCTGAACATTAATAGAAAAAAATTGTTTTCTATTTCTATAAATTTCAGATTGCTCTCCTCCTGAAATATTAATATAACAAACATTTTATTTATATATTTATATTACTGATTAAGAACTTTCATTACCAGGGGACTGAATTCTGACGTGCGTGCAATCCAGAGCCCCAATGACTTTGGGAAATTTTGCAATTGCAAAAAACCTTTTTGAATTATTTTCAATTCATTGTGTGTATATGGAAGACATATAAATCGCGGTCTTAAATTACAAATTGCTTGTAACACCCGCCATATATGTTTCCCTGCAGTACTCTTATGTATCCCAATAAAATCTCCTAAAGAAATTAAAAACCCTCCCGTAGCTAAAAAACGAAGAGTTAACAACAACATCTGTTGTGGTGTGACAGCACAATTCCTAAAAAAATGTAATACAAATTTAGTTTCTATATATATATAACATATTATTTATTCAAAAACTCACCATTTTGTAGGTAGGCGTATCACATCATTTATTAAATTTAATGTCATATTCGATGTTCGTTTAGACATACGAAACCTTTGATAAAATTCGATGTCATCCCACATTACAAACTGATCATTACGATTTCTGTATACTCTTTCTTTCCTTCCACCTAATCTCATTACAAAATTTCTTATTTCTTCGTCACTCGACGATTCATATTCAAAAATATCCACATCCATTTTTATCCCTTTTTGTCAAGCAAAATGATAATAAATATTAAATAAGAAATAGGAGTTTTTTATTAACCTAATTTCACAATTTCACTGACAGTTGTGACTGTATTTTGTTTCATTTGTTTCTGTATCTATCTATCTACCCATGGAAATTAAACTACACATAAATCAGTAAACCATACCCAATGCATAGTTTAAAGAAAACTAAAGATCAACGATTAAACTACAGTTTAATGACACTGAAATACACTTGATTTCACTTAAACGAAGATCAACGGTTAACTATAGTTTAAAGTACAACTGAAATACCGGGCCTTAGAAAATATTACGCCAAGTTATTTCTACTCTGCTGCTAGAATGTATCTTATATAAGTACTTTATAATGGCGGTCGGTCCTGTGGTGGCCATAGCTGATTTTTTTATTATATTTTTAATATCAAAAAAAGACATACACTACCTTAGTCATAAATACAAATAATCCATAAACATTATTACCCATAATTTAGCCATGAATTAAAAATAAAATGAATTTTGCCAAAAAAACCAAAAACTTCAATATTTTCCAAAACCGAAATCTAATCAAAAATTCCTCGTACGTTTTGAGTTTACAAAAATAAAAATTTGCTTGTTTATCCTCGCAGTAAGAGATTGCAATTGATAATCCAATCAAAAATTTGAAAAAATATGTATTTTTTCATTAATTACATTAATTACATAATAAAACAGGGGCGGCGCTAGCGGAGGGTCAGGGAGGCCCGGGCCCCCCTAAAAGTTGCTCTGCCCCCAGTTGTAGTGTTGCTTGTAAAAAATATATTTTAGAAGTGAGGACCTTTTTTTTAGATCATTACTTGTATTTTCATATGTAAACGATAAAAAAATATTTCCTGGCCCCCGCAAATTTTACTCAAATTAATTTTGCCCCCCCCCCAGATTTTAACAGCTAGCGCCGCCACTGGCCTCAAACAATATTCCATTCTGCTGTAAAATGAATGGCGTACTTTTAATAAAATTGTTATAAATTTTAATTCCATTTTTATCAATTATTTTGTGAAGTAAAGTTATGACTTGTTTATCTCGTTGAATCCTTGAATTAAGAATAAAATTATATTTAGCTTATTTGAAATAAACGAAAAACAATTGTGTGCTCCCATTTAAAATAAAAAATTTGCACAACGTATTTTGCAAACCACTTGTCAAAATAAAAAATTGTTCCGCTTGTTGATATTCTCTAATAAAATGGCAATATTTGTTTAATTTAACCAACCTCGTAGCTATTATAGTTCTTGAGATAGCAATGATGAACAAGTTAATTTAAACATCGTGTATATTTCCTTTAAAACAAACAAATTATATGAATCTGATTGAAAATTTAAATGATATAACGGGTACAAAGAGTTGTTTTTGCCTTTAATTAAATTCTGTCATCAAAGGTTAATTATATATAAAAATTACCCTTTGTCCAATATGGGTCAGGTTTATTAAAATATCTGCTTACAACTAGATACAGTTAAAATTAACTTGTATAACAAATGACAGATACAGACAACAAAACTTGAGAGTTTTTGAGAAACACTTCTTTTTCCAATATTTAAATTACCCTTTGTCCAATATGGGTCAGGTTTATTAAAATATCTGATTACAACTAGTTACAGTTAAAATTAACTTGTATAACAAATGACAGATACAAACAACAAAACTTGAGAGTTTTTGAGAGACATCCCGTTTTCATAAAAAGGATAAAATTGAAACATTAAATTGCATTCATTGAGTACAAGCCATATTTTTGTAAGGATAAATATATATATATATTTTTCATGATAGTCGTCCAATGTTAAAAAATCAGCTGTGGCCACCACAGAACCGACCGCCATCATAAAGTACTTGATATAATACATTCTAGCAGCATAGTAGAAATAACTTGGCCTAATATTTTCTAACAGAGATATTATTTATCATGACCATGGAAACGTTACATATAAGTATGAAAAAATTGAGACAAAAAGTTTAAAAAATTTTTCGAAATTTTTCGTTTTATCAAAAAACGTCTCAAATAAAAGTTATTAATTATTGCATTTATACCAACTTTTGTTCAATAAATTTTTTCTAAATATTTTTCTGTTGCTAAATATTCGCAAAAATCTTAAAATCGACACGAGTAAACTCTCATTTCAAGTCAACCGATTTTTACCAAAATTTGATTAACTCGTGCCATTGATGTCAAAAGCTTAAATATGCAGTTTCATAAAAATCCGAATATTAGCCGAATTTGCTCTGCACGTGTCCACAGGCAGACAGATGGACGGACGGACGGACAGACGGACAGACTGACAGACATCATGCTAAAAATAGTCAAAACGTTATGTAGGGACCTCAATTCGTGGAGATCCATCGAAATGTCAAAATCGGTATGATCACAATATCTCCCTTATGTATGTTGGCGGTCGGTAAAAATTAGATGGTTTGCTAAAATTTTCGGCACCTTTGTCTATAATAATAATAATAGTTTATTTATTTAGCTAATGCTAGTAAGAACCATATTACACTCTTTACATAAAAATAAATATAATTACAAGTTAACAATAACAATAATAATAATAATAATGCTTTCAACAAATATAATATGAAAAATAAATGAATTAAATTCACAATTTTATACATTAGATTACAATTTGTTACATTAAATCACAGTTTTATAAAAAAAAACTAACTACATATCTGACAGAAATTGACACTTAAGTTTTTTTTTAAATTCTCTAAGATTATTTGCCTTTTTGACTTCCAGACTTAATGCATTAAATTTAACAAAACCTTCATCAAAGATAAAGCCCTTCGTGTTCGCTCGTGTTAGTTTCTCAATATATAGTTTATCATTACCTCTAGTATTATAACTATGTACATCACAAATTTTCCTAACATTCTCATTCTATTCTATTAGCACTAGAACCTGTCATCTATAATACTACAACTCGTGCTGGGCCTTGTGATGGCATTATGATGAATAGAATTCTATTCTATCGTTGTCAATAACGCAAATCTAGTGACACATGGCAAGTAACTATTGTTTTTTTTTTTTTTGTCCATTACGCATATCTCACTATTGGCCTACTTAATTATATTTGTTTAAAGTATTCTGTTCTTCGCTTTGTCTTTCCAATTATCAATTCTTAATTTTCGAGACTTTTTCAAGCATACTATTTCGGTTCAGATCATCAATCTGCCTTACTATGATTTTTTTCCTTTGTTGGTGTCCTTTATAAAGTCACTATATAAAGAAATTAGCCTAAACTTTTATTAAAACCGACGTCAGATCCACTCAGCCTTCTCTTAAACGAGTTCCTTATTTATGAATTAATATTCGGTAATATGGGGTGTGCTCCAGAGGGCACGTAAAGCCGGCGGTCTCGGCTACCATAAAATGTAATCGGTTAGGTTATGCCAGAGAGCACTAGATGTGACCTGAAAATCTCTGACATCTAGAATTTATGCCAGACGAAATAATAAAAAAATATCTTGTTGCTCAAGATTTCGGTCATTGTTTGTTTTACAAGTTTTATTGTTCTCCGTTCAAGGTTTCTCCACTCTCGTTTTCATCATATAATTCGTGTGTAATTTTCTCCTTTAGTATGAATGTATTGTCTGTTCGCAAAGAGGCGAGAGTGCGTTCCTGCAAAAGGTGACGTTCATGCGTGTACCGAAAAATCGTAATTATATAGAAATACACTATCTGGTTACATTTGCTTAAAGTACAGCAAATTGGGGACGCATTGTGTACTTCAACTAGCGCTTCCTGTATTAGACTAATATATAATAAAATTTATAATAAAATCAATCTTTTTAGTGTTAAAATTAAATTGCATCCTTACGGAGGCAAAATCCCATAAAGTCCCTAAATAATATAAGGGCTTTTTCTTATTATAAGTGGTGTGGTGTGGAAAAAAGTTGTACGGGTTGCGGACATAAATAATGCAACTAGATCCAGGTGACCAGATTCGAAATAGCTTATTGCTTCATCAGAGCTACACAAAATATATAATATGAAATACAAGAGATAGTTAAAGACAGCGTGAAATAACATACCTGATCTAAAAACGTACGGTCATTGTAAGATGATAAAAAAAGAGTGGAAAATCATAATGTAAAAACAATAAGTCAGTAATTAAAATATAAATAAATAAGTTAAAATTAAATAATAAATAAATTGTCAAAAATAAAATAGTTTTACAAAAAAAATTACGTAACATACAAGTTAAAAATATATGTGTCCGTGAAACTGTGGTGAGATGGAGACTGCGGTGTTAAAAGAGACTAGAATGTTGGAGAAACCTGCAGAGACAAGATAGAAGTAGAATATCAAGGGTCGATGACGGAATATCAATGGTCGCGGAATTTGCTTCAAGGATTATATTTAAAATGAATGTGTGTAGCGGGAAATTTTTTACACTGCCATCTGTTGGGATAATATAGACTGGCTTGGTGCGAAGGTTTTGGAGGGTTCAAATATATATATTTGCTTTAATCTACTATTGTATTGATATGTGCTTCTTACACAAATAATGTAAGTAAGGGCTTCTTTATAATATTGATAGTACAGTCATTTGGTAACAACACGTATAAGTGTCCCGTTGCGCTAACCTAGAAAAATGCCAACACAGTTGCCCATGCGAGAATCTCTCATCGCCCAAGGCGGCGCTGGTCACGTGAAGCATTTTATCTTGTACCTTATGATTTTATTTGTTATGATATTTATTATAATTATTCCGTGATTTCTCCTGATCTATAAATCGTACCAATATAGGTCAGAGCACATTTTTACCATTAATAAATTTAATGTTATAATTGTCGTCGAAAAGTGAAAATAAAAATCTGGGACCTATATCCTCGGGAACATTTTTGTAGCAATATTAAACCCTAAAAGTCCTTCATATATATATTGAATATGTAATCTTTTATAGTTTCACCGCCAGAGCCGTAGCAATGTTTTCGGCAAATACAAAAGTCCTCACCTCCCAAATTCAAGGGAAGAGCAAAAAAAGGTCCTCACCGCCCAATTTCAAGTGAAGGAAGAGCAAAACAAAAAGGTTTTCACCCGCAATAGCGCCCCTCATGAGACCCCGCGCCCTTATCAAACCTCGCGCCCTTATCAAACCTCGCGCTCCTGGCAAATGCCGCGACGCCACCCCGTTGCTACGGTGCTGTTCACCGCCATAGTATTTTAATGTGATTAATGTAAAATTCTAAATTACATTGTTGTACATGTGTATGGGTAACCTTTATGAGCAAAAAGTAAGTCTATATCTCTCATTGGGCCTAAGAGATATTGTCAAAAACAAAAATAAATAAACCATAATAATAAAGTTCATAAATATTGGCAAAAATAAACAAATATAATATAGATGGTGTCTCGTTCTACATAGACTAATTATAGTTTTGCTAAATAACTGAAGATCAGTGCTGTTTACCGACAATATTTGAGCCGAACATTTCCGATGCCGTCCGAAGAGCCACTATCTCAATATAGTAATCCAATCAACTATTGAACGAAAATTCCTTTTCCCTCCCTGCATATTTAATAAATATTCCAATGGTCCAATATAATTAAAAACAAAATTATTAATTTCTCATTTCTGGTGGGACTTTTTTGAGATTTTCGATTTTTCTAGTTATGGTGAAGGCATTTCCGACCTGTATGCAAAATTTCAACTCGGTAGCGTATCTGGAAGTGGGTTAGAATTTCCGGACATAGCCACAAATATTCATTTTTATATATAAAGATGTTACAAATACTTACAGAACATTTTGTTGAGGCTTTCAGTGACTGTAAAATTGTTGATGGTATTATGTTTTTGTATGTGTAACATTTCACTAAGAAGGCGTTTTTTGAGGATGGGTTCCTTGTCAAGTATCTCTACAGAGTTCCAGTCATATTTATGGTGCAGGTTATGGTTTTTTTTTTTTTTTTCTAAGTTTGGTTGGCTTTGAATTTCTTTATTTGCCAGCTTCAATTTCTAAATTTTGCGTTCTAATATGATGAATGATGAGGGGGATTATTTGGGGAGAGGGGAGGTATAAGGAAGAGATTGCCGAGAGGCCGTCACGGCAGGTTATAAGGTTTTGGGAGTCAGCCATGGAAGGCCTTATAATAGAGATGGTAGTTATTGAGATGAGATAATTTATTTATTTATTTATTTATTTATTTTTTTTCAAAATCTTATATTTTTAGTTTGTAAATATTCACACAACGCTTTTTCTACTACATTATTTTTGTTCATTATAAATAGTATATTTTCTACGTTTGTCGGTTGTGGGATCAGCTGTTTGAGTGTTTTTTGTTCTCTGTAAAAAATTATACATGCTAAAATTAGATGGTTCGGATCTGCTACATTTTCTCCACAATACTCGCAATTCTCTGTGTCAATGATGGAAAATCTCTTTAGATGTGTTGGACAACTTGTGTGGTGGAACCTCAGCCTGCAGACCTGCAGGTTATAATGATGAAAAGCTAAATCTGTCGTGTTGTTTTTGTTCGCATTGCTAGGCCTGCAGTCCTGGACATGATTATGCGTTCTGTTTATATCCATACTATCCCCTGTTTAGTCTGTCCAACATTACAAGTGGTGCAAGCCAAATTTTGCAAGTGCAGTGCAATCATTGCTCAATCAAATTGAAATATTTTGTCAATTAAAAAACTTCTCGTACCAATATTATTGAAAAGAAACAGTTTTCGACAAAATTCATTAATGAAATAGGGTATGTTTCACTTGATATATTATATTTGTAACACACGATTAAATTTATACGAATTTATACGTGTTTGATACACGTATAAATTTTTTAAATCCTATTTGAATACTAGTTAAATCGCATTAGAATACATTAATGCATGATTTATTCGACCATTGGCAACAACTAAAATTTAATTTCCAGTTTAAACTGATTCACATCAACTGCTGATTCGTTGACAACCGATAAAAATTATATGCTTTACTAGACACTGTAACGTTATACAAGGCAATGGTCGATGAAGCAAAATCCGTCCCATAGACCTACAAATGCCATTCTAGAAATATTATATCATTCCACACTTCAATCTAAAGGCGCCTACAGACGGCGTGGCAAGTCACGGCCAATGTTTATACTTATCTAGCTCCGCAGATCGTGTGTAGGGGCAATAAGTCACAAGTCACAGTCACCGTAGGCTGGGATTGGCGCTGGCCGACGTTCGCTTCCGGGGCGGTATTCTATCACAGGAGTTTGACCAACAGCTGTGCAGACTTGTACATACATGTCAGTACCAAACACACGACGCGCACACACTTGTTATCAGTCGAGAGTGTTGTGCTCAGAAGGAAGGTTATGAACATTTTTGCGTAATTATGAACTATACTTAAAGTAAAAAGTAATTCTTTGTACTTTTAATCCAATTTAAATATCAAAAGCAAGGTCGAAGCTGCGACCATAATCTCTCTTTCACTGTCAGGCGCCATTTTACAAGCGCTGGCCCATGTTCGCTATTTTGAGCGACACATCGTCTGTATGGTACAAGTGGCTGCCAGTGCTATAGTGCGTTCAAAGGTGAGTTTGCAGTACAGGGCATATGGAGTAGTTCTTTTTCATACTCTCGAATAGGTTTACACAATGACTCTATCCTTTTCTTGCTTGTCGACGTTGCCAGCTCTAAAACGCGCTGATCTGTGAAGACGCAGTATTCTACAAATGGCCATTTGTTTTTGTTGAGTGTTATTTTGAGTTTTATAAGAGTTGATTTTTGTAAATCTTACGAGTTTTTCATATTATTATAATTGACACATTTGACACTTTTACAACATTTGGCAACACCGCTCCCATTTGCCATAAGAGCTATACTGCAAACTCACCTTTGAACGCGCTATACATGTTACGGCCAGCGTCAGAATTAGCGCACGTGGTAGTGAACGCTGTCACACCTCTGTAGGCGCCTTAATACGCTTCTTTTGTAACATGCATCGTGTATACTAGATTTTCTCAACAGGGTCGATATCGACCCACTGGGATTAAGCTTGGGATAAGCTTAGTTCTTTTTTCGTATTCAATAATTGTAATATTATTAATTATTAATATTAAAATATTCGATTTATAGCTAAATCTATATTCAACGTTAAAGGATGCAGTAATTTGGGACATTTATGAAATACGAAAAAATATCCAAAATTGAAAACAACTGTGGAAAACTTGTTACTTGTTAATAAAGTTCCCTAGTTCTTATTTTGTTGAAGCTATATTTACTGACATGATTATGTTGCTAAGAAAGAATAGAAACAGGCTGGAAAAGAGGCTAAAATAGTTGATTTAAGGATAAATTTGATATATTTTTGCCAGATATAAATTTTTTTTTAATTATTTATCAGCCACAATTGTCCTATTGAAGTACTGAACTGTGATTTTAATTGTGATACATTACTTGATTGACCAAAATATTTATTTATTAATTGAAATATATTTATAGTTTTATTTCTGTAATCAATACATTTTTTGTAACATGTTTTATTATTATTTCAGTAGTGCCAAAGATATTATAATGATTCTGCGCGCGGATAATACAAAATCCATCTTTTCAGTTTATGTTTAATGCATTTTTTTGAAATTATCAGAGACAATATATATTTTTTCAGTGGAAAACCTAGTACACGATTTATACGGTACTCAGAATTGAATGAATATTTAAAATCGGTTCAGTCGATGAATATTCACGACAATTTTTTCTGGAAAAGTAATCTTAGGTCAATTTTAATTGAAGTAGTTACATCACCGGTATTTCTACCACACACCATTATTATTATGGGGTTTGTCAGGTCTTGACAAGCGTCCACTAATCTCAAAGTTCAGCAACCTTTTGAGCCGCGTCATACTAAAGACTAGTGGAGCTAAATACACACGACTGCATCCCAAACCCTAGCGATATGCAGCCGCGGAAATTACGCTAGATTCAGTGCCCGCACAATGCGGAGTGACCCGAGCAGCACTGCTTTCTGCATCCTGCAGATCAAAGAGTTGGCAGAAGATCTGCAGACAGGAATGGACTCGATTTCCCTTCGATAGGAGGCTTTCATGCTACCCAAAACACTAACTATCAGGACTACAAGCTTAACTTTATACCCGGGATACAGCTTTCTAAGCTCGGACAAGAGGTCCATATACTTGGACCTCTTTTCCTCCCTCCTTGAGAGAGATATTCTTCTCAGCTGGACTTGAAGAATAGAATTCGATCACAAACATCTGTTTGTTCTCGATATCCAGGAGGGTTATGTCCGGCTTAGTGGCTGTCAGTAACCTCGAGGTGGGAAGGAGTAATTCCAATAAATTCGGCACTTGGAATTTTCCACCACCGATTCTATGTCAGAAGGGACGTACGGTATAACCGGTATTTGGTCAATACCATAGGCATGTCTAAGATGATAGTAGAGTTATTATTATTATTATTATTATTTTATTTATTGTTTATTTAAGGGTGCTTCTGCTGCTAGGGCAATTAACACCCACCAATCTTATACATTACAAAGTGCGTACATATATACATTTTATAAGATTACTATATAATACAAATTATAACAATTATATTTTTTTATAAACATCATTGCTTTTTAAATATGAAATGACATTATTTATTAAATCTGGGTTGTTGCCTAATAAATCTTTTATTGGGAGGTCTGCAATTTTGTTGTCTCTTCGTTCTGTGGTATATTTTGGCATATTTTGTAAGTGTCGTGTCACATGTGTCGCATTTTGTTGGCTCGGTATGTTCGAATAGATGTTTGTGGGTGAGTAAGGTGTGTCCAATCCTAAGTCGCGTACTTACTACTTCTTCCTTTCTATCCTTTCTTCCGGGCCATCGGGTATTGTCGGTTTTTATTTGCCGGAGGTGGTTACTAGCTTCATCTATTTCTGACCATTGACTATTCCAACTATTTCCTATATTTTTCTTTATAATACACCATTATTTTGGGTTTGGCTGTATTCAGTCTCATAAAGAATTCATCATTTAGGGTTGACGATGTGACTCTCAAAGCAGATTGCAGTTCTTCTGCACTATTTGCCAGCATACCGATATCGTCAGCATATCACAACATGTCGAAGTTATGTCCATGTATTTTGATGCCGAAAAAATTATGGCTTCCTGAATCTAGGTGTTAAATATAATTGGTGATAAAGCGCAGCCCTTAAGTGCTAGCGTCTCATGGTAAAACTAGAAACATTGTTTAGAAAAGGTTCTTACATAAGTAAACTTGTTTAGTTTAACCCTGGCCTTTCACATGTTCATATTATTGTCTTCTCGAAACTAATTACGATTGAGTATGTAGAATGTTAAAAAAAGGGCAATAATAATGAAATATCCCCGAGCACAGCGAGGTGGGGTAGCTAGGTCTGTATATAAAAGTTTAATTTAACTGTAAAAAAATAAATAAAAATCCATGTATAATTTCGTACGTGCATGATGTATTGAAATTTTCACTTACTAGGAAAGTTTACATATATAATAAGCCACTAAATGTTGTCAAAGCATTGTATGGATGTATTTAGATTCGAGCTTAATGAGCTCTGTACGTCATGCAGAGGTATGACACAGAGTCAATAGATGAACCTCTCTGTCAGGAGGTCGAAACTCGACTGCATTAATGACTTGTACCTTGTACCCGACATCAGAGGAGTTCATGTATTCATGTGCATATTGTAAATGTCATTTACCCGCTAATGACACCAGAACATAAAATATTTTGTGGGAGTTTTTTAAATTTTAATGCTTCACGTTGGTGTTCATTGTTGAACTACATATTACATATATTTATCTGAAATGTGGAAATATGGGTTGTTCAACTGTGAGAAATTTATAATAAATTATTCGTGGAACGGATGTATCCTAAATTTCACAACGACATAATTTAATAAAGAAATTCAACAAATACTTGGTTTCACCAAGATATATATGCTTTTTAGCATTGACAGTTATGTAGTGGCGACTGCTACATAAGAGCTGAAAAGCTGCAGCACCTCCAAAATTAAATTAAAACAGACTTATGATGAACGACTGCGAGTTCTAAATCTGCCTCGTTTATCAGAAAGAAAAGCCAGAGGAGATTTGATCGAGACCTACAAAATACTGAGTGGACATTACAACTGCGAAGCGGTTCCCAACATCTTTATCAGAAATACTAACTCTCGACTCAACGTCACATTGAAGAAAGATAAATTCCATCGGTCCTAGGTCCACTTCTCTTTGTTATATTTATTAATGATATGCTGGAAAAATGTCCTAATTCAACATTGATTTCTTATGCAAATGACACAGTGCTTTATGTTTCTGGATCTACATGGGAAGATGTAGTTGCAAAAACATCTAATGAACTATCTACAATTAAATATTGGTTCGATAATAACACATTGACCCTAAATTATAATAAGACCAAATACGTAACATTTACTTCATATCCTTCTGGCATTCCAGATATCAATAAAATTATAATCCACGAAGTGCATTGCAATAAGGATCACTGCAACTGTACAAGTAATATTGTAAGAACGGACGCAATAAAATATCTATGCATTTATGTTGACACGCATTTAAGATGGGATGTTCATGCCTACAATCTTCAAAATAAACTTATAAAATATCTTATATTTTGGCTTCATACAATCTGTCCTAAGCTACGGTATATTAGTTTGGGGAGGGGCTTTGGATTGTCATCTTAAAAAACTCGATATAATACAAAAATTACTTCTCAATTACTGAGACTAAAGTCTTTGATTTAAAGCAACTTTATTTTTTGGCAGTTACCAAGTATATGTTCAAATATAAAAAAAATAATTTATTGCGTTTCCCGAATCATACATATTCAACAAGAATTAAATCTCAGAATCTCAGTTACTCATTTGATTCAAGAAAAGTCATTGGTCAAACCTATTTTTTGTACCACATTTCTTTAATATACAATTTGTTAACAAAGTACACGAAAGTATTGTCATTCTTAGCTACCATGCATATATCAAGACTATCAATAAAATTATTTACTCAGTCGACAGACAAATAATTTCTCTTACATTTCATCATACATAAAACCAGATTTACTTGAAAAAAAAAAAAAAAAAAAAATATATATATATATATATATATATATATATATATATGTATATATCGTTATTCCGTGTCTGTATTATATTTGGTAAAGTTATTGGGAATAGATTCCTCCACCGCTATTCCCAATAACTTTACCAAATATATATATATATATATATATATATATATATATATATATATATATATATATATATATATATATATATATGATTTAGATTATTATAATGTATCAATACATGTTAGTGAAAAAAAAAATTTTTTTTTGTATATATAATTTTGTTCAAGGTGTCTCAAAAGAAATTTTATATTTAGTGGATCGATTAAAAAAAAAGTAAGCCGTATATAGAAAAAATGTTTATTAATTATTAAAATACACTTTTTGGGGATTTATTTCTTAAAAATAATATCGTCTAAATGTAGACCCTCGCGTTCTCGGCACTCATTTAATCGAACAGTAAAATTACTTATGACGTCTCGGCAGGTGGACTCAGGGATGGCTGCCATTTCGTGACGGATATTTTCTTTCAAATGCGCCAGTGAAGTCGGTTTATTGGCGTAAACTTTAGATTTAAGATAACCCCATAGGAAAAAGGCCATAGGGGTTAAATCTGGACTGCGTGGAGGCCAATTTATGTCACCTCTCCGGGAGATCAATTTGCCTGAGAAAATTTCACGAACACGTGGCAGAGACATATTGGACGTGTGTGAAGTTGCTCCGTCCTGTTGGAACTATGTTCTTTGGTTATAGCCAGGAAAGTTTTGCAGTTCAGGTACCAAGAAGTTGTCTAACATCTCCATAACGCTCTGAATTCACTGTAACTGCACGCCCCCTTTCGTCTTCAAAAAAGTAAGGGCTGATAATTCCTCGCGCCGACATCGCAGCCCATACGGTCACTTTAGGCGAATGTAGGGGTTTCTGATGTTTGCGTTTCGGATTCGTTGCACTCCAGTAGTGGCAGTTCTGCTTATTTACGTGGCCATTAAGATGAAAATGAGCTTCATCCGAAAACAAAATGTTGGTAAACGTTGAAAATCGCTCAATCACATGATTTACGAAATTAAGCCTCTGACTGGCATCTTGGGGCTTTAATTCTTGCACCAATTGAATTTTGTAGGGGTGCAGCTTTAGGTCTTTGTGCATAATGCGATGTAATGATGATCTATGCACATTTAAAGCACTTGCGCGTTTCCGAATTGAAAGGTTCGGGTCGTCACGAACAGACTGATTAACATTCTCCACGTTTTCTACCGTTCTTGATGACCTAGGTCGCCCGGATTTTGATTTATCCAGCGTTGTACCAGTCTCTTCAAACTTTTTAACCCAATGTCGAATGAGAGGAATGCTTGGCACATCAATTAAGTGGTGAAAACCTCGAATACTGCAGAATTTTCTACGCGCTACAGTCGCCGAATCACCGTTTTTGTAAAACTCTCGCACGCATAACGTGCGGTCTGCTCCCGAGAAACGCTCCATAGAGACTGAATTCCCAAGAGCCAGGCTACCGATTGACATAACCCCCGCGCCCCTTGGATACGTTGCATTCACGCAGTAAGCTAAATAAATATAAAATTTCTTTTGAGACACCTTGTATATTATGCATGTTATATTACCTTGGCATCACGACAAGCCTAGCTTAGTAATGCTAGCGTAATAAAATAAAACTGTACTCCTATATTAATTAATTGTCTTATAATAATTACAATATTTGTCAATTCAGTAATTCATAGACTGACGTAGAGTTAGAATTTAAATTTAAGTACATTTATTTACGGTCGATAATTATATATATATATTTTTTTTCTTAACTGTAATTAATATGGTAAATAAATGAATTATTATTATTATCTGCTAATCAGGCTAAATTTTTTCTCAATTTGAGTAGTGGACATGTGGAATAACCTTTCAGTGTTGACTATTGAATCAAGAAATATAAACTCATTTAAGAACAAAATTGACACAGAGCTTATATATACAAGATAAGTATTGTTTGCGTAGTCTATGAGGAGTGAGTTACGTGGTGGACTTTTTATGAACTGTCGCAGATGGACTGTTTCGGTGAAATTGTTTTAAATTGTTAAGGACTGTTATTTGTGATTTAAGTTTCATATCTCTGCTAACAAACTTTTATATTTATAAAACGGAAAAAACCCAAAATGCACTTGGTTAAAGCTCTACAAAATTAATTTATTAAATACTTAATATATATATTAGCCATTCTTCTGACGATGGCCTAACAAACCGAAATAAATTTTATTATTCATAATGCTCCATCAAGAGATAACAGCTAAACCCATCAATATTTTATATTTAAATTATTTATAGTTTTTCTGTAATGTAATATTAGTTTTTTTTTTTATTATTTTAATGTATAATTATCACTCGTGTGCACATTTATATATTCAGGAGTATAACCCGCTATGTTAGCTGTCTTCTCCCAAAACTGTAAATAATAATAATAAAATAAAACATTACAGACGTTTATGATTGTTTTTCGCTCTTTCTTTATCTTCCATTACTTAATTTTTAATTAAAAACCGCCACTACTGTCGTGCGTCGTGCGATAACAAATAGTTCATCTGCAAGTTGTGATATACAATTACTCTATATGCTGCGTGCATTAGCAGCACCAACTGCTTATTATATTCAGGCAATTGGCATTAAGTGGGGGTAATGGCGGAATACCTACTCTCCGAGCTGCTCACGTTTCCAGTTAAAAGCTTGTGAAGTAGACATTTCGCTTCGCCAATTGGAGCAGATTTTTCAACAATTCATCATGTAATCGATCCAATAAAGCGACATAATATTGTTCTGTGATCGTTTTTTCCTTTTCCAGTTAGTAGATGAAGATTATGTCTTACGAATCCCAAAAAATCGTGACCATGACTTTTCTGGCCAAGGAGTAGCGCCAGAAGTAAACCACTGTTAACCGTTCTTTCATTTCTGGTGTGCATTGGTCGATCCATATTTCATCAATGGTTATGAAACGCCTTAAAAGCTCACTTGGTTTGCGCTTGTCCAAACTGCCTCGACATTGTCACGCGATTCCGTTTTTAATCCTCTATGAGTAGATGTGGCATCCATATTACCGATTGCTTTTTCATGCTCAAATGTTCGTGCAGGATGTGTTTCATATGTTCGTCTCAGATACTTACCATTTTCACTATTTCGCGTATATTCACTCGGCGGTCGTCGAACACGATATCATCAATTTTATTGACCATATGTTCGGTTGTGATCTGACTCGGACGTCCCAGGTGAGATTAGCATCATTCGTGCTCTTAAGACCACAACGATATTCCTCTGAATATCGTTCACTAACCACTTGTAAACTATTCCATGCGACGGAACAGAGTTCCCGTAAAATTTTCTTAGCTTTGCTTCAGTTTCCTTAATGGGTTTTCCTCGCAAAAAGTAGTGCTTTATAAACACATGGAATTCACTTTACCTATATAGAAAATAAACACAAACTTTCTGCTTCCGAACTCGGTTACAAATTTACTATTTCACACATCTACTTGAAACTTATTTTGTATATCTACATAGAATGCAAATGTCATAAATAATATCAAACTTGCAATCTGAGCGCCATCTCTGCTCAAAGTCATTGACTTATTAAACACCCCTCGTATTTCACAAGTATCGCCGTGTGAATGTTTCCATTTTAATTAATGTAAATTCAATCTTTCATACGCGTATTGCGATTCATGTATTGTCGTGTAAAACCACTTTTATCATTTATGCTTACCTAACCAACGATGCTAATGCCAGGAAAATGCTCTCTAATTAATTACTATAACCCTAAATTTTTGTTAAAATTTCTAAAAATTCAATCACCAAACGTTTGCTTCAAGAGTCACTAGCATAACTTCAGCACCAACTGATTTTTTTGTTAAATGTTGGTACTGATAAACACACAATTAAACTTTTACAGAATAAGATAAAAACAAACTTCTAAAGTCCTAACGGTAGTTTAAATCAAAGTTATATCAAAAAGTTAAAAAAAAACTATTTTACACAGTCGTTTATCAACAGGCATTATTGATTAATAGCCAACTATTTCTGTTGCACTCACAATTGCCGCAATAAAATAAAAGAAAACTCCAATATTTCAAAATTGATACAACATATGTGCACGTTCGATTCATTTATTTTTAATTTTCTGAGATTGAACACTTTACTGCTCAATTCAAATTTTATTGCTTCTTTATACCTCGATCTCGTGGTAAAAATATCCAAATTATGAATTGCCTTTACTTCCGTAAATACAATTGCAAAATGTTAAATGTACGAGAAATGATCGGAAAGTTTCTAAAACGAACTAAAAGACGGAGTTGCGCGCATGACGTTCATAGTTTTTGACTAATCTTTCATATAACTGCAGTCAAATTTCCAGACTGATTGTGCATACAGTATAAGCTGTGGCAGTCAACTAAAGCAACAAATTACGTATTTTTTCCTAATCATAAATAAAATCGGGTTCCGTCTAATGATTTCTTTTTAAAAGGCTTAAATGCTAAAGATATAAAAACGGACGCAGGAGAAGAGACCAAGTCGTCATTACAAGAGCCAGGATAGCACACTCTATACACTCTATACACGAGCATACGAGCACACTCTAAACACACACAAACACATATTCAACAAAACAGAACCACCCATTTGCAACACGTGTAATACACTACTCAGAATCGAACACATCATGATACAATGCACCAAATACGCACACTACAGAAAAAAACACAACATACCACAATCACTCTCAGAAGCACTAGGCACCAACACAGAAACATTAGACAACAATCTTCTATTTCTGACAGACATTGATCTCTGCCACCAAATCTAGATCTTCTTAACTTGACCCATTCTCAGATATACAAAACATCTTATGTTGACATGTATTGATATTACCATTGCCTACCTTAAAATATTATTACATACCGAACATTACATAAGAACGGTATATTATTCTGTGGTTGAATCATTGCTACGTTATGGCATAGTATGTTGGGGTAGTTCATGCAATAATGCCATTGGCTGGGTAGAGATTGTTCAAAAATACATTTTAAAAATCATTTATAAGAAACCCAAACTATACCCATCTCTTCAGCTCTTTACATTAGCGCGAGTATTCGATTTACGTGCTTTATACATACAGCCTACTGTTACTTCGGTTCACAAAACAAGTATATCTAAAGAATTAAATCATGGTTATGAAACCAGAAAAAAAAAACTAATAAAGAACATATATTACCATCATATAAATTTGCAAAAAATCAGCGGCATATAAGTTACATTGGAGTAAAAATATACAATAAAATTCCTTATAGCTTAAGAAGTATTAGAAACAGTAATTTATTCAACGTCTAAACTAAAATCAACTCTATTTGAGATAGTTAGAAACAAAAATTGTTTAAGGTAGTATTTAAAAATTATTCATACGTAAAAACCAGTTGAAATGTACCGCTCAATAGATTTATGGTGTTTCGAGAAGAGTCATAAGTCTGGCGAGGAGACTACAAACTTCTTGTTTAGTTCTTCGACAGACTTTACATTCTGCTTAAATTTTGGTACCTAAGTGTGCATTCAAGTGCAATTATGTAAAATTTGAAATTATAATATATAAATATATATGTGTAAATAAATTAAAATAAAATCATATTCTATTTAAATCAAGCTACAAATAAATTGAAATAATTATATTTGTAAAACTGTAAAAACTGTTACTTATGATGATTGAATTGAATAAAATTAAATTAAATTGAAATACTACCATAACCTGTATCCAAACTTATATAATTACCATATACACTGTAAATAATTAGTTATTAGTTAATACAAAATAATACATATAATACACACAGTAAACCTTATATATATATATATATATATATATATATATATATATATATATATATATATATATATATTATATATATATATATTATATATATATATATATATATATATATATATATATATATAGTGCTAATAGCCTAAGCTGCCGAAGCACTCAAATAAATAAATAAATAAATAAATAAATAAATAAATAAATAAATAAATAAATAAATATAAAAACGGAGTTAAACGGAGTTCATGGTGAGACTGCTTCTTCATATGCAAGAGTTGCCAACTAGATTGGAGAATCTAATCACGGTCGATCAAGCACAGTGGATGAACCACGTTCTGGTAGGCCGAAAACAGCTACCAATAAAGAAACGGTTAGAAAAGTCCACGGAATCGTGATGAATGATCGCCAATTAAAATTTTGAGAGATATCGGAGGCAGTAGGCATTTCATATGTAGCGCACATTGCATTTTATACCAACATTTGCCGCGTTGGCTAACGAAAGACTAAAACCAAGTTCGAATGACCATTTCTCGGCAATGTATAGACATGTTCAAGCGAAATTTAAAAGATTTTTTGCGGCATTTTGTAACTGTCGATGAAACGTGGATACATCACTACACACCGGATACCAAAGAACAATCAAAAGTGCGGATAGTACGCGGTTAACTAACTCCGAAGAACGCCAAGATGAAGTCATCAGCTGGCAAGGTTATGGCTACCGTCTTTTGGCATTGCCGAAGAATAAATTTTATCGGCTACTTGCAATATGGAAAAACATTAACAGGCCAGCATTATTCGTCGTTATTAGACAAATTGAAAGAAGAAATCATACCCAAAAGGCCTCATTTGAGAAAGAAAAAAAATTGTTCCACCAAGATAACGCACCTTTCGCACTAACGTATTAACGCACAAATCGGTAATTGCGATTGCGAAACTGCATGAATTACGATTCGAATTAATCGAACATGCACCGTACTCACTAGACTTGACTCCCTTCGATATCTTTCTGTTTACAAAACACAAAAAATGGTCGGCTGAAAAAAAATTCTCATGAAGTCATCGAAGTTATAAAAAGATATTTAGAGAGTTTAGATAATTCTTATTTTTATGAAGGAATGAAAGATCTTGAAAAGCGTTGGACTAAATGTGTAGAGTGGAATGGAGACTATGTAGAAAAATAAATACAATTTTGACCAAAAAATATATGTATTTAATCTCATATTACAAGGTATACCTAGGTATACCTTGATGTTCCGACCTAGATGACCTAGGTGTTCCGATATTATTGATACGATACCAGTATCGATATTATTCATTGGATATCGCGATTTCAGTATCGATACTAATCTTCCGATACTTTACTAACATCAGTACATTTGACTCAGTATCGTATTGTTTCTTTTTTTTTGTAAAACAAAATCGTAAAATTTTTATTTATACACATTGGTTTAGAAGTTGCTGGCGTTTGGCGTCTTTTTCCTCTGCGTTTGAGGTTATGAAATATTATTGGTTATTTTTGTATTTTAATTAAAAATGTCACCACCAAAAAGCAAAGTGTGGACCTATTTTACCAAAAGAGACCAAGGAGTTTTCTCGGTGCTTTCAATGAAGTAGAGTGGAGTGTTTAATTCTATTTTAAACAATCACTCACACGTATAGGCTTCAGCAGGAGTTCATATACACACCATTTTTGCCAGTGAAAGATCGGAAATCCCTTCGTAAATTGTTTATTATCTATTATCGTTTTCCTAATTTTCCTAATTCTGTTGTCCTACATTTTTGCTATCTAAACCTAAGCTAATTACCTAGTTTTTAGTGATACAGTACTTTATTTTCCCCAAATATTAGCCCATTAAAAATAGTGTAATTAACTCTAGTAAATACAATTAATTTAGGTAATTAGGTTAAATTTAGTTAGTAAAACTCTAGGACAGCAGAATTAGAAAAACGATAATAGATAATAAATATTTTACGAAGGGATTTCCGATCTTTCACTTGCAAAACTGGTGTGTATATGAACTCTTGCTAGGCTCCATGACCTCGTCTACCTTTAACCTTCATTAAAGCCTTTTATTTATTAGTTCTTCCACGAACGAATCTTTCTAGCCTACGTTGTTTGTAGGTGTCCAATTTATTGTTACCTAGATCACCTGTCACTTTCCTGTTGTGTATACTACTTTAATGCCCATACTACTTTAATCTATTTATTGTTGTAAAACAGATTATTATTATAAAAATAAAATGTCGATACTTGAAAATATCGATATTTTTTTTTTTCGATACGATACTGTATCGATAACTTTTATTCGTTATTATCGATACCGAAATAGGTATCCAAGGTATACCCCTTGTATACCTTGCAGACCAGATATAGAATTTTAATATAATGCAATATTTTCTTGGAAACTTCTTATAACTATACTTCTAATATATGTAATTGCAATTGTTCAAGTATTTTTTAAGCTGTTGGCAACTAAAGTTTTTATGAGAACCATTTCAAGCGAGATTAAAAAGCAGATTTATCTTGTTTGACGTCGGTATAAATTATACCAAGTTATAAAAATAAATTCCCTTTGTTAAAAAATAAAAATACTTTTCCATTTCTTGGCTTTATCAAAGTCTTATAATATCCTTGTATTTTTCCAGAATAATACTGCCATAACACTGCCAACTGTTGTAGCCACTGTACTTTAATGAATTCTTAATGTAAAGGTAAACATTTGACCCGTTGTTCAACTGCTTGATCGTAATCCAATTAATAGTTTTCAATAACATGCAATGTTTTCAGTCTGTTGCTAAAGCCGATAAAGAAATATATTGGGAGGATCTTGTATGAGGTGTTAAGGTGTGCTACGAATATTTATAGTTTTATCATTCCAATCCGTCGATTTTTAGAGTTTTGTAAGTATGACCAACAAAAAACCCTATAACGTCACTTATGTGTCTGTCTGTTTGTCTCTCTGTACGTTAGAAATTGCAGTCCGCAGAAATATTCTGTACATATTCTTGTAGCCAAGGATATGTCCTACAGATTTAGGAAGAATCGAAACAAAATATTAATATACGCAGATTTGCAGTCATTAAATATCAGCACCTTAGAGGTAAACTGTATCAAGTCACATTTTTATCAGAAATTACATTTTAGTGCCAAGTGACTTAATACTTCATAGTCCGTCGAATGGAAAATAATTTGGAACTATAGCTCTAGCCAGTTTAAATGCACGTTGCTTTAAAACTGTATCAAGTAGATCAACGCAAGGAAGTAAACAATCTTAAATCGTCTTTTCTGAGCTGTTTATCATTTATGACTTAATACAGTTTACCTCTGAGGTGCTGATATATTATCATGTCTCGAAATTGGGATAAAAAAACAAATTCGCAATCTACGATATTAAATTAATAGAAAATTACCCATTTCATTCGAAGTTCGTTAGATGTTTCGGAAATCACTTTTTGGGTCACAGAATGAATTATGGACGATATCTTTTAAACCAAGTGACGGAGATTCACGTTCGATGCGGCAAATTGTAGTCCATTCTACAAATATGTATTTTGCTATTTATCGTAAAAATTAGTTTTCGTTATCGTACTTGGCGTGATATTTTCGCCGCCATCTTGAATCTGCCGCAACATAATGTAATAAAAGCCGCATCCGGCCTGCAACATAAAATATGTCACTCGTCAAGCAAGGGTGGATCAAGCTTACATAGGGTCCTTGGCTGAAAATTTTGCCGTGGCCTTTGTATCAAGCTGATTTTTGTTAATTCGTAAAAAAGGACCATATTCTAGTGATATATACATAGTTAGTACTCGAATATAATAAACGAAATACAATTTTATGATATAGATCAGTGTTTCTCAATATTTTTGGCATCATGGATCTCCTGTAATGTTTTTTGAAGTTTGCGGATACCTATCGAGGAGGTCCATATATACGAGCCCTGTCCACTTTCAGTTGGCCCAGCTATGAGATTTTCAGTTTCTTTAGAAATTATTAAATAATAAGTAAAAGTAAATGCTGCTTTGTACATTTTTTGACAATATAATCATATTAACTAATTAATTCTAAATAATTTTAAAACATGGGCAGAGGCAAAGCTATTGACGAAAACATTCGGTTAATCATTGTGAACTTAGCAAAAGCAAGAAAAACCAATTCCGAAATCGGAAAATTATTAGGTTTGTCAAGACACAGTATTAGAAATATTGTAAAATTGTACAAAACAAGTGGTTCAGCTGCCCCAAAGCCCCAGTACGTGAAGAAAACTACACTGACGGACAATGACAAACGTGCATTTAAAAGAATTATTAAGGATAACAGACGTGCTAACTATAGTCAATTGAGTGTACTGTGGAGCGATGTTGTTGGAAGACGTGTTTCAAGGTCTACATGTCATAAGGAAGCTAAAAAATTAGGATTTGGAACCTATAAGGCAATATTTTTTTAATCGGACTCTTAAATGTATATTTACAGAAATTTATAAAACTTTCTTAGGCCAAGGAAAAACCATTGTTGACATCTAAGCAAAAGAAAAACAGGTTGAAATGGGCAAGAGATCATAAAATATGGAAATGTGAAAAGTGGAACAGCGTGCAATGGAGCGATGAGTCTAGGTTTGAAGTCTTTGTAGGGGACAACCGGTGCAGAGTTGTTCGTCAGAAACATGAAACATATCATCCCGATTGCTTGAAAAGGAAGGTGAAATTTCCAGCATCTGTCATGGTGTGGGGTTCAATGTCTGCAAGAGGTGTAGGAAAACTTCACTTTATCGATGGCATTGTTAACACAGCCAAATATTTAAGTATTTTCTAATCTCTGGAGAGGATTTTATTTTTCAACAAGATGGAGCCGCTTGCCATACGTCAAAAAAATCTTTGAAATGGTTCCGTGATCATTCTATTCCACTTTTAGAGTGGGTTTTAAGTAGCCCAGACTTATCCCCCATCGAGACACTTTGGCACGAAATGAAAAAACGATTGCGTATAACACCGGCTAGAACAATTCCAGAATTAAGACTAAAGCTTCAAGAAATATGTGATAATTTTACTCCTCGACAATGCCAAGACCTTCTAGATACTATACCTAGAAGAATTAATGCCGTTATAAAAATGAAAGGTGACGTTACCCAGTGGTAATTTCTGAAATAGGTTTCCAAGTTAATGGCTTTCCAATGGAAATATTATTTTTTTCTTATTAATTTACTTTAATAGTTGTAAATATTAATCGTAAATCTCTAAAATGTTTAATTGAAAATAAAATATTACCTAGATTTCATAAGCTATTCCCATTGTTAATTGAACACCAATAAGTAAAAATTTCGTAGCTGGGCCAACTGATAGTGGTCAGGGCTCGTACAGTCATGTGCGTAAAAATAGCAGTGGATTATTAAAAATGGTAAAATTGTATTTATTTTATTTTGAGTTATTTATTTATGTAGTTGCATTATATTTATAGTATATATAATCAGTCTATAATATATTTAAGCTGGCACCATTGAATTTTTTAAATAAATATGTAATTTGTTCTAGTGTTGGTAAAAATAGCAGTGTCCCCAAGTTTTCTCATGTTTTACTAAACTATCTAACTAAACAGTTTTATTCTTGGATTTTTTGGGTATATTGAAAACTAAGTTGAATTTATATTTAAAATCATGGAAAATATTAAATAACTTTCTTATTTTTTAGTAAAGATGAGAAGGGCTAAACACTGCACACAGGAGAAACGTCAGTTCATTTTACGAATGTTAAATTCTGGTAAAACTTGTAAAGTTATTCAGAATGTACTAGAATGCTCCGCTAAAATGGTATCTAATGCCAAAAAGTGGACTCTAGAACCTGAAAATCGGGGTTGGACATCTAAAACTTCGGCGACAACAGATATAAATATTGTAAGGTATGCAAAGATAAACCCTTTTATTACTTCTACACAAATAAAAAACGAATTAGACCTACCAATTTCTGCATCAACTCTAAGAAAACGCCTTATAAAAGCAAATCTGAAAGCTAGAAGACCAAGAAAAACTCCGTTGTTAAACAAGAGACACCGGGAAAATAAAATTCAATTTGCCAAAGAACATCAATTTTGGCCACAGTCAAAATGGCGCAATTTTCTTTGGTCTGATGAAACAAAAATTGTTTTAATTAATCCTGGTATCTGCCAAAAGCAAGTACGCAGACCTCCATGCACGAAGTACAATCCTAAGACAATAAAACACGGCGGCTGTAGTGTTATGGCATGGGGATATTTTTCTTTGAACGGAGTGGTCCCTATTTTCTGGATTAAAGATATAATGGACGCGAATTTTTATGTCAGTATCTTGCTGTACGTCATGCTTCCCTTTGCAGAGGAAGAAATGCCTTTAAAATAGATATTTATGCAAATAATGACCCAAAGCAAAACTCGTGCAAAGCAAAAATTTAGTTTAATGAGTATAGGGTTACTATTAGGGGTTGGCCAGCTCAATTTCCGGATTTAAAACCGACAGTGAACTTGTGGGCTGATGTAAAATTAAAATATCTTCTTCAAAACCCGCTAACAAAGAAGAATTATGGAGAGAAATTGTAACAGCTTGGAAATCTATTCCCTTAGAGAAATACCGGTAGCTAATTGATTCTATGCCGCGAAGATGTGTAGAAGTAATACGAAAAAAAGGTCTTCGAATCAAATATTACAGAAATAATAAAGAATATTTTATATTAAAATGAGGTTTTATTTATTTTATGAAGTATACTGCTATATTTATGAACAGCGTAATGAGCATATTTTTACAAATACTATATATATATATATATATATATATATTTTTAATGAATCTACAAAAATACTTTCCTTTTCATCAAAATAATGAAGTTTTTCTCAAAATATAATATATCAGTAAAACTTTGGCTTTGTTATTACTTAAACCAACTTTTTTTTTTTATTTATTCTAATATTTTTCTGATACTGCTATATTTACGCACATGACTGTATATATATATATATATATATATATATATATATATATATATATATATATATATATATATATATATATATATATATATATGTATATATATATATATATACATATATACCTACATTCAAATATAATATATCAGGTGTGGGAAGTTCGTGGAGTTTTTTTAGTAAAATTCAACTGGTTTTGTTATAGTGTGAAAATGAATTTATTTAAACCAAATATGCTCCATTATTATCGACAACGTTTCGCCATTTTTCGGGTAGAGCCATGATGCCATCAGTGGAAGAACTTCTGTGGTTTCTGGTTGAAAAACTGATTCATGTGGTTTTCAGTCTTCTTTTGAAACCAGCTTAATTCATAAATTGAGAGAATTCTGCAGAGATCGGAATAGGTGATAGTCAGAGGGTGCTATGTCTGGACTATACGGTGGATGCAACAAAATTTCCCAACCAAGCTCTCGCAATTTTTGACGGGTTATCAAAGAAGTGTGTGGTCTTGCGTTGTCATGATGAAAAATAACACCTTTACTATTATTCAATTCGGGCCGTTCTCTTTCAATTGCCTGGCGTAATCTCTCTAGTTGTCCACAGTAGAGTTGAGAATCAATCGTCTGACCAACTGGAAGTAGCTCATGGTGGACGATTCCGTTCCAGTCCCACCACACACACAGCATCACCTTGTTCGGCGTCAATCCTCGCTTCGCAAACGCTTGTTACGGCCCACCATCCCTTGTCCACGATCTTTTACGCTTCCGATTATCGTACGTGATCCATTTTTCATCACCGGTTATGACATGTTTGAGAAATGGTTCGATTTCATTGCGTTTCAGCAGCGCATCGCAGATGTTAATTCGGTCTACCATGTTTTTCGCGCTCAACTCATGAGGAACCCATATATCGAGCTTCTTTTTGTAGCCGGCTTTCCGTAAATGGTTCAAAACAGTTTTCTGGTCAATGCCTAGCTCCGTACCAATATCTACACTGCTGATATGCCTATCTTCCTGGACTTTTTCAAGAATTTCAGCTTTTTCACAGATTGGACGACCAGAGCGTGAGTCATCTTTCACATTAAAATTACCAGAACGAAAGCGAGCGAACCATTTCCGCGCAACAGATTTTAATAAAGTACCTTCACTGTACACAGCACAAATTTTTGCACAAGCCTGCGCAGCGGTTTTCCCTTTGTCGTAATAATATTCCAAAATATAGCGCAATTTTTCATTACTTTTCTCCATTTTCAAACGCAAACAACTTTCCAACCACTGCACAAATTTTGATGTTTAGACCCCCAAAGTAATGCTCGAACTGTCACCTTTCCAACGAGCGCTTAGTGGTGTCGCAGCGATCTGTGTTTCCTGAATTATTTGCAATTGGCGCCGACTATCGGCAAAAACGCCACGAACTTTTTCCCAGACCTAATATACACTTTATATGTTGAATTTCACTGGGACACTTTTCTGCATCATTTATTCTCCCATCTCATGAAATTTCTGGGTGGTAGACGAGGAAATGAAAACAACCATGAGAAATTGGCTGATTTTTATAATAAAATTATTCGAAAAATCTGTCTAAACTCTCTCAGTATTCTAAATTATGGCTATGAAAAATCATAAGTAATAAAATACTTCTTCTTCTATGTCTTCCATATTTTCCCAGGTTGGACCAGGACCAAGTTTTTTATCAAATAATGTAAAATCGGAATTTGTGCGTATTGAAAAGGCGAGCAATCTTGAAATGCGGTAATTATAATTTTAGTTCTTTACGAATTTTCGGGGGAGGGGATTTATCCCCTCCCCCTTGCGTACGCCACTGTCCAAGAGGGATACATCATTTATAGTAATGAAACACTTATAAAACAAATAACACATTGTTAATAGAACAAATATTTGTAGACATCCAGTATTATGTTAGCTTTTTACACTTATTAAATACCTACAAAACCTTGAAATGTGTGAAAATTCGCACTTCACAGCAATTTTTATTTTCATTCAGAGTGTGTATAAAATTCTTGCAGTAAAAATATCGCTAGTAGTCACGAGTTTTATTTAACGCAAGTTTATTGTATCATAAAAATTTAACAATATGTACTTACGCGACTGCAATAGCACCGAATGAAATAATAATGTTATTAATTACATGTTTGACGATTGAATAACTGTTACAACGTCCTTGGCAAAGAAAACACATTCCATATTTAGTATGCTAAAAGCAGTTATTTGTTAGTAGTTTATTATTTAATTGCTATAGTACGTTGGAATTAATATGAAACATTCATATATTACATGCTATTTTAAATTGATGAATTATTTAAGTGATTTTAAATCACTGCACAACAGTGTTTAAGACTCCATAAAATTATATGAGGAATTGTGTTATTTATCGGTTTTAATCTACACAACATTTAACTATGGAAAAATCCAAGGTTTCATCTTTGTTAAATAATAAAGTTGTTAAAATATGTATCTTTTGCATTATTCCGAGTCTACAAGATTTACCTGATACGTAATTTTATAGAGTTGCTAATAAAACGTCTAATTGTTTTTCTCACATTTTAAAATATATGCAAATATTTTTTAAATATTTTGATTACGCATGCTACATCATCATGAACCATCAATATAAGGCACCAAATAAATAAATAAATAAATAAATAAATATGTGTATATATATATATATACAGGGTGTTTGTTTGAAACGGGGCAACCACAAAATTTACATTAATGCTTTTCGTTTCGCCATATCGACGTCGATGGCGTATCTTCAACTCGTAGTTAATCACTGAATGAATATGTTTATCTGTCACGTTTCGCATTTTCATAACTCGGTAGTACCCTTAGCCAATTCGATACTGCCCCGGCGTTTTCGCGTTAGGCAATGGTGATCCGTCGTTATAAAAGATAATTTGACTCATATGTCAAGCCATTTTCGTCGTTATATTAATTTCGTCGTAATATCCCATGTCGTTATAAGCGATAAGTTTCACGTATAAAATAATATGTTTCTGGCCAGGACTTTGAAATTTCGTTGCAAAAACCGATATGTCGTTATATCAGATGTCATTATAAACGATATCCACTGCATATATATATATATATATACAGGGTATTTGTTTGAAACGGGGCAACCACAAAATCTCCTTTATTTGTAAAGATACAAAAAATCTTCAGAACAAAAGTTAAACTAGACAAAAAGGCCCATCTAAAGGTAAGATTAGAATTCTGAGGCACTTCCGGTTTCACCGGAAATGATGTCAACTTTTGATCTAGCATAGGGAATCGATAATTTTATATTTTTTTCTTAAAAGTACATTAAATTAGCTTAACAATGACACCAAAAAGTCATATTTTTATGTTAACCATTTCAAAATGGCGACCATTTATTTACAAAATAATAATCAACATAAGTTTTACAAAGTTGAACGTAGCAAGCTTTGCAAACAATAAAAAAAGAAACAAAATATCTCTAAAATAAACTGTTATAACTAGTTATTATATGAAATAACATGAAATAACTTAAATTTTAATTTTTCAATTAAATTTTTTATAAATAACAAGAGTTTAATAGATTATTTTGCTTATTTTTGTTTGAAAAAAAAAATTGTATTAATTGGTAGTAAGTCGTTATTTGTACCTAATTATGGTTTATGTACGATATACCAACGAAGAGATGACGGATATGGTTCTGATATACGGAGAGTGCCAAAGAAATGCGGTTAGGGCCCAGCGACTCTATCAGGAAAGGTATCCTGATAGAGCTCAGCCGAGAAGGCAGTATTTTGCCAAATTAGTGAACAAATTAAGCGAAATTCAAAAACGACGTCCAGAAAGAGCAAACCATGTAGAAAATGACGAAGAAAGAATATTGGCTTACGTCCACTACGACTCGGAAGTGTTGGTGCGAGAGATTGCAAAAGAATGCGGTGTTTCACAATGGAAAGCCTGGAAGGTTTTAAAAAACATGGGTTTAAGCCTTATAAACCGCATGTAAGCCAATTTATCCACGCAAATGATGAAGATCGCCGACTGAACTTTTGTAATTGGTTTTTGGGTATGTGGGAAAAAGATAATCGCTTCCATTATAAAATAATGTTTTCGGACGAATCCAATTTTACCAGAAATGGTTTATTCAATAGGAATAATGTAAGACGTTGGTCGACGGAAAACCCCAGGGAATTAAGATCTTCCAGATTCCAACAAAGGTTTGGTTTCAATGTTTGGCTGGGAATTCTAGGGACAAAAATCGTAGGCCCAATTATATACCATGGCAGCCTTAGAGCTAACAGGTATTTAAATTTTTTACAAAATGAAATGGAGGATTTGTTGGATGATTTACCACTTGCTGATAGGATAGGAATGTGGATCCAACAAGATGGAGCACCAGCTCATAACGCTAGAAACGTGTGTGCCTATTTAAATGGCCAATACCCAGATAAATGGATTGGAATACATTCACTTAATCCCTGGCCTGCACGATCGCCGGATCTCACGCCATTGGATTTTTTCGTTTGGGGGTATTTAAAAGATAGAGTGTATCGGACAACACCAACGACGATAGAAGATTTAGAAGAAAGGGTTAGAAGTGCAATCCGAGATATCCAAGAGTATACTCTTATAAGGGCGATGGAAGAGTTTTTATTAAGAAAGAGAAAATGTGTGGAGAAAATGTGTAAATAGTCAAATAGTTTATTTTAGAGATATTTTGTTTCTTTTTTTATTGTTTTCAAAGCTTGCTACGTTCAACTTTGTAAAACTTATGTTGATTATTATTTTGTAAATAAATGGTCGCCATTTTGAAATGGTTAACATAAAAATATGACTTTTTGGTGTCATTGTAAAGCTAATTTAATATACTTTTAGGAAAAAAATATAAAATTATCGATTCCCTATGCTAGATCAAAAGTTGACATCATTTCCGGTGAAACCGGAAGTGCCTCAGAATTCTTATTTTACCTTTAGATGGGCATTTTTGTCTAGTTTAACTTTTGTTCTGAAGATTTTTTGTATCTTTACAAATAAAGGAGATTTTCGGGGTGCCCCGTTTCAAACAAATACCCTGTATATATATATATATATATATATGCAGTGGATATCGTTTATAATGACATCTGATATAACGACATATCGGTTTTTGCAACGAAATTTCAAAGTCCTGGCCAGAAACATATTATTTTATACGTGAAACTTATCGCTTATAACGACATGGGATATTACGACGAAATTAATATAACGACGAAAATGGCTTGACATATGAGTCAAATTATCTTTTATAACGACGGATCACCATTGCCTAACGCGAAAACGCCGGGGCAGTATCGAATTGGCTAAGGGTACTACCGAGTTATGAAAATGCGAAACGTGACAGATAAACATATTCATTCAGTGATTAACTACGAGTTGAAGATACGCCATCGACGTCGATATGGCGAAACGAAAAGCATTAATGTAAATTTTTCAAATATTGATGAAGAACTCGAAACGGAGGAGGATATGACGGAAGATGAAATTTTAACTGGGTCAGACCCGAATTTGGAGTCAGAAATAAACAACGACGAAATGGAAATGGAAGAAACAATCGAATTCTATTATTTATTATTTATTTGTTTATTTTACATCGGCCTACTTCTGCAACGAGGCTAATCGTCGATGCCAGGGGGCGAGCTCCTACACCTGGATGAGGTGTGAATGATTGTGAAATGAGAGTAATGTAAACATATTATTCTCGCCCGAATATTATCACCGACGGAGAATCGAACTACCAACCACACAATCCAGACTGTTTTCCACCAGTCCATACTGCTGCAATATAATGCGCTCGGCCACTCCGTCGGCAACAACCGAGTTCCAAACACCTACTATAAAGGATGCATTTTCAGTAGTTGAAACAATTAAACATTTTTCCACGTTTAATCAAAATTTAAAAGAGACTTTGCTAAATTTGGGAAAAAAATTATTGAAAAAAACTTTTTAGAAAACCAAAAATCACAAGAACAAACCAAAATGACAGATTTTTTGTAAAATAAGTTGGATTTTTTTAAAATGTTTTGTAACACTTGAATATTGTTTTTGCTGCTTAAGCTTCTTCACTCAGGTAAATGAACTCTTTTCTAACATAAAAAAAAGGTACATTTTTTCAACATTGGATTTATAGTGTTTGGGTATAGCGACCTACTGTTATAACGACTGAATTTCATTGGTCCCTTCAACGTCGTTATAAACGATACCCACCGTATATGCAAATATTTTTTAAATATCTTATTTACGGATGCTACAGAATCATGAACCATCAATATAAAAATCCAAATAAATAAATAAATATATACTTATATACAGAGTGTCCAAAATAACTTGTCAAGCATGGTGATCTCGAGAACGGTAAGAGATACGAGGTCAGTTAAAATAGACTAACGTTGCCGCATTAAGGGACCATTTTAATAACGTCTTTGTTCTCTTAAGAAAATACCCTAGGTTACTAGATATGAACGAAAATTGTATTGTATATTTATATTTGAACGAAATAAATATTACATTGATTATACAAATGTATGTAACACATTTCATATAACATTGATACATTTAAGGTAAATTATAAAATAGACTTAACAATAAATAAAATGTATGCATGCATATAATAATATAAAAAAAATAAAAAAGTTAGAATAATAATATAAATGTAATTCTTCGGTAAATACACATGATAAAAATGCTGTCATAAAAGATACGAAGTATCTTGTGGTGACAATAATGAAATCATAAACAAGAAATTAAAAAAAAAGAATTGTAAAATAAAATAAAAATTTAAATAAAAAAAAAAAAATAAAAAAACTGATGTAGACAAATTACTAAATAAATTAATATATGATAAAGATAAATATAATAAAAATAAATAACAAAAAGTAAAATGAAATAAATATTTAAATAAAAAAAATTGAAAAAAACTGATGTAGACAAATTACTAAATAAATTAATATATGATAAAGATAAATATATTAAAAATAAATAAATAAATAAATAAAATAAAATATACAAATAAAAATAATAGATAATAATAATAATAACAATAAAACAAATAAAATAATACTGTACCAGAATAAAAGTTAAGAAAAATTAAGAAAAGTAAATGGAATAATAAACTCCAGATCTCAAAAAATTTCAAGTAAAAGAAAGTAAATAAATAAATAAATAAATAAATAAATAAATAAATAAATAAATAAATAAATAAATAAATAAATAAATAAATAAATAAATAAATAAATAAATAAATAAATAAATAAAAAAATAAATAAATAAACTAATAAAAAATAAATAAAAGGAAAAAAATGAGAGTTATGCAAAAGAGAAATATATTATCACAGTTTAAACGTTTGAAATTATAGAATTAATAACGTTAACGGGCATACTGAGTATCCATTTTTAGGGTTTTGTAGGTATGACCAAAAAACCCTTATACCGTCATTTTGTCGTCTGTCTGTCTGTCTGTCTGTCTGTCTGTCTGTTCGGTAAAAATTGTAGCTAAACGGCTAAACCTAGAGAGTTGAAATTTGGCATGCTTATACAACTCTTTGACCCGCACATAGGAAAAATACTAAAACATCTAAAAAACATATCCCCCTAAACATATAAACAAATATGTGCTCATCGAAAAAAAAAAATATTTTTTTTAAATTCTGAGTAGGGTATCAAATGAAAGCCCTTAATACGTGGATTAACGATCAAAATTTTATTTTTGGAAAATAAATAATTTTGAAGCGATTTTTGCCAAAATTGTGCAAAAATTTTTTTTCCCACACCTTGTAGCCCAGATGGTTTAAACTAAAAATCTGAAAAAATTCTAAGTAATGTACATTGGTGTGAACCGGAATAGTACAACAGGAATTTTTGATCAGATTATGTTTTTGGAGAAAAACGCATTTTTTGTGATTTTTGGCTAATAATGTACACAAGTTATAGCTTTGTAACACGCCACATTGGAACGTGTGTGCTGGTGTAGTGGTATTAGTCGTTGATTTTTCAACCAAGTAACCCGATCCGAAAGGGATCGAACCCTGTGAGAAAAGAGACTATATTATTTTTTGTTTTTTTTTTTTTAATTTTTATATTGTTTAAATTATTTTTTCAAAATTCTAGTTATATTTTTGCAAATGTTGCATTTAATTTTTAAAAGCGTAAATTTAATAACCAGTGGAAATTGTTTAAATTATAATTTAATTCTGTTTCAATGTACACGAAATCAGAGGGACGGAACTTATAACAACCAATGGAAGCCATAGGCGCAATTTTTAAAATTCTTAATGAACATTGCTATATAAAAAAAAAAAATACTGCACATATTTAGAAACTTAAATAATGGTATTAGGCGTTCGAATTAAAATTAACAAAAAAATATTATAATTTAAATATAAAATTTGTTTTCGCATCCAAAATAATCATCATTCACTTACTAAATACCTGCAAAACCCTGAATTGTGTGAAAATTCACACTTCACATAAATTTTTTAATAGTTTGTTTAAAAGAATGACTGGAGAATGTAAAACGATTATTTTTACTCTTCTCAGGAAGAACATTAAATAATTTTGGTAAAATATTAAAAAAGAACTGGTTCGTTTTCTTTTTGAAATAGTTTGAGCCCTTACAACGTCCAATTTTTTTACCTCTCGTAAAATATAAATGCTTTGGTAAATGTAGCGTTCTAAAGAGAGTATGTTTTTCCTTAAAAAATATTGAGCGATGTTAAACAAGAAGAGTTTCGGAACACTCAGAACATACATAATTTCAAATAGTTTCTCACTTGGAAATCTACGTGGTTTGTTTAGCATGACTTTTAGTATTAATTTTTGTGTAGTTTTAATATTGTAAATTACTGTTTTACTGGCACCTCCCCAAAATAAGTTAAAATTGATTGAACTATACCAAAATATATCATTTTAAGGGTAGACAGGTTCATACAATATCTCAGATTTTTAAACAAATATATATAAAATGTAAATTTTCCGGTTTCAAATTTTTGCTCATAAATTAAAATATTAAGTGGTTTGGTGGGCAGTTATCGCGTACCGTTTCCAGTTATCAGTGTCAGTTTTAATTTTTCATCTGGAGCTTATAGTAGGTTATGATAATTCTGAATAGAGCTTTTGTTTGCTATTCAACCATAAAAAAAAGTATAAGATTAATAAATAAAACACTCGGTAAGTTTCACAAATATAAGTTTAATATTACTCTATACGTATGTCGGCAGTGACGCCATCTACAGGAGTTCCAATTACAAACTAAACTTATTTTTTAACAGATACATTCAGTGGGAACAAATATTAATAGTAGGGAATACAAGTGTAAACCATATTAGCAGATAAGGGAAAAAAGTTTTTTACCGATTTATTAGGGGTGAGTTGTAAACGTAAATCTGGACATTCATTAAGGGAATTCCAGAGTTAATATTTTTGTGAATTTCTCGGTATTCTAAAAGGTTCAGTTTAAGGCTTTTATTGTGAATGTGTAGGATTTTAAAGTCATTAACGGAAAGGTTATGATTATTGGAGATCATATGTTCTGCTATGTTGGACTGTTCTACTTTTATATTTTGGATGGCTTTCAAATGTTCACCAAATCTTGTAGCAAATTTTCGACCAGTTTGGCCTATACATATTGTTGAACAATCTTGGCACGATGCTCGATAAACACTTTTGTTGTGTAAATCAATTTTATCTAGTTTATTATAGTCTAGTAAATTTTTAATTGTATGTTTATTATGAAAGGCTGGAGCTATATTTGATTTAGATTTAATTTAGATCCTATTTTGAAACTAACCTGGCCGTGAAAGGGTTTTTTTTTTATAAATTTTTGTATCTGGTATACTTGGGGGATAAAAATATGTATGGGGGATATAAAAGTTTTTTGCGCTTTTTTCTAATAATTTTGTCTATTTCAGCCTTGTTATAACCGTTATTAATAGCAATTTTGTAACTAGTTTGTAATTCCAGATTGTAGTCATCATCAGAAAGCGGAACTTTTAATAATCGGTCTACGTAACAATTGAAAGCAGCCATTTTAGTATTATAAGGATGTAAAGAGGAAGCAGGAATGATGCTGTCAGTATATGTTGGTTTTCTATAGATTTTGAAGTTGAGTTTAGAATTAGAATGTGAGATGGAAAGGTCTAAGAAGTTTAAGGAACGATTATTTTCTATCTCCATAGTAAATTTTATTGAAAGATTGATATCGTTAATATGGTTAAATAATAATTTTAATTGCCTATTACTACCTTCCCAAAGACAAATAATATCATCAACATAACGATACCAGAATTTAATACAGTGACGGAATTTGTTGTAACTACTAAAAATAATTTTCTCCATATAATCCATAAATATTTCTGACAATAGGGGGGAGAGAGGAGAACCCATAGGCAAACCATCTTTCTGAGCATAAATTAAGTCGTTAAAAATAAAATAGTTTTGGTCTAAACACAGTTCTAATAAATTAAATAGTTCCTGAGCTTTAAAGCAATCTATATTATTATTTAGAAGATAAGTTTCGACAATCGGCCCGATTCTGTAAAAAGTTACTAGGTTAGTTGCTACTGAGTAACGTTGCTACGAAATAACTTTTATAGTAACTGTCTTATCAATCACCAAACAATTGGTATTCTCCAAGCATAAGCACAAGCAACGTTCTTATAACAAGTTATATTTAGTAACGTTGCTACAAAGAACCGTGAAGCTAGAAGCAGATTACGTTCTGCGCAGGCGAGGAATTCGTTTTTAATTGAGTTTGACAGCTATGTTGTGAGTTTCTGAGGTTAAACGAAAAATGTTTTATAAACAAAATCATAAAAAGAATTGCAAACAGATGGAAATGCTGTTGAATTTCCTGGCAAATAACCCGGTCATGGTCGGTGATACGAGTGTTTAAAAAATAATTGACAGGAACGAGTGGTGGTGCTGTGGTGATGTGCTATGTGGTTACTGTTTTCTATGTGGTGGTGCAAGTTATAGTCCAAATTTAAATGAATTGCGTGAAATACAGTTAAAGAAGTTCGGATAGCCATTGAACAGGCGCGCACTTAAAACATTGATCTGGGAAGGGTCCATTTCGAAAAAATATCTGTAATATAATACAAATGTATTGTTGTGTTTTTATGGAGAGGACTGGGTTTATATATTAATTTAATTTTGATTATAATTTAATTTTTAATAATAAAAAAGGTGATTCTTATTTGCAATCGCTTAGTTTTTATTAAATAAGATTTGATTTTTCAAATCCTTCGGGGAGGGGGTCTGAACTCGTCGACCACCCCCTTGTGTGCGCGGCTTCTATTGACAGTCGTAGTTAATACATTTAAAAAATATTGTACTGTTATACTATTATAAAACAAATGTAAATAAACAAAAAAAAAAAAAAATAGAAATTGAAATAAAGAACTCGAAGAATTTTGTGCTATACAGAAAATAAAATAAAAATCCTTCTATAATTATTGTCTCTATGTGCCCTTCATTGTAAAATGCTTGAAATAATTTATTATTAAACAGAAAAATTGCGATTTTTCACGATTTTAACAAGTTATTTTGAAGTTACTACATGTAGCAACTGCTTTCTGTTAGTTGTTATCCATAATAACTTTTTTAGCAACTAGTTACTAATTTCATAGTAACTTTTTTCTTACAGAATACGGATTTCGTGAAAGTTGCTAAAAAAGTTACTGACCTTGTATTTAGCAACTTTTATTGTAACTATTTTGTAGTAACTTGCTTACAGAATTGGGCCGATTAACTTTTTTAGCAACTAGTTACTAATTTCATAGTAATTTTTTTCTTACAGAATACGGATTTCGTGAAAGTTCCTAAAAAAGTTACTGACCTTGTATTTAGCAACTTTTATTGTAACTTTTTTGTAGTAACTTGCTTACAGAATTGGGCCGAATATGTTTTACCTCATTAATGTGGAATTGAAGAAAATAAGTTGACTACATCAAAGGAAACTAAAATCGCGTTTTGGTTAATAGGGATATTCTTAATTTTATTAACCAGATCTAAACTATTCTTTATGGCTAAGTTAGATTTAAAGTTTAAAATTGAGGGTAATATGTTATTTAGCTTCTTGCATAATTTGTAAGACGGGGCATTAAAATACGAAACAATTGGTCTAATGGGACAGTGGGGTTTGTGTAGTTTCGGTAAGCCATATAAAACTGGAGGAGAAGGATTCATAGAGATATATTCTGTCAATTATATATAAAAAAAATCCTATTTTATTTTCGTAAATAATATGAAAAAGTAAGGAAAACGTTTTTTGTCTATCAAAATAATCGTTGTATAATAAGTAACTGGAGAACTGGCTAGCTGTATTAAGAAAGCTTGTAAGTCTCTAAATAGAAGCACGTGGATTATTATTTCAAAAGTTATCGAAATTATGATTATATGTACACACAATTTATTCAATCACTTACTAATATCTACAAAACCTTGAAATGTGTGAAAATTCACACTTCACATCTGTGCTGTATTTCTATTTTTTTTTTTTTTTGTGCCCTCCCATTTACAAAAACTTACGAACCGCCACTGTCTTAATGTGTAGAAATTCACATTTCACGTTATTTTTAGAGTAGCATGGAAATGTCTTTATATTGCCATAGAAATATGATCAGAATGACATTTCCAGCATTTAGTGTAGAAATTGACAGTAAATCTTGCTATTATGTTACAATTTGTTCAAAATTATGTAATTCTGAAACGAAGAACTTTTAAAGCCTTAATGTTAAAGAACTTTTAAGCCAGTTATGTTAAGAGAAGTATGGTATTTCAGACAGAATGGAATGAAAAAGGACAAAAGTGTAATAATTTTTATTAAATGTGACAATTCGTAAGTTATCTATGGAAGAAATTCACACATATCGTTTAAAGATTCTAGCACATCACATGTAGATTGACAAAGGGTAAAACTCCAATTTAAGCTCCCGTTGTAGAACCTACATAATAAAAACACAGATTGCTATCAAGTACAGTGTAGGAATGAGGACGGGTACCCAGGTATCCACTATCCGACCCGTTCAGTTTGTACCCGGTTCCGAATTTGAATACCCGCTACCCGTTATCTACCCATTATCCGTTAAATAACGGGTAATTAACGGGTATCGGGTATTTAGCGGGTAGCTGGTAATTAACGGGTAGCGGATAGGGATGGAAACGATATATCGATATATCGAAAATATCGATACTTTAGAAAAATATATCGATATTTTTATATCGATATTTGAAATGCGATATATCGCGCAAAATATCGATATTCGCACAAAATATCGGTATTCTTGTTTCTTTTTTACATTTAAATATATGCTGTTCACTTTTGTAGAAACAAACTATAGGCTATTCCAAACGTTTAGGCGGAACTAATTTTTAAAATCTAGTAATTTTTATCAATTAATTCGGTCTTTTGGTCATTTTGTTTAGGCTTTGAAAATCATGCTCACATTGCAAATTCTAGATTAAATTAATTGTCATTATAAAATGTCCTTTTCATTACATTTTAGTTTTTTGTCATTCTTAATAAAAATTTCCCATTTATTAATTTTTTTGTCTTCAAAATATGGAAAAATGTATTAAAATATTTGACATATGTCATTCGTTTCCAGGGTTTCACTGTTAGAATTTTAATTTTTCACATACCAAACCTGAAACATGAAATAACCCAAGCAAGGTCCCTTTTCGTGACAGCCTAAAATAACGACATTTCCATTTAGTTCCGCCTAATCGTTTGGAATAGCCTGTAAGACGTAATTATGATTTCAATAATTTGCACATTTGAAATTGACATGTTGGTATTAAAAAATTATAAAAAATGTCACTTTCTTAATAATGATCATAACCAATAAATCTAAAGTCGGTTTTACAGTGTAAGGAATATTTTTAATTGATATTTAAAGACCGTAATACACTATAAAAGTAACCAAAAAATCTAGTTTGTCCTTACAAAAGTGAACAGCATATATATATATTTAATTAAGAGAGCTGTTAACAAGGATAATATTAGAAAGTTGGTTGGTATCTGGGTGAGTACCAACTGTAAAGTGATTGTCTGTCAATTAGCGACTTCTTTTCCCGCCAAGCCAACCAAAAAATATGTAATTTATATATCTTACATGTTACGTGTTAGTTATTTCGATATATCGAAAATATCGATATTTTTACTTCGATATATATCGAATATCGATATCACACTTACGATGTATCGAACCGCGCATATATCGATATTCAAAAATAAATTCCCATCCCTAGTAGCGGATAATTAACGGGCAATTGTGTGAGGTATTTTGAGTATTTATTTATCTGTGACTATTTTGTTCTCGGTTACAGTAGTAAGAATTAAGTATGCTTATTCCATAATGCACCTGTGCTTATTTTTAGGGTTTTATAGGTATGACCACCAAAAAAACCCTTCCCGGAATCCCGAAATTATATATATTGTGTGATTTACGAGTATTTGCTTAAAAACGAAGGCTAATGCAGTATACGTGTACATACTTTGTCAAAAACGAATATAAAATATTCTATAAAATATTTAAATATTTCAGTAATTATTTTTGTTCTTAATTATATATAAAAGTTATTGTATTCTTATACATAGTATATTTTAATGTACTAATAAACTTTCAAATTTCATATCTAAGCTTAATTTTTAAAAACTTAAGAACTCAAACAGAACACAACTTAATTTAACTATTGATATTTGATGTACCTAATTAAAAAAAAATTATGTGAAGTGTGAATTTTCACACATTTCAGGGTTTCGCAGGTATTTAGTAAGTGAATGATGATTATTAGGGATGCCAAAACAAATTTTATGTTAAAATATTTTTTTATTAATTTTAATTCGAATGCCTAATACCAATATTTGGGTTTCTAAATATTTGCAGTATTTTTTTACTTGCCCGACCTTAATATATAAGGGGCAAGTATTGTAATCGCGAAAATTTTCGATGCCGAGATTTTGACTGATGACCACGTTTAATGGTCCAGGGAATTCAAAAAACCTATTTTCGAAGTGCCGTCCGTGTGTGTGTGTGTCTGTGTGTGTGTCTGTGTGTATACACGATAACTCAAGAACGGTTCAACTTAGAGAATTCGTTCTGGTACTAAAAAATTCTCCTATTAAATGGGAAGAACCCTATTGTTTTTTATGAAGATCGGTTGACTAGAAATGGGAGTTTACTCGTGTCGATTTTAAGATTTTTGCGAATATCTAGCAACAGAAAGATATTTCGAAAAAATTTATAGAACAAAAGCTACTATAAATGCAATTACTAATAACTTTTATTTGAGACGTTTTTTGATAAAACGAAAAATTTTGAATTTTTTTTGTAAAATTATTCCAAATTTTTCCTAGTCTCAATTTTTACTTGCCCGACCTTAATATATAAGGGGCAAGTATTGTAATCGCGAAAATTTTCGATGTCGAGATTTTGAGATTTTGTGTGTCTGTGTGTATACACGATAACTCAAAAACGGTTTAACTGAAAGAGTTCGTTCTAGTACTAAAAAATTCTCCTAATAATTGGGAAGAACCCTATTGTTTTTCATTAAAATCCAAAACCGGAAACGGAAGTTATTAAAATTTAAAATTTTAAAAAATTCGTAACTAGTAAACCAAGCCTTGGACAAAAATTTGTATAGAACATAATTTGATATATTTTTGAGGATTTATTTTTTTATGGGAGGGCAAGTCTAGCGTAGGTTTCCCTTCGCCACTGGTTTTATATTGCAAGTAATTGAAAATTGCGCCTACGGCTTGCATTGATTGTTTAAGTCATAAACTCCGCCCCTCTAATTTCGTAAACATTCAAACATAGAATTAAACTATAATTTCAACACTTCCCACTGGTTATTAAATTTACGCTTTTAAAAATTAAATGCATCATTTGCCAAAATATAACTAGAATTTTGACAAAATAATTTAAACAAAATAAAAATGCAAAAAAACAGAAAAAATAAAAATTTACGGGAATCGAACAGTAGTTTGCAACTTACGAAGCGAGAACGTTACCACTGGACTACGGACGTTCACTCGTTTACAGTGTTAAATAGCGGATTAAATATTTTCCATATTTTAGTTAAAAACACAAAAAATGCGTTATTTTCCGAAAACATAATCTGATCAAAAATTCCTGTTGTACTATTCCGATTCACACCAATGTACATTACTTAGAATTTTTTCAGATTTTTAGTTTAAACCATCTAGGCTACAGGATGTGGGACAAAATTTTTTTGCACAATTTTGGCAAAAATCGAGTCAAAATATTTTATTTTGCAACAATAAAATTTTGATCGTTAATCCACGTACCGAGAGCTTTCATTTGATACACTACACAGAATTGTAAAAAAAAATATTTTTTTTTTCGATGAGCATATAATTGTTAATATTTTTAGGGGGATATGTTTTTTAGATGTTTTAGTATTTTTCCTATGTGCGGGTCAAAGAGTTGTATAAGCATGTCAAATTTCAACTCTCTAGGTTTAGCCGTTTGGCTACAATTTTTACCGAACAGACAGACAGACAGACGACAAAATGACGGTATAAGGGTGTTTTGATCATACCTACAAAACCCTAAAAAAGAAGATTGTTTACTAATGCACAAGCAGAGCAGGCAGCCGCCTATAACGGCACATTTAAGAGGGTGGCTGGATGCTGAAAAAACTGATTAATTTTTACAAAATAAGTTAATTATTTCAATTTTGTTATAATACCGAAATTGCCGGGATTCAGCTTTTATAATCCCGAGATTTTCGAGACCAAAAATCAACCGGGATACCCTATTGCATTCCCTACTCATGTGTCTGTCTGTCTGTATGGTAGAAATTGTAGCCAATCGGCTTAAGATAGAAAGTTGAAATTTAGCATGCTTATATAACTCTTTGACCCACATATAGGAAAAATACTAAAACTTCAAAAACCGCATCATGAAATAAATATAAACTAATATGTATTTAATGAAAAAGTAAATATTTTTTTTATGAGGTTTTCGCTAAATATATGCCAAAAAACTTTTGTCCCCTACCCTATCTCCCAGAGGGGTTGACATTGTTGAGGTTTGTGTCGTTCAAAAAAATTATTATTTTTAAAAATTTATTGTGTGGTATCAAAAGGAAGCTCTTAAGATGTAGATTAAGGAACAAAAAGTTGTTTTTAAAATTTGTTCCTTTTAACACGATTTTGGCCAAAACTCTTAAAAAAATATAGGTAATGTACATTGATTTGAGCCGGAAACGTCCGAGAGAAATTAATTATTTTTTTAATTAATGCCTAAATTATGGCTTATTATTTAAATAAAAATTAAAAAAATTAAATGGAAGCTCTTAGTACTCAAATAACGAATAAAAATGTTTATCAAAAAAATATTTTGTTGGCTTCTACACTTATTAAATACCTACAAAACCCTGAAATGTGTGAAAATTCACACTTCATTTTGCTATACTTTCTTTTCATTTTTAGGGTTTTGTAGGTATGACCAAAAAAACCTTATACCGTCAATTTGTGGTCTGTCTGTCTGTCTGTTCGGTAAAAATTGTAGCCAAACGGCTAAACCTAGAGAGTTGAAATTTGGCATGCTTATACAACTCTTTGACCCGCACACAGGAAAAATACTAAAACATCTAAAAAACATATCCCACTAAAAATATAAACAAATATGTGTTCATCGAAAAAAAAAATATTTTTTTATAATTATGAGTAGGGTATCAAATGAAAGCCCTTGGTACGTGGATTAACGATCAAATTTTTATTTTGGCAAAATAAATTATTTTGAAGCGATTTTTACCAAAATTGTGCAAAAAATTTTTTGTCCCACACCCTGTAGCCCAGATTTAAACTAAAAATCTGAAAAAATTCTAAGTAATGTACATTGGTATGAACCGGAATAGTACAACAGAAATTTTTGATCAGATTATGTTTTTGGAAAAAAACGCATTTTTTGTGATTTTTGGCTAATAATGTACACAAGTTATAGCTTTGTAACACGCTACACTGGAACGTGTATGCTGGTGTAGTGGTTTTTGACGCTGGGTTTTCACCCAAGTAACTTGATCCGAAAGGGATCGAACCCTGTGAGAAGAGACAATATTATTTTTTGTTTTTTTTTTTTTTAATTTGTATATTGTTTAAATTATTTGTCAAAATTCTAGTTATATTTTGGCAAATGTTACATTTAATTTTTAAAAACGTAAATTTAATAACCAGTGGAAAATGTTTAAATTATAGTTTAATTCTGTTTCAATGTACACGAAATCAGAGGGGCGGAACTTATAACAACCAATGGAAGCCATAGGCGCAAGTTTTAAAATTCTTAATGAACCTTGCTATATAAAAAATAATACTGCACATATTTAGAAACCTAAATAATGGTATTAGGCGTTCGAATTAAAATTAACAAAAAAAATATTTTAATATAAAATTTGTTTTCGCATCCAAAATAATCTTCATTCATTTACTAAATCTCTGCAAAACCCTGAAATGTGTGAAAATTCACACTTCAGATCAATTTTTATATATTAACGGATAAAGGGTAATTAACAGGTGACGGGTAATTATCGGATAGCGGGTAATTAACGGGTAGTGGGTAATATCCGTGTAATTGTTGCGGGTACTCGGTTCCATAAATTTCTACTTCTCGTCATTCCTACTACAGTGCTTCTTAATACAAAACTTACCGCAGACCGACAAAATATATATTTTTTTAAATGAACCATCACAAATACCCTTTGAAGGTCATATCACACTAGAACTCTATCCAAGTGTTTTAACGTAGATTTTCTTTCAGGTCTTTATGTTTTGACCTATCACACGGTAATTAGAATATTACCTAGGCTTGGAAATTCTTTGTTTGTGCATGCGTACGTCGTTTAGTTCGAATATTCATTTACGTGATTATTTCAAAATTGATTGTTAAAATTTTTAATTATGTGTGAGAAAGGAATATTAACAGAAACCTGGGATAACAAATAGGCTATTTCAAATGTTTAAGTGGAACTATAGACTATTCCAAATCTGGGCGGAACTAGATTTTGCAATCTAGTAACTTTTATAGTTGGATTCGGGCTTTTGATCCTTTTGGTTGGCTTTGTAAATCATACTTATAGCCTATTCCAAACCTTTAGGCGGAACTAAATTGAATTTAAATTTTCTTAAGTTGTCACTAGATATTTTTTAAGGTTTTGTAGGTATGACCACCAAAAAACCCTTATAACGTCACTCATGTGTCTGTCTGTACGGTAGAAATTGTAACCAAACGGCTGAACATAGAAAGTTGAAATTTGGCATACTTGCATAACTTTTTGAAACTATAGCGAGTTCAAAAAAATACAGCGCGGAATAAATATAAACAAATATGTATTTAATAAATAAATAAATATTTTTTTAAAATTTTGTATATCAAATTAATGCGTGGATCAACAAAATTTTATTTTTGAAAAATCTATTTGATGTTGCATTTTTGCCAAAAATATGCCTATGTCCCGAAGGGATTGATCTAAAAATCTAAAAAAAATCTCCGTAATGAGCATTGATGGGAACCGAAATAGTATATATATTTTTAAAATTTATTGTGTAGTTACTACACAATACTACACTGTAGTATCAAACGAAAGCTCTTAAGACGTAGATTACGGAACGATAGATAGTCGAAATTCTTTTCTTTTAACACGAATTTAGCCAAAAATGTGCAAAAGTTCTTGTCCCGCACCCTTTTACCAAAAAGGGTTAAACAAAAATTTGAAAAAAAAGGTAATGTAAATCAATCTGAGCCGGAAACGTACGAGAGGAATTTTTGATCAGATTGTGTTTTTGAAAAATATGGCAGTTTTTGTGTTTTTAAAAAAACTAATTATTTTTTTAATTAATGGTTAAGTTATGGCTAATAATGTTATGGATTTTTTGTATTTATAGCTAAGATAGTGCGTGTATTTTTTTGGAATTAAAAATATTAAAAAAATAATATATTTTTTAATAGTTGTGAACTGAGTTATTCACACTACTCCACACCACACTACACTCTCCACTGTAAAATATTTCTTATTAATCTAATGAAGACTTGAATACGAAGCAAATGCAGAAAAAAACGCTGGGATATTTGGCAAATTATTTAAATTTTGTTTAAAAAAATTAAATGGAACCTCTTAGTTCTCAAATAACGAATAAAAGTGATTATCAAAAAAACTGTTGATTTTGATGTGTTAAATATACCTACACATCCAGTATTATGTTGGCTTCCTACACCTATTAAATACCTGCAAAACCCTGAAATGTGTGAAAATGGCTTGAAGTTGGTTTTTCCTAAACAAATTGATCAAAAGCTTCAATCAATCTGTAAAAGGTACTAAATTTGAAGATCTAGTTCCGCCTAAACTAAAGAAATGAACTATACAATAAACATTTTTAGGTTAAAATTAATATCATTATAAAATGTCATTTTAATTACATTACTGTTTTTTGTGTCATTTTTAATACAAATGTCTCATTTCTTACATTCTTACATTATCCAAAAAAATTTAAATGTATTATTTATTTTATTTTTCTAATAAATGTCACTGAATAATAAGTGCCAACATGAAAAATTAAATAACCAGCCAAGTTCTGTTTTTGTGACAACTTAAAAGTACGAAACCCCCATTTAGTTCCGCCTTAAAGTAATAAGCTATAAAGTTGTCATAATCTCTCTTTTTAAAGATTAGCCAACGGAGTGGCCGAGCGCATTAAATCGTGCCGTTTGTATTGGTGAAAACAGTCTGGATTGTGAGGTTGGTGGTTCGATTCTCCTCCGTTGGTGATATTATTTGGGCGAGAATAATATGTTTATATTACTCCCATTTTCACAATCATTCACCCCTCATCCAGGTGTAGGAGCTCGCTCCCTGGCATCGCGATTAGTCTCGTTGCAGAAATAGGTCGATGTAAAATAAATAAATAATAAATTAATAAAATCTTTTTAACGATTAGAGTTGGCTTTAGCTAAACAAAAAAATGATCAAAATCCTCAATCGGTCCATATTACTAGAATTCAAAATCTAGTTCCGCTTAAACCAAAGAAACTGGCTATAGACATCCCGCTTGGATTGGCTGAGAGCAAGAGAACAAGTCCGCTTGCGCAGACGCGTTTTGAAAGACGTGGATAGAAAAACATTGAAACAGGTTCTATTTGTCAATTCTTTAAAATTTTGTTATTTTTTATGCTACACACACAAAAGGACTTCGATTGGAATGCAAAAACTTTAATTCTGCAAGTCTGGACTTTAGTAATAACTCTACAATGTTACGGTTTTAAAATAACTAAACTAAAAATAAGTATAACGGTTCTAAAAATAACTAACTAACTTTGTGAAATAATAAATAAAAATAATATTTTTATTTCTTGTTTCACAAAACGACTTGTTTCACCAATTTGAACTCACGAGCGCATTCAATGACAAGTCATTGAATCGTACCTAATTAGTATCGGACCAAATAAACTTAGGATTTAGTTTAGGTTTAGGATTAGGATAAAAATTAGGATTTCTTGCGTGGCGGTCTCTTTCAAATTATTCTGCTGGTTCGAGGAACATTTTAAAATTTTAAAGTAAAATTAAGTAGGTACAATTAACATATAGGCTACTGTTAATCAAACAATTTTTGACAAACAATTATTTAATGAGAAAATGGTACATCCTAGTCATCAAATTTTAATGACATGGATGAATCTGCTTTCTCTGAATCAATTCTTCTATGTTTGGCATTGTTTTGGACAGTGCAGCTCGCAAGTCATTTGTCACGTCTAATGTGTTTCATGATTTTGTTTTGATGTCAAATAGTGTGGAAAAAACCATCTCACAGCACTCTTAAAACCATCATTGCAACATCGGGATAGGACTGTGCAATTTCAATCAAAAAATCACTACAACGCATTTCACGGAAAACGTATTTTGCACCTTCATCATTTATCAAATCAATAAACTGTTCGAACTGTTCCTCCGAAGGCATGTCATTAATGGAGAGTATAAACGAGTTGTTGATAAATCAATAATATTTTTAAAATTTTTGTATGTCGTGGAAAATAATGAGAAATTTGTTCGCTAAGAATTGATACATGTTGTTTCACCTCCTCAGGGATATCTTCATCGATTTAAGCTCATTTTCATCAATAAATGTCTTTAGCTGTGGAAATGGGGTAAAGTTCTTATTCTACAACTTTGCATACCATAGTTCGGGCTTCTTTTTGAAAGCTTTCAATCTTTCATGACAGTGGAGCATTGTGATCTCATTATAATCTCTCTAATATAAAAAATCGATTAAAACAATGAAATTATAGCTAAATTGATTTCAAGCCACTTGAAATTTTTATAATGAATAGTTTACATATTATATTAAATAAAAATAATCGTCAACTGCCGACATAACGGGGTAAAGATCGTCAGTTACATCATTGATTACATTATAAAATGTGTAAGGGAGGTAATTTTAGTATTATATCATAAATAAAATTTCATAAATAAATTCAGTATAATCATTCAATTAGAATAAATGTTTAATCTGTTAAACGATAAAAAAATAATCTATTTCTTAGAAAGGGTATTTAAGATAACGGTAGACTTGTTTATTATTGCAACTTGACACTTTTGAAAATGTAACATGAAAAGTGAATCGTAAATTATTGTGTTAAAAATGTACGTCAACCATAAGCACATAAATAATAATTAATTTTTGTCTGAGATATAAATATTATGATTGGCCTATTTTCTAATGGGATATTCATCTGAGCTATCACCAATAAATTATTAATTTTAAGATAGTACAAGTCAGACAGTCAAGAGGTGTTAAATGACATTTAACAGTTGGGCAATGTAAGCTATTCAGAGTAGTCGTGTTTTAAGGAGAGTTGATATTAAATCATCATGATGTTAAGATGATAAAAAGTAGTTGATTTTGACCCGTCGTATGTTTAAGACCATGTTTAAGAATTGAGTCTAAAGAGTGAAGAAGTTAAGTCGTGTTTTAAGTAGAGTGAGAATTTGTTCATCATGGGTTAGAGTCATTTAGAGTGTTCGGTCGGACAAGTAAAATGTAACCAAGTAATTTCGTATTTACGTTAAGGTAGTGTTCGTTAGTTTGGTGTAGAGCGCCTAGTGCCCTGTGTCTCTTTGGATTTAGCTGTATTGAAGTAATTGTAAGTCTAGTGTAATTAGTGAAAATATTCAAACCGTATCATAATTAAAGTAGATTAGCTAAAATGTTGAGTTTAATTGACAACCCTTAACCTTTCCAAGAATCATAGCAACCAGCTAGCGGACTAATAGGGGGGGGGTCCAGACTTGATCTGCTCGCAAGTCTTGGAACCCATAATGTGAGGGAGACCTAAAGTTGAGGAATGTACAGAGTAAGTGCAAATGAAATAAATAAATCAGCCAACCGTGACATTTCATATATTTATATATCAGAGCTCCCATAAATGCTTAGGCTAAAAACCCGCTCAACGAATATAATCGCTCAGCTGACGGTCTTATCCCCATTGTGCAAACAGCTGATTGTTGTTTTTATATTCTAATTATATAATAAGTTCGATGTATAAGTTTCACTGAATTTGAAATGACTTTACATCATTTTGTTTTATGGCAGGTTTATACAAGCGATTGATGTGTAATTCCCCACTACGCACGCAGCTGACTTTTTTTATTATTATTATCATCACATTTTCAAGTGGCTTGAAATGACTTTTGGATTTTTTATTTTTTACAAGATGTACATTTTGTCACGACCAGCCCCACCACCAACGCAATTGACGCTTAGATCATCAACTTACTACCCGAAAGGAATAATTTCCAATAAGAATCAATCGGGATGAAATGACTAGGTCACTTGCAACGCTGCCTACCGAACTATTACATGAAATATAAATTATTAATAAAAAATTGAATATCATTTAAAATCGAGTGTCATTTAAAATAATTAAATTTAACATTTTCAATTTTTTAGGGGCCATCTTTATTTTTTATTACCATTTTTATTCGTGTAGGCATTGAATCTACTAAATTTTCCAAAAGGTCATGGAAAATTTAATTCTCTAAACATTTACAAGAAATGTTTCGAATTCATTTAATGAAGAAGGCTTCTGTTTTTCTATTTTCTTTATCATAATTGCCCAAAGATTTTCGATTGGGTTTTAATCGGGACAATTGCTAGGCTACTCCAAGGAAATAATGTCTTTATTTTCGAGAAAATCTTTTACTTGTTATAGAAATAAATAAAATTAAAGGTTATTTAATTAAAATTATAATTTCTAGGGACTAAGTTAATATTTAAAAAAAAATACTTACAATTTTTTCACGATGGCAAGGCACAGAATCATCTTAAAAAATGAAGGGATCCTGCCTTTTCTTCTAGTATGTCTATATATTTTTTTACATTTACAGTGCCCTTAAAAATACCAATTTGCTTAAACCATAATATGAAAGGGCTCCCCATTTGTTTTGCTGGGTATTTGACTATAGGCCTAATGCAATCGTCGCTCAAACGTTCACCAGGTCTACGCCTCTCGTACATCCTCCCGTCCGAACCAAACAAACAAAATTTGCTTTCGTCCGAATATATCACCTTTTGCCAATCATTTTTATCCTAATTTTCATACTTTTTTGCCCATTGAAACCATTCAAATTGAATTTTTTATTCAAAAATGGCCTTTTTGCAGGCCTTACTTTTAAATTATTTTCCCGCAACCTTTGACGTACGGTTTCAACACTAATTTTTATTCCGTTATTATTTTAAATTTCACATTTAATATTTACGCTTTGGAACGATTCTTTAAAGAAATGTGTTTTATAATCTGACTTTCTCGGAATGTTGTCTTTCGTCGCTGTCCTGTGTCTTTTTTACGAATTATTTGCCCTGTTATAGAGTATTTGTTTAAAAACTTTATCACAGCTGACTGACTATATTTTATTCTTCTCGCTATAGCACGCGTAGACATTATTTTCTTTGCGTAGAGTCACTATTTTACTCTTTTCGTTTTCTGTTAATTGTTTTCCATTTGCCATATGTTTTCTTTTAAAGTACTTTATGCTATTAATGTTGAAGAAAAAGTGAAATATTATATGTGATACACTTATCATGTAGCCAAACTAACACACCAATACACTTGTACAAACCTGCATAATCCTATTTTAACGTGATAAACGATTATTCGAATATTTTAAAGTTTGTACATTTCTGTGACCGCTACGTAGTTCCAGAGGTCTAGAAACGGAGAATTTGCCCCTATGCTCTACTAGGTGTTGTAAACTTATTGTTATTTATTTGTATTTTCTAAAACTAATAACTTGTTCATTAAATGCATGGAGTATTAGTTATGGGGTCTTCCCCCTATAATATAATACAAGTCTATTGCATTAGGTTTATAATGAATGCATAAATTGCTTTAATGTATTGAATTAGGTTTGTTGTATGAGTACCTACAACATAAACTGCGTTCGATTGACTGCTAACAAATTTAGTGATACCTGAGTTCATTAAGGGGAATATATAATGGCACGTCAAAATAGGTACTCAGTACGACAAATGCTGCAAAGCAAAATATGGACTCAGCACGACAAAATAACGTAATTATAGCGTTAAATGATTTTCTACAAATATGATACACTCATTAATGCGTACACCAAGTGAAGTTAGCACGGCAATAAAAATTAATTAATCTATTGATTGATCATTTGATTAATCGAAATGTTATAATCGATTTTCGATTAAATTGGTAGAAAATAATTGATTAATCGATTATGACATTTTAAAAAAAGATCATATATACTGGCCGAGAAAAAAAAAAATGCGGACACCGTTATTTTGGCCGTTTGCCATTGCTGATAGTACTGGGCTAGAATAGTACAATATAATGAGTATTAGTACCAAAAAGATATAATACTTCATGAGTTATATAAAATATTTTCGGACGTTTCGGAAACTGCTCAACAATCTGTTTCCGTCTTCAGCGATCACGAGAAGTGATAAACATTTCAATTTACTTCGAGTTTTTATATCGGGTATTGTAAGAGTGGCCAGGTTATAGGTGTGTTGCTATTGGTTGAGTGGTTGGGGTCAGCTATATGTAGGGACGGGAGTACCTGTGAAGGATTAACGACCGGATTAAGGTTGTTTGTAACATTATTGTGTGGTCATGAGTTGTTTGTTAGCGGATTAGTAAGGTTGTTTTGGATAATAGATAGCCAGAGTTGAGGAAATTCTATGCTTGCTTGGCTGACAGCATCTCCAGAGTTTTCGAACAAAGAAGACTCTTTCAATTTTTTTTTAACTTGTTTTCATCATAGTTCAAAAGAAAAGTATTTTCGGTAGTTATTGTCATCTTTTGGCAGCTTGGAAAACGAATCTGAGCATCCCGGTCTATAATACAACTTTCATCTCTCTGATCTTTACTTTCATCCATATTTAGATTTTTATTTCTTATTGTGTCACAGTAATAGCAACCCTACTAACTAAACATAATTGTAAAAAGCTTGAAATTATTCACATTTCAACCTCGTACTTGGCAAGAAATAGTACTTGTCGTGTCTCCATCCAATGCATTTTTATGGAGAATATAGAACTATGGTATCAGTTACGGTACGATGCAAAGGGAGTATACATATAGATGTAGGCAGTGACTGACACAAAATAGATGCAGGCCTGAAAAGTGAAAGCGCTACGGTATACTGCAGCGCTGTTCATATATAATGTTTATATATAATATTTATATAGTATTTATTTATAAAATATATATACAAATACAAAGTTCGGAACAATATATTTATATACATAACGCAAAAAAACAATATAAACAAATCATTGTCACAGAAGATACAAAGTATCTTGTGGTGACTTAGTTTAATATGCATAGCGTTAATTCATCATACCAAAATAGTTAATCAGGAGTAGATAATAAACATATATATATATATATATATATACAATAAAATACATACAAATATACATATCAGAGATACAAATAAAATCAGAAATATTAATAAAATTACAAGGTATTAAACATTTTTAACCTAGATTCGCTAGTCAATGAAGATAACCATCATTTGACATGTCCAGTATAATAAGATTGACTATGGTGATATAAAAGATCTTTTAGTTGTAGTGGAAACGCATTATACAGTTTTTGTCCCATTATTGGTAAAGTTCTAGAAGCAATTGCTTTTTTTGATTTCAATATTTTACAAAGTTTGTTAGTTCTGCTTCTTATGTTGTAAACATGATTTGGTGGAAGTAATACGTCTTTCATGAGGAACCTCTCTTTAAAAATAAATTGGGCCAAAGATAATAAGAACAACCCAGAGAGATCGGGTACATTAGCAATCACAAATAACCTGGATGTTGGATATCTAAAGGGTTTTTTAAAGATTATTATAAGTAAAAGCTTCTAAGAAATTAAAATTTTCGATATTATAGTCTTTTATGCGGTGCCCTAAGCTAAAATACCATAATTGCATGAAATCAAATAGCGCATCTTATAAAATCAAACAAGCTGTTCAGATATTATAGATTTAAATTAAAAATTAAATAAGAATCTTAACATCTTTAAATAAAATTTTAAATATTATGATTTAAAAATATAAAAAGATTATTTTTTCTTAGGAGGTGGCATTGCATATTTGCTCTTACATAAAAGCCGCCCTTGGTTATAATGGTACTAGTAAGGCAAACAACAGGGGTTGAATATTCCGTATCCAGACACATGGACGCCAATTTATGCTTTCGTCTGCTCCAAATATAAAGTCCATTTACCGTAACTTTGAAATGACGTCACAGTTGAAAAACTCACCTTGTTGCCAATTCGTAAACTGTCAAAAAAAGTTAGGTTATATCGAACAACTTCTAAAAATATTTTGAAAACCTATATTTCCTATGGAGGAAAGGAATTAATGTAAATTATGATGCACGGCAGTTCTTTCTAACCGATTTGTCGCGAAATTTATGGTTTATATTATATTAAGTGTGTAATGTAGTATTTAAAAAATAAATAAATTTCAGTGTATAAGAATCATCAGAAAAATTTGTTTTTAGAAATGTGTCGTGTTCTTTTAATACTTTTTATACAATTTACTTTAATTTTTCGCCTGGTGTCACATTGGCACAGCGAGTTCGGGAAGCAAACGCGGAGTGTTCCAAGTCACACTGTTTAACTCCATACCACTCGAATAAACGCGTTTAGACCTTTTCTCGAACGCTCCGAGCTTGCTTCCTGAACTCACTAAATGATATCGGAAAGCAATGATAAAGAGTCAAATTTTTTTATTATTCGAATAGAAATTTTTGTATCTCAGATGTTAGATACAATTTTGTTTCGAATAATGAATATTCAAATATTATTTCCAGTCAAACAGTTTATTGCCGGTAGCTGCAAGTGTAAATTTCATGAGTATGTTAAAATTACTTTTCGTTTGCATCTGATGATAATAAACCGTTCTACGTAACAGACCTGTAGGTTAAAATTACAAAAAAATATATATATATATATATATATAACGTAACAAATGTAAATAGAACATATTTTATTAATCATATATAATATTTGTTTATCGACCAAGATACAAAATTAAATATTGTTTTTGTTCACTTACATTACAAATTATAATACCTTTTAAAATATACAAACACAATATACAGATAAAAGTACATTATAGAAATATCACCCATCATATTTGATATCTATTACCCTTTTATGAGTTTTAAAAAACCCTTAAAGTTTGGTCTGAATCGCTTTGTAAGAAATGATAGTTTACTAAGGTACCATTGCAGTTCTAAAAAATTAACTCTACCAATATCTCGAAAACTATTGCTACGTTCAAGCTAAAATTTTATATCTAATACTCTTTTATGAGTTTTAAAAAACCCTTAAATTTTGGACTCAAACGCTCTGTTAGAAATGGTAGTTTACTAAGGTATCATTGCAATTTTAAAAAATTTACTCTACCAATATCTCGAAAACTGTTGATATGATCAAGCGAAAATTTGATATCTACAACTCTTTTATGAGTTTAAAAAACTACTTAAATTTTGGTTTCAATCGCTTTGTTAGAAATGGTAGTTTACTAAGATACCATTGCAATTTTTAAAAATTAACTCAACCAATATCTCGAAAACTATTGCTTCGATCAAGCTAAAATTTGATATCTAATACTCTTTTATGAGTTTTAAAAAACCCTTAAATTTTGGACTCAAACGCTCTGTTAGAAATGGTAGTTTACTAAGGTACCCCTTTCATGTAATTTTATAATAATAGTGTCGACAGTAACATGCTCTCCTAAAATTAAATTAATTATCTTTCAAAATAATTAATAAGAGACAAAACCATCCTTTGAGCACGGCTATTAAGAGCTTTGGACATTTTTACTACAGTAAAATTTAAAAAAAAAAATAAAATATAACCTCACTAAATAAGCACTTAAATGTCAACCTGACAAATAACGATTGAACAATCCAATTACAAACTGACAACATTGGAAAAATTTACCAACATTAAATAAATAAATGTACTAACTGAGTTATGGATTGATGTTGATTAAAACATATCATAACGTTGGTACCTAAATAAACCAAGTGTGACGTCATCTCATATTTATTGTGAATGGAGTTTATATGAATTACAATCAGAGAGTCGAACCGAAATTTATTTCGTTCCAGTTTACGGTTACGTTCCAAGTAAATGTTTTCGTTCCAGTTTCGGTTTCGGTTCATCTAAAATTGCGCTTCAGTTCCGGTTCCGGAAATTACAAAAATAACTAATAAGACACAGTGTCGGATTAAGGGGGTGACAAGGCAGTCAGTTGCCTGAGGAGCCAGATGCAACGAGTGGTAAAAATTTTAGTTGAAGACTTATTTTTTGCTCAACAAATATTTTTGACAGCAATGAACAACTTAATTTTCAGCGCCCATAAAAATTGGGTTTAGCTGTCTAGTAATTTTTGCGTAATTATGCACATGGGGGGGCGCTATATAAAGAGTTTGTCCAGGGGCGCAGAAATACTTTAGTCCGACCCTGATCTCACACAGTTCATATAATCACAATTATACAGAAGAAAAACGTTAATAAATAATATGAACTTTTCTCTTACAAAAATAATAAATAACCGTTTGTAGAATCGCAATATTATAAAGAAGAAAACGGAAAACTTTTTTTCTTATAAAAAAAAAAATGAATCACAGTTGATAACATAGGTGAAAAAATAATATTTGAAATCTCATTATCATCTGAGGTTACCTATAAATGGGGAGGAAAGAAGAGAGATAGGTGGAGGGGTGAAGAAATGGTTGGAAGGGAAGAGAATGAAATAAAATAAATCAAAGATGGGCGAGAGAACTGGAAGCAAGAAGGAAGGAGATCGGAGAGGGAAACCAGAAGGAGAACAGGAAGAAGGAAAGGGACATTGGAGCAAGAAGATAGAAAAGAGAAAAAACATTGTAAATTGTATTGGATTGTTATTTATTTATTTTTGGATTGATTGTTTTATTTTTGTAATGGTTAATACCCTGAACGCCGCAAGGTCTAGGGAATAAAGAATATATATAATAATATTTGAAAAGAAAATGAAATTAAAAACCCCTGGTTAATCGACACATTAATTTGTTCTTCAAATTTGCTTTCCATAGATTCATTCTTTTATCAGTCAATTTATAAGTTTTAGTAGTAAGAAAGCGATTAATGAATTAATTTAATGAAACAGAAATTGAACCGAAATTTACCGTTTTTAATATTTCATTCCGGTTTCGGTTCTTGTTTTCAAGTTCCGGTTCTGTTAAAAATTCCGATTAATTTCGGTTTTCGGTTTTAAATTCAGTTCCGGTTCGACTCTCTGATTACAATAACTTCTTAATGTCCTCCCGTAGACGTAATAAAAACCTAAATATTAAAATAACCACATCTTTCAACAATAAAAGTTGCATTAAAAATAAAATCTAAAACAACAAAAACATCTCTAAGAAAACTTTAACAGTGAATAAAGCAAACATTTCAAAACGAAGGATAACTTCCGTCTGTTCTGAATTTAACTGTTTCCTCTTCCGTTTTACATAACATAATGCATTCCGCTATAAAGCTCACGCCTTGCAGATTTCAAAGAAAAGCAATCTGAAATACATAAATGATGCTATTCTCTGACATCGGGGATAAAATAAATTGCTAAAATTGGTTTTCATAGTTCAGTGTTTTATAATCCGATTACTTTTATAGGGCAAAACTGCACTCCGCCGGCCATAGATGACTTCCCGAAAGACTTCTTTACGGAACAAGAAAGACAAGATGGAGCAGTTGTTCTCCACGTTATAGCTTCATTGTACCTGTTTATAGCTCTAGCTGTTGTATGTGACAAATTTTTTGTACCAGCCGTTGAAAAAATATGCCATGGTAAGTAAAATCAATGTTACTTTAAAATTTCTATTAGTATTACACTTAAATATTTGAATTAGTTTTATCTAAATCCATAACGTTGTTAATAGTCCAGGAAAAATGTAGTTTTCGAAGGAAAGTTTCGCGGGAGTTTTGGAAATTTGTGGAATGAATAGTTCTTGAGGTACTGTTATGAGGTCACATTTTGCGACTCAAATAAGTGGAAAAAATATTTTTTGCAAATATTGCAAAATTAGAAAATAACATGTCAATTCCTATATACATACCACGTCGCTCATTAAGTCTCCGGTCTAACTAAGAAAAACATTTTTTTTTCTTTTCGAAATTCGACGTTTTCATCTTCATTCTCTCCTTCAAGAGGTGATACATTCATGCAAACGCTCCTCTAACTTTTCGATGCCTTCTTTGTAGAACGATTTGTCTTTGCCCTCAAAATAGGTTTCGGTTTCGGCAATCACTTCTTCATTTGAGTCAAATTTCTTTCCCTGGAGCATCTTTTTGAGGTCTGCAAAAAGCCAGGAGTCGATGGGAGCCAGATTTGGAGAGTACGGTGGGTGAGGGAGCAATTCGAAGCGTAATTCATTCAATTTAACCATCGTTTTCATCGACTTGTGACACGGGGCGTTGTATTGGTGAAAGAGTACTGTTTTCTTTTGCATGTGAAGCCGTTTTTTCTTGATTACTACACTCAATCGATCCAATAATGCCATGTAGTATTCGCTATTGATAATTTTACATTCCTCAAGTCGATAAACAAAATACCATGCACGTCCCAAAATACGGATGCCATAACCTTGCCAGCTGACTTTTGAGTTTTTGGTCACTTTGGACAACTTTCATAGACTGCTGTCCACTCAGCTGATGATCTTTTTGATTCAGGGTGGATCCATGTTTCATCCATTGTCACATACCGACGCAAGAAATCCTTTTTATCTCGCTTGAACAGCTCCAATCAGCGCTCTGTATCGTCGACGCGTTGTTGTTTTTGGTCCGGTGTAAGCGAACGCGGCACCCACTTCGAAAGCAATTTACGCATGCTCAAATTTTCGTGTAAAATTGTAAACACACTACCTTCTGATATTTTTAAGGTGTCAGCTATCTCACGCAACTTCACTTTACGGTCTTTCAAAACTATTTTGTGGATTTTTTTCCGGAACAACTGCCGATTTTGGGCGACCAGAGCGTTCAGCATCGTCGGTGTTTGTCCGACCGCGTTTAAATTCAGCATACCAATCAATAGTAGTTGATTTGCCTGGTGTAGAGTCTATTTAACGCTTATCAAGCCTTTGTTTGGCTTCAACAGTTTTTTTTTTTTTCATCAAAAAACAATGTATAATCAACACACGAAATTCTTTTTTATCCATCATTTTGAAAATTACAAAACTGGAGTCACTAAAACCACTGTAACCTCTAAACTAATTGTCAGACTGTTATGAAATTTTCACACGTATCGTTTGAAGGTTGGTGCTATCCAGAGATCATATGAGTCTGTCAACAGTGTTGCCATATATATGACAGACCGAAGACTTATTGAGTGAAGTGAGGAGGAAAATTGTTTGTCTGTTTGTTCGCTATACATTCTTAGGCCGCTTAACCGATTTAGACCAAATTTTGCACAGGTAGTCTTTAGAACCTTAAAGATGTAAAAGTATGTAATTAGGAACTAATGGTGTAAAAAATAATCGGTTTTTAAATGATGTACATGTTTTTAGGGCCTACGGATGGAATTAAGTCGGAAAAAATCTTGCGTGCGGAACATTCTTACGAATTGTTACAACTTCTAAACTGTAAGAGATATTCGAAATTATATATGACAGACTTTTAAGGTTTAATATTACTACAAAAAACGTCTGCGAGAGCATATATCGCAGATCAATGAATAACTCACAAGTATCATTTATTAATTTTCATTTTCGGCGAAAATTATAACGCTCAGTTTGCTGTGGAATATCGTCGTTACCTTTAAAGATTTACAAAGAAATATTACTTTAATGTCGAGTATTAATGGTAACAATAGCTTTGTTCCGGAAGAAGTTTTGGAATAGTTCTAAATAGAACTGGAACTGTAAATACGCACATGCGCACTGAATTGCGTATTACAGAACTGTTCTAATTTAGTGTTTGCTGGAACGCACACAATTGGAACTGCGATGGATACAGAGATTGAAATTGAGGTTAGGTTTAGGTGTTAATCTTACTTGAACAGAAAAGAAGTGTTTCCTGTTTAAATAGGAATCTGCGTCTTCACTTGGTTTGTCAATTTTGACATGAGATCCATCGATGACCCTCACAAATCCTGGAAAACCTTTTCACTCAAAAAAAAAAATAAAATTTCATTTTTTTCGTGATTTGGTGACCGTGACTAGGCCAGGTAATTATTTCGCCAGATAGTGAACTCAAAAATGATGTCATTCTATCTATTACTCTGCTTAAGGCTCTTATAGTTGTATTAAAGCGGTCAGCAACATCACGAAATACAGCTGTCTGAGGGTCCATAATGGTAAACCATAAAAAAATTAAAACATGGTGTTTGGGATCAAGTTTTCCAAATCCTCCACTATGTTCAGGAGTAAATAACCGGTTCGTTTGAAATCTTGCTGCTAAATTATTAAATACTTGTCTTGATACCCGAAAATGTTCTACAAATACTTCATTATTATATTGCGGGACAATTTCTTCAAAATAATTAATATTTTTTGGCCTTTGATTCCACGCTCTTTCATCCTCATCATCCCGAGCTAGAGCTAATGCTCCACAGCCACATGCTGGAATCTGATGAGGAATCAGATAACATCTTATTTATTTACAATTTGTTGTTTTTTCACAGGTACGCACTTTCAACCAAAACATAAATTCATTGAACGAACGTAATATTTCCAAAATTACTTAATTATAATTTTTTTTTTTAATCCGATTTAAATTTGGAAACTAATTTTGGTGTGTTTCTAACAAAATTTCTTGTAAAACATGAGTTGTTTACACTTTTACAGGTTATGATACAAAACGGAATTTGAAATTCTTGGTTGAATTGTAGAACTATAGTCGGATTTCTGATAGGTGACTGATACATGTATGTATCAAGAAGTGCATTCATATAATAATCTAGTTACCATTTTTCAGCGATTTTAAAAATGTTTTTTCTTATTTGTTTTAACTGTCAGTGTCTGGTAATAAATATTAATTAAAATACGGCTTACGGCCAATTATTAAATTCACAAACTTTAATTTTAAATCTGCTGGAATAAACAACATATTATAATCCAAAATTTACGTATGAGTATAAATTTTTCCTTATTTATAATTATAACCTTAAAATTTATAATTTTGTTTGTTTGAGTACTGCTATAAATTTATTTTCGCGCTCTAATTATAAAGATATCTACGAATCTTGCCATTTCTTTCTAATGTTTTGTTTTTTATTCAAATAATTTGTAAGGTTAGTTGTCAACTTGCGTCACTATACGTTACTATGGGTATGCAAATAATTATAATGATATAGACAGAGAAAGCATATAGTATTGAATATCGATACTTGTAGCAACGAACAGTCACTTATCAGCAATCCGACTATAGTAGAACTGTTCCAGTACAGTTTTTATTTTGAATTCTACCTTACTGGAACAGTAGATTACAATTCAAAATCCCCAGTAGGTTCTAGAATTTCCTGTTGGTACACTATTTTGAAATTGCACATGCGCAGTTAGTTCCGGAACAAAGCTAATAATCCTTAACATGTTAATTTGCTAACATTTGGAAACAATATTGTTAAGAATGTATGTATAATATTTTCTACCTTGTGATCTTTTGAAAATGGTCTGATAGCCTGAATACGTATCAAGATATTTTATAATATATTAAGGGCCGCTTTTACAAACCTCGGATACGTAGCGGTATAACTATCTGAGGTATAAGTTTATGCCGATGTTTATTCCAACGTTCGCTTTTACAATGCATTTTTTATTCTTGGATAGTTATGCATGGTTTTATTGTAAATAAAATAAAGTTGGTATTGGCTAATTGCCGAAGCAGCAAAGAGTTGGTATTGTTTGACAAATAAACTGACACATTAGAAAAGTTATTTTAAATTGATATTACTATTAACAACACATTTGAGCATTTTTGGGGAAATATTGGGAGATGTCGAAATATTCGAGTCAGAAAATTCTTTTACTGTGCTATATTTACCACGTTATTGTCAGCCTCTCCTGTGCAAATATTCATAAAACTGCCCTCTAATAGAATCGAGCCCAAATACCACCCATGTGTAAATTTTCATAAGATCACCCTTACTAGTAGAATTCTATTAGAATCTATACCAAATGCCGTCCCTTTGAAGAGCTGTTCGTGTGCGGTGCAGACTATGTACAACCGCACGTGGTTGCTCTGATTGTGGTTCATATTTATTTACTGTAATCTCTTGTCGCGGTGACCGCGGTGCTTACGTTCCACTAACATACTGTGGACAAAAAAAACGCGAGTAATAAGATTAAGCGTATACATATTATGTACAGAGGTGGACTGCCAAAATTGTAAAAACCAGTTCTCTCAAGAGGAAAATTTCACTGATTAATAACAGGAGTTTTTTTTTTTTCATTGTATAACAACATAAATAACCAGTTCGCATTTTGAAAAATATATAAATAAATAACAACTCGAACTGGCTCTAGCCCAATACTGCATATTACATATACAAAAACTGGCATTATATGTACATAGTGTGGAAGGGGTGATAGTGGCCAGCTAAGATTCGAAACGCTCAAAGTGCTGGGAGCATATTCCAGCGGTATTCGGCTGCTACTGTTCATTGCTACGCTTTTAAAAAATAAATAAAATTATTATTTCACAACTGCGTGTAATCAAAACTGTTGAACAAATACATGGTTAGCGAGGGATTACATACTATTATTATTTCGTATGGCAATGTCTAGATTTTAGAGATTTTAAGGTCGCGACTAGCGTCCTCTTACATGATGACCTAACGATTACTTTTTACAGTAGCCGAGACCACTGTGCCCTGTGAAGCATGTCCCATATTTCCGAATTAATTCAGAGATACAGGCACTCATTGTAAAGAATCTGAGCCTATGGTTGCAACAGCCAAGTTTTTTTAAATCTTTTTGCGCATACTAGGTCGATCTCATGATTCCACACTTTCAAAGCAAGTGAGCTAATCACTACGCTGCTGCAACCACAATTATAAACTGTAATAAAAATTCAAATAAAACGTTATAATGTGACATTTATCATACGTCAATTTATTTTTTTTACAGTTGCTGGGTAACAAATACTTATTCGCCAATCAGAGTAAGGAAATAACTTATACTGCCCTTTATCTGAAGTGTCGTTGACCAGATAAGATATTCTGGTGTTTATTCCGATATTTATCCTATCCGACCTTTATCCGAGCATTGTAAAAGCGATGTAGTTACTTTATACCGGGAATAGCGTTATCCGAGCTTTATCCAACGATTGTAAAAGCAGCCCTAAGTGGAATTTATACTAAGAGATTTTTATTTAAAATTTTCCTAATTCTTATTAATAATATTTTATGATGCTAGTTCGAGAATATTTTGAACAAACCTTGTAGTTTTAAATAAAAATTTCCTGGAATTTCAACATCATCAGATAAAACCACGTGTAGATAATAATATTGCTATTTTTTTCAAGGACCAAAATTATTCAATTAATTTGTTTCATAATTCATAAATTACGTACTATTTTTTGCTCCAATTTCTGGATAAAAATAGAATAAATGAACTCTAATTGTTGTAATTACAAAAAATCAAACACAACACATAAAGATGAAACTATTTTTAAAATGATAAATTATCTTCTAAATTGAGAAAAATGAAGCTCCCCATGACATATTTTTATTTCTGCTTTAATTATACATTTTATGAATATGAGATGAATTCTTAATTAAAAGTTATTTTCATACTTTGTTGATTAAATGAGAACTGAGACAAATACTTTTCAATATTAATTTCATACCAGATTTAAAAAGTGTAATATATTTATTGTGCACGAATTCGGGATGTGGTGATGGAGAAGGATGCTTAGGATACCGTGACTGCTAAACGGACTTCCAAACTAGCAGAAATTAAACCTAAGTAGAGACTCCAGCGGCGTATACTTCCGAATACTCCAATTCTTTGGTAACGTAACACATGGCAACAACCTTGAAAAACTTGCGGATCCAGGAAAACCAGACGGGAAAAAAAGGAGGACAAGTTCCAGAATTCATCGATTGACTAACTGATTGCATCAATCCAACCGTTTCTTAATTCTTCGCTGTCATCTGATGTACTTGGTCTTGAATTTGTTGTGTGGCTGTTTCTTTTGAGTAGGTGTTGTTGAGGGCTTGGAGTATATTTTCTACTATAATGATAAATGTATAGTATTGAATAACTGGATTGTAAGTAAAAAAATAAACTGACAGATTGGATTGTTTCAACTGTCAGGAAATTCTTTTATTTAATTCGATAAATCGTCGGCTGAAAATAATAAGGTTGTATGTGACATTTTTTGTCAAATGCACTTTTCAATACTATAGAGTTGTACGTCACGTAACCTACTTGTTCCAATAATTTCCATAAGATAGCATTACCGGTGTCGGAGAAAAAAGCAGAAAACCATAGTTGTATGTCTTAAGAAATAAAAAACTTTCAAAACATAGTTGTATGTTAAAACATACACCCTTGTATTTTAATTGTTTTTTTTTTAATTCATAATGTATGGTTGTATGTTTGACATACAACATCTTTTATGTTAAATATAAAACCTCTTTTTCGGGCACCTGGGTTACAAAAAATATAAAAAAGAATAAAACAAGGTCTTGAAGACTTGTTAAATATATTTAGAGATATTAAGGTTTCTACAAATAAAAATCCGTTACCAGAAAACAAGGTAATCGCTTTAAAATCTATGCTGGATTGGATGCCTACTATGGATTAATCTTATTATGAAACAATATTGCCAAGAAAGTAAATCTCAAGAAAATAATAAAAATACAATTTATTTCGTTTAATTTTTTTTTATTTCGAATGTTTCAGTTTCAGTTCAAATTATCTTAAGTTATCTTAATTTTTGTAAGATTAATGTTTTATTTGTTATTATTTTGCAAGCATATTGTTTAATTTGTGTTATTTAATCAAATAAAAACTTAATACGTGACTAACACTTTTACCTTTTCTAGTACCTTTTTAACAATTTTCAGAAACCTAAAAACTGAAGCTTTACCTATAAACTGAATTTCCCCCCCATATTACTTTGAACTACAAAGCTGTATGTAACGTTAAGGTACTAAGTTTCGTGTTTTTCTTAATCACAAAGTTGTATGTTCATTTTTCAAATTGTTAAAATGGTATTATTCAATTTTTTTTTTTCCAAATTATTATGACAATAACATATCAATATATAGTTATTAAAAAAATTTCTTCCTTGTATTGTAACCTTATATTGTTTTTTTCCATGTTGAAGCTTGTTTTCTCAAATGTAATACACTTCGACATACAACCTTATTATTTTCAGCCGACGAAATGTAAAACATGCACAAAGATCTGCACAACGTATTAATGTTAGCGTGAATTAAGTGGACAGGTCGAGATTTGAGAATATCGATTTAATATTCAATCGTAACTATGGTGAGAGTTATGGTGAGTTTAGTCAACACTTAGCGATAGCTGCTGCGTTAATTTGAATCTTACTCTTAGTTTTAGTCTTGGCTTTCATCGTCTTGAATGAATACGGGTTTATACAATGTTTTAACGAGTTTTAACTTTTAACAAGTAACCAATGAGACGTCGAGTTCAACGCAGGCGCATAGTATCATTTTTCTAAATGTCAAAAAATTAAAATTTTTGGTTATTGACAAATATAACATTGTGTGTAAACATGTACCGAAATAAGTCTAGAAGTGTTGCTGCTATTTATGGCCTTATGTTGGCCACGATGGGTGCTTTTAGAATTTAAATCGGGGTGCGCGCACGCGCATGGTGCGTTTTAACGTGATTTACTCCCAGCCGTAGGAAAGTTAGAATTTAGTTATCTTTCAAGGCCAGAACCATAGGACTAAAATTAAAGAAATGTGTTGTATGAACTTGCTCGTAGCGATACGATAGTTTATCTTTTAAGGATAAAATTAAAATATAGGAGTAAGACTAAAGCTATCGCTAAGTGTTGACTAAACTCACCATTATTTACCGTTCAAGCAACTTAACGCCAGTTTTCAACTCTCGTTTATAACAGATCCATAACACATCCGTAACATAAAAATGACATTTCTCTCTTTGTTTTCTTTATTATAAATAGATGTTCATAACAGTAGATATACCTCTTTGTACTGATATACTATGCGCTGAGTTATGGACTTATATATAGACCGGGAGCTCATGACATTTTTGGTCTCCGATGTCATACAACATGCCTTTTGGAGGAGAGAATATTTACCCTGTGACAACAAAAAAGGGATGGAAAATTGCATTTCCACTTAAACACAAAATTTTTATGCTTTTCTCTGATTTAATATTGCTTGCCCTTTTGTCAAAAGAAAGTTATAACAAATTTAAAGTCTTTTAAATATATGCATGCGATTCGGAGGGCCCCAAAGGGCTCAAACGGTCATGTGATCTTGTAATAAAAAAATATGATTTTCCGCGTTTTCATACAGCATGCCTATAATTAAAAGACTTTAAATTTGTTATAACTTTCTTATGACAAAAGGGCAAGCAATATTAAGTCAGAGAAAAACACAAAAATTATGTGCAAGAGGAAATGCAATTTTCCCATTGACCGGAAAGCGTGCAGGGGTTTAGTACCATCCCTTTTTTGTTGTCACAGGGTAAATATTCTCTCCTCCAAAAGGCATGCTGTATGAAATCGGAGACCAAAAACTGTCATGAGCTCCCGGTCTAATAGGTATAAACCAGGCTTCAAAATCCCACTGATTATTATAATAAAAAAAAAACATTTGAAAAACATGGAAGCGCATTTTTTGGAGGGGCGGGGGCACATAACTTACCGCACTGAGTGACGCCACTGCTAGCGATGAAATTTGCTTCGTCTCTACTGTTCGACTATCAAATATGAACTGTCAAAATAATTTACTTACTTAATTCTAACCCTTTCTACCTTTTGGTGTAAAGCGTTGTTGGAGTAGAGTCACGGTACCTCTTCCGGTGGTATTTTCCATATTTCTCTCCAGACTTTCCTATTTGAGGTGCTGGTTTTGATATCCGTCCATCTGACTCCTCGTCTCTCTGTCGCTTGGCTCACTTCGTCCTTCCAGGTCTTAATTGGTTGTCCACTTCTCCTTTTCTCTATCGGCCTCGCCTCATAGATTGCTTTAGCTGTTCTTTCATCTCCCATCCTTGTACATATCCTAGCCATCTCAGTTGACCTTCTTGTATAAGCCATTCAACTGGTTTTGTCTGCAATTGTTCCCTAAACGTCGCGTTTCTAATCCGGTCCATATTCGTCTTTCCCGCTATTTTCCTTAAAAATCTTATTTCTGTACTGCTAATTTTACTCTGGTGTTTTATTGTGGTAGTCCACGATTCACTGGCATATGTGAGTATTGGCACCGTTATCCTTTTGAATACCTCTAGTTTTGCTTCTGTGGGGATCTGTTTACTTCCAAGAAATCTGCCTCTGATGGCATTAAATAGCCTTCCTGTTCTTCCTATTCTTTCCATTATTTCGTCATTCAGGTCTCCATCTGTATTTATTGTTGCTCCCAAGTATTTGTAATTGTTCACTTGTTCTAAGTTTATGTCTTCTATTTTTATACAGTGTGTTTTGTTCTTTCCTCTTATTATCATTGTCTTATTTTTTATCACCATATTCTTTTTCTTTAATTCTGTGTAGTACACTTTTATATTATGTTGCAGTTCGTGTTCGTTTTCTGCCACTATTATCATATCATCTTCATAGCATAGTTCTGTTATTTTTACTTCTTTCATCTTCCAGTATCCTACCATGTACGGCTTTGTTTTCTTCTTACATTGTTTTACCACGTCAAACACAACTGCGAAGAGGAGTGGACTCAGCACACAACCCTGCCTGAGGCCTATTCCCGTAGAGAATGTTTTGGAAGTTTCATTCCTTGTTCTAATATAGCTTTTGCTACTTTGGTACAAGCTCTTCACGTGGCTGGTTGTGTCTGCCTCTATACCTCTATTTCTTAGACATCCTCTCTGTTTATTCGGTCAAAGGCTTTCTCTAAGTCGATGAAACAGGCGTGTATTTGTTTCCCTCTATGTCTTGTTTTTTCGCATATTTGCCGTATTGTGAATATGCGGTCCTGGATCCCTCGTTGGTTCTGAATCCACATTGGGTGTCCTCCATCGTTTCTTCCAATTTTTCTCGAATTCTTGTTTCCAAGATTCTAGCATATAGCTTACCTGGTACGCTAAGTAGTGTTATATCTCTATAGATTTTACAATCTTTACTATCACCATTTTTGTATATCGGTATAATAACTCCTATTTGCCAGTCTTCCGGTGTTTTTATCTCTTTAATGACTTCGTTCATTACTTCCCTTTTTCTCGTCCGAGTTCTCCCGCGTATTTGATCATTTCCGGTGTGATATTATCGTGTCCCGGTGCTCTTCTTTGTCAAAATAACAAAACCAAAAGGTGATAATTTAAACGTAAAATAATTTCTCGTTAAATAAGATTCATGATTAGTTCGCGATTTTTTTTATCAAATTGCGAGGACATAGGATATGTTTTAGATTCAAGCGAAGAAAAAAATTGTTTGTAATTTGAAGATTCAATAAAAATAATATTCAAACATTTTTCAAACATTAACATACCTGCAAGTCATAACGATGAATTTATCCATTATATATGATACTATGATAAGTTCCTTCATCTCGTACTCAAAGTTAATATTACGAGTTGCATCTTGGTATCTGTGCGGTTGAACTCTGGCGGCAAGTTGAGCGAGTTACCGAGTACCTTCGCATACTTGCCCCTTGAATTAGAGTTAATTGTGTTAAGAGTCGTATCCGCTCCTTTCACAATTATACTACAAATATTTCAGAGTGCGTGCACACTCGAATTGACTTTAATAAGCGCGATTTATTTTTAAAATTGAATGCAACAGCACTAGTGACGTCAATAACACAATTTTAGGATAACATTTTTAAAATTCCCTTCAATTTAAGAACATGACTCATTTTTGCATTACAGGATAATTAAATTATATGTCAAAGCTTAACAAGGTATTATTATGGATATTGCTTATTTTAGTTGCTGTGGTCCCATGGTAACTTGCTTATTTAAGGAACACCGAGACTTGGGTTCAGACCCCGGACATCACTTTAAAATGTTCACCTTTGATACTGTACCAACAGTCGTTCGTGGAAACTTCTAATGTGAGTGCTGCAGACAGAGGTATAACTGAGACTTTCTTTCGAGAAAGTGAATCGTTGTTAAGATGGGCATGAAAAGATTAACTGCTATGGGAAGGTTAAGTTAGGTTAGGTTGGACCGTCGTCTAGGTTTGATCACTATTGTAACTTAACTTGTATGAGGATTTTGTGCCATATTTTAGACAATTTAGGTTGCGTAGACGTCAAGTTAACTAATGCAATTACTATGTTGAGAGAGTACCTCTAAGCCGCATTCAGAGCTCTTAAATCAATAGCTTATAGACTGTTGTTTGCACTCTGTTTACTGTCACTAGAAGTTTTTCATATGGTAAGACGTGAAACCATTCAGACCTCTAAATTTAATACGTTGTTTGTTGTGGATCGTGGATAATTTTCTAAACTTATAGCTAGTGAGATGTTTTAATGAAACAGATATATAAACACATTGGCTATCTCAGTCTATCATTGACACCGTAGTTATCGTATGCCTTTACATAACCTAACATAATGTCATTATTAACAAATCTTGCTCAATATTACAAAGATGGACAGTAAATATGATCAATTTAAGTAATTAGGTTAGGTTTAGTTAGTTAAAGTCTAAGACAACAGAATTATAAAAACGATAATAGAAAGGAAACATTTCACGAAGCCATGTAGTTGGTTTAAAGACACACAGATGTCGGATTATTCGTAACTTATTAATTTTTAACTGCTGTGAACGGTACGTAGAACGTTAAAAGAATGCATAGAAACATAACTTACAACGTGACAACGAACAGTCTGCAACGTGTTAATTTAAAGAGCTCTGAATGCAGCTTTATTACATGCAGTTAGTGAGCAGTTATTGGTTTTCGTCAGTTATCAATATAAAACTGACAGTTCTTAGGCTATCCCAGAGTTGTAGTAAAATATGTCGTTATATCCACAGAAAGTAAATTTGTATGACTACAATTTACTAGGATAGTTTGAAGAATTTAGTTCAAAATTAGAGTTAGGCGAAATATTTTCAATTATTTAGAAACGTTGCCTAGTTTAGACCACAAGCAGTCGCTTGAATTGGACCGGTCCAATGGAGTTATGTTTCTTGCTTGTTTTTTTTTTTTTTTAGGATTGGAAGGTCGAGAAGTAACTTCTTGTTGCATTTCAGGTTCTGGTTCAGGTTCAACTTGATCAAAAAAATATTCAGATTTCAAATGAAATAAAAAATATATATACTTACTTGCTGGTAATATGTAGCTAATTGTTTTTATCGATGTTAAAAAAGTCTGGTGTTCGTGAATTCATTTTTTAATTCGTTTCAAAACTTTTTAATTCTTTCAGCAACCAAAATCAAATAATGACAGCTAATTGCTGTCACATAAAGTACAGTTCGCATTAACAAAAGATATCGGAGCTTAGTAAACCAATTGTTCGGCTGACCAAGCTTTAAAAAAATTTTATGCAACGCAAAATAAAATTTACCAAATTGCTCACTTGACCATTAGTCAGTTGTTATATTAGTTAACTGTTTTTTTTTTTTTTTTTGATATTGTTATCTAATTTTGGATTGATTGTTTTATTTTTTATTTTATTTTTATTTTTTTTTTTGTAAATGTTAACACCCTGAACGCCGCAAGGCCTAGGGAATAAAGAATATATATATATATATATATATATATATATATATATATATATATATATATATATATCGTTATTCCGTGTCTGTATTATATTTGGTAAAGTTATTGGGAATAGCGGTGGAGGAAAAAGTAAACTCAATATTTACATGTACCCGATATTTCGACTTGACTTTTCAAGTCTTTTTCAAGGGCTGAAAATAGTATAATTAAAATTATAAATATAAAACATAATTTTAAGTGCAGACTTACAAGTAAAATTTAAGAGTTGCCTCTGTTGTAACACATTAAAAGAATAAATAAATTAGAGTTAAAATAGAACATTACAATTAATATCACATTGAAAAATTACACTTTAAAATTGTTATCACAGATCTGTATATTGACTAAAATAGTATTAAATAAATAAATCTACTTGTATTAAAATTAGAAAGTTCTTCTTATTATCACCTAGAATATAGCGGGAAAGATCCAACGGTTTTTTCTACTCATAGATGAAGTCGGTAATGTAGGAAGTGTAGCGTGTCTTTATCTTCTTTTATTTTAAGAGATTTGTTGTTAAACAAGGATTAACCTAGTTTTTGGTTAATCCTTGTTTAACAACAAATCTCTTAAAATAAAAGAAGATAAAGACACGCTACACTTCCTACATTACCGACTTCATCTATGAGTAGAAAAAACCGTTGGATCTTTCCCGCTATATTCTAGGTGATAATAAGAAGAACTTTCTAATTTTAATACAAGTAGATTTATTTATTTAATACTATTTTAGTCAATATACAGATCTGTGATAACAATTTTAAAATGTAATTTTTCAATGTGATATTAATTGTAATGTTCTATTTTAACTCTAATTTATTTATTGTTTTAATGTGTTACAACAGAGGCAACTCTTAAATTTTACTTGTAAGTCTGCACTTAAAATTATGTTTTATATTTATAATTTTAATTATACTATTTTCAGCCCTTGAAAAAGACTTGAAAAGTCAAGTCGAAATATCGGGTACATGTAAATATTGAGTTTACTTTTTCCTCCACCGCTATTCCCAATAACTTTACCAAATATATATATATATATATAACAATTCTTTGTTTCTCCCTAGGCCTTGCGGCGTTCAGGGCATTAGCCATTACAAATAGAAATAAAATAAATAAAATAACCAAAACAATACAAAACAATCCAAATTACATAACATACAATTTAATTTACAATATATTACATTTTCTCTCATTTCTTCCTTCTTGCTCCAGTGTCCCTCTCTTTCTTCCTATTCTCATTCTGGTTTCCCTCTCCAATCTTCTTCTTTCTTGCTCCCAGTTCTCTCGCCCATCTTTAATTTATTTTATTTTATTCCATTCTCTTCCCTTCCAACCGTTTCTTCACCCCTCCTTCTATCTCCCTTCCTTCCTACCCATTTGCCGGTGACCTCAGCCCCCTTCCTTCCTTCCATTTCTCGCCTTCTGCCTCCCACCGGGCCTCTTCCTTCCTTCCTTTACCCTTTCCTGTTATCCTTCCCCGATCTCAATCCTTCTTGCCTCTAATTCCTTCGCCCACCTCTCCCCCCTTCCATCTTCGTGCAACAAGTCTAGTGTGCTCCCCGACCATACTGTCATCTCTCTACACCTCTTCGCGAGGTGCTCTATATCTTCTTCCTCCTCCCCGCACATCCTACACATCTTATCCTCCTGTTTCCTCCAGTATCTATTTCCTCTTTCTTCATTCCCGCACCTTAGCCTCGCAATCCTCCTAACTCTTCCTCCTGACCTTCCTCTTTCTCCCTTCAAATAGCTTGGTACCCCTATAGTTCTGACCTCCTTATATCTCCCTGCGCTCCTTGATTTGTCTATTCGGACTGTCCTTTCTTGCTCCCCCACTTCCTTATCCCTCCTCCACAACTCCTCAATCACGCTTATCCCGTCTTTTCTTCTTCTTTCCACCTCTGCCGCATCCACTCCGCATCTCCAGTAATACTCCTTTCTCATCTCCCCCCATGCGTACCATCTTCCTTTCTGTTTCTCTCTGGCTCTTTCCTCCCAGCATTCCCTCATTATTCTTTTGTCTGTTTCTATTCTTACTTTCTCCTCGTAATTCACCGCCCTCCTTCCTGTACCAACCTTCATCTTATCCCTTTTCAGTTCCTCTCTTACAATATATCCTGGTGTTGTTCTATCTACCCCTAAGATCCATCTTAAATACCTCTCCTGTACTCGTTCTACCGTCTCCCATTCCTTCCATCCCCAAATATCCACCCCATATAGTAGGATGTTCTTCACCACGGCGTCAAACAACCTCAATCTCCATCTAATATCGTCATTAAACTTCCTCTATCCTATACTCCACAGCTTCCCCATGACTATTGTTGCCTTCTTTACTCTTTCCCTTATGTGTAGTTCAGCGCCATTGTTCCTCGCTAGTACATATCCCAGGTATTTTAAAGTCTTCACTTCTTCTATTTCTCTGCCGCCCCATTCCCATTTTATCTTCTTTCTTCTCCCTCCTCCTTTACTAAATACCATTACCTTCGTCTTGTCCCTGTTTACTTCTAGTTTTTTCCTTTTGAAGTATTTAACAGCCCTTTCAATCATTCTCTTTAGCTCCTGTTCGCCCTCTGCCATCAATACTATATCGTCCGCGTACCCCAATGTCCACAACTTCATCTTCCATACTACCACCCCCCCCCCTCTTGTCCCTTCCTCATATTCCCTTCAAGATCTGCTACATACAAGTTGAACAAGGTCGGGCTCAGGGGACATCCCTGTCTCACCCCCTTATTCACCCAAAAACTTTCCGACTCTTCCTCACCAACCCTCACCTTGCACCTCGTCCCCTTGTATATTTCCTTTATCCTCCTTATCAACTTCTTTCCTATCCCCTTCTTTTCCATTACCTTCCATAGCCCCTCCCTATCCAGCCTGTCAAACGCCGCTTTCAAATCCACGAACGCCATGGGCGATTGACGGAATATTGTCAGTGAATCACATAGTAGAGGAGAGGTTAAAGAAAAAAAGAGGGAAAGCGTATATGGCGTTCGTGGATTTGAAAGCGGCGTTTGACAGGCTGGATAGGGAGGAGCTATGGAAGGTCTTCCCTTCCTGAATCCAAACTGCGTTTCCTCCAATAAATCTTTCTTCTCTATCTCATCCACTAATCTTTCGTTCAGCACTTTCGCGTATACCTTGTACGCTGAACTCATCAAGGTCACAGCTCTGTAATTACATGCTAACTCCTTGTTTCCTCTCTTGTATATCGGTACAATCACCCCTTCCCTCCAGTCCTTCGGGTATCCCTCTCCTTTCCATATCCCTTTTATTATTTCTACCAGTTTATTCTTCGCTTTCTCTCCTCCATTTATCCATGCCTCATTCCTTATCTTATCTGTCCCTGCTGCTTTCCCTTCCTTCATGTTCTTTATTATGCTCTCTATTTCTTCCCCTGACGGTCCCTCCCCTTCTTCTTCTCCTTCTCTATCTTCCACCCCGTCTGATTCGTCCTCTGTCCCTCCTTCCCCCCTTATATCCCCCCCCTGCCTTCCTTCCTCCTTTTTTCGCTTCCCTCTAATATCTCCATGAAGTGTTTCCTCCAGTTCTCCATGTTAATCCTGTTACTCCTGTCTCCTTGTTTCCCTCTCATCCTGTTTATATATTCCCAGGCTTGCTTTTCGTTCCTTATCTTTCCCAATTCTTCCTGCTCCTTTACCAAATATCTTATCTTATCCTCCTTACATGTTTGTTTATACTGCCCCAATTTTTCTCTGTACCCTTCCTCCGTCTCCTCCCCCTTAGTCTTTTTGGCCCAGGCCTTCTGCGCCTCTTTTTTTTTTCCTGCATCTCTCCCCCCACCATGGTTTTTTCCCATCCTTGAACTAATAAAATATATAATATATATATATATATATATATATTAGTTAACTGAATTTTCAGCAACCGGCCCAAATAGAGTATTATTATTATTATTTCTTTTTTTTTGTGAAACTTACCGAGTGTTATTATTTAATCATTCTTTTTAATATCAACAATATTTTATCGAGAATATACAGACTTCTCTGTCAATTAGATTTCCAAAATATGGTTCGATTTGACGTAATTACAGCAAAGAAAATTATCCTCGATATTCAAAATGTGAGCACTCTGTTTTACCGCCTTACTGGATATCTACGAAACCATGAAATGTGTAAAAATTGACACCATCATTTTTATTATGTTCTCTTTCAAAATTGCTTTTGTCTCTTTCTCGTCCTAGGCACTCTTAGTCAAGTAGACTTATAGCCTCACACTAATAAGTTCTTTATCTTGCTCTATTAAGTGCAAAATCTTTAAAAAAATAACGAAGTATAGATTTACTGCTTTGACCTACTGAAAATTTCTTACCCCAAATTTTCCTGTTATCTACCACTTACCAAGATTAGAAGCTCTACTCTAGTTAGTTATATATTGATGACAGTCAAGTTATTTTGTAATCATAAATCTTCATTCTTTAGATAAGTCTAATATAAAAATCAATCATTGATGAGAAGTTTTTTTGCAGCGTTAAATATGTCAAACGACGTGGCTGGGGCAACATTTATGGCGGCGGCGACGTCAGCGCCGGAGCTCTTCGTGAACGTGATCGGCACGTTCATCACAGAGGGTGATATCGGAGTCGGCACCATCGTAGGATCAGCCGTCTTCAACATCTTAGCCGTGGCCGCGTGCTGTGGCATCGGCGCCGGCATGGTAAGTACATTCATACATTTGCTACTTTGTTACTTGTATTTCTTACGTATATTTACATAAACTGACATTGAAATCCAACCGTCTCCTTACTTCCGCAATTTTAAAGTGTGACATGCAAAACGAAATAAAAATTTACTGTGTATACAAATCCTCAAATTATGTCTTTTTATGTCTTGAAGATAAACGGATGCGTTTACTTTATTTTCATACGATATTTCTTGATGATAAACTGAAATTGTTAGATACCGGGTGTCCCATTTAATCGAGAATGTAAGGGGAATTGAAAACTACAAGATATTAAGCTTCCGTTAAATTAGATCAAATTATGACTAGCGCATTTAAATGGCATTTCATTTGTTTTAATAAAATGATACTACTAGTTATAATTAATAAACCAAAATTCTCCAAACTTAAATTTCTCCTATAATTTTTACCGACCTCCACATGTATAAGAGAGGTATTGTAAACATATTGAATTTGACATTTCGAGATTTCGATGGATACCCACGAGTCTCTACATAACGTTTTGACTATTATTAGCGTGATGTCTGTCTGTCAGTCCATCTGTCTGTCGGTCCGTGGACACGTGTCTAGCGAATTTAGCTAAACGTATTTTTATAAAACTTCATATTTTAGCATTTAACATTAATGCCATTATTTGAACAGCTTTTGATAAAAATCGGTCAGCCGAAAGTTTACTCGTATCATTTTTAAGTTTTTTGCGAATATTACGTAATAGAGAAATATAAAGAAAACATTATGTGAAGAAAGTTCCTGTGTATCATGAGTGTAAAATTTTTTTGGGCGACCATATCAAAAACAGTTCTTTTTTATCATCTAGTACCGACCAAAAAGTAAATCTTTTTCTCTCTAGTCCGTTTCTCTTATTTTTTGGCCGCTGGATGCTAGAGCCATCTATGTGTCATTTCTTAAGTTACAAGGTTTCCATGGTTACACTGAAACAACTGAGTCAAACATTTATAATTGTAATAATTGTTCAGTAACCAGAAATTATCCAATGTAAATAAATAAATTTAATTTTTCTAATAAAAATTACTTTTGGTAGCCCAAAAAAGATAATGAGCACCTTGGCCAAAAAGATCTTTTTTGGCCGCATTTGCATTTGAAGACCAAGGCGCAGCCGAGGACTTCAAACAAATAAGGACGAAAAAGATCTTTTTGGCCAAGGTGAACAAATAACTATTATTTAAATTCTTTTCGATTTAGTGTAATTATTGACTAAATTTACCATATAGATGAGCGTTCGGCGTGTGGAAACGCCAGCTGAAATTCTTTATTTAGTTTTAAAATTTTAAAACATTTTAATAGGTATCTTATTTGATTACGTATTATGGGGACAGTCGGTTCTGTGTTGGCCACAGCTGATTTTTTTTTGTGAAAATCGTAAAAAAATATAAACTTAACTTTCTTGAGACAACTTTTTGATTTATTTCCAGTGGCATAGTAAAAAATTCACTGTCAACTTTTCATTTATTAGCATTAACTCAAATTTTTGTTAAGCCTTACGGCCTTTTATTACTGAAATATGGTTAAAGTGATAATTTGGCCTAAGTTACCGAAGTCGTACCAATTGTAGTTCTCAAGATCCCTATACATTTTCGGTTAAATGGGACACATTGTCCATACCTTAATTCTGATCTTCTGACATTTGTTCGACTGAAGCGCTTCCTTACGCCGGTTTAAGCCTGGAACAGAATGCACAGCGCGCTACGCCGTCAGCGCGCCGTCATTTGCGACAGCGTTGCGTTAGCGCCGTTGAGAATTTTCGCCTGCACACAATGCAATAATTTTTAACGCCGTCAAGTGTCACTTGACAACCTATATCTGTGTTTATACATGCGCTTTCTTTTATTAAAAGTATAATGGATGATGAAGACTTGTGTGTGATGTTATTTATGTTGTATGCAAGTTATTTATACATACAAACACTTTACCATTCAGTAAAAACTGAGGTTAGGTGTTCTGCGTCAACGTTCAACGGCGTCAAAAGTTGGAAGTTGACGAACATTCAGTATCAACGGCGTTCGAACGCCGCTGGACGTTACACATTCTGTGCACTTGCGTACGACAGCTTGGTTTTAACTTTCTTCTGACAGATAGCGCCGTCCGAACGCCGTCAACGCGCCGTAGAATTCGTTGCATTCTGTTCCCCACTTTACGCGCATCAACGTCGGCGTATATACTTCTAGTGTGTTAAAGTCTAAATCGGCGCGGCGGTAATGCTTTGTATACGCATAATAAGAAAAGCAAACGGTTTCTTAATGGCGGGCGCATAAAACCATTATCTTCATGTGCATCCTGCCTGCTGTAGTTTGCCCACCACTGCTCTAGGTTCATTCCTTTGGCCACAATTTCGACACTAGAGGTATATAACTGTTACTTTATATAATATGTTTGAATGTAAATCTCATACGAGGGGCGGTTGAAAAGTAATCGGGCAAGGCAAGAAAACACAACTTTTTCGGCAAAACTCTTCCTCCAACGATTCTCCAATTTTTCGATATTCTCCGAATAATACGATTTCTCGAAGTCCTCAAAATAGGCATCTGTTTTAGCCATGCTCTCCACATTCGATCCAAATCTCTTACCACCAAGCCATTTCTTCAAGTTTTTTTTTTTTTTAATATATTTATTTAGGGGTGCTTCAACTGCTTGGTTATTAGCACCCCGGAATATCTGTTTTACATAATTAATATAATTACATGATAAATTTAACGTACATAAATATTAATATAATTAATTAAGGCTATAAAATTCTTCAAGTTTGGAAATAAATAATAGTCGCATGGGGACCAAATCTGTCGAATATGGTGGATGAGGAACCAATTCGTAGCGCAATTCATGGAGTTATGCCATTGCGACTGCGCACTTGTGCATCGGTGCGTCGGCCTGGTGGAACAGCACTTTTTTTCCTCTCCAAATGTGGCTGCTTTCGCTTCAAATCGGCGTTGAATCAGTCCAACAGCTCTGCATAATATACGCCCGTGATCGTTTTGCCTTTTTACAGGTAGTCGATGTGATTGATACCGTGCGAATCCCAAAAAACTGTGGCCATGACTTTGTTGACCGACAGACCCCCTTGGCCTTCTTTGACTTCGATTTGCCAGGAGCAGTCCACTGTTTCGACTGTGCCTTGGTCTCTGGTGTGTTGTGATGGATACATGTTTCGTCCACGATTACTAAACGGAACAAAAAGTCCTTCTTACGCGGTTTAACATCGCCAAACATTCCTTCGAAATGGTCAGACGATCGCGTTTGCTGTCGACCGAGAGCATATGCGGTACCCATCTGCAAGAGAGCTTCGCCATTCCCAAATATTCATGCAAAATGTTGAGCACCCGTTCGGTTGAGATGCTCGCAGTCTCAGCTATCTCGCGCTTAGTCACTCGTCGATCGTCGATTATCATTCCATGGATTTTATCGACCATTTCGGCCGTGGTGACCTCTTTTGGACGGCCTGGACGCTCATCGTCTAAAATGCTCTTACGACCACGTTTAAATTCAGCTGTCCAATATTTAACTGTTGATATCGAACGTGCAGAGTCCCCATAAATATCGTTTAATTCGGTGTTGATCTCATCGTTCGTTTTCTTTTTCAAAAACAAGTATCTAATCACGATATTCGATTTTGTAAAAATGCAAAACTTATTCGCTTTCAATGACTGTCAAACACAAACTAACTGACACAGTTAGTTGAAAATTTTACAGTAGTTTTTTGAAGGTTATAATTTACGAAAAACAACATTGATTTGATACTGATGGTGCCATCTCTTGCCTAGGCCAATTACTTTTCAATCGTCCCTCGTATATCGGTATTGTATGAGTGTATGGACACAATAAGGACCATTGTTCTGTGGTGTTTGATAATTAAAATGAAAAAATATATAATAAATAAATAAAATATAATTGCTGGTATAAGGGTGTCTTAATTATACTTACAAAACCCTAAAAAATAATATACATTTTATCCAAACAAGCAAGACCTTTCAGCTATTCTGGTTAATTTGGTTACTTTTTTAAAAAATTACATCCCTTCGACGTTTGGGAATTGTTTGTTTTCATTTTCTTCTGAAGCAAATTTATTTTGAAATATTTTACGGTTCATATCGAGGGTAAAAATATTGATATTACACATGATTAATTTTAAAGTATATTCCCATGTCAATATTCTCATAATGTAATATAATTCCACTTCATACGGAGCATCAAAAAGGATTCCTTTGATCTTGGTACTATGTTTATAAAGTTTAAAATTTTGTATTGTTGCAGAAAATTAAATATATGACCTATAAACGACTCAAGTACTTATTACTTAAAAACCTTAAGGTTTAATATAAATATAAAAATGTATAATATAATAAGTCAATGAAGAAGTATTTTAAAGAAACGATTATAGGTCTGACCTATTTCAAATAAATGAAATTTCATTTCGAGTTATGGAAAAAATAATTGATCAAATTGATCTTTTGTCACGCAAGAGCATAACGCCTACAGAGACATTGTTTATATTGCGACTATATGAAAAACTAACAGATCCTCTACTAGAAATGGAATCCCAGCAACCGGCCAGTTATCTATTTATTAACCTAGTCGATATTTGCAAAATAAATTTACGTACCTCTTCTCTACCCATAACAAAATCCGTATCTTCTCTACCCATAACAGTATCCATATATATACAAATATATTTTTTTAATTTTAGCTATTAAACGAAAATCTTAATACTAAAACTAAAATGTATTCAAAATGAAATGTATTTCAAAAATCAATTACCGTTCCGTAATCTGCTTAAAGAGCATCCATTTCATATCCCCACAAAAAAAATTAAATTATTTTTATTATTATTATTATTATTATTTATTTTTTTTCAATAACACAAAAACTGTAATATTTTCCAAAAACGAAATCGGATAAAAAATTCCGCTCGTACGTTTCCGGTTCATAGCAATATACATTGCTTAGATTTTGTTCAGATTTTTAATTTAACCCCTTAGGTTAAAAGGTGCGGGACACTGATTTTTGAGTACTTTTTTGGTAAAAATCGTATTAAAATAAAAAAATATATATATAATAATAATAATAAACTACTTCTCGTTCCTTTATCTACGTCTTAAGAGCTTTCTTTTGATACCACACAATAAATTTTAAAAAAATATTTTTTCAACTATACAAAAAAATCTATATATTGCGAAAAAACAATTTGATAAAAATTTCCTGTTGAACTATTCTGGCACCCATCAAAGTACATTATTGAGATTTTTTTTAAATTTTTAGTCCAACCTCTCTGGGAGATAGGGTGAGGGACAAAAGTTTTTTGCCATTATATTGACAAAAACCCTACAAAAAAAAGATTTTTCAAAAATAATTTTTTTTTGTGCATTCACGCATTAAGAGGTTTCATTTGATACCCCACTCAAAATTTTTAAAAAATATGAATTTGTCCATTAAATACATATTTGTTTATATTTATCCCCCGCTGTATTTTTTTGAACTCTCTATAGTTTTCCTATATGTGGGTCAAAAAGTTGTACAAGTATGCCAAATTTCAACATTCTATGTTCAACCGTTTGGTTACAATTTCTACCGACAGACAGACAGACACATGAGTGACGTTATAAGGATTTTTAGGTGGTCATACCTACAAAACCCTAAAAATCGTACGACGGGGCGCTCGGGACACCTGACATTTTGCCAGTCTTGCCCAATATTATTAAAGTAAAGGTTGTCTCGTATCTTCTGACCAATCAGGGCGTGAAAGGGAATACGTCACACGTATGCGTAGTTCAAACTAGCATACAGAATTAATGTAGATGTTACAGGTTTTTAAATATATTTAATGACTATTTTCATAATAAATATTTATTTCAAGACAGTTCTATTGAATAAATTATAAATAAATACCTAAAGAAATTTTATACTGATTTATATAAAATTAAATTGATGGGTATGTATTATAGTAATGATATGTTTGTATTATAGTTAATGAATAACAATAAAATCGAATACAAATATAATTTTAGGTACATTTAAATAAAAATAGTAAAACAAATTGCTATAATAATATAGTAATTAATAAAATTGGAGAATATATCTGTTTTTAAAAACGGATGGACGTATTTTAACGAAATTTGGTAAAATAGAATAGAACCAGGATTCAAATATAGGCATGGTATCTCAAAATTTTCTTTCTTAGAGGGCGTTCCTGGGTTAAAACTGATACTAAAAAACTTAAAATATTTCCTTTAAGAAACAGAACTATCTTAACAGAAAAAACTATACAATAAAAATTGTTATAAGAAAACAAATCTTATTTGTTCTATGCATTTTTTCAATTTGATGAATATTAGGGTAGTTACGGGGGGACAACGTAAAACTAAAATATTTAAATATTTCACTTATTATTATTCTCTTCACATCAAAAATTGAATGTAAGAAAAATTATTTAGAACGAAGAAACATTCGTTTCGAAGAAAAAATAAATTAAAACGAGTACACAATCAAAAAATTAAACGATATTCAAATCAAACTTCTCGTATATATAATATATACGAAAAACAAAGACTGACGTTCCGTTAGCATACGGATGACGCGTAGCCTCTCTATTTACTCCCACCACTACAAGTTACAAAACAACCTTATCTTTATATATAAAACTGAATATTTGATTGTACAGTTATATTGAGATCGGGAGTGTTCGGTCAAAATCGTAATTGGATCAAAAATGTAGGAGTAGGGACGCATTTAATTTCTGTAGTTCGTGCGGGCAACATTGCTCTGAATACAGTTGGTAGAAAAACTAGCAATAGTAAATATGCCTTTTAAAATTAAGTTAAATGGTCGCGATGTTACTAGCCAATGTCGCGAAATAATTTCTTATATTTTGACTTTTATGAGGCTGGGGAACCTATTATTCCTTTCAAATCAGTTTTTGCTAGAGTGGCTGCTGCAACAAGCGTATCTGAGAAGACGTTAACAAGAATTAAAAAAAAATCTATCAAGGTGAATCCTTGAAATTTTCTTCACCTAGAAATAGTATACAAAAGGATCGTACGAAAAGATATATAGACGATTTTGATAAAGGATTTAAAGAGAACATATTAGACCTGCATACAAAAGAAAAAATAGTACCTACTCTGTCTACTATTTTACCAAAATTTTAAGACGCCACGGGATATGACGGAGATCAGGAGACACTCCGATGGGAGAATTAGTATAGGTATCTTTAAAACAGTTTGTGGCTTTCAGAAATATGACATTTCGCCTTGATAACGCGTAAGTTATTCTCACTTAAATTATTTGTGAACAAGCACATATTTATACAATGGTAGAGTAAAACAAAAAATATATAATTAGACCATACTAAAACTATTGGCACCAAATCTAATTTGAACTCATTCCGCCATGGGCCGGAATCTTTCCAGTAGCGAAGCATCGGGTGCACTGCTAGTACTTTAATAATCTTGAGTGTTGCCACCCTATTGTTATGCCACTGCCGAAACTATTTATTTTAAAAACACTATGCACGGTACATTAATATTTAATTCAAACTTAATGTATAGTAATATATATTTTTATGAATCCATTAAGAGTGTTCTATATTTTACTGCCCTGGATTATAACCCTAAGTGTATAAATCCTAAGATTGGATAAATGATAGCGCTCACCGCATTGGGTCATGACACATAAGGTGTAGGCTGTAAAAGCTTTTTCAGACATATGTTACTTTTTTAGTGCGTGTTTGTAAAAAACTTTTTCTTTATATTTACTTTGATATTTTTTTCTCATTGTCGTCTAAATGGCACAAAAATTTTAGTATAATACTGAAAGTTGCTACAAAGTATTCATAAAGACATTTCTTAAGATATAAAAAGTAAAGAAGGATATGTAGGACGCAAATATTACAATAAAAACAAAGTTACATTTCAATGCAGAAGACGAGGTTAAAAAAAATTTTTGGAAAAAATTGAAAAACTAAATCCTAAAGTTATATTCTAAGATAAAACTTTCTTCTTAAAATAATATTAATTGAATTAGGGCCGCTTTTACTAACCTCGGATATTTAACCGTTTAACTATCTAAGGCAGCGGTTTCCAAACTTTGTTCAGTAACGACCCCCTTAGAAAAAATCCCATATCTGGCGACCCCCCTCCCCCTAATTTGGGAAATTTATAAACAATTTGTCAATAATTTCTTTATTGAAATAATAATCACAAAAGTAGCAAAAAATGTAGTGTAAATAGTTTCTCTAATTCCTAAATATTTATTTTCACAACATAAATCACGAAAATCATATAAAAATATATTATATTAATATTAAATATGTAATACAAATTAAAAATGTAATAAAAATCAATTTTAATGTGAAGTATGGGCTTGTTTCTTCGCACATAATTCGTTAAATCGCGGTTTATATGAAGAAAGAGCCACTCTTATTTCGTCTTCCACTATTAACCGTGCGCGATATTTTGTTTTAATAACAGCTAATGTGGAAAATCCTATTTCGGACATGTATGATGTGACATATGGTAAAAGAATTTTCATAGCTTTTGCTGATAAGGCAGGATATTCCTTGCTTACTTCCAGCCAGAATTTCTCCGGATTATTTGGATTGAAGCGATCTTTTAGCAAGCTATCACAAGAAAGTTCTATTAATTTTTTTTTGTTCATTAGTTGTTAGCTCAAAATTATCATTATAATCGATTGTAAACGGATTCCATATCCATTCATATTTTACATTTTCTTTCAGATCTTGAAAATAATGATTAAAATATTGCTTCAAATATTGTAAGTATCCTATAAATATAGACTTATGTTCTTTAATTTTGTCAATGCAACAATTATTTTTTAAATTCGAAAACATATCAAATTTGTCATCTTGAAAATTTTTAGTCCATAATTAAATTTTTTTAATAAACGAGGTTATTTTACCTTTTTGAAAAAACGATCGGAATAAAAATGACATTTGCAATGAACTCGCGACTCCCTTGTGAATCTTGTACGACCCCCTAGGGGGTCGCGTCCCCCACTTTGGAAACCGCTGATCTAAGGTATAAACTTATTCCAATGTTTATTCCAACGTTCGATTTTACAATGCATTTTTTATTCTCGGATAGTTATCCATGGTTTTATTGTAAACAAATTAAAGTTGTTATTGTATGACACATAAACTGACATATTAGAAAAGTCATATTTTAAATTGGTATTACTATTAACAACATCTTTGAGCATGTTTCGGGAAATATTGGAAGATGTCGAAATATTCGACTCAGAATTCTTTTATTGTGCTATATTTGCCGTGTTAGTGTCAGCCTCTCGTGTGCTAATATTCATAAAACCGCCCTCTAATATAATCGAGCTCAAATACCGCCCATGTGTAAATTTTGATAATATCACTCTCTACTAGTAGAATTCTATTAGATTCTATACCAAATACCGTTCCTTTGATGAACCGCTCGTGTGCGGTGCCGACTATGTACAACCGCACGCGGTGGCACAGATTGTTATTCATATTTATGTACTGTAATCTCTTGTTACCGCGGAGCTTTTTTTGTCATTAAAATATATGAAGAAGCATATTATTTCTGGCATGTCATACGTTTCCATGGTTTCACTTGTAACCGCGGAGCTTACGTTCCACTAACATACTGTGGGCAAAAAAACGCGAGTAATAAGATTAAGCGTATACATATTATGTCAGGAGGAAAATTTCACTGGTTAACAACAGGTGTATTTTTTCACTGTATAACAACATTAACAACCAGTTCGCATTTTGAAAAATATATAAATAAATAACTGGTTCAATTGAACCGGCTCCAGCCCAGTAATATATGCATTACTGGGCTGGAGCCCAGTAATGTACATATTGTACATATAAATATACAAAAACAGACATGTGTACATAGTGCGGAAGGGGTGATAGGCCAGTTAGATTCGAAGCGCTCAAAGTGCTAGGAGCATATTCCAGCGGTAATCGGCTGCTACTGTTAATTGCTACGCTATTAAAAAATAAATAAAATTATTATTTCACAACTGCGTTTAATTAAAACTGCTGAACAAATACATGGATAACGAGGAATTACTGTACTATTATTATTTCGTATGGCAATGTCTAGGTTTTAGAAATTTTCAGGTCGCGACTAATGTCCTCTGACATGACCTAACGATTACTTTTTACAGTAGCCGATGCCACCGTACCCTGTGAAGCATGACCCATATTTCCGAAAATTAATTCAGAGATACGGGCACTCATTGTAAATAATCTGAGCCTATGGTTACAACAGCGAAGATTAATTCGGCTAAAAAGATTTTTATGAAACTTCATATTTAAGCTTTTGATATCAATGGCACAAGATGATCAACTAAAAATCGGTTAACTAGAAATGGGAGTTTACTCGTGTCGGTTTTAAGATTTTTGCGAATATTTCACAACAGAGAAATATTTCGAAAAAATTTATCGAACAAAAGTTGCTATAAAAGCAATAGTAATAATAATAAGTTTTATTTTATAAATAACTAGCAACTTTTATTTGAGACATTTTTTGATAAAGCAGAATAAATTAAACAGGTACTTTGTGATGGCGGTCGGTCCTGTGGTGGCCACAGCTCATTTTTTTTTTAAATTTTAATTTATAAACCTGGTAAAAATCGTTTCCCCGAGTCCTTATTGTTTTCCTGGGCCCGGCGCTGGCTCTTAATGCCCCTGATGACAATAAAGTGGATCACTGATCAAAGATTGAGAAGCGCTTGCTTTGACGATGCCCTTTTTCGTCCATTGTTTGTCATGAAATGAAGGTCCTGTTCTACAGCTCCCACGAAAATTCATTCTGCTTGAGAGCGATGGTAGATGACTATAGCAAAAATTTACTTAGTTATTTTGCTATCATTTTGTTTTAGTGAAAATGATAACGAATACAGTGTAAAAATCCTTCCTGCGTTTCCGAATTCTATTGTACTGTAAACCAGTGATACAATCTATTGATCTTGAAAAAAATATATAAAGTTTTATTAGACATATATTTTAATGAAGATGGATGTTTCATTGTTAAAACAATAGGAGTAATTTATTTTCATTAGAGAAAATTTACATCAGTATTATTTATTACAAATTTTTTTAAATGTCCCTAATCACCAATGTCAACATCTATTATAATTAAACAATTCTAATTTAAAACAAATGTATGAAATGAATAAATAGCAGGTATAAGCCAGCAGTCTAACTGATCGAGCGCCGTCTTGTAACGTAGCGCCGAGTCGTGTAGTGTCATTTAAAAATTTAATAACTGGTCTGACTGATCAAGTACTGTCGAGTATTACCGATCATTCAGTGTCAAGTAAATTTGTTTCTCACTTGTCAAATAGTGCATATTCCAACCTAAAATAATACTATCAAACAGTTAATTTTGATTTTTGAGGTAATATTTGGGCAATAAGTTGTTTTTAGGGTTTTGTAGGTATGACCAAAAAACCCTTATACCGTCATTTTGTCGTCTGTCTGTCTGTCTGTCTGTCTGTCTGTCTGTCTGTCTGTCTGTTCGGTAAAAATTGTAGCCAAACGGCTTAGCCTAGAGAGTTGAAATTTAGCATGCTTATACAACTCTTTGACCCGCACATAGGAAAAATGCTAAAACATCTAAAAAACATATCCCCCTAAAAATTTAAACAAATATGTGATCATCGAAAAAAAAAAAATTTTTTTATAATTCTGAGTAGGGCATTAAATGAAAGCTCTTGGTACGTGGATTAACGATCAAATTTTTATTTTTGCAAAATAAATTATTTTGAAGCGATTTTTGCCAAAATTGTGCAAAATTTTTTTTGTCCCACACCCTGTAGCCCAGATGGTTTAAACTAAAAATCTGAAAAAATTCTAAGTAATGTACATTGGTGTGAACCGGAATAGTTCAACAGGAATTTTTGATCAGATTAGGTTTTTGGAAAATAACGCATTTTTTGTGGTTTTTGGCTAATAATGTACACAAGTTATAGCTTTGTAACACGCCACACTGTAACGTGTATGCTGGTCTTGTGGTATTAGACGCTGATTTTTCACCCAAGTAATCCGATCAGAAAGGGATCGAACCCTGTGAGAAGAGACTATATTATTTTTTGTTTTTTTTTTTTAATTTTTATATTGTTTAAATTATTTTTTCAAAATTCTAGTTATATTTTGGCAAATGTTGCATTTAATTTTTAAAAGCGTAAATTTAATAGCCAGTGGAAATTGTTTAAATTATAATTTAATTCTGTTTCAATGTACACGAAATCAGAGGGGCGGAACTTATAACAACCAATGGAAGCCATAGACGCAATTTTTAAAATTCTTAATGAACCTTGCTATATAAAAAAAAAAAAAATACTGCACATATTTAGAAACCTAAATAATGGTTTTAGGCGTTCGAATTAAAATTAACAAAAAAAATATTTTAATATAAAATTTGTTTTCGCATCCAAAATAATCATCATTCACTTACTAAATACCTGCAAACCCTGAAATGTGTGAAAATTCACACTTCACATCAATTTTTTATACAATATTGTCAATCCAACTGTCAAATAATGTATGGTTATGGACTGTATATGCTTAAATGCGCATGTGCTATTGCCTCGGGCGTCGTGTGAAATTCAAACCGGTTTGAAATGCAAACAACTTGATGCTACTTCACAGCAAACGATGGTTCAGTGCGACGCATGCCCTTACTTAACGTGTGTTTGAAATTTGCTCGACAGCAAACGATTGACAGCACTCGATCAGTCAGACCGCGGCCTAATGGTTATACTGTCCATCATTATTGGAATCAATAAGTGAGAGTAGCCAATTCCTTTTGGAAACATTATATCTAAGTATCTACGTCTTATACTTTCACTTGAGGACCTATAATTAAAAAAATATATATTTTCTTTTTCTCACAAAAAATTCGAAATTTGCATATATAATTTGATTAAATTTTTTTGTTGAACTATTCCGATTTACACTTTGTAACTATAGTTGTACAAAAAACTTTAAAACTACAAAAATTATTATTTTTTATTCTGGACTGGTTGTATGATATATAGAAATATGAAACAGAAAACACGATACAGCTGACATGAATTATAAGCGGCTGTGGTTTGGAAAACTCGTGTGGATGGAATATATTGCACATCTCAAAATAAATCTGACTTTTCACGCTAGCAACCGTGAAAATATGAAACCTATAAGGTTTCTTGATAGCTTTTTCATTTATTTAAAAATGAAAAGCCGCACTACTTTATTTCGGAAAATTTTAGTTTCATTTATTTTGATTAAGCACCTATTGGAGGCTCCGTGAAGATAGCAGGTCATTGAAAGCAATAAAAAAAATCGTCAACCATCCGTTATTAGGGATGGGAACGATATATCGATATTTCGAAAATATCGATACTTAAGAAAAATATATCGATATTTTTATATCGATATTTGAAATGCGATATATCGCGCAAAATATCGATATTCGCACAAAATATCGGAATTCTTGTATATTTTTTATATTTAAATATATGCTGTTCACTTTTGTAAAAACAAACTGTAGGCTATTCCAAACGTTTAGGCAGAACTAGATTTTGAAATCTAGTAATTTTTATCTATTAATTCGGACTTTTGGTCATTTTGTTTAAGCTTTGTAAATCATGCTCACATTTAAATTCTAGATTAAATTGATTGGTATTATAAAATGTCCTTTTCATTCCATTTTAATTTTTTGTCATTCTTAATAAAAAATTCCCAGTTATTTATGTTTTTGTCTTCAAAATATGAAAAAATGTATTAAAATATTTGACATGTTATTCGTTTCCGTGGTTTCACTGTTGGAATTTTAAATTTTCACATACCAAAACTGAAACATGAAATAACCCAAGCAAGGTCCGTTTTCGTGACAACCTAAAATAACGAAGTTTCCATTTAGTTCCGCCTAATCGCTTGGAATAGCCTGTAAGACGAAATTTTGATTTTATAATTTGCACCTTTAAAATTATATGTCATGTTGGTATTAAAAAATTATAAAAAATGTCACTTTCTTAATAATGATCTTATCCAATAAATCTTGTCGGTTTTACTGCGTAAGGAATATTTTTGAATGACATTTACGATAACAAGTCCATAATACACTATAAAAGTAACCAAAAAGATCTGGTTTGTCCTTACAAAAGTGGACAGCACATATATATTTAATTAATTAGGATTAAGAGCAGTTAACTAGGAAAATATTAGAAAGTTGGTTGGTAGCTGGGTGAGTACCAACTGTAAAATAATTGTCTGTCAAGTGGCGACTTCTTTTCCCGCCAAGCCAACAAAAAAAAAACTGTAATTTTACGATATATCGACTCGCGCATATATAAATATTCACAAATAAATTCCCATCCCTACACTGTATTGAAGTTGGCTTTTCCTAAACAAAATGATCAAAAGCATCAATTAATCTGTAAAAATTACTAGATTTGAAAATCTAGTTCCGCCTAATCGTTTGGAATGGACTTTAAATGGGATTTTTTTTTTATTAAGAATAACAAAAAATTAAAATGCAATGAAAAGGACATTTTATAATGACAAGCAATTTAATCTAGAATTTTCAATGTTAGTATGATTTACAAAGCTTAACCTTCGAGCGGGCGCGCTGGATATTTTAACATAAGCAGGCGCGTGTAGTATTTTTTACGCCAAGCATTATATGATCTACTATTTAACATTTGATTGAATTATTATATGATATAGTTAACAAATGTATAAAAAAGATTTATAGCACAGTTTTAAAATTTCAGCTGAGTGTATTGAATTCTTTATTTTTAAAAATAATCAAATAAAATTGTAATACAAGAAATATAAAATCTACCAACTAAATTACTTATGTATATATTTTCGTAATTAAAAATGTCTAAGTATTTTTTAATCTGACGAGGAATCACACTTTTCTTGACATTGAAAACAGAAAATATTGGTTTGAGAATGTCGTTTGCAAGTAAATGATTTGCAATTATGGCATTGCATTGACGCTGACGTTCTTTTCTTCTCCAAAGCACACAAATGACATACTCCACGCTTTAGAGGCGGTTCTTCTTCAATGATTCGCTTTGTAGGTTGTTCGTAATTTACTTTTAGAAATGCACTTATGTCAGATGGTAGGTTTTTAAGATTTGGTCTTGAAGTAAGGTGTTCCTTCATAAGAAGCATGGATAAATTCTTCAGAAAGAATCTTCGATATTTTGGACTATTTGATGGTTTTGCAAAGGAATATAATATCTGAGCATTTATTCCAGCAGTGTTCAAAAGGCTAAAAAAAATCGCGCAGGGCCATCTTCTAGTTATTCGGGAAACCGAATAACTAGCGCACATTTAGCGCAATTTTACGTCTGGTTGTCTTATCATACCAAAGTCTTGACTGACAGACTAAACTGTGATTCATATCACCGATCTATCATCACTAAACTGTAAGATAAACATTGTTCTAGGAATAGAATCGAATTATAGTGCAGCTGAAACTCATAAAATAGTTTTATTGTAAACAAACTAGATTTGTCGTAAAATTTACGACAGCGCGCCCGCTCGATTGTTAAACAAAATTACCAAAAGTCAGTAGCGTAGCGACAAATTTTGGGCCCCCCGCAAAACTTACATCCGAGCCCTTCCCCCTCCGCAACAAAAAAATAAATAAAGGTATATTATGAAAACAACACAATTCTTTTTCAAAATATTATTTTAATTTAATGATTAAAAATTTCTCACAAACTAAATAATCAAGATAAACTGAAAGAACTAATAAAATTGTTTTTTCCTTGCCTTCACAGCTGCAAATTGGTCGATGACATCTTCTAAATTTATTTTAGCAGCTTCTTCTGCTTCAACGGCTAATATGCTTAAGGCAGACTAACGATCTTGAGTCATCGTTGTCCTTAAATGATTTTTAATTCTTTTCAATGTACTGAAGGACCTTTCTGCAGTGGCCACGCTGACTGGTAATGTCAAATATAACATAAGTGCTTTGTTGAAAAATCATTTTGTTCATATCAGTAAATTTATTCATATCAATAAATTTATTCATATCAATAAAAATAACAATACCTACTATATTTTAACTATTTTTTTTAGAAAATAGATTTAATTGTATTTTTTATACTTTATTTTAAGTTAAATAAATAAAAGTAAAATACATATGTAATTATTTTCATATCAGCCGTCTGCGGGCCCTTGAAACTTGAAATATAATGGCCGACATTTTATATATTAGAATTTTTTTAAATACAATTTTTATATAAACATTAATATTACTTAATATATATGAATAGAAATTAATTATTTTCACATATATTGGGTTTTTATTTTATTTTTTTACATTTTCATTGGTCCCTAATAGGCCCGGGCACCCCCGCGGCTGCTACGCCCCTGACAAAAGTCCGAATTAATAGATAAATTACTATATTTCAAAATCTAGTTCCGCCTAAAAGTTTGAAATAGCCTATACATCGATATGTTGGACACCACTGAGTTAAATCATTAAAAATTGTTTGTTTCCTTGTAAAAATCCTATCACCTCCAAATCCTAAAATCCATTTTGACTAACTATTTATGTTATATGTTTGTAACTAAATTTGTGATCATGGTGATGGGATTTTAACATGTTATTTTTCCTGAACTGACAGTGCGGTGTACAGGTAGTGCCACTGGACTGGTGGCCATTGACGAGAGACTGTCTAGCATACGGCATCACCGTCTCCATCCTCATCTGTATCATCCATGACGAGCGGGTGGAATGGTACGAGGCGCTAGCGTTAGTACTCCTCTACATTGTCTATATAGCTGTCATGTACTATGATAAATCCATACAGAGGTGTGCCAGAGGTAAGTTTCTTATACAATATTTTGTACTAGTTGGTAGTTATTGTTGCTAGTAGATATTAGGATTGAAAGGTACTGGGAATATGTGGGAAACTTAAGGAAAGTTAAAAAAATAATGCAAATTTCCATTATTTGGTAGCACCCAGAATCAATTCCCGTATTATAGCTAGTATATATCATAAATATCATACATTGATACCACGAAGGCTAACTTTTAAGTTTTTACAAAAACTAAGGGCCGAGAGTTCCAGTTGCTAATAAACTGCCCTATAAATTTATTAGCAACATAACTTTTTTTCCGAGTGTTCCACCCCGAAATAGTTACTAGGTTGCTAATAAATAGGCTTATTTGTCTAATAACTTATAGGCAACATGAAGTGCTTAACAAAGTGACATATAACCAAAAACAAGTTCGCAAAATGTGTTAATATTTCAATTTTAATTGAAAAACAGTGTAATTTTAAAATAATATACAAATGTGTAGTTTTTATACATCCATATTTTTTCTATAATGGTGTTTTATATACATTTTAGTTGAATTTTGACAAAATCGACGATCTATTTGGATGAATTTATAAATTATAGACAACCGTTTTTAGAATATTTTGGGCATTTATTGTAAATGTGGTATATAAAGAACAATATGTAAATATATATTTTTAATTAAACATTGTCTTTTATTTTTACATATGTATTTCTTTTAATTACGATTACAATACATTACAAATAATACTTTAAGCATTACTATTTATATAAAAATGATAGAAAATAAGAAGACAGACGCAATTATTGGCAGAATAATAAAGATGTGTGGCTGAAAATTGCTGATAAGTTTAATTCATATTGTTTAAAGAATGTAAAACAAAGCAAAATATAGCTGTCTTCTTATTTTCAATCACCTTTGTATTATAAAATGTTATTTTTATTAACTCCTCTTTAATCTATATTTTCCTCTTTTTCTGTGGTAAAATTTGTTGAACGCCGTTTAATTGTCATTTTAACAATAACACAAAAAATATACGTAACGTCTTTGAATGTAAAGTCAAACTATTTAATGTCAAAATATTTAATGTCAAAATATTCAACGTCAAAATTTCATCTCACTTTAGCTCTACAAATGTACTTATAGCTCTATCCCTCTTGCACCGTGTTACTATCTTCATAAGAAATACCAATACAAAAACAAAAAATTATGTTGCTAATAAACTATTAGAAGGATTTTGTAACTTGGAAATCACCAATAAATTTATTAGCTTCATAAATATATTATATGTCTAATAACTATTAGGGAGTTTATTAGGAACTGGAACTCTCGGCCCTAAGAAAGAAACTGTTTTATTGCTTTTCAAAATATTCGCCTTTAAGATTTATACACTTTTGCATACGTTCAAACTAATTCTCGAAACATTTTTTCCACTCTGAAGTTAGTATCTCAACGACACGGTTTTCGAAGGCTTCAACAGTTTCTTGAGGTGATGAAAATCGCTGTCCATCCAGTTTTTGTTTGACATTGGGGAACAAAAAAAAGTTGTTAGGGGATATATCAGGTGAATACGGGCAATTAGACATTAATTCGATGTTTTCTCCTTCAAATAATCAATTGTTTGACGTGTTGTGTGAAATCTTGCATTGTCATGACGAAGAATGATGCGACGTTTCTGGTTGTTTTTCCTGATTTTGTCGATGACTTCTGGCCAGAGTTGGGCATTATTTAACTAAAATTTCAATCAACTAAAAATTTGAATGAAAATGTAATCAAACTAAATTAATCATCTTGTATTCAATCAATAATGGATGTAATCATAAATCCTTAACTAAATGACAATCATTAGTTTCAAATCATTAGTTTTTAATCATTTTGTGATATTTTGACAGAAATTTTTTATTCGCTTCGATCAATTTATTTATAATATTCCAATACTTTTATATAATATATATTATATATTATATATATCTACACACAAAATGCCAAAATATACCAAAATGACATAAACACGCACGCGTGGTAGGGCGCATATGCATGTGCAGGTGCATATGCGTGTGCAGGGCCGGCCTTAGCAAGTCTGGCGCCCTGGGCGAGATTTTTTTGCCGCCGTCATAAAAAAAAAAAAATAATAATAAGAAGAAAAATTAAGAAGGTCTTCGCCCCCCAGATCCAAGTGAAGAGCAAAAAAAAAGGAAAAGGTCCTCACCTCCCAAATCCAAGTGAAGAGCCAAAAAAAAAGGTCCTCACCTCCCAAATCCAAGTGAAGAGCAAAAAATGTCCTCACCTCCCAAATCCAAGTGAAGAGCAAAAAAAAAGGTCCTCACCTCCCAAATTCAAGTGAAGAGCAAAAAAAAGGTCCTCACCTCCCAAATCCAAGTGAAGAGCATAAAAAGGTCCTCACCTCCCAAATCCAAGTGAAAAGCCAAAAAAAAACAGTGTTCAAACACTAAATGCCAATGAACAGTAAGAGTGAAAAAATCAAATCTCAATCAAGATTTTAGTTTCAATCATAACTAAAAATTCAATCATGATAATGAGTAAATATTTAATTTAGTTACCAATGTGAATAACTGCACTATGATTGATGTACGTTATCATTAAACAAGTCTTGTAATTAAATTTTTAATCTCAATCGTTAATCATTAGTTTGATTGCAATTTGCCCAACTCTGCTTCTGGCAAACAAATTGTTGTATACTATTCAGCATTAACTGTTCTCCGATTCTCTACAGCAGGGGTACTCAACCTTTTCATACCTACCGCCCACTTTAGCATCTCTATTGGTAGAAAAATTTTCATACCGCCCACCTGTTGTATAATAATAATAACTTACCAAATACTTTCGCAAAATTTAGCTGCAAAAAGAAAGTAGCCAGCATTGGACAAAACCCCTAACGCCCACCAAAAACTTCCTATCGCCCACTAGTGGGTGGTAGGGACCAGGTTTAGTACCAGTTGCTCTAAAGTAAAGGAATGGTTGCAACATGTCCAGTACAACCGAAAAAACAAATCATTTTCTTGGAAGTGTTTCATGTATGAACAACTTTTGTGGGTTTCGGTTCATCTTGAAAGACCCAAACAGTAGATTGTTGCTTAGTTTCCGGTTCATATTAATAAATACAAGTTTCGTCACCTGTAACGAATTGTATACGGATTTTGCAGTGCCTAGGTTGAATTTTTATAGCATTCCCTTACACCAATCAAAACGAGTCTTTTTTTGAGATTCGTTCAAATTATGCGGAAACCTTCGGGAATATATATTTTTCACAGCTAAATGTTCATACAAAATCGAATGTATTGTTGTCTGTGACATGCCAAAGCATGCCTCTATCTCACGGTAAGTCACATGCCGATCTTCTTAAATCATTTTGCGCACAGCATCGATAGTTTTTTGAATCACAACCGATTTTGGTCGACCTTCACGAGATTCATCACTGACGGACGCACGACCACGACGAAATTCTGCTAATCAATTGTACACATTCAGATCAAATCTGTAAAAAGTTACTGTGTAATAACTATACTGCAAGATAAACGGACCAATTCTGTAACTCTGTTACACTGATAATTGTAACTAAATTCGTCACTATAAGCAAGGTCAGTTACTATCATGAATAAAAGGCATTATACTTTTTATAATATTTTATGTTGTAGTAACGTTATTACACAGTAACTTTTTACAGAATTAATCTGAATATATTATAAAAAGTATAATGCCTTTCATTCATGATAGTAACTGACCTTGCTCATAGTGACATATTTAGTAACTATTTTCATAGTAACTGAGTTAAAGAATTGGTCTGATTGTGTTTTCTGATGGTGCTTCATTACCAAAAGTTGAAAGAAGCGAATCTACGCATTGTTGTTGAGTTAGGCCTTTTCTAAAATCGTAAAAAATCATTCAACGAAAACCTGCACAAGTAATATCCATTTTTCAAAAACTTTACGTTTTTTTAACGCTCACTGTCAACTACTCGGTCAATTTAAGCTGCCACTGATTTCACAATAACAAATGTCAAATGTTAAGAATATACTAATGAAACATTTCAATATTGCCATCTAGTGGTCGTTTGTAAAAACATAAAATGTAACCCTCGTACTAGCAAATATTCATATTATTCAACGAAAGTATGTATTCAAAGAATACATTTACCTAGCTGAAGTGTTAACATGAACTCGTTTAAATCATATATAAAAGTTTGATATATTATAATTTCTCTGTTCCGTGTAAATTTTACTTTTTTTACCCTTTAAAAACTAAATATTACAGGTAGATTTCCATCTGTAATACTTTCCAACCTACTCATTACTGACAATGGTAAAAAACTACAAAATTAAAACTTCAAACATTTCATTCCGAAACGAAACCAATTCTAAATTAAAGTTACAAGTATGTTCCGGAAAATGGACACTAAAAGCTCTAATTTCACTACAGAACCAAAAGGGCTTTATCATGTTACCTTTCCACTCGTAATTTTTTACGACTAACGTAAAAGGAACTATTGTACTGTTATATTTTGGCTGTTTTAAATTAGACATTCTTTGACAACACAGAACTTTAATATAAACCAAGGCAGTTTGTCATTACGGACTAGAAGGGTTGACCCACCGGTAATACAAGGCGGTCGAAAAGTCACTTGACTATTTTAAAATGAAATATTTTTTTTATTTATTAATAATTCATATTTATTCTTTTATAAACAGAAAAGACAATTCTTGGAAATAAATTTTATTTAGTTTTGAAAATTACATCCTTAAATAACCACCATTTTGTACTTCACACTGACGCGCTATTTCTTCACGGATTTTGGCCTTCAATTGCCGAATGGTTCGAGAATTATTACGGTTATACTCTATTATTCAAATACGCCCATAGAAATAAGTCTGGGGCAGTTAAGTCAGGTGAGCGTATAGTCTAGTGCCTACGTACCATATTTTACGTTGATACTGCACTTGATGATAATGGAATGCTATTTGGCACACGTGTTCCTTATAAAAATTAAATCATTTTGACCCACAGCAACTACTTTTAAATCGAGGCAGATTCAAGATGGCGGCGAAACTAGCGCGCCAATTACGATAACGATAACTAATTTTTATGATAGAGCGAAGTAGTTCAATACATATTTGTACAATGGACCTTTAGCTACATTTAACCGCGTCGTACGTGGATTTTCGTTATTTAGTTTGCAAGATACCGTCCAGAATTCATTCTTAGACGCAAAAAAGTGATTTCCGAAATGGCTAACGAATTTCGTATGATATGGCTCGTTTTCTATTAATTTCATGTCGTAGATTACGAATTTGTTATTAAAATCTCAAAATTTTTAAATTTTGATAGATTTTTTCTTCAAATTTGAGACATGATGATATACTCTATCACTGCAAATCTGCGTATATAAACATTTTGTTTCAATTATTTCTGAATCTGTAGGGCATATCCTTGGCTATAAGAATATGTGCGGAATTTTTCTCTGAGGGGCGCCGAAATTAAGATAGCGGCCGAAATATGTAAAGTCTCAACTTCGTATTATTTTGGCACTCTTTATATCATTTTCGACCAAATCGGACCTGTAGATTACAAAACTGAAATAAAAAATGGCATATGGCTTGTTATTATTCGGGTTTTGACCGAAATGAAATAAAAAAAATTACATATCCGACCGGAACGGGTGTAAATTATGACATTTAAGTAAGAAACTCCATGCATATACGGAATGCATAAATTTGCTTAGGTTTGTTCGCAGCACGTGGTTTCAAATGAAGCCGCTTTCGAAATAATGCTCGAAAATCGAATTTTGCTATTTACATCAAATTTGTTGAGTTGTACATCAATTTCAGGTATATTGAAGTCGTAGATTTCGAAAATGGAGTTAATTTAAAGATTTGCTACACATAAGATTGTATTTTGCCCGAAAAAAATAATTACATGTATTCGTAACATGTAATTATTAACTTCTTTACAGATTTAAAAGAATTGAAACAAAATGTTAATATACGCAGATTTGCAGTGATAGAGCATATTATCATGCCTCAAATTTGGGGAAAAAATCGATCAAAATTTTAAATTTTTGCGATTTTGATAACAGATTCGTAATCTACGACATGAAATTAATAGAAAACGAGCCATATCATACGAAATTCGGAAATCACTTTTTTGCGTCTGAGAATGAATTATGGACGGTATCTTGCAAACTAAGTGAAGAAAATTCGCGTACGATGCGGCAAATTGTTGCTAAAGGTCCATTGTACAAATATGTATTTAGCTATTTCGCTCTATCATAAAAATTAGTTATCGTTATCGTAACAGGCGCGCTAGTTTCGCCGCCATCTTGAATCTGCCTCGATTCAAAAATAGGTGCTGCGGGTCAAAATGATTTAATTTTTATAAGGAACACGTGTGCCAAATGACATTCCATTATCATCAAGTACAGTATCTTTCGACGTAGGCACCAGACTAGTAGTGGCCACTTGATTTCAGAGTTTCGCGAAATTATCCTTCTTCCAAAAATTTGTCTGGGCAGTAGCACCATCTTGCTGCGTATGTCCTCGATTGTAGGACGCACGAAATTCTCTAGCATTTTTCGATACCTTTTGCCATTGACGGTTAGTGCGTTTTCTGTTTCATCTTCAAAGAAATAAAGTCCAAGACTACGTTGGTGGACTATTCTTGGATTTTCTGTCCCCCAAAATCGCATATTCTGTTTATTAACAAATCCGTTTAGGTGGAAGTGGGCCTCGACGCTCGTGATGGTTCACTCCTTAGAAAGAACGCGTGTGAAGAGCAAAATGGTGATTATTTAAAGGCTTTAATTTTCAAAACTAAATAAAATTTATTTCCAAAAAGTGTTTTTTCTGTTCATAATAGAATAAATGTGAATTATTTATAAATAAAAAAGTTACTTTATTTTAAAATGGTCACGTGACTTTTATGCCACTCTGTATTACTAAACCAATTAAATATAATTCTTATTAATATTTTTTTCATTATCACCCAGCAAACATTTTTATACGGGCCAGTACTGGTAAAGCACATACTCCCCGGCATTGAAAGTAATGGGCCAGTACCCCGGTGTCCCCGGGGCCGTTACTGGCCCATTGATGTATCAGTTGCTGGCCCAGCAACGGTAAAGTGCAAAATAATCGCATTAGTTGCAAGATTTATTTCTGATGGTTTTAAGTAAAAAGTATGAGTGAAGAAGAGTGCTTATAAAATGCTGGTAAAGTACTTCGTATAGGCGGAATGCGAAATACAAATGTGAAGTACATTATTAATACTGGCGTTGCACTTACTTTTGGTGCCAGTAATTTACCAGCATAAAAGCAGTTTGCCAGCATTCGGCCGTTAGTTGAATGTTTGCTGGGCATTATTCTCATATCGGCTCTATATTATCAATCCTGACTTCCTCTTTTATATATATTCCATTTTTTAATTTTTTCCGAACAAAACTGCCCGACAAATGCGCCCCGACAAAGGCGCACCCCGACATATGCGCTTCAACAATAAAATATAAAATTATTAAATTAAATGAGAAGAAATAAACGAAACTGTATTTTATACTCTATATCAGCGGTTCTTAAACTGGGTCCGCGGACCCCTGGGGGTCCGCGTAGCCAATATCGGGGGTCCGTGAAACAATGTTGACATTACATTCCCCAACTTTTCACTTTTATTGAAATAACTTATTTAATAAAAATCCTGCATGGTCAAGACTTTTTGTATTTGTTGTTATCTAACTAGTTATTGACATAATTAAACAATAATTAGTAAAAATTTAATTATTTTTATTTAACTGCAAATGATTTACTGAAAACATATTATAATAAGATCTATTTTGACTAATATTTGACCAAGAAATGTTTGTTTAAATTTAACGTATTATAATTTTTAACTTTTTTAATTTTTTTCACTACGATTTTTATTCAATTTATGTTTTTTATTCTATATGCTAATAAAAATGTTCATCTCTATAAATGCGCAAGACCATTTATTGAAATAACCAGCGATACATTTTTACCAATATTTATTATAACGTGGTGCCTATGAGATTATTGAGCCAGAAATTAAGTCCCAAGAACGACGTAACTTGCCTAGGGTTGGGATGGGGTCCGAAAAAAAGAGTTGTTCAAGAGGGGGTCTGCGGACTACATAAGTTTAATAAACCCTGCTCTATATAATTAATAATATAATAACTTAATTTGGCAAAGGCTATACAAACTAAAGAATAAAACATATTTTATTAAATATTGATTAAAAATTACATTAAGGCTGCGTATAACCCCCGGAGGTTACTAGTTTCTTATACAAAACTAACAATCTGAAATAAAATGAGTATCAATCTATACATCAAATTTTGCACCGAATTTGTATTTATCTAATATGATAGTTTTAATTGTAGAAACATTTATTGTAAAAATATTATCGCTCAATAACTTAAAAATAGATATCAGCGATATTGTTCTGCAATTTTTTAAATCTATTTGTGGGTTTTGAATAACTTTTATTTTTACATAGTTTTGTGTAGAAATGTTCAAATAATACGTCATTTTTTTTTTCGACTTGATTACTTATAGTTTAGAGCCTTCGTCGAAAAATATTATACTTAAAGATAATAGAATGCCACTTGGTACACGTATTCTTCACAAAAATAGATTACCCAGTACAATAACTATAAGTAATTTTCACAATACAACAAAATAGCTAGAATCATATTTGTAGAATGAAGCTTTAGGTACAATTTGCCGCATCGTACGCAAATATGAGTCGATTGGTTTACAAGATGGTGTCTATAATGCAATTTGCTTATTTACAACTACCTAACAGTTTTTTCTACAATTAAAAATATCCTATTAGGTAGATAAAAATTCGCTTCAAATTTTGATATATAGATTGTTATTAATTTTATTTCCGATTATTAGTTTTGTATAAGAAACTATTTAGGACTATAGGGTTGTGCGCCGCCTTAAGCATAAATTTTAATAATTTAATTTGTCTGTATTACAGACTTTCTTCTTATTGCACATATTTCTTTTTGGGTGCTTCTGGTCGCCGATAGCCTGCTTGGAAACGAACATATTGCACCTCTATTTGATTTTGTTCTTTTATAAAATGCTGGATAATTTTGTACACTGACAATCTATAGTGTTGTTTTTACCATTCTATTAATAAATCATTTATATTTTATTGTTGGGGCGCATTTGTCGGGAGCGCATTTGTTGGGGCGTTTTTGTCGGGGTGGTTTTGTCGGAGCGCATTTGACGGGTCACCTAATGTCATAACACGATGAACAATATGTTCATACTTAACTCTTAGTTCCATTTATAACGAAAAATATTTTCTGCTGGATGGAATCGGATGGTTTCGAAAAATGTTTAAGCCTTAATAAGCCTGAATAAGTGTAAGCCGGCGTAAAAAAAATATAAGATCGATTTTTTTACCGACCGCCAACATATATAAGGGAGGTATTGTGATCATACCAATTTTGACGTTTCGAGATTTTAACGGATCTCCACGAATTGAGGTCCCTTAATAACGTTTTGACTATTTTTAGCATGATGTCTGTCGGTCTGTCTGTCCATCTGTCTGTCCGTCTGTCCGTCTGTCCGTCTGTCTGTCCGTCTGTCTGTCCGTCTGTCTATCCGTCTGTCTGTCCGTCTGTCCGTTTGTCTGTGTACACGTGCAGAGCAAATTCGGCTGAAAGGATTTTTATGAAACTTCATATTTAAGCTTCTGCCATCAATGGCACGAGTTGATCAACTTTTGGTAAATATCGGTTGACTAAAAATGGGAGTTTACTCGTGTCGATTTTAAGATTTTTGTGAATATTTCACAACAGAAAAATATCTCGAAAAAAATCATTAAACAAAAGTTGCTATAAAAGCAATAACTAATAACTTTTATTTAAGACGTTTTTTGATAAAACGAAAAATTTCGAATAATTTCTGTAAAATTTTTCGAAATTTTTTCCAAGTCTCAATTTTTTCATATTTATATGTAACGTTTCCATGGTCATGATAAATAATATCTCTGTTAGAAAATATTAGGTCAAGTTATTTCTACTCTGCTGCTAGAATGTAATTTATATAAGTACTTTATGATGGCGGTCGGTCCTGTGGTGGCCACAGCTGATTTTTTTATGAATGCGGCGCTCCACGTAAACAGGTTGTTGTCCCTTGCTTTAAAGACTACGTTACGTTGTGTATTAAGAATTTTATGATAAAACTACTAAATAATATTTCTCGAGCAGGAAATGCTTCGTGCGGGCAACGTTTGATGAATGGCGATATAAACGCACCTTAATGTGTGAAGAACATATCTCCTTCAATTTTTCATTACAGCAAACTTAATTTTAATAAGCTAGATTCACCACTGACTTGGTCCTTTTTTTAAACCTCGCCATTTTACATGCCAACGAGCCGCCACTGATATAAACTAATATTAGGTACAGGAATAAGTTATGAAGTAATGAGACTTTGACGTCATACATTAATTAAAAGTTAAAGTACTGGCACAGATGCAAGCTTAAATTAAATTTATAAGTGAAAATACGAGAAAATAAATGCTTGTCGACACGTACTTGAGATTGAATTCTTGTAATTATAATTTACAATTTATAAAAGTATGGTTAATAAAATTTATAACCCAGATTTCATTAACAAAATCATTTTATTTTGCCTTTGGGTGCAACAAAATTATAAGTTTTAGTGTTTTCTTAAAGAATAGCAATTTTCTTTAAGAAGTAAAGTTTATCGTAATAGAAGTTTTCACCATACTATTTTTTTTTACAGTGCAAAACAAACTTTGTTCTGCTATTAATCACAAACAAGTTATTTTATGACAGGAGATGGGAAAATGTTAGAGTTATGTTTCCATGTGACCGCTTTTCCACTATAAAAACAATAACTGTATTTTTAGGAGGTAGTTTCAAACAATTTTCTGAAATAAGTGACTACTATTTTAATTTTTAATCCTAGGTTTAAGCCAGTGGTTCTCACACGTTTTTTAGTTTGCACCACATAGCGACGTTTTGCGGCGCACCCAATGTACCGCAGTTTTTATTTAGGTATCTTGTATAGTAATACTTACTATACACTTCGGAAAAGTCTAGGAAAAAAAAAAAAATATATGAAAATAAACAGCGTGTGGTTTCTTTTGTACGTTTATTATATTACAATTAAGAATAGTTTACAGCAAAATAAGCTAAATGTTATTAATCAAAATAATCAATATTTGAAAAAAAATATTGTACAGATTTATGTACAGAATTGTAAAAAATAAAAAAATAAAAAAAAAAACAAATGCTAATAGAGAGACTGACCTAATGGTATCGCATCAATACCTTCGTTATCCAGCCAGTTCTTTACAATTCGCGCAACATGTCGCCGAGCATTATCCTGGGCAAGATGAAACTGATCACCAACAGCACCACGAAATGGACGCACAATATGTTGAGGAATATTATCCTAATATTGTACTCAGAGCCGCAGTAAGGAAAACTTACTAGGGGCAGAGTCGTGTTTTGGCGCCCTTGGCAAATAAAAACAAGATTCTCACCTCCAAAAATCCAAGTGACGAGCAAAAAAAAGGTCCTCGTCTTCGCAATGGCGCCCCTTGATCAAGCCCATCAGTGCCCTTTTCCTTAGTGCGCCCAGGGCCGTCGCCCCCTCCGCCCCCTCTTACTGCGGCTCTGATTGTACTGCTGTTAAAAATCCATTGGGAAAAACGAAGATCAGTTCTACCACCAATTATTATCCCACCCCATGCCATAACAGCAACTATAAATTTCCTGGACGTGCCTGAAACGTTCCAAATTACCGGATCTTCTCCATATCCTTGTTCGACGAGAATCTGGATGACTTCCAAATCTGGACTCATCAGTAAACAAAACTGTAGCCCAATCATTATCACACCAATATTAAAAATTGTGACCCCAGTGTAATTTTGCTCTGCGATTGCCGTTAGAAATGAGTTGACACCTGATTGGTCGTCAAGATTGAATATTAGCTTCGTGGAGACAATTTTTTACAGTATTGCGACTAACGGTTAAGTTATGCGTTCGATGTAACTCCCTTACCAATTCGGGTGCTGTAATAGTAGGTTGTCTTATAGCATTTAAGATCAAAAATATTTTTTAACCTGTTGTTGTACAGCGACCACGTCCTGGATGTTGTTCGGCCGGACTCCCTGTTTCCCTGTAACGCCTCCATAACCGACTGATGACACTTTAAGAAACTCCTATCCGCTGAGCTACATCAACTTGCCTCAAGCCAGCTTGGAGAAGTCCCACCGTACGATTCGTCTCGTGGATAGTTAAATGCTGTCGCTCCATTATTAAAAAAGAATGCCACTACTTTAAAACACTGCAATTAATAATATAAACGTTTTAAATCAAATTAAAATGAAACACATGATGAACCTGCGGATCATGTACTGCATAAAATTTGTCAAATTTGTATTTGTTGTACCTTGTTGGTTATTGTTTTTACTTGTTTTCCATATCCAACTACTCATAATTACCTACTTTAATTAAAATACAACATTAAATGTACAATAAGCAATATATTTTCATATTTTTTCAATATCGCTAGACTTTTCCGATGTGTGTGTATATACACGTTTGTTGCTATACAAGTTTTCTTATATTATATTAATCTTCTGTCAGCTGATCTTTTGATCCCATCAAAGCCACAACTAGGCACGTAAGAATGAAAAAAACTGGAAAATGCCCAAATCAGACTGCGGATTTTCTTTTCTTTTCTTATCACTTCGATCCTTCTTTCTTCCTGACAATCGAGCCACTGATTGGATTAGAAATTTTGTTGGTATGCAGGCGAAAACGAAAATATTTTTATGCAAGGTGCATCCATGACTCTAGCCAACGTTCAAAATGGATGAGGCAAATGAAGAAGAAGAAGATTGGCAGGTTGTGACTTATATACATTAAATATTATCTGGTACGTGATCACCAGGGGATTTACCACCCCTGATATGTGATATTTGCGTATAGTTCTCCTATATCTTCATTCCTACTAATCCTTATTTATCGTTATTTTGAATAGGACTTAAGATAAGGCTAATGTTTTGTTTTCAAAAACTGTAAGTCGATTGCATTCTGTTAAGGCCCACATTTCGTAAACATACGTAAATATAGAGCATTTGGTATTATATTTGGTATTATTGAATAGCTTAATCTTGGAAATTCTACAGAGCTGCTTTGAAGAGTAGGTCTTCTGCGAAGTAAAGGGAATTAGAAGATTAAATTCTATTTTTGATCTGTTGAATCGGATTTATCGGATATATCATCCTACGTAGATATTTTAATATATGAACGTCGCACGTGTCGCATAAAATTAAGTATTTTTTGGCCATCGACCACATAACCAATGTTTATATCTTATTGTTAACGCACCTACCTTCGTTTATTTCGAGTCCTGCGACCTACGGGCCAATATAAAACTGGGTTCGCCCAGAATTCGAAAAGAAGCCAGTTGAATTTAAAATGCGGTTTAAAATAATTATTAATAAATATAAGGTAAAAGTAAGCGTTTAATTTGGTAGTCCAAGTGAAAGTAGACCGGAAATTAAACGTTCAAGTTTACCTTATATTTAAACTGTGGCAGGTAGTAAATAATGGACTACATACCGATTATTATTAAATTTACGATAGGACAAGCATGTTCAAGGGAAGCCATGAATTGTGAACTTTATATAACCGTAATTTCAAACTGACATAATGAAAAGACATAATGCTGTAATGCTAATAATTCAGCCAAAGACATTCGTTCGAAAATTCATAGCTTCCCTTTATCTTTTTGTATTGATCTCCCGGTATTCAAGAATATTTAAAAAACAGGATAATATAACATGCAGTTATGCTATTATGTTCATCGTGCATAAGAATATACTTTTGTCAGAAAAAACTCTTCACGTTTTGTTTTTAATAATAATCCAATTTTTAAGGTTCCGGCGCTTATAGGATGCAAAAGCATTAATAACCAAACAGTAACTGAACTACTCTTTACGGTGGTTCATTGTGAACTCCCCATTATTAATATAGAATTAATAATCGGATTGATCTTGACAGCAGCCCGCCACGGACTCTTGTTATTACAGAGTTTTATTATATAATTTCATAATTTTACATTTTGACTCTCTTGACGGCAGTCACGGTGGACTCTCTAGTGGCCCGAACACAACTAATATTTTCAATCATCTCAACAAAAAGAGTCATGAGTTGAAATCTCTTCTTTCCAACAAAATATATACCACGTCGCTCAATAAGTCTCCGGTCTAACTAAGATAAACATTTTTTTTTTTTTTTTAATTCGACTTTATTCATCAACATATTCTCCTTTAAGTGATACATTCATTCCAACGATCCTCTAACTTTTCAAAAAAAAAAAAATAATAATAATGTAATAAATTCAGTAATAGTTGACCTGGTGCAGAGTCTCTATAACGTTTATCAAGCCACTATTTGGCTTCAACAGTATTTTTTCCCATCAAAAAACAATGTGTAATCAACACACGAAATTCTTTTTTATCCAAATTACAAAACTGGCGTCACTAAAACCACTATAACCTCTAAATTAATTGTCAGAATGTCATGAAATTTTCACAAGTATTGTTTGAACGTTGGTACTATCCAGATATCATATGATATGCCGTAGGTAGGCGATATGCTAGAAATACTAAAGACGAATAGCGTTACAAAGAAGCAAGTACGATCATTACTGCTCTATCCAAAATTCCTTTCCTCGTCCTCTTGATAGGTTCTAGAAGTTTGTGGCTATTATTTATCTATACCCTATGTCAGGGGTCGGAAAACTTTAGAAGCTAAAGAGCCAAATTTACCCTTTACGGCATCTGAAAACATTTTAAAGAGCCATAATTTTGTTTTAGTACATGGATTTTGAATATTTTCTATATTTTATTCCTTATCAACTTAATTTGAAGAGCCACACGAATGTCCTCAAAGAGCCGCATGCGGCTCGCGAGTCATGGTCTGCCGACCCCTGCCCTATGTATCCGGGGTGTCAATTATTTTTACAAAAATTCTTCTTCGTCGGTTAATTTTATGATCGTTCTACTCTCCCAGAAATAAAGTTTGGACTCAAAGGTGTGCCCTTTTTTATTCGGCTTACGAAATAGTTTCCCTGCTATATATTAGAGTGCTCTTTCCACGAGAACTGTCCAGTGACGTTAAATGCGCTGAAACCAGAATTCGTGCAGTCGCTGCGTTGCTAAGCAACGGCCGTATAACCGACTACAAATCATATTTCTATTATTGGGAGTCATTACTTTGCACATATACTATGACATCACTGGAAAAGTCTTGTGGGAAAAACAATTTATGTTATTCTTTTTCAGATCTATATTCCCTTAATTTTATTACATTATCACATTAGTAGTGTATGCACTTTGAAGTAGTAATATAGTTTTTGCACTTTTTTCACCAGGGTCACTGAGGCATGCACGAAATTCTAGAAGATCGCATGGTAGTATTGATAGTAATGAAGGTGAGTTCACACACTTTTGGGAAGAATTAACACTAGCATGAACACTTGTCACTGAGACACGCACTTCACGCATTCATACAACTCATTAAATACCTTAGATTAATCGGAAACAGCGCCGGAGCTAAACTTTTTGCTGCCACAGGCAAGATTGTTTATGTCACCCCTGTGATAAATTTGAAAATCTGCTTTCCGCAGATCTCTTAAATTTGCTGCCACAGGCGAAAGCCTGCTCCGGCGCTGGTCGGAAACTATCCCAGTTATAAAATGGTAATAGATATTCAAGAAGAACTAACTATCCAATTAACAAAACACTGTATTTACAAGCTAAAAGTAAATGTATTCGCTAAATTCTCTGTTAATCTTAGCCCTCTCATACAAGATATTAGCATTGTGCTTTTCTTTAAGAAATATAAGCATAAACTAACGAAGCACATATTCTCGTCATTATTTACTACGTTTCTAAGTTTTACTGCACATGTTCGATTTGAGACCTACCACACTTTTTCCCACTGTAATTCAGAAAACATCAATTGTAATTTAGATTAGTAAATTGAAATTCAGAAATCTTCAAATGGAATTCAGATTAGTAAATTGCAATTCAGAAAGCGTAAATTGTAATTCAATAGTATCAATTGTAATTCAGCTGATTAAATTGTACTTCAGAAAACGTCAATTGTAATTCAGGAAATAATAAGTAGATATGAAATTGTGACAGTCCATAAACTGTTTTATTTTTATAACAGGAAAATTTGTATGGTCTACATATCCTATCATTTTTTTTTTTTTATATTTTTCTGTATTACAATTGAAACTTCATAAATTTCAATTGACACTTTCTGAATTACAATTTACGCTTTCCGAAAACAATCTGATCGTTTCTGAAATACAATTGGAAAAGGTGTAGAGCAAGGGTGTCAAACTGGCGGCCCACTACTTGCATTTTAGCGGCCCGTAATGACTTCTTATACTATAATAATTTTTTATACTATATATAGTATAAACATTTATTTGAACGAAAATACCTCGTGACAGAAGCTGTCCGGGCTGCGGCGTCAAGACTTCGGCAAGGGCGGAAAAACAATAGTCAGGCAATAACTGTTGCAGCTAGCCGTGCGATAGTCGGTAGATCATCGATTCCCAGTGATTCCAAATAATACTTTCGTAAGCATAGCTTTCAAATACCACTTTTCTATAGGTGCAACTGCTGTGCACAGTACCAGTACGCTGATTTCGACCCGTTTTTGTTTTGTTGTTCGATAAAGCAAATATTTTGGCAAAATTTAATTGTTATTATTTAAATGTTATTTCCTTACTTCCTTCAAATAAATATTCAGAAAAATGGAGGAAAATAAAAAACAAAATAAGTAACAATATAAATATAGGTTTTTCCAAACGTTGAGATGGAACTGGATTTTGAAATCTAGTAATTTTTATCTATTAATTTGGACTTTTGGTCATTTTGTTTAAGCTGTTGTACTCAAATTGCAAATTCTAAATTAAATTGATTGTTATTATAAAATGTCATTTAATTTTAATTTTTTGTCATTCTTAATAAAAATTTCCCATTTATTATTGTTATTATTTTTTTGTCTTCAAAATATGTGAAAATGTATTCAAATTTTTAATAAATGTCATCGTCTCTATGGTTTCACTGTTGGAATTTTTAATTTTCACATACCAACGTTAGACTTGAAATTATCCAAGCAAGGTTCCTTCTCGTGACAACCTTAAAGAACGAAATTCCCATTTAGTTCCGCCTAAACGTTTGGAATAGCTTGTACATAACGTAGCGGCCCGCGTAAATTTTACTTGTTAGAAAAATGGCCCGGGACTGAAATGAGTTTGACACCCTTGGTGTAGAGCGTAGATATTCTTGTCAAAGTGAATGCTAAATACCATTTTATAAGTTCATCAAACAATTAAAAAAATAGAAAAACCCACTTTTTTATTTTTTATACATTTGACTTGCAAAGAATAAATTACGTAATTGACTGAAGGCTACCGCGAACAACAAACATCTTATCAAAAACAGTAGGTAACTATTTCATCTGCGAACACTAAATCGAATATTGTTAACATAATTCGCGAGCAAAGCTAATAATAATTTGAATCATACAATAATGAATTTTCTATGGCTCACCAACAATTGTACGACCGCGCTAATGCACGTTTTGTTTTTTTATCTCGTGTTTTTGATTTTTTATAATTTTTGTTATAAAACGTATGGATCGCACCGTTTAATACACAACAATTATATAATAACAAATTAACATAGATATTACAAAATGTAATAAATTATAAATGTTTTTGAAAAACAAGTTATGTACCCAGAGCCGTAGCAATGTTTTTGGCGCCCTTGACAAATAAAGTAAATTGATAAAATTTACCTCCTCACATCCAAATGATGAGCAAAAAAAAGCTCCTCACTCCCCAACACAATGGCGCCCCTCATTAGACCACGCGCCCTTGTCAAACCTCCGCCCCTGGAAAGTGCCCCGATGCCAACCCGTTGCTACGGCTCTGTATGTAACATGTATCATACAGGCTATTTCAAACGTTAAGGCGGAACAAATTTTTTTCATTTTAATTTTTGTAAGTTGTCATTAGCTATTTTTTTATATATTGTAGTTGGTTTTTCCTGAACAAAATAATCAAAAGCTTCAATCAATATGTAACGGAGTTACTATATTTGAAAATCTAGTTCCGCCTAAACGTTTGGAATAGCCTTTACATTAATATTTTTTACTTAATAATCTAAAAAATTAAAACTAACACAATATATTGTCAGAGGCGGCTGAGGCTCATTTACCTTTAAAAAGTAAATCTGTGGACGGCAATTCTGCGCCCGCCCCCAAGGATAATAACCAGGAGACAACCCAACAACCACCACCTCCAAATCTCGAGCCACCACTGATCATATCACCACCTCAAGCTCAGTTGAATGGATCGGTGAAAATACCAGTTGTCGAAATGGAATCTGTCACCGAAATAACATTACAAGATGGTAAGATTGAGGAGAATATCGTTGAAGTTGAGGGGCACTCTTTATGTAGATGGCCAAAAGGAAGAGGATGGTTTACACAGGTATGTAATTTAATTTGGTTTTATTTTTTACTGAGTTTTATATCCTTTATATTATTGTATTTCCTGTAAGTGAAAATATATGCAGACATGTTTTTGAAAGCTTTAAAAGTAATTTAAGAAGATATATAAAAATAAATTCAATCCAAAATATTTTATGAGATTTAACAAATGAGTACCTACCTCCTATCTGTTTATTTTATTATGTTATGTTACTTTCTTATGACTTATCATTTTTTTTATAAAACAAAAGGCTTTTGTTATTCTACAAATACCTACAAAAAAATTAATTTACTGTCAAAAAGAATATTTTAAAATAATCTCTATATCTATAAAAGAGGAAAATTGTTTGTTTATTTGTTTGTTCGATACATTCCTAGGTCGTTTAACCGATTTTGCACAGTTACTCTTTAGGACCCTGCGGAACGGTAACCGACGAGTTCATCGAAAATCAATTCATCGAAAATCAATTCATCGAATGATCAATTCATCGAATGATCAATTCATCGAAAAAAAAATATTTTGTAAATATTTGAGAGGAATGCCGAGGGGATCGGAAAGTCAAAAGAGCAGTGGTCAATAAAAGTAGACAGACTAAGAAATAATTGCGTAAATTTTTTTATATGGTTTAAAAAAAGGTAAATAAAGTGACATAGTGTTTGAATATAAATAAAGAAATATAATAAGAAAACTTATATAATAAACGAAATAAATATTTTGCTTTTAAGGTTTAATAAGACAGGTTATGCGCAATTGCACGCAAATAATTTTTATAAATTCATACACAATGATACGCATTTTAATTGGGCTAATATGGAGGAAAATAAAGTACTATGCGACTAAAAACAAGGTAATTAGGTTAGGTTTAGTTAGTAAAAGTCTAAAACCGAGCGGAGCGATTTACCCATCTTCTAGTTTAAGGACAAAGCACTATTTTAGGTTAGGGTAGGTTAGTAAGGGTTTTGTTAGAAGAAGCCGAGCGAAGCGAGCTACCCATCTTCTAGTTTAATGTCAAAACATTATCTTAGGTTAGGTTAGATTAGTAAGGGTTTGGTTAGAAGAAGCCGAGCGAAGCGAGCTACCCATCATCTAGTTTAATGACAAAACAAACTCACACTAACATAACAATGCCACCTGTTTAGAATCACCGTACATTGAACAAATCATGTGTGGTACAGTAAATATGAATAGTAAAACTATGTACATAACACAAAACCCTTAAGACTTAACAGATGGGGAAATACCATTTTTATAATCCTTTAAGAATGGGTGTATTAAGTACATTTATGATCCCATTAACCGGGTTTTTCTGATCTAAGGAGCCCTGTTCGATTTCAAAATAATCCAATATGATCAAGTATGATAGTTATTTAATAAGTGTAGTCTGTCAACTTTTATTGACCACTGCTTTTTTGGCTTTCCGATCCACTCGGCATTCCTCTCAAATATTTACAAAAAAATTTTTTTCGATGAGTTGATCATTCGATGAATTGATCATTCGATGAATTGATTTTCGATGAATTGATTTTCGATGAATTGATTTTCGATGAACTTACCGTGAATCGATTAATTGAATTTCAGTTATTTCTTATGGGAAAAATTTCTATATTCGTCATATTTTATATTCGTTACACCCCCAGGAACAGATTAATGACGAATATAGAGGTTCCACTGTATAAGTTTACAAAAATTATAACGGTCAGTTTACTGCGGAATATCATCGTTACCTTTAAAGATTTACGAAGAAAAATTACTTTAATGGCAAGAATATTTACTAACGAATAAAGCCCTTTGACCCATGTACCTATCATATATAGATCAGAAGTAATCACAGAAAGAACATAGTAAATAAATTATTCTGATGCGTCTATTGGCAGACGCTACGCTGGTCAGTCTGATCACTAGGCGGTTGAGCGGGGTGCTGGCGGGTTAACAATACTGCTGGTTCAAAAATTCGCCCGATTTTATATTTTAATAACTTAAATAAAACACGTAATTGATAATTTTTTATGGATCGTTTATTTAACTCTTGGCATTAAGTGAGAAAAACGATATCGGATAACTGCTGCTCTGGCCTATAAATACGGCATAAATATAATTACGGGCTTCTTCAATCCCATTTTTGGCATTTCCGAATATTTCTGTTTTTTATTAAGCGATTACTTGTTGAATGTTACCCTTAAGCTATTGAATTTTACTGGCTTGTTACCGTAAAAGTTCTAAATAATTCCCTTACAAAAAACTTGAGCACCTCTGTTCTTCCTCTTTTAACCAAAACTAATGCGCTCACTCTTCATTTCCAGACCTAAATCTCGTAATTATTTTCATTTCTTCTTTCTTCCTCCATCTATTCGTTAAGTATCTTGGCTCCACCGTATATGCTACCCCAGGTTTAGAATTGTATCTCGATTCCCTTATTCTGTTGTACTGCTGTTGTCCTAGCACTTCTCTAGTTTTCTCATTAATTATGTTCTCTATCACCTGTCCTTCTCTTTCTTTCTATATCCGTGGACAAGTACCCAACTCTTTGGTAAAAACAACATTCATACAATTTTTATTAACCCCTATTCCTGCTTTTTCTTCAAACTTAATAGGTATTCTCCCTGCTTCAACATATACTTTATTACTGTTTCTTCTAGATCTATTAGTAGCTATTTAGTCTTTTTTATGTACCTCAGTTGCAGTTTCTCTATCTCCTGTTGTTCCTCCCAGCCCTATATTTCTGCGCCATACAATATTTTTAATATGGTGTCAAAAAGTAACTATTTATTATATTATCTATCGTTTTATAATTATCATTATTATTAATACTAATACCTATGCTATCACCAAATAAAAGCACACGCACTTAATTAAAGATGAATATTTTTTAGATGACGTGGATTTTAACATGGCCAATCCATTTAGTATTCCTATGCACCATACCAGACTGTGAGAAACCAAGATTCAAGCAGTGGTTCCCTCTGACGTTCATAATGTGCATTATATGGATTGGATCATTATCATACGTTGTTGCGTGGATGATCACAATCATTGGAGATACTCTGAAGATACCAGACTCTGTGATGGGTATCACATTCTTGGCCGCCGGAACAAGTGTACCAGAAGCTGTATCCAGTGTCATTGTAGCTAAACAAGGTAAAAAAAAGTGCCCATTAAATAATGTAAAGCTTTCTACTTTCTTTCCTCTCTTAAGAAAGAGTAAATGGATAAGACAGAAATAAGCATAGATGGATGTAATGAGAGTGAATGTGTTTTTACTTAAATACGATGTGTGCTAGAGCAAGGTCAAAATATATCATTTTACTGTTGAGCGGATGGTGGTATGAAACTACCATCTGAGGGATGATACTTGAACGCTTCTATAATCCAGGAAATTGGTGTCCAAAACAGCAGTTTTGGAAAAAGTTTTGCGGGTGTTTTGGAAATTGGTGGGATGAATAGGTCTTAAGGTGTTATTTTTTGAAAATATTTCCGTTTAATTGCAAAATTCGAAAAAAAAATATCCATACTAAGATAAAGATGAATAAATTACATATAATTTAGCTTCTATAAGTTTTTTATTTTTATGAATGGCTACAAAGTTGGTAAATTTTTCGTAAATTCATGATAAATGTACTTTTGGCTTCAATTAAAGCAAAAATATTATTACAACTTCAATTCTGCTAATTTTCCAAAATATACGATGATTTTTAACATTTTTTGTTACGTAAACTTGCGGAAATATAACATAATACAGTGTTTAATTCCTATAAGGCAGTGGTTCTTAACCTTTTTAAAAGTCAGCACCTCCTTGAAAAAATGAGTTTCTATTTTTATTTAGGAAGATAATTAATTTATTGCATAAACAAATTAATATATTTATAATACATACTATGTTATTACGTATAACACAATATCTACATTTTTAATGCCTACATTGTTGTTGTTTGTTCATAATTATACTTTTAAAAAGGGGCTCTTTTTTTGAAAGAGCCACGCGTAAGTCATCAGATGCCTTTAAGCGATTTCTGGCTTTTGTTTTGATGTGCAAAAGTGATGAAAAACTCATTTCACAAAGGTAAGTTGTGCAAATGGTAAAAGTGTCTAACGCAGCATTTGCCAATTCTGGATAAAGTCCAGTTTTTCAAATTTCATATCAATACATGCATTAGCTCGTATTACGATAAAAGTTGCAGTTTTTTTAATAAAATGTTGTCGTCCATTGAATTTAGGTCAAACAAAAATGGATTGATTATTCATCTATTAATTTTGCATATATCTTCCGTGGGAAAGTATCCATCAAATGATTCACTCAGTTGGTGGAGGTGTAATTTTAGGAGTGGGGGAGAAGACAATAAGGCATGTTTCTCATAAGCGGTTAGGTGGTAATTTTCATTTAAAATTAAGAAACTTTTCTCGCACCCCTGGTTAAGAACCACTGCTATAAGGCTATTACACTCAACAATTATAGACATAAGTGCTTTGTAAAATTAGCCGTACAAAAGCAGGTTTAACATCGCTTCTCTATCACCGACTGAGGCACCAGTACGTGAGCATTCAATCCGGAAATACCATCAAGTGCAGAGCGGGTATGGAGCCTCGAAAAAAAAAAAAAAAATAATATATATATATATATATATATATATATATATATATATATATATATTTGAGAAAACAGATGTTTTATACCTACGTTTGCCGCCAAAAATGTGTCAAAAAACTTTTGTCCTATACGCTATTTCCCAGGGGAGTTGATCTAAAAATCTGAAAAATACTTTCATATATTAAACTGGTGCTAACCAGAATAGTTCAACAGGAATTTATGATCAGATTATTATTTAAAAAGATATCGAAATAGAAAAAAAAAAAAATGTTTACCACAAATAGATATTTGAAATGACAGAAATATTTAGAAACAGACAAATCTTATAAATGATATGTTTAATCAAATCCTGCGCGTAGCGCAAAGCCTTTATTCGTCCAAGAGTGTAAACTTCGGCCTGAGGTACGTACAACGTTTTGCACACAACTGGTTCCAACTGCACTACTGGAATTGTTTATTTGAAACATATTCTGGAATGGTTTTGAAAACTATACCATGTATTCATTAGTTAGTAAAACAATCCAAAACTCCGAAATATCAAAAAGGGAGAATGAATTAGACGATGTTGAAAGCTGACACAATTAAGGCAATTCCAGAAGAAGCATTATTAGCAGCAGGTGATGATGCTTCATTTGATTTGATTTTTTTATTTATAGTAAAGGTTGCCAATTACTTTCTTCGCTAGTTATCATGACCGGACCTTTTGCTTTTTTTTTTTTTAGCCCGCCGAACCTAAATTTGTTGTTTCGGTCATGGTTAGTAATGGTCATTCAATTAGTCATGGTGCATAAAATTATTTACGAACCACAATTTGTCAGGATCTACTGAGTAATTTTTGGTATTTGCTACAAGAACTGAAGAATTATTCTATGATTATTTTATTGTTTATTAATGTTTAATTTATTAATTAATGATTAATAAACATATGTTTTTTCTTTCATTTAATAGATACATATTTTTCTCACCATATCTTTAGTTCAAAATAAGTATTAGTAGCTTTTTCAATATTTCTAATAGGCTTAATTTTTAAAGCTCGCCTCAGGCATAAAAATTGGTCGGACCAGCCCTGCATGGAGATAAAAACATCTAAATATAATTTATGTTTCAGGTCATGGTTCCATGGGAATAAGTAATTCAATCGGATCAAACACATTTGACATATTGCTGTGTCTCGGTTTACCTTGGTTTATTAAAGCTGCTTTCATACCTGCTGTTGAAGGAAATCATTGGGTAAATATTTTGAAATAGTGTGCTTTGTTTCAAGAAACTTCACTTCCACTAAAATGAGTTTATTTAATGAGTTAATTTTAACAAAACTCTAAAAGAAAGGATGCTCTTATTCTTTAATTAAAGCTATATTAGACACACAAACACAAAATACAGATGTTTGGAACACTGCTCTGAAAATGAAGATAATAAAAAGAAAACTGAAAGTACCTAAAACATTTTCAGTAGCTACTTTATATTGACACATATACCATAGAATTAATGATAACTAACAAAGTGAACGGACAATATAAGTCTTTTTAGGGTTTTGCAGGTATAACCACCAAAAAAACCTTATAACGTCACTCATGTGTCTGTCTGTCTATACGGAAAAAATTGTAGCCAAACGGCTTAACACAGAAAGTTGAAATTTGGTATGCTAATACAACTATTTGACCCATATATAGAAAAAATACTGAGAGTTCAAAAAAACATATCCCCAGATAAATATAAACAAATATTACGAAAAAATAAATTTTAAAACTGTGAGTGTGGTTTCAAATAAAACCTCTTAATGCGTAGATAGACAAGCAAATTTTTATTTTTGAAAAATCAATTTTTTTATGTCATTTTCACCAAAAATATGTAATGAACTTTTGTCCCACACCTTATTTTCCAGCGGGGTTGATCTAAAAATCTGAAATAAAACTCCATAATGTACATGATTGGAATCAGAATAGTTCAACAGGAATTTTTGATCAGATTAGTTTTTCGCAAGATTTTTCGACTTTTTTGTGTCGTTGAAACAAATAATTATTTTTTCAAAATTTGTTGTGTGGTATCAAAAGAAAGCTATTAAAACATAGATTACGGAATGAAAAGTGTTTTTTTTTTTAATTCGTATCCCTCTAAACATATCCCTCTAAAAATATAAACAAATTTGAGCTCAAAGAAAAAAATATTTTTTTTTAAATTCTAAGTAGGGTATCAAATGAAAGTCCTTGTTCGTGGATTAACGATCAAAATTTTATTTTTTCAAAATAAATTATTTTTAAGCTATTTTTGCCAAAAATGTGCAAAAAAATTTTTTGTTCCACACTCTGTAGCCCGAATGATTTAAACGGAAAATAACGCATTTTTTGTATTTTTTGGTTGACGATGTACAAAAGTTAGAGTTATGAAACACACTATACTAGGGTTCGCTACCGGGCAGAGGAGACAATTTTATTTTTTCCCATTTTTGTTTTGTTTTAATTATTTTCTTAAAATTCTAGTTATATTTTGGCAAATGTTACATTTAATTTTTAAGACCGTAAATTTAATAACCAGTTTCGAATTGTTGGAATTATATTTTTATTCTATGTGTCATGTATACGAAATCAGAGGGTCGGAGCATATGACTTAAAACAACCAATGGAAGCCATAGGCGCAATTTTCAAAGGTTTAATGAACCTTGCTATATAAAAAAAAAATGGTATTAGTTATTAGAATTAAAATTAACAAAAAAATATTTTAACATAAAATTTGTTTCTATAGCTCTTAGATTAACAGACTATAAGTTATTTTAAAAATATCGTTCATTTTGCCGTGAATACTGCAAAGCAAAATTTGTCCTACATACTCAGCATGCCGCCTGCACTTATTATATACCTGCGAAACCCTGAAATGTGTGAAAATTGACATTTCACGTCAATTTTTTTCTTTTACTATAAAATTTTCTTAAAAGTAATAAATTCCCGCATTTCACGAACATCCCACAAATCTCTCATATATATGATTAAAATCAGTCAGTATTATGGACACATCACCAGGGCCGGATTTACATAACGTGAGGCCCTAGGCTACTCAAATTTTTAGGTCCCTACAATAGACCACCTCCTTTTTTAATATTTCTAAGTTTATCACTTTCAATACTCAGAATGCTCAGTGCGGATAACCTGTATTGAGACATTGTGCTCCTTAATTCATTTTTAATTCTGTTAAGTTTTAAAAAAGACCTCACTTCAAAGTAGTTAGTGACCATTAAACCAAGAAGCAGGATTGCTTCTATGTTAGGTAAAGCCATCTGTATTTTTTCTTTATGCATTATTTGGTAGAGGTCTGCATGAGACTGAGGAAGTTCTTCTAAAGGGGTGAAATGCTTTTTTTTACGGATTCCTCAATATCTCTTAGGCCCAATGAGATATCGACTTTTTGCTACCCATTAACATGTTCCGTAATTTGCCTTAACACGTAAAAAGTATATTGCCTTAGTTAACCTATAAAAAGCAAAACTAGATTCAGGGTGAATTATAAAACCCTTCGTTAAAGTCAGTACATTATACAAAGTAGCGCAACGGCGGTCATGCTGGGGCTAAAAATGTCGCCAACACAAATGATGTTCAGTGATTCCAACAATACAAAAATAAGAAACTAGTACTACCAATAATTTTATTTTAAACATTGTAATCGCGATTTTTTAAATCAAAGATGCACTTAAACAAAATTGTGGTAGAATTTCAATCTATTTTTTTATTTTTAATTAATAAAATGGATATGATATATAATTTTAAATGAAACTTTACCTTAAATATTCAAACCGCTGACAAAGGAGGTTATTAAATTAGAGCGAGAACGAGATGTGACAGCGCAGACGCAAACTTAAGAACGTAAAAATTGCTGCTTCAGTTTGCTTAATAGGGGAACCAGTGTTGCCAATCAAACCCTGGGGTCTGTCGGCTTCTTCAAAGGCTTGCGCTACTTTGTATAATATAGTGACTTTACCGAAGGGTCGTATGGTCTGTGTTTCTTGTATTCAAGCATATTTTATTTTTATTTTTAGTACCTATGCATCTTTTTGAATATTGAGGTCCTCTGGACTTAGGAGGCCCTAGGTTTAAGCCTACTTAGCCTATAGGAAAATCCGGCCCTGCTCATCACTATTTTAATATAATTTAATACAGCCTCTCCGCGCTTCTAAATCTGTACTATTAAATTACAATTTACTAGACATTATGAAACATTACTAAAAATAATTCTGTACTATGTACATCAATTTTTAGTAGCGCTTAGTATACTTGTATTAGTAGTGCTATTAGGATTTAGTAAAAGATTATAAACGTGACTCATAGCATTTAAGTAATATTCTTAATATATAATAATTTTTAGGTGGGAATCAACTCTTCAGGATTAGAGTACAGCGCTATATCTCTACTATCAACTCTAGGTATGTTATACCTAGCATTCTCCCTGAACAAATTCCGTCTAGACAAGAGAGTAGGACGCGCCTGCTTGATAATGTACGCAGTTTTCCTCATCCTGGCCAGTCTCATTGAACTAAACGTATTTTTCACAGTGAATTTACCAACATGTGGACGGTAGGAAATGTATTTTATAAATTATAGTAATTGTGAATATTGTAAAATCCTTACTTGTAGAACGTGAGGACATCTATACAATTCACGATTAGATTTCAATGCAGTCTCGTATACCTCCATCTGAGGAAAATGTATCAACATAGACAAGTCCACAGTGCAACGATTTAAGATGGCGTTGTGCGTTATCTTCAGTTGTTTTTATTCAGGTCAGATTGTTATTATTTTAAACAAAAGACAGTTTACCGTAACACTTGAAGAAATAATTAGTGTAGGAATTTTTACCTAAATAAAATATTTTACTCAAATTCAGTTCGCTATTTTTCAGAAGCGTTCTGAAATTTTTAATTTAATTAGTATATAATTTAATCGTTCCTTAAAGTATTTAGTAGGCACGGCAGATGTATTTTTCCATTCCAACTTAAATACCAAAAACCTACAGCTATGACATAATAGACAATCATATTTGAAACCATTTGAACAAATTACTGGGTCATTCATAGTTCATCTAGGTAAGATTATCGTGTTACCATAGCATAGCCTGTACATATTAGTTCGGGTATGAATGATATTTAATATAAAACAACTACTCTCAATATTTGTATGAAATGTTTTGTAATATCCAAACTCTTTTTAATGTAGTTTTGTAAAATTTTGATATGCGTGTTGTGCGTATGTATTAATTATATGAAAAAATAAACATATATTATTATTAAGTATTACTTTGTAACGATAGTCCTAAAATAATCGGATCTTTTCCAATCACGTGACTTATTTATATAAAGTGTAATGTTGCAAACTGCGACCGAACTATGTGAAAAGCATTGAAGGTAACTAATTTCAATTATGTAACTTCAAACTCCACCACCTATTATCATTTGAAGAGATAAACAATTATATAATATAAATAAAAATTACAAAAAATGATAATAAATATTGAAGATAAAAGAATAAAATCTAAAGAATAATAAGAAACATATGTTATCCTAAACTTTCCAGCATATGTATATATAAACAAGTATATGGCGCCTGACCTATACTCTCAACGTAATGTAAATCTGGCCGTGATAGGGAGTAAGATATACATATGTCTGTCTCTCTTAAACACGATGCGCATGCTCGGGTAACGTCAATTCATTTTGAAAAAACAGGATAAAAATATGCCTTGCTCCTTCTCTTAAATCCCGCCACGTAACTGTAGTTTTTTCGACCAATACCAAGGTCGTAATTTAGACATGCGCAAACAATTCACAGGGCTTCAAGGGAGACGGTAATACATAGCTCCATCCTTGTATTAGGGAACGACTAGCCAGCGTTTATGTGCCATATACTTGTTTATGGTATTGTATATGGTATATATGTATATGGTATATAAATATATATGCTTTCCAGTGAACAAAGCATTCGCGTACATTTCGACCTCTTCTTCGACTTCCAGCAGATTCCAATTAAGAACTTCTTCTGCTGTTTCTGTTCTTCTTATGTTGCTGCATCCAAAGTCATATTTAACTCTATTGAGAAGTGACATTACCGGTGGCGGGGCTGTGATCCAAGGCAATATGGCTGTTGACTCTAGTACTCAGTCGTCAATTTGCTGATAACGAACATTTAATTTAAGCACAGTATATTTTTATTTTATTATAATGCGAGTTAATATTTGCGACATTTTAAGCGCTACACGTGTATCGAGGTGTTTAACTGAAGGTGGGCATCAAATTACAGTATTTAAAGTTTAGTTTCAATAGATTTATTGAAGTGTAATTTGTAGGTGAGCAGGTATTAAATACCGGGCATGTAATTTTATGTCGTAGGTACATTAGAAGTTGAGTGTTAGTCATCTGAATTTACAATATATGCATTCTATTTGCAAACAAGTGCATTGTGTTCATTGCCTCATGAAATAAAATTAATTTTGTTGGACAGGGGCAGCTAAAAGTTAAATATGCAACTTGCAGCTGTAAAGGAGTTGTTAGCATGTTAGTGCAGTTTTGTGTTTCTGCGATAAATGCAATGAACAGACTCGCATAGTAACTCAAAATATATTCCCACGCCTTCCTCCTGTTCATAACCAAATATTTTCCCAATCTGGACTTAATATTAACTTCCCTTAATTTTTCTTAAGAAAATAAAAATTAAATAAGATGACAATCTTTGTCCAGTCTTGAATGAAAACCTAAACACTACAATTTTTTCTTAATTCAAAAATAAAAAACTTTCTTCAGCTTTTATAGTTTTTTACAACTTCTGTCGACATTCTAACAAAAATTCAACACTAAAACATACGTAATAATTTCAAACAGTATTAAAGTATGTAGTACAATATTTGACCACCAGACAACGCATTCGAGCGTGTCAGTTCTCAATCCCATTTCTGTCGGCAAATTCCATACTTTAATTCTGCCCATTAGATTTTCTGATATACTTGATAGTTATACATTACTATATTGTGACATATTACTCTATTTGGTGAGGTAACATTCAAAACGTTTTAGTCCAGTTGAATCCGGAAATTTTTCTCCGGAGGGGAAATTATATGAGCCGGGGGGAATACTTGAGCCCGGGGTGGAGTAGATCGGTGCTTCTTAAAGTGGTGGGCCGCGGTGTTCCAACAAGGGGGCCGCGAAGAGGCTCAAATATAACACTTAATTATTTTATTATTTAAAAAGGATAAGTAGCTTTAACTTTAAAGTTACATAAATATTATTCTTCATTATACAAGGATTATTGAATGATCTGAGCGTAAAAAACTATATGTATGTATATATTTTAACTAATCTTGGTTCCAAAAACAAAAATTAGGGGGGTCGTGGGTTATTGATTTGAGTTGCAGGGGAGCCGCGACATCAAAAAGTTTAAGAAGCACTGGAGAAGATTACTCTGGTATAATAGCTAAAAAAAATTTCATGGGGTAATTTATACCACCTAGGGGAGAAAATACCTCCCGGTACCCCTTTAGATTCAACACTGGTTTTGTCACAAAAAAATCAAATTGATATATTTGAATCTAAACATCTAAAACACGCAAAAAGATTAAAAAATAAACACAAAAATTTAAAAATTGAATTTTTTTAATACATTTTATTTTCTGATTAACTTTTAAAATGATACAAAGAATTGATCTACGTTCTTCCGTCTGTAGATATTCCTCAATAAGAGATTGTATGTAACCTGTTATTTTATTTTTATCAAGATATGTCGCTCGCGAATTGGAATTTGTAGTTAATTTATTTAACTGCTCTCTTTGATGCCACTCTTTCACGTACCTACCAGTTATTTTAATAACTTCTAAAGCCATCTTCCTCTGCGCCATTTTTACTAGAAGACCTCACACCTGGAGAACCAGGTTTCTTAAAATATACATTCTGACACATTGTTCAAAATAAATATATTTATAAATATTCTTTTAAAAAGACTTTTATTAATAGACCGAGAGCTCATGACAGTTTATGGCCTTCGATTTCATAGAGCATGCTTTTTGGAGGAGAGAATATTTACCCTGTGACAACAAAGAAAGGAGGGTATTAAACCCCTGCACGTTTTCCGGTTATATGGAAAATTGCATCTCCACTTTTTTCCAACATTTGCGTTATTCTCTGATTTAATAATGCTTGCCCTTTTATCAAAAAAAGTTAAATCAAATTTAAAATCTTAAAAAATATAGGCATGCGATTCGCAAGGTCCCAAAGGGCTCAATCGGTCACGTGATGTTGTAATAAAAAAAATATGATTTTTCGCGATTTCATGCAGCATGCCGATGAAAAGAATTAAAGTTTGCGTCATAAAGCCCCTATAAAATAATTGGCATGCGGCCCAAAAGTGGAAAATTTCGGAAAAAATTTTGGTGAATAAAAATTTCACAAAACTTTTCCGAAATTTTCCATCCTTGGGCCAACGGGGGGCGCATGCCAATTTTTTTATAGGGGTTCTATGACACAAACTTTAATTCTTTTCATCTGCATGAAAACGCGGAAAATCATATTTTTTTAATTACAACATCACTGGACCGTTTGAGCCCTTTGGGACCCTACGAATCGCATGCCCTATAATTTTTAAGACTTTAAATTTGTTTTAACTTTCTTTTGATAAAAGGGCAAGCAAAATTAAATCAGAAAATAACACAAATTTTGGAAAAAAGTGGAAATGCAATTTTCCATATAACCGGAAAGCTTGTAGGGGTTTAGTACCCTCCTTTCTTTGTTTACACAGGGTAAATATTCTCTCCTTCAAAAGGCATGCTGTATGAAATCGGAGACCATAAACTGTCACGAACTCCTGGTATATAACGATAAAATTGAAATAAAATACAAATGTTAGTTCCACTTAAATTGTTTTATTTCTTATTCTTCTTCCATTCAAGAAATACTAAACAATATAAATGGACAAGGAAGAGACCCAGAAAATCATACGTACACAACATTAATGAATTTCTAGGTAAAAGTGGAAGTAAAAAAATAAATTGTAATATCCACAATCCTGGAAATGGAGTATCCACTCTAATTAGCGGTTTTAGTTATTTTGTTTATCTATAAACCCACCTTTTCACATACAACCAAACTTTAACCACTAAGAGAGAGAGAGAGAGATTTAAATCTTGCGATATTGCACTCGTTATAGGTAAAGTCACTAGATTATACAAAGAAGCGCAACGGAGGCCATGCTGGGGTTAAAAATGTCGCCAACACAAATGATGTTCAGGGATTCCAACATTACAAAAATAAGAAACTAGTTTTTATTTTAAACATTGTAATCGCGATTTTTTTATCAAAGATGCACTATAACAAAATTGTGGTACGATTTTAATTATTTTTTTAATTTTTATTAAATAAAATGGATATAATATATAAATTTAAATTAAACTTAACCTTAAATATTCAAACCGCTGACAAAGAAGTTTATTAAATGAGAGCGAGGGAGGGAGATGTGACAGCGCAGACGTAAATTTAAGAACGTAAAAATTGCTGCTTTAGTTTGCTTAATAGGGGAAGCAATGTTGCCAATCAAACCCTGGGGTCTGTCGGCTTCTTCAAAGGGTTGCGCTACTTTGTATAATCCAGTGACTTTAGTTATAAGTAAACCTTTTTAAGATTACAGCACCAAGGTGGCAAAATTGAAACTAATCTAATAGACAATAATAACTTTTTGATGTATTATAATCTGACATATAGAGCAATTTAATTTAAATGTCTTGATTTGTATTTTCTTATATTTTATTTTCACTAATAATAAGGGAAATCTTTTCAATATCTGGAACGTGGTCGATTCATTGTCTATTAGTTTAGTTCAACAAAATACCACCAGATAGAGTCTCTCTTATGACCATTGGCCTATAGTCACGTGATTGGGAAAAATTATTCTTAAGTAGATAAAATGAACACTATATTATTTTTCATTAAAGCTTTCTTTAATCAAGGAATGTATATATCAGAGTACAATATAAATATATCAAATAATTAAGTTAAAATCATCACAATACAGTTATCTTTCATAAAACATCTAAACTACCAAGCTGAGAATCCTTCATTTATGATAAGCATAGGTACGCATCTTAGCTAAGCTATTGTTCCATATTGGTTCAAGCAAAATGTGCAAGTGATACACTAAATTTCTTTGCATGCAGATATCCGGAAAAACTTGCAGTACAGTCAGCTACGTATTCCTTTAAATACGTCAGCACAGATTCCAGTAACTACTTTTAAGATTTATTATTAATTTAAAACTTACAATAAAATTAACATTTAAAAATTAAGTTTTAACGGATTAAAATTGTAATAAAAATTATATGTAAATAAAATATTTCAATAATAAAAATAAATAACAAAATATCTCTCACAGAACCCTATCTGTGCTAACGTTACTGTCTACTTTAGCGATAGAATTTAACTTCAGTTTCGACACAGTCCTTGAATAGTTCATCCAGTTCAGCTAAACTATCGGTGGAAGGATTATCTCCGAGACGTTCAATCAGCTGTTCCAGTTCGCTGACACAATCAGATTCCATGTTTCGTAACACGTCACCGGCATTGCTTTTTTCTTCGATCATCGCTTTAGCATGAAGAGAGTAAAGAGTATGTGGTTCGTTAGTCTGGAAATTAATTAATTGTTTAATATGTAAATCATAAGTAAATTTTGTGGTGTATTACCAATTCTTGAGGACAACGAGTATGTTTTGAGATCGTAGCACCGGAGGTAAAGACAAATGGTTTGAAGACTGAGCGAGATGGGTCTGGAGTTGCGGTGAACCAATGAATACTTGGTCTGGTTGAGCTCAACACAGATACCTAAACAACAGGTAAGTCATGTTCAACAAAATATTATCACAATAAATTAATTACAATTCTGGATCATAGTTTCTAGCTTACACCATGGTTTCTTAAACTAGGAGAATGGCCGGCTATTCTCCATAATATTATTTAATTTTAGCTTGCAATTAGACAATATTCAAAGGTCTTTTACTGTTTCTGTGGTACAAAAACACAAATAACATCTCTTTCTTGAGTAAGCCAAATCTTTGCATACCACAGTATTAATTGACAAACAAGACAGTGACAAATTGACAGTTAGATTTCACCAGAAGAAACATTAGAGGTCCAAGTTTTGATTCCTAGGGAATGCCACTGGCGGTTAAATTATTCTAGGTTCTGAGCCATTTTTTGTTAAGATTTGCGCGACTGCAGAAAGCGCGCATCACACATCTCATATTTCTCTGGATATTTAGTTTTATACGTTTACAGTCAGTAATACAATAATTACTGACTGTAAACGTAATTTTAAAATTCCATTACACGATAAAACCGACGTCAGAAGGGGGAAGTTTTGGTTGTTTTTATATAATCTAAGGTTATGATCGAATATATTTTAAATAATTAAGATGTCACTTATCAACATGACATGACAAATGATACGACATTAATAATGTGACAATTTTTAATTATTTTTTGTAATACCCATATGACATATGATTTTAAATGTGCAAACTATTCAAAATTCCCTTTTAGTTAGTTTTTAGTAAAGCGAAAATATATATATAGTTATAATCTTATAATACGAAACTAAATCTGGTTACTTTGGTGATTGTTGTGGTGTAAATAGACTTTTATGGAAACGTGTGAACTTGTAAATCTGGCTTTTAAATTTATGGTTAAGTATTATTATATCGAGGTTATATTCAATCAAAAACTACATATGTCAGATAACAAATAACATGTCAAAATTGCAATTGACATGTCAAAATTGTGATTGGCATGTCAAATATTTGAAAGGTGCCACTTCAGAATTACCACCCTAAGATGATATTTTAAATATAAAGTCTGTTCCAAACGGTTAGGCGGAACTAGATTTTGCAATCTAGTTACTTTCATCGTTTAAATCATGCTTTTCGGCCATTTTGTTTAAGCTTTGTAAATCATACTTGCAACAAACATTTTTTGGTTAAAGTTAATATAATTTTAAAATAACATTTTCTTTATATTTTGATTTTTTGTGTCATTCTTAATACAAATATCCCATTTATTTATTTTTTTGTAATTGAAATATATAAGAAAAATAATTTAATTTTGACATATGTCATTCGTTTCCATGGTTTCATTGTTGGAATTTTAAATTTTGACTTTCCAACATGAAAAATGAAATAACCCAAGCAAGGTCCCTTTTCGTGACAACCTAAAAGAACGAAATTCCCATTTAGTTCCGCCTAACCGTTTGAAACAGACTGTACAACATAAAAAATGAAGTTTCCCTGTTAGTTTCGTATTACAAAATGAGACATATAATAATATAAATAATCTATAAACAAATAATATAAAAATAAAAAAAACACTAAGCCCTATGTCAGCTTAGAAAAATGTGTGTAAGAAGATAGGAACTGTTTGTCCTTGCTTCGGATTGGTTTAGAACATCATCCCTATTACAATGTTAAAATATTGTTTTTAGTCCAAGTTGACAGATGTTCAGTGTCGTACATTTTATTTCATAATATCATTATATTCAAGCACAGATTATTATTTGAGAATATTGTATATGCATCCAAATATATATTATTTAAAAAGAATATACTTAAACTGGACGATTTCAACAAAAAAATGTAACTTTAAATGTAAGCTTTACCTGACTTCCTTGTGTTGGAAAAGCAGCATCACAGGGCCTACATATTTCAGCATCCTTACTTCTCAGTACAGTAAACATATCAGTCTCTCGAAAGCTGTTAGATGCAGACAAATCACTTAACAATTTACCACCAGCCTTATATCTAGCATCACCAGGTTTCTTCTCACCACTAAACGCTTCACAAAAATTAAATTCACCCTAAAAAATAATTTGTTAATTTACATTATATAAATTTGAATTTTAATGTCTGCATAATGACTATGTATATCTAATTAATTTAAATTGTTAATTCTTAATTCAAATGTTTTCATACATCCATAACTGCTAGGAATGGGGATTTTTTAAATATAGTTATAAAAAATTATAAACAATAAAACAATATAATGCATATAATCATCGACTGTCCCAAATACCAAGCTGAGAAGTTAGATATCAAATCCCGTCTTTCAAAGAAGTTCTAATGACTGGCTACTAAAAAATTGATGTGAAGTGTGAATTTTCACACATTTCTGGGTTTTGCAGGTAATGAGAGCAGTAAAATTAGATTACGATTACATTTCGATTACGATTACTCAAGTAATCGTAATCAAAACTTTGAGTACGATTACTCGAGTAATCGTACTCAAATATTCTTGATTACCATTACAAATAATGAGAAAGTAATTGATTATTTGATTAGATTACTTGACTACTTTAAGATTACTCAAAAGTAATCGAAAGTAATTTGAATTATTTTTAGATTACTTCTTGATTACTTTTCAAGTAATCTGAAAGTAATCTAAAGTAATCAAGAAGTAATCTAAAAATAATTCAAATTACTTTCGATTACTTTTGAGTAATCTTAAAGTAGTCAAGTAATCTAATCAAATAATCAATTACTTTCTTATTATTTGTAATGGTAATCAAGAATATTTGAGTACGATTACTCGAGTAATGATTACTCTGTTAGTAACTGATTGATGATTATTTGGGATGCCAAAACAAATGTTATGTCAAAATATTTTTTTATGAATTTTAAATCGAAAGCCTAATACCATTATTTAAGTTTCTAAATATGTGCAGTATTTTTTTTATATAGCAAGGTTCATTAAGATTTTGAAAATTGCGCCTATGGCTTCCATTGGTTGCTTAAATCACAAGCCCCGCCCTCTGATTTCGTCAAACAGAATTAAATTATAATTTCAACATTTCCCACTGGTTATTAAATTTACGCTTTTACAAATTAAATGCAACATTTACCAAAATATAACTAGAATTTTGACAAAATAATTTAAACAAAATAAAAATGAAAAAAAAAAAAATTAACAGGATTCGAACTCTAGTTTGCAAAGTTACATTATTAGGCGCACGACAAAACCAACTACGCTACTAGAGCTACTGATCTGGTGTGTTACATACCGAATTAAATATTTAACATATTTTAGTTAAAAACACAAAAAATGCGTTATTTTCCGAAAACATAATCTGATCAAAAATTCCTGTTGTACTATTCCGGTTCACACCAATGTACATTACTTAGATTTTTTTCAGATTTTTAGTTTAAACCATCTACAGGTGTGGGACAAAATTTTTTTTGCACAATTTTGGCAAAAATCGCCTCATAATAATTTATTTTGCAAAAATAAAATTTTGATCGTTAATCCACGTACTAAGGGCTTTCATTTGATACCCTACACAGAATTGTAAAAAAATATTTTTTTTGTCGATGAGCATATATTTGTTTATATTTTTAGGGGGATATGTTTTTTAGATGTTTTAGTATTTTTCCTATGTGCGGGTCAAAAAGTTGCATAAGCATGCCAAATTTCAACTCTTTAGGTTTAGCCGTTTGGCTACAATTTTTACCGAACAGACAGACAGACAGACAGACGCACAGACAGAGTGACAGACAGACGCACAGACAGACAGACAGACAGACAGACGCACAGACAGACAGACAGACAGACAGACGCACAGACAGACAGACAGACGACAAAATGACGGTATAAGGGTTTTTTGGTCATACCTACAAAACCCTAAAAACGAGTTAAATGTCTAAACTACAATTATTCCTAACTCAAGTTAAAATTACATGTTTTTGTATTTAGCTTTGAGTCGAGTTAGGCATAGCTCGAGTTGAAACATTTAACTCGAAACGAAGATGATCTCTTCAATCTACTAAATTACTTAAAAGCAATAATTTTTTTCTCCAAAATATAAAATACCTTAATATTAAGTAACCATAATAATAACATTGTAATACTGTGTTGTAAAAATATATGTACCAGGAGCCAATAGCTAAGTTGCTGACGCATTTAAATATCGAATTTAAAAAAAAAAAAGTATAATATAAAAAATTGCAAATATAATATTGTGTAGAAAAAAACCTGGAAAGCCGTGTATTTTTACAATAAAGTTGACAGAAGTACTATCCAGTATCATTTTAGTGTCGATTGATATGTTATAGTCTGAAGTTATATTTAAAACAAACGTATTTGTAAATAAATATTTGTAATTTAATTAAAAAATACATTATGATTACAAGCAACTAAGGTAAATGCTGAAAATGATTTCCTTAAGATAAAGGCGACTATTAAATGTTTAGACCTAATTTCGGCACAAACATTTCAAATCGCTTCTGTTCTTCTATTGTTTCCAGGGTATTTTTAAGATATTGAAAAATAAAATAATCAACAAATGTCAAGTGTGGAGACTGCAGAGAAAAACTACTACTCGATCATCAAAGTATTCATGTAAGTAATCTCATCGTTCCCTATGTTTTACGCGCCCTTGCATTGTCTGGCGCCCAGTTCATCATCATGTAACTGCTGTATGAAAGGGAGCAATAAATTATTTTGATTTGAATCTTTCTCCATTATTCATTTTATTTTAATTCAATTTTGAAAGTATCGTTAATGATTATTTTATGATTTTGGTCAAAAGTAAAATTCAAGGCCTGGGTCATTCCATGTCAAGTGGTCTGATTTCAGAGAAGTGCCCTGCTCGACCATCACGGATTTCGAATAAATTTTGTATGGACATTCACACATGTCCCCAACGAACATTGGTAAAGTTTTACGTTCATCCATGCAATACTTGCTGAGATTTAGTAATTTGTTTGACCCCATACCGCAGCCTTCTATGGTATGACTCCGAGATTTCGGCAACTTTGAGACACAGTATCTCTGGCAATATTTTGTTGAGAGAAACAAAACTTTGCCAACTTATACAACCTTTTGTGCTCTATTAAACAAAATAATAAACAAATCTTCATGAGCGATTCCCGTGAAGAAAATTTGGATCAAACTTGGCCTAAAAAATTTGCAACTCGAAAAAATTTTAAAGTTTAACTTTTTATACCTCTGAAAGTAAAGGTACGATAAACGTGAAATTTTGCACATAATAACTTATCAATACAAGGTTAACGAATATAAAATTTCACACTCCTAATATTTTTCATTAGTTCAGGAATTGAGTGTAAAGTTGATGATTTTTGTGAAAATGCTAAAAACAGGGTATATTTAGCCCACTTTTACAAAAATATACCTTCTGGAAACTGTTTTAAATTATTTTCATTAGAAAGAGCATGTTTTAATCCCCCTAAAAAAGTAGGATTGGTTTTTCATCCCTGGTATATAACGCCTTAGAAATAGCGACAAAGTTGAGAACGTTTCTATTACATGCTGCTATCGCAATATCGCATGCATTCCATTATTTTTCATCTTGTTTGTTTTATACAGGCATTATAAGTACCTAAATTGCGTTGATCCATGGTGACATTGTCACTACCAGTTCAGAAACTTGAACCAGTAACCCCATCGCCATAGGGTTCACGCTCGATAGCCGTGCAATACCAGCCACGGGTGGGTTTCTTGGTTGAGGATCCCAAGCCTCTAGTTTGGTTTCTTCGTTAAGGTTCCAAAGCCTTGTGTGGGTATCTGTCCGGTTCCCAAGCCACTGATTGGGCAGTTTATTCTAGGTTCCTAAGCCTGAAGTGGGTATCTTACATGGTTCCCATGCCGAAGTCCATGATGTTTGTATGAATTGCAAAATTCCAACTATTGCTTATTTATTATTAAATTTAGTAGCCACTTTCTTCAGTGTCACTTCTTGGAATTGATACTGTCGGCCTGGTGACATAACTGATGGTGCTGGAAGGCCACAAATAAGGTGTTGTGCTGGAACCCAACAAATATCTTTTCTTTCGGGCCAATAAAATGAATGAGCCGGGCCTCGCGGATGCATAAATTTTACCAAAGCATCATTTTGTTCCAGAGAAATTTTTACAACATTGCCTACCCACCACTTATTGTCATAAATGCAGGCAACATAACAACCGGGAAATAGTTCGGCTAATTTTAAATTAGGATCGACAGAATTGGAAAGTTTGGCCACAAAGTTAACTGTGTGATTTGAAACTTTGATGACAGAAATCGAATTCAAATCTACTGGCACAAACTGGTGATGATCTCTTGTGCCAGCTATTGAGGTGCTAGCTTTCCATCTTTCTTCTTGCAGCATCTTGTTTTCTTGAATTTCTTTAGTCGGAACATATATATTTTTAATTCCGTGAATGTTTTTGTCACAAAAGTTGAACATATCTATTGGCGTCAGTATTTGATCGGTTAATGGTCGCTGGAGGCCGGTCAATTCGGGACTTTCCCGGCCAATTCGGGACGTTTAGTCACCGACCGCCGCTGCTAACAGTACAGAATTATGTACCCAAAACATGCTGACGCGTGACAGCACTAACAAAATATTTAAAAAATGTCATCAATGTCATCAATGTTATTTGTGGCCTTCTAGCACCATCAGTTATGTCACCGGCCTGGTTCCTGTCGGGATTGATACTGTTGGCCTGACAGTATCAATTCCAAGAAGTGACACTGAAGAAAGTGGCTACTAAATTCAATAATAAATAAGCAATAGTTAGAATTTGGCAATTCATACAAACATCATGGACTTCGGCTTGGGAACCATGTAAGATACCCACTTCAGGCTTAGGAACCTAGAATAAGCTGCCCAGTCATTGGCTTGGGAACCGACAGATACCCACACAAGGCTTTGGAACCTTAACGAAGAAACCAAACTAGAGGCTTGGGATCCTCAACCAAGAAACCCACCCGTGGCTGGTATTGCACGGCTATCGAGCGTGAACCCTATGGCGATGGGGTTACTGGTTCAAGTTTCTGAACTGGTAGTGACAATGTCACCATGGATAAACGCAATTTAGGTACTTATAATGCCTGTATAAAACAAACAAGATGAAAAATAATGGAATACGTGCGATATTGCGATAGCAGCATGTGATAGAAACGTTCTCAACTTTGTCCCCATTTCTAAGGCCTTATATACCAGGGATGAAAAACCAATCCTACTTTTTTAGGGGGATTAAAACATGCTCTTTCTAATGAAAATAATTTAAAACAGTTTCCAGAAGGTATATTTTTGTAAAAGTGGGCTAAATATACCCTGTTTTTAGCATTTTCACAAAAATCATCAACTTTACACTCAATTCCTGAACTAATAAAAAATATTAGGAGTGTGAAATTTTATATTCGTTAACCTTGTATTGATAAGTTATTATGTGCAAAATTTCACGTTTATCGTACCTTTACTTTCAGAGGTATAAAAAGTCAAACTTTAAAATTTTTTCGAGTTGTAAATTTTTTAGGCCAAGTTTGATCCAAATTTTCTTCACGGGAATCGCTCATGAAGATTTGTTTATTATTTTGTTTAATAGAGCGCAAAAGGTTGTATAAGTTGGCAAAGTTTTGTTTCTCTCAACAAAATATTGCCAGAGATACTGTGTCTCAAAGTTGCCGAAATCTCGGAGTCATACCATAGAAGGCTGCGGTATGGGGTCAAACAAATTACTAAATCTCAGCAAGTATTGCATGGATGAACGTAAAACTTTACCAATGTTCGTTGAGGACATGTGTGAATGTCCATACAAAATTTCATCAAAATCCGTGATGGTCGAGCAGGGACCACTAGACCACTTGATATGGAATGACCCGCCTGCTAGATAATTTATTTTGAAATCTAGTGACTTAATGATTGAATGGGCAATTGGTTTTAACACAGTATATCTGGCTTTAATTATCAATATCGCTGTAATGATTTCAGTTTGGAGAAAAACAGTATACTATAATGCATTCTGAAATAAATATTAAAGATATTTCGATTTTCTTATTATTTAAAAACGTATCTGAACTGTACTGACCAAATATATGTTTGTTTTTCTTTTTTGTAAAATTGAAAATAAGCATAAAATTAAAGAAATAAAAGTAACGACTCATGTATTTCAAATCAGCAAAAAAATCCAAAGGAAACCATTATCAGATGGCAGCACAATATGTGACGTCACACTAATGTGGTCTACGGAGTGATTATTTAATGGCGAGACGACGTCACTGGAAGTTTTAATAATTTGCCGTTTCATACACATCGTAGCAGGCGAATATGCGCGCATTCGCATAATCTTTTTTTCTTCATAATCAAATTTAGGTTATTATAGTCATAGTATTCTGCTAGGAGGCACGTAAAATTCGGTGACGTCGTCTTGCCATTAAATAATCACTCTGTATTAAGATCTGAAATTTCAAATTTAATCTGTCATATATTGCTCATATTAGCACACATTCAAAATCTCACTTAATATTTGAAAAGAAAATAGTTAACATTAAAAAAGAAGTTACTATTCAGTTCCGCATAGCCAAAAGAAACTGACTACATCAGAAATAATTATCCCATTTAGTTCGTTTCTTTTCACTGTGCGGAACTAGATTTTGTAATCTAGTGACTTTTGATGATTAAGTATGACTTGGAGATCAATTGTTTTCAAGACAATTCATATTCTAATTTGAAATTTCAAATTTAAACCAACATATCTTGGCAGCCAACATTTGAGTCCCTGATATAAGATTGAGAATTAAAAATGATCACTTTTTCAAAATTTTAGAATCTATGTCACCACTGAACAAAATGCTCAGTCTAGTAAACAAGCAAGTCTCTGATAGAGATGTAGATATCTTTTACGACAATTACAGAAAGTTTGTTAATATTAAAATAAATTAGACTAGTTATATTGTATCTTATTGTTTCATTCTTTATTTTATTCATTATTAGTATTTCTATATTATTGTTACGATAATTGTATTGTAATTTTTTCCCAGTACTATGTCACTGGACTTGTGCACTACTGTACAAATCTGTATAGTCACTGGTTAAATACATAAATAAAAAAAATAAATAAACATTAAGTCTATTAACAGATACATGCAGACAAGAAAAAAACCATCTAGTTCCCCACAATGAAAAGAAACTGACTATACATCATATTAAAATAATTATTAGTTTTCCATACCTCTCCAGACCACAGTCCTTTTGATTTAGCATATTCTAAAATTCCATCAGATTTTTTATCTATCTTAGTTGTTATTGATAAAGAATTAGATATATTTCTATGTCCACCTAAAGCAAATTAATAAATTAGTCTTGAACTAGTGTAAAAGTAGGATTATAACCAAGCATCCCCCGCATTTCACAATTAATTAGTTCTGAAAAATAATCGCCACAATAAGAATAGTTCTAAACGAAAAAATAAAATAACCTAAAATTAGTAAATAAACGCATTTTTATGTGGGGATAGTCAGATCTTGCCAAGCGTATACTAATCGCAAACTTCAGTGTCCTTTTGAGCCACGTCATACAAGAGACTAGTCTTAAGAAGCTTAACACACACGGCTGCATCCCAAACCCTGGTGATATGCAGACGTGGAGCACTGGATCTGGATCCAGTGCTTGAATAATGCGAATTGAACCGAGCAACACTGCTTTGCATCCTGCAGATCAAAGAGGTGTCAGAAAATCTACAGGCGGGAACGATTGAGCCCCAAGTTGAGATCTAGAGCTCTGATTGCATGATTTTTGGTGCGATCGCATTTAGAACATGTGGTTAAGTGTACATGACTATGTGGATGCACATGAACCCCACAGTTTGGAACTTGCCCGCGGGCTTAGTTATGACCTGCCTGATCTTTTCATCGATTTTATTCATTTTTTTTTTATCCTGTTATAGTGAAAACGACTAAAATGAGATCGCATATAAGGGATACCTGTATTTTAAATATATACATACTTGTTACTTGCTCAGCTGCCCAATGTTTTCCGGAAGTTTCCAATACCCAAGCTTCATTCGGATCCGCAATAAGAAAAGAATTGTGATAAGAAAACGAGTCATCATTTTGAGAACATGGTCCTCCTTGACCGTATTTTTCCAAAAGTTGGCAAATTACATCTAACGCTTCAGTAGCAGTAGAGCTTCGCTCCAATCCTAACCTAAAAATAAATTCATAATTACTAAAATGATAAAATTAAATAAAAATTCATATTTACCTAACAAGATCCATCCCAAGTAATCTTTTAACAGTAGTATTAGAATCTCCATCATTATCGTTTGTCCAAACGGCTTCATTTCCGATAACAACACCACATTCATTAGCACCCATTTCTGCACCCCACATCCATCCCGGTTTACTTAATATTACAGCTTTCGTTGGACCGCTTGATTCTACTTCAATATATGTGCACTAAAATTAATTATATTGCTTAAATTAAGTTACAATATTTTTGTGATTTGCCACACCTTTATGGTTCCTGATGGATCTCCAGCTGGATAGTATACAACTTCTTGTACTTCTCCTTGCGGTCTGTCAGAATTTTTTCCAAAAACCACACCATGCTGAGTTAATGGGGGCAGAACCACAAAAGTATCACAGGACTGTGGTTCAGCCATCTAGATAAAATTCAATATTTAATATTCATAAACTTATCAATAAATTAATATTATATAAATTAAATAATAGTCAAAAATTGTAATAAAATTTAAGTGTAAGGTGTTCAATTTTTTTTTTTTTAACCGAATTTCATGAAAAGTTAGGTTAAATTACTCAATTAATTTTAAATTAGCCACATATATTTTATACTTACATTTATTTCAGACTATAGAATATTATACCGATATATTATCTGTCAAAACGTCAAATGTCATCTAGTATTGACTGACTCACTCCAGCTGGAATCCCTACGTCCGTTTAAGTACCGACAGTCACTATTCGCTTTATCTCACTTTTTAATATTGATTACTAACACAAAATCAAAGTAGTATGTCTGTTCTTATTATAATTACTGGACCAAATGGGCCTGCAAAAACTTTATGTGCAAGAATTCGAAACTGTTATTTCCTTATTGAAAATATCATGGTTTTCTATTTACTATACATATCTAGAAAGCAGAAACAATATATATTTTAACAGTTATAAATATGAATTTTTAATATTTCGAATGATGGGGAGTAATCAATATTTTTGCGCACTTTCTTGATACTCAATCCTATAAAAAAAATGTGAAAGTTGTATAATTCAGTAAATTAGCATATAAATTACAAATAAATAATAAAATATCTTTAAACAATTACTATATTATGTCTCTATTTACGTAGAATAATTTAATTCCACAAAAATATAATTTGTAATTGGGTTTTAAAATTTCGCCTAATTTTAGGCAACCAATCATACTTTAAAGTTTAACATATAATCGCAATTATGTGAAATGAATCAATATTTTTAGCAATTGTTTTGTAATAATTGATGTCAACACAGTTTTGAACAAGTGGTTTCAACATATATTTATTTTTACTACAAACCGAAAACAAATGTTTAAAAAATTGGCTATGGCTAGATTGTTTTTTAAATTAATTAGCAAAAATATATTTGCGTGATAAGATATAATATATGCGCATGCGTCAGACTAAAGACTTTGGAAAACCCTTTCTGGCGGCTAGTAGAGCGTCGACTCTCTTTTAATCGGTGGGCTGCGCTACCAAAGTGACATAGTACTTGCTCTTGTAGTGATTTTATAATTTAACCTCCAAAGAATGGCTCTTTTTCGTTTTACTGCATCCAGAATAACAGAAACACATCAAGTAAGTCAATATTTATTTATTATTTAACATAACCTTATATAGTTTTTGCAAAATTATTACGTGTCGTTGGCTTTGCGAACTCGTGTATAGGATACCGCGTGAAATTTTAACATACATTTTTTTAACTGTAATCGGTCCCGTGAAATGACACTTAAATTTATATGTATATATTTCAAATTTACGTGTTATACAAAGTGCGCCTGCTCATCGTAGATATCTCATTCAGTGAATTATGTATTTCGTGAAAGTAGTAAAAATACTAAAATTTAAATTATAATAATATAAAATTACTCTGTTAAGTCCGTGTTTTTTTGGGTCCGAAGTTTAAATTCCAGTAAATCTAGACTAAAATTGTGATAACAACTAATTAAAAAGTACATTGTACTTTTAATTTAACGTTGATATAGTTGTTACGTAAAATATAAAGCGGGTAGAGTTGCACATTGTCGTATTTTTAGAGATCGAAATCCCCCACACACTTTCTGCATTATATCACTCGAGTACAAGAGATTATATTGACCACGTGTGAATAAAATAGGTCGCTTATCAAGGTAATTCGTGTTGAACTTGACTTTTAAACGGCAGGTAATGATCCTTTGAGACATTTTACTAGGACATTTAGTCAGCTGTTGGCTTCAGGGTACCGGGAAAAGGGCATTTTCGAAGGTCACATACCGCTAAGATAAACTATCGGATGACTATTTCAGTTCATGTTACTCAGTCCATGTGCGATAACGTCAATGAATGGCTTTTCTTCAGGGATGTCAAAAATTATCATTATTTTCTACAGATAATTAATAATTAAATTTATTTTATCTTTTATGGTTTATATAATGTATTTATTTCTTTTCATTGGCTTTTGTCTGGGTTGTCAAAAAGTAGGACACGATATAGATTTTCTTTAAATGGGTGCACAAATCTAAATAAATCAATACTGCAACTTTTCACCTATTCTAACTTGTTTACTGTTGATCCAAAATTATTTATTTTCGTAAAATTTAGATTAATAAGAAGGCTTTATTAGTTTATGTTTACCTGCCATTGTTAATAAATATTATCGATTGGTCGTGTATGTTTAGGGTGTCCATAGTATAAATAGTATAAACATGAGGGTAGAAACAAGTGTATTGCGTACGTACATTAATGAGTAAGCGTGTCATTGATACGGTAACTAGAATGGGGGAAGCCGAAGTTACGACATATCAATAATATTACGTTATATGTATGTACTAGATCTTTAGTTATAGGTTATTTATAAATTTTTCGATGATTTATTACCGTTTAAAGAATCATATGATACGTAGATTCAAGAACATAATTTAAAACTCTGAAAAATACGTAATGCATATTTATGTGAACCGGAATAGTATATTCGGAATTACTAATCAGACATTAACCTTCGTATGATGTTTCTAAACTAAGTATTTTATTTCAGCGTTCTTTTGATAATTATATTAAATAATATAATACTAGCTGGCGTACCTTCTCGGCTCTTATACGCCTATCTAGGTGCTGGGATCCTATTATTTTATTTATTAGGTTGCGTACACGTAGTCTTAAACCCCCTCTCCCTCTGCCACTCTGCTTCCTTTGCTTATCAGCACACTGTCAACAGAGCATTTGAATGCCTGTTGACTGAAATGCAACCAACTTTTGTTCTTTAATCTACGTCTTAACCCTTTATTGCATGAATATTTATTTTTGGCTGAAATAATTCATGAGCGTTAGGAATTGGTTCTTATTGATGGAAAAATTAATTAAAAAGATATATTTAAAATATTAATTATTATTTTTATAAAAAAATAATAATTTAGGGTTTGTGTCATACATGGAACATTATGATTCTACATTATGTTACAAAAGAAAATGATTCCGTATGATTTGCTCGTCAATTGCTAGGTGTTCTTCATTAGGGATTAAAAGCAGTCGCCCTCGAATTTTTGAAAGAAAAGGTCGTATCTTCTAGTTGTCCTTTCTCAATAAATTCAGATCGTGCAAATTCCGCTTGATATCCTCAAATCTATTGCAGCCCATTGAGATACTGCAGGATCCATTGCTGTGTATGTGGCATATATGAACATTCATGAAGTAGTGTTCTGATTCAGTTTTAAAAGTAAAATAAAAATCGGTATCTGCCATATATGGCACACTATGCGGTAAAGGGTTAAGAGCTTTATTTTTTATCTTCTTTTTTTTATTTTAATTTTTGGTTTTAGCTACTTTTGGCCATAAACTAGTATATCTTTTATTTTTATTTTGGTTACTTTAGTATTTTTTTGACAAATTCAAATATCCATGCCATCACCGGGATTCGAACCTAAGCTCAAGTCAAATGAGCTGACCACTACGCCATAGCGACCACACTTTTTTAAAAAATAGTTATATTTTTAACGTATTCAAATCGTTTGCAAAAAAAACATTTTTCGAAAAACTAATGCGATCATAAATTTCAGTTGAACTATTCCGGTTCCCACCAATCAGTGGCGGCACCAATCAGAGAAAAATGTATTTTAGAAGTGAGGACCTTTGTTTTAGGTCATCACTTGTATCGGGCCCCCCAAATTTTACTAAAAAATGTTTCTGGCCCCTCCAGATTTTGACAGCTAGCGCCGCCACTGCCACCGATGTACATTATTGAGAATTTTTCCAAATTTTTAGATGAACCCATCTAAGAAATAGGGTAGGAAAATTTTATGGCGAAAAACTCTTTAAAAAAAATAGTATAGGTAGATTATTCAAAAATAAAAATTTTCAAGTTCATCCCCGCATTAAGAGGTTTTATTGATACATTAATCAATATTTTTAAAAAATATTAAATTTGTCATTAAATACATATGTATTTGATTATATTAAGAAAGAAGCAGAAAATAAGGCTCACAATAAGACAGAGTGGCGCAACTTCATAAAAGAATTAGACTGAGAAGAACAACCTCTACACCGAATAGTAGAAGAGGTTTCTGACTATATATATATTATATTATTCCCGCGAGTTTTTTTTTTTTTTTTTGTATTCTCAATAGTTTTCCTTTATATGGATCAAAGAGGATTTTTAATCCTCGTATTAAAAGGTTTTATTTGATACCCCCAGGGGCGTAGCAACCGGGGGTGCAAGGAGTGCGATGCACACGGGCCCATGAGCTTGAAGGGCCCACGAGCCAAAGTGCCATTGGGGCCTTATTGTCATTAATACTTACCATTTTTATTTGTTTATTTTAATTTTTTTTGTAATAAATAAAGGACAAAGAAGAGGAAAACAATGCCATTCATAGAATTAAATACATTTATTATATAAATTAATTAATTAATTAATTAATGGATCAGGAAAATTAAATTTGTCTGATAAATAGATATTACCTTGCATACTTATTGCACTATGATTTAGATCAACATTTTCTACAACTTGTTCTGATAATTTTGTTTCCACTTCGTCACCCTCTGGCACTTGTTCAGATTCTGTGTCCTCTTCTGCTTCCAAATTTAATACTAAGCTAGTAGAAGGAACTGGAGGAGTCGATTCTGCCGTCGATTGTTTAAAAAAGCTATCTAGTTTAGGGAATTTATTTATTCCCTCTCTCGCTCCTTCTTTTTTTTCATTTTGCCGCCCCGCTCTGATGTTTCGGCATATTTTTCTTTATAAGTATATACTATATTAGACATGTATTAAACATAAAAAAAATATCTTTTTAAACTTACCTTGTGATAAATTAGCACAAATGAAAATTCTAACGTATTTTTAAAACAATTGCACTCAAGCTTCAGGTAAACTTTAAACTAAATATTAACAATACAAATTATACAAATTGATAATATCATTTTACGTTATATGTATGTCAATAGGAACCGTTCGCAATCAGGATAAGAGTTGAAATAAATGAAATAAAGTAAAAGACCGTTGACTACGGACAATTCAGGCTTGTTCAGACTTGTGTCGCGTATTGTACAGTTAAGCCAACATTCAATGTGTCTATTGCATTTCGTTTTTACATTTAAAAAATCAGCTGTGGCCACCACAGGACCGACCGCCATCATAAAGTACTTATATAAATTACATCTAGCAGCAGAAGAAAAATAACTTGACCTAATATTTTTTAACAGAGATATTATTTATCATGACCATGGAAACGTTACATATAAATATGAAAAAATTGAGACTGAAAAAATTTCGAAAAATTTTACCGAAATTATTCGACATTTTTCGTTCTATCAAAAAACGTCTCAAATAAAAATTATTAGTTATTGCTTTTATAGCAATTTTTGTTTAATAAATTTTTTCTAGATATTTTTCTGTTGTGAAATATTCGCAAAAATCTTAAAATCGACACGAGTAAACTCCCATTTTTAGTCAACCGATTTTTGCCAAAAGTTGATCAACTCGTGTCATTGATGGCAGAAGGTTAAATATGAAGTTTCATAAAAATCCTTTCAGCCGAATTTGCTCTGCACGTGTACACAGACAGACGGACAGACAGACCGACAGACATCATGCTAAAAATAGTCAAAACGTTATGTAGGGACCTCAATTCGTGGAGATCCATCGAAATCTCGAAACGTCAAAATTGGTATGATCACAATACCTCCCTTATATATGTTGGCGGTCGGTAAAAAAGAATTAATATATTGAACAATTTGCGACCTCTTATTTCCAAATCTAGGGAAAAGACAATTAGATCATGGAACACAGAAATTATAATTATTAGGTACATACATATATATTTCCTGGCAAGTTGTTTCTTTAGGCATTTCACTTTAATTTATTAATTTTGAAAATACAGATTGCATTTTAACAAAAAATCATTTTAATTAATTTTGATTATCATAAAAATAAAACAACTTTTATTTGAAATATTTTTTCGAATAAGGCACAAACAGACAAATTTAAAAAATTAAAATGACATTTAGAATTTAAAATGAGCCAAAAGAACCGTACAATTTTAAATAATGCAAGGAGTAAGGAGAGGCCCCTTAATCCCAGCGGCACACCGGCCCACAAAGGTCTTGCTACGCCACTGGATACCCCATTCAAAATTTAAAAACATATTTGAAGGGTTTCGGAGTAAACCACTTAAGTAAATTCAGTATTAAGTTTCATTTATATATTTATACATTAATATATTTTATAAATTATTAATTTAACTTTATTAACTACACTGGACAGAAGTATGAAAGAAGAATAATAGCGGGTTTACTTAACGTTTATGTTTTATCTGGTTTTAGCTAAGAAACATGTTTTACTCCTGAACCCTTCATTTATTTTTTCATTTAATACATATTTGTTTATATTTATCCCCCGGTGTGTTTTTTTTAACTCACTATATTTTTTCTATATGTGGGTCGCAGACTTTATAGTTTTTAGGGTTTTGTAGGTATGACCAAAAAACCCTTATACCGTCATTTTGTCGTCTGTCTGTCTGTCTGTCTGTCTGTCTGTCTGTTCGGTAAAAATTGTAGCCAAACGGCTAAACCTAGAGAGTTGAAATTTGGCATGCTTGTACAACTTTTTGACCCGCACATAGGAAAAATACTAAAACATCTAAAAAACATATCCCCCTAAAAATATAAACAAATATGTGCTCATCGAAAAAAAAAATATTTTTTTAAAATTCTGAGTAGGGTATCAAATGAAAGCCCTTAGTACGTGGATTAACGATCAAAATTTTATTTTTGCAAAATAAATTATTTTGAGGCGATTTTTGCCAAAATTGTGCAAAAAATTTTTTGTCCCACACCCTGTAGCCCAGATGGTTTAAACTAAAAATGTGAAAAAATTCTAAGTAATGTATATTGGTGTGAACCGGAATAGTACAACAGGAATTTTTGATCAGATTATGTTTTCGGAAAATAACGCATTTTTTGTGTTTTTTGCGTAACCATGTAAAATATTTAATGATATTATGGTTTTTTGGTTGACGATGCATACATGTTATACTCTTATAACACACTAAGTTGATAAGCGTTTGGTGGTCTAGTGGCTCAGTTGCGCGACAACTACACAGGATCGTTATTCACTACACAGGATCGTTATTCACTACACAGGTTCGTTCCTGGCTTGTGGAGTTAGTTTTTTTTTTTTTTGTTTTTTTTTTTCATATTTATTTTGTTTAAATTAATTTGTTAAAATTCTAGTTATATTTTAGCACATTTTGAATTTAATTTTCAAGAGCGTAAATTTAATAACCAATTGGAATTATATTTTCATTCTATGTGTCATTTATACGAAGCCAGAGGGGCGGAGCGTATGATTTAAGACAACCAATGAAAGCCATAGGCCCAATTTTCAAAATCTTAATGAACCTTGTTATATAAAAATAATACTGCACTTATTTAGAAACCTAAATAATGATATTAGCTATTCGAATTAAAATTAAAAAAATATATTTTAACATAAAATTTGTTTTTAAAGCTCTGAGATTAACAGACGATAAATTATTTTAAAAAGATCGTTCATTTTGCCGTGGTTACTACAAAGCAAAATTTATCCTACACACTCAGCATGCCGCCTTCACTTATTATATACCTGCGAAACCCTGCAATGTGTGAAAATTCACACTTCACATCAATTTTTTTTTGTTGTCATTTCTACAAAACTTCAATCAGTGGTCGTTAAAAATGAAATCCAAAATTATTTTTTTGGCACTGATAACTAAAAATTCCGTAAATCACCCTTATCAGCAAGATAATTTTATATTCCTTTGTTTACATAAAACTATTGTTATTTTTTATTTTCTTATCATGTTATTTCCTTTGTCTGGTTATATATTTGCGTGTCACTTTTTATTATTGATAATCTGTGCAACAATTGGCCATGAGACAAAATGAATCTTTTCCTGTAAAAAACACTAATGGCATTTTAATCATTGATAATTTTATAAAATAGCTAACAGATGTCACCATTTTACAACATATATTATTTACTACAAAAACGCAAAAAAAAAACTATTTATGGTTAATATTGCGGTCATAATAGTATTTACGTCAACATCAAAGTTTTTATAATGAATATATTAAAATTACACAAATAGAAATAAACGAATTGTTTTATTTTTTAAATAAAATTATATGCAATTATTTAACTACAACTTTTAATTACAATAATTGTTAATTGTAACGGAATTTCTCACCACGTAATGAAAACATTTTTAATTTTTTTAATTTTGGATTTAATTCATTGATAATTTATTGCTATTAGTTCTGTAAATTTTAAGTGGTCCTTTTTAAATTGTTTAACTTCTAAAACGGTTTTCTACCTGCTCAATAGTAACCGTTTTTTAAAGCAACTAAACAAATAACAGCCTAGACTAGGGGTATTCAAAATATGTTCCATGGGACACTTGTGTCCCACTGAATTTTTAATTGTGACCCCCGAACTTGAAGCTGACAAGAAATTTTTTTAAATTATACTAAAATATATTAGGCCAGTGATGGCGAACGTATGATTCGCAGGTCACACTGATCCGTTTGACGATGTCAAATGACCTGTGAAAAGAAGATCTTTGTAGCTCTGAGGATTCTAAAGGGAGATTATAAGATAACAAAGGTTGGGTAGGAAAAAAATGAAACAGGGTAGGGAAATCGCCAAATATGATAATAAAAACGAAATGGAATTGAGCTATTATCTGTTATATACTTGTATTATACATTCAAATACAAGGCCGCTAGCTGAGCTAGATTTATCGAGATTAGCAGGGGATTTTACAAAAATATTTACAGCCTAAAGCGACAGATTTTTATTTACGCATTATTAATTTGACCGGCGATTTGAATCTACAATATTTCAAATACAATTTCGACCCGTCAAAAATAAGTTCACCATCGCTGTATTAGGGCATAATATACAGTATCTACTTTTTAAAATTTTCATTTAACGATATCTACAGTATGTTCCAAACGGTTAGGCGGAACTAAAAGGGAATTTCGTTCTTTTAGGTTGTCACGAGAAGAGACCTTGCTTGGGTTCTTTCATTTTGTAATGTCAAAATTTAAAATTCCAACAATGAAACCATGGAAACGAATGACATACGTCAAAATTAAATTATTTCTTTTTTACATATTTTAATGACAAAAAAATAAATAAATGGGAAATTTGTATTAAGAATGACACAAAAAATTAAAATATAACGAAAATGATATTAACCTTAACCAAAAAATGTTTATTGTAAGTATGATTTACAAAGCTTAAACAAAACGGCCGAAAAGCACGATTTAAACGATGAAAGTAACTATAGTCTATCTCAGAAAGAGCGATAGTAATAAAATTTATTATTTGTAAAAAGTTATTGTTTTTTCACTCAGAAGCGGCACACAAAATATAGTTCGAAACGAAATATTGTTAAGAAACAACTGAGTGTGCCGCACATCTTACATGGGAATACGAACTAGGGTTAAACACAATAGATCATAAAAATTTTACCCTAAAATTTTGAAGAAAAATATGGTTACAAGCGTGCGTTTAATAAAATGATAAATAGTAATATAGAAATACACAAAACCAATTTAAACGTGTTTAAAATGTGCACGCCACTGATAACTGCCTGACAAAAAGATTTATTACTATCGCTCTTTCTGAGATAGACTATAGATTACAAAATCAGGCGGAACTAGATTTGAACCGTTTGGAACAGACTTTACATATTCATTTGGGTGCAAAACATGTAAATTCAAGAATGTTCAAATTAAAAACTACATTTAATGATCATTAATTTGTTCAATCATTTTCTTTCACAAGATAAAATTGACAATTTGTGACTATTTACAGAATAACGTGCTTAATAATATTTATTTATCTTAAATAGTCACGCCTTGCACCAAAAGGTAGAAAGGCTTAGGATTAAGTAAGTTATCTTAAATAGACTAAAGTAGATAAACTAAAAATAACAGTTTATTAAATATTAAATTAAATGTTCGAATAAATCGCCATCAACTGCTAGGCAATGTCCTAATCTGTTATAAAATTCCCTACGTATAGCATTTGATTGTCTTTGTGTAATCATGTTACACTATTGTGTATTAAGAGTGTTTTCTCAGGAGATCTGGCCATTGATGGCATAGTCTTCTTCTTCTTCAGTTTTTCCCATTTTCATATGGGTCGCTGTTACTGACGAGTCTCCTTCATTCTCTTCCATCCAAATACTCGTCCCCCCCTAGATCCTTACTATCTAAATCTTTCTTTATGCAATCCCTCCACCTCGTTTTAGGTCTTTCACGGCTTCTTACCCTTGACAATCTTAGTCATAGCCACCCTTCCTACGTAATCATGAGGTCTTCTCATTATGTGTCCATTCCATTTGAAACGGCTTTCTTGAGATTTCTCCATTGTATATGAGCAAAATAACGACGTCGAACCAATAGAAATACGACTGGTAGTCGGTTCTACGTCTGTTGTTTAGCAATGAAGCGACTGGACGATTTCTGGTTTCTGCGCATGGGACGTCACTAGACAGTTCTCGTGGGAAAAGCAGTCTACATATCTTAACGATGCAATATCGTTATTTGGTACACTTATACACTTTTTAGGGTTTTGTAGGTATGACCAAAAAACCCTTATACCGTCATTTTGTCGTCTGTCTGTCTGTCTGTCTGTCTGGCTGGCTGTTCGGTAAAAATTGTAGCCAAACGGCTAAACCTAGAGAGTTGAAAATTGGCATGCTTGTACAACTTTTTGACCCGCACATAGGAAAAATACTAAAACATCTAAAAAACATATCCCCCTAAAAATATAAACAAATATGTGCTCATCGAAAAAAAAAATATTTTTTTAAAATTCTGAGTAGGGTATCAAATGAAAGCCCTTAGTACGTGGATTAACGATCAAAATTTAATTTTTGCAAAATAAATTATTTTGAGGCGATTTTTGTCAAAATTGTGCAAAAAATTTTTTGTCCCACACCCTGTAGCCCAGATGGTTTAAACTAAAAATGTGAAAAAATTCTAAGTGATGTATATTGGTGTGAACCGGAATAGTACAACAGGAATTTTTGATCAGATTATGTTTTCGGAAAATAACGCATTTTTTGTGTTTTTTTGTTGACGATGCATACATGTTATACTCTTATAACACACTAAGTTGATAAGCGTTTGGTGGTGTAGTGACTCAGTTGATAGACAACCACACAGGATCGTTATTCACTACACAGGTTCGTTCCTGGCTTGTGGAGTCAATTTTATTTTTTGTTTTTTTTTTTTTCATATTTATTATGTTTAAATTAATTTGTTAAAATTCTAGTTATATTTTAGCACATTTTGAATTTAATTTTCAAGAGCGTAATTTTAATAACCAATTGGAATTATATTTTCATTCTGTGTCATTTATACGAAGCCAGAGGGGCGGAGCGTATGATTTAAGACAACCAATGAAAGCCCTAGGCCCAATTTTCAAAATCTTAATGAACCTTGTAATATAAAAAAAATACTGCACTTATTTAGAAACCTAAATAATGATATTAGGTATTCGAATTAAAATTAACAAAAAAATATTTTAACATAAAATTTGTTTTTAAAGCTCTGAGATTAACAGACGATAAATTATTTTAAAAAGATCGTTCATTTTGCCGTGGTTACTACAAAGCAAAATTTGTCCTACACACTCAGCATGCCGCCTTCACTTATTATATACCTGCGAAACCCTGCAATGTGTAAAAATTCACACTTCACATCAATTTTTTTAGAAATCTCCAAGTAAATCTGCTCTAAAATCCACCAGCTTTATACTATTATTTTGTTGGTCGCTTAATAGAGCAACAGTAACTCTTTTTCTTTAAAAATAAGTGTTTATTTTAAAATAGACAATTTGAAGAAATTGAAACAGTTTTTCACAATAATTTCTTGGATAATTTTTATGGTTTTGTAGGTGTGACCAAAAAAACTCTTATAATGTCACTCATGTATCTGCCTGTACGGGAGAAATTGTGTCCAAACGGCTGAACATAGAAAGTTGAAATTTGGCATACTTGTACAACTCTTTGACCCAAATATACGAAAACTATAACAAGTTCAAAAAAAAAAAAAAAACACCTACACGTCAAAAAATGCATAAGTGTAAAAGGTTATTCTCAGTTTAGCTAAAATTTTAGTGTTAAAATTATCACTTAAAAAAAGTAAAATGTTCACTATATTTAAACAAATCACCGTGTAAATCTTCATTTATTTAGATAGTGTTATTTTTATAAAATATTATTTTTTCATTCTTAAAATTAAAGAAATTACCAACCCTATTTTATCTTTTTTCGGCGTTCCCCTCTCGTCTACGAACTTCTTACCCCGATTACTAGCTTAAGCCGACCCTGTATCAATTTTTATTTAGAACATTCAAAACATGGCATAAAAACTAAATAAAAAGAATATTTTTTCTACTTATGATATCATTTTTATTTATTTGTTTTTAAAAACTGCCACAAAAATATCTTGGCAAACTAACCAAATAAAACCGAGTATAAAAAACTGGGTTTAATTCCTTCATCCATTTATAGTGTATATCTTTATTATACAAGTAATATACTTTAATTATATAATTCTTTAAATAACTCGTAAATAAAATGTATGTGTATACATATTTGGAAGATCATGAGACCTTACTTATCTCGTGAAATAGATAAAGTATTTTAGCTCAAGGACAATTAAAACTAACCTTTTTTCATAATGCTAGACTATCATAAATAAATCTGTATTTTAAAATAAAAATGTATTAGCAATGTTTTTAATTTTTATCATATTTTTCATAGAGATGTATTCTTGTGGGAAGTATATTCTTTTGCTAATACCATAAAAAAATTGATGTGAAGTGTGACATACCAAAATAAGTGACACGAAATTATGGGCATATATTAAAAATCATAAATTTCAGTTCAAAAGTTTTTTAGCATGTTTCTGACAAGTCTTATTAAAATAAATAAGTTTTAAAAAAAATATTTTTCTTTCCTTAAACTACGTCTCGAGTTCTCTTTTTGTATGACAATAAATTTTAATAAAAAGTAATAATTTTTATCAACAACATAAAAATACGATATTTTTCGAAAAACGATCAGAAATTCCTGTTGAACTATTTTGGTTCTCTTCAATATACATTATTGAGATTTTTTTCAGATGTTTATACCAACTCTTTTGGGAAATAGAATGTGAGACAAAAGTTGTATGCCACATTTTTGGCAAAAATCTCGAAATTATTTTATTTCTCAAAAATAAAATTTCCAAGAGGTTTAACTTGATAACCTACTAAAAAAATTTAAAAATGAATTATTTTTTCGTGAGCTCCAAATTTGTTTTATATTTTTTTTTTCAGGCGATTTGTTTTTTTTTTAAGGTATCAGTATTTTTCCTATGTGCGGGTCAAAGAACTGTATATGCATGCTAGATTTTAAGTCTGTAGGTCTCTAGCTGTTTTGTCACAATTTCTACAGTACGGACAGCCACATGAGTGCCGTTGTAACGATTTTTTGTTTAGATCATACCTACAAAACCCTGTAAATATATCCTGTTATATCCGTCTCAGAATATGGGTCAGTGTGCTTGATAATTATTATGACCAAACGAATAAGCATAGAAAATTACAGTTTGGCAGGTAAATACAGCTAACTGATCCGAAATTAGAACAAAATACTGACACTTGAATTGAAAAAACATTTGAATTGAAAATATATACATTGTTGATAACTTTTTCGATTTAGATATAGATTGATAAATTTTATTAGCCGATGATATTTATATTTGACGTTTTTTTTTAAATATAGTCGATATGTGCATGCCAATCGAGTTTATTATCCACACAAATACCAAGCATTTCACACTTGTGTGTTGTAATATTCAATTTTACAATGTTTCCTTATATTAAAAAGTAATTTTTGCGTTTTGTCACTATTTAAAAATAACTTATTAGCATCAAACCACAATTATACAATAATATACTTCTTGTTGTGCTGTCTGTAGTTCTCAGCAAATCTTCACATTTTTGTGCCGCTTATAGGACTGTATCTTCCGCGTACACACAAACCTGCTAAGATATCAGCAGTAAATCATTAAAAATAGTAATAAGAACAAATGTCCTATTACATAACCCTGTGGTACTCCTACTCTAGCCTCCAGATATTTAGAGGATTGTTTATTTAAACTCCTTCTTTATTTTTTGCTGGAAAGTATGGTACAATAAAATTTAAAATATTGTTAACTAAAACTATAAAATTTTAGCTTTTGTATCAGAAGTTCATGATCCACACAATTGAAAGCCTTGCTGAGGTCACAAAAAACAGCTGCAGCAAAACATCCTTTCACGTCATGTATCACTATGATAATGCTATTAATGTCATCTAATGTACGGAGATGTGTCCCGAAACCAAATTTTTTGTTAGTGGTTGCTACCTCATTGATTTTAGGTAATATAGGAACCAAGGATAGGTTTTACTATTATAGCAACAAATGTGGTTACAAATAACATTTTTTATAGCTAAATAATTAATTAGTTATGGCATAAATCTGTGGTCTATAAAATGTTATGTAATTATGCAAGGTCAGTTTTTAAGAATCCTGTTTTTCTAACAATTCCTTTCAACGTTTTTACTGAGAAACGTTTTGGAAATTTTTTTGTATCACGACCTTGCAATAATAATTGTTAGAATTATTCTTCATCTTATTTGTAAGTAAAATTATCATTTTATGGAAGATTTTTATGTATTTTGTTAGTATTATGCCACTTCTTTTACATTTTTATTACTTTTTAGATGTTTTATTAGGGACTTTATATATACTTTGAAATTTGAATTTTTGATTAACTTACTACCAACTTCAAAGTAAAAAGTAATAAGATCGACAAATTGAGTTATAATTTTATATTTAAATTTTATAAGTATATTTATTAAGTGTATTTATAAAACATTCTAAAAACTTTCCGGTAAAAACTTTTTATCAATTGCATTAAAACTCGAAATTTTACATTTTCCTTTGTTCTCTTTATCACACTTCAAGTTGTTTTTGTAGTTAGTGTTTAAAGGAGGATTCGAAAAATTTTCAGAATTATGGAACTTATTAAAAGAAAAGTTCGCATTATAATACTATAATTATTTGAATTTACTCCATTTACTAAAGCTGTACCAGATTTTATATTGTTAATAATAACAACTTTCTTCTAAAGTTTGAAGTACGTTTCCAGAAACATCTGTGCAGAGTTTAAAGTTAAAAATAAAATAATTTCAAGACGTTTATTTTCTGGCACAATTTTGAATTCCTTTAGAGCTCATCTAAATTGCCGAACATATTTTCAAATCGAATGTAATCTGTCTGTTGAATAAATACATTTGAATGTGCGATTTTAAGATCCCGGAAAAAAATATTTTTATTAATACCTTGCAAAGAAAGGCTTATTATTGTCATCTGACACTACCGATAGAGGCGCCACTGCAATGTACATCATGGCTGACGCACTTCATGTGATATTTATTGAAATTAATTTATTATTCAATATGAGGGTTGCGTTAAATGAAATTTTCCGTTTTCTCAGTGCCCAATTAACCTCTAGGGTTATAATTGAAGGTAATAAGGCTTTTTTTTGTCACGTTTCGGAACACGATGAACACTTAGGTCTCTATCACAACCTACTTTTGCATTGCAAAGATAAACACAACAATTCACGTTTCATTTAATTTTTTCTTGCAATTTTAAAGATATTTTTTAAAAACTCGCTATGAAAATAACAGTAAACAAACTCTATCCTCCACCTGTCTAGTTTCTCAAAATCTCACTAGAGGCGCTACAGTTATTGTCAGTTGACAATAATGTTCGTTACAGCCACATAAACTGAAGACTTTTAAGTTACTTTACTCAGAAATTAATTTAAGATTAACGTGTAAAATTATACTTTAAATGCGTCTCTTCAATAACCAAATAAATTGACTGAACACCCTTTTCCTTGTGACCACAGATTTAGTGTAGAGGTCGAAATTGTAACTCAAAATTGGTTATGACAACTCGATAGCGAAACACTAATGGGGGTGCTCTGCGCACTAGAGGTAAAGGTACACGTATATAATTAAAAATGCTATACTCTATCTCTGAAAGACTGATAGTAATAATTCATTTTGTCAGGCAGTTACCAGTGGCGTGCACATTTTAAACACGTTTAAATTGGTTTTGTGTATTTCTATATTACTATTTATCATTTTATTAAACGCACGCCTGTGACCATATTTATCATATCATTAAACACACCCCTGTGACCATTGTTCCCTAGTTCGTATTCTCATATAATATGCGCGGCACACTCGGTTGTTTTTAAAAATATTTCGTTTCGAACTATTCATATTTTGTCGCTTTTGTTTTACTGCTTCTGTGTGATAATACAATAACTTTTTACAAATAATAAATTTTATTACTAGCAGTCTGTCGGAGATAGAGTATAGGCAAATTGATTGGCAATAATTAATTATTTTAAAGTTTTTAATTAAGTAGATAGAAAATAAAATCACGAATTAAAACAAAACTTGCCTTCTGCTATCTTACTCGCAAATCATACTTTTTCACTCGCAATTTGCGAGTCACAATCAACCGCTCTATTTTCTGTGGAGATATCTTACCATTAAATCCACAGAAAATAGAAGATTTACCTTTAAGACAACCCCTTTATGAAATTATTTATAACTATATTAAAGCAGAAAATATCTCTTCATTTATACCTGGCTAATATCCAAAGCAGCTAAAGCCAACAAATAAAATTTAAAAAAGACAACCCCACAGAAAATGGAATATGGAGGGCATTTGTCTATGGCAACAAGCCACACCGATTGAATAACTAAAGAATAATATTCGAGCAGCAATAGTTGAAATGCTCTTGAAAGGGCTCGCTTTTGTGTCGCAGCAAGAACCGGGCATTTAGCCTATTCTATATTCCACAAATAATTAAGAATTCGCCGTTTCTGTTTGGTCACCAAGTCTGAGAAAAGATATTGACATTATGGAAAGAGTCCAGAGACGTGCTACGCGCTTACCATTTGGTTTCAACAGTCTTCCCTATGATGAGAGACTTCGAAGACTTAATTTGCCCAAACTGGAAAACCGCAGAAGTCGTGGTGATCTTATAACTACCTACCATGTACTCCATCGGAATTTTGATGCTGATCTTACTGGTTTGTTTGTACTTAATGTAGACTCTCGTTTACGTGGACATTCGTTAAAGTTATGTCACGAAAAATTCCGTAAGAACATTCGGGCCAAGTTTATTTCAAACCGAGTGTTTAATAACTGGAACAATCTACCTGGAAGTGTAGTGTCTGCCCCAAGTGTGTACAATTTTAAAAATAGACTGGACCTTTACAATCAGTTGCTACTATCCCCATTAATTGAAATTTTCTGTTTTTGTAGACTTTTTATATTTGTTATTGTTTGATTTTAGTTGTTTATCAAATTGTTTTGTTTCTTTCAACTTTCCTGTATCACAACAATGTGAAATATTGTAATTTTTCTATAAGAACTTTACAAGCCATTGGCTTCAGTTCTTTTAAATAAATAATAATAATAAATAATAATAATAATTGCAAGGTCCAAAAATGCATTTAAATAATTGCTTATTATACATCAAGGAAGAGATATATAATTTATTGTAGCTTGTAGATGGAGCAAAGGCCTCTACGAAGCATCGCCATCTGGTTCTATTCTTTGCAAGGGCCTTAATTTTCAGGCAAGATTTTCAAATCCGTTCAATTTCTGAAAAAATGGAGCTACCTGAGGTAATTGCAGGTCTACCTCTTTTCCGCGCAACCTGATGATTCCATTCAAGTGCCTGTTTGAAGATGGTATTGTCAGGCTTTCTAAGTATGTGTCGTATCCACTTCCATTTCTGGATCGTTATTTTTGTCGCAATTGGTTTTTGACTCGCTAGACTGAATAGATCTGTAATTGAGATTGTATTTGTAAAAGTTGTTGAAGATTTTGGGCAGACACTTGGTTGTGAAAACTTGTAACCTGGAAATTATCTGGTTGGTTACCTTCCAATATTGACATCCTAATGCCTGGGCTACACCTGCATCTATCGTCGCTAAACTTCGGTTTAACGTGACATATACGCTAATGTGGCCAGCTACTATCGGTTTGCGTTCACAATATTAGCAGTGCGCGCCACTAGACACATGACGATAACTGAAGTGGCGGTTTTAGAGCGCACATCAAAGGAACTTAGCGCAGAGCGTAGTATGTTCTGTTGGCGCGTATTGTTGTTTATCCGGCATCATTTGAGGTTATGTTATACATATTTCTTTACAACTTATTTGTGTCAAAATCAGATAAGATTATGTTTAAATTTGTAAAATTAAATGTAAAAAATAATTTTAGGGTGCAGTTATGATGGATATTCACCATTATTTTATTTAATTTACAGCAAAATAAATACGCTTGTACCTTGTAAACGTAAATAAAGTGTAGCGGCGAAAACGCAGCTATGGCCACAAGTTGCGTTTTAGCACGATATCGATAGATGCAGTTTAGCACGAATTTATATAGCGCGCAATTATCGACAAAGCTTATAACGCAAGTGTGGCCCAGGCATTAGAGAAGTACGGAAAGAACTTTAGCACGGAAGATACGTCACTCTTATATTTTGGTATAAGAGTGACACTCATCACTTATATTTTGGTATCAGTAAGGACCTTTTTGTTAGTCATCACTCGTATTTTGGAAGTAAGTACCTTTTTAGGGTTTTGTAGGTATGACCAAAAAACCCTTATACCGTCATTTTGTCGTCTGTCTGTCTGTCTGTCTGTCTGTCTGTCTGTCTGTCTGTCTGTCTGTTCGGTAAAAATTGTAGCCAAACGGCTAAAGCTAGAGAGTTGAAATTTGGCATGCTTATACAACTCTTTTACCCGCACATAGGAAAAATACTAAAACATCTAAAAAACATATCCCCCTAAAAATATAAACAAATATGAGCTCATCGAAAAACAATATATTTTTTTAAAATTCTGAGTAGGGTATCAAATGAAAGCCCTTGGTACGTGGATTAACGATCAAATTTTTATTTTCGCAAAATAAATTATTTTGAAGCGATTTTTGCCAAAATAGTGCAAAAAAAATTTTGTCCCACACCCTGTAGCCCAGATGGTTTAAACTAAAAATCTGAAAAAATTCTATGTAATGTACATTGGTGTGAACCGGAATAGTACAACAGGAATTTTTGATCAGATTATGTTTTTGGAAAAAAAAAGCATTTTTTGTGTTTTTTGCTAATAATGTTGAAAACTTATAGTTCTATAACACAGTAGAGTATAACGTGTGTCTTGGTGGAATGGTTACGGTACTAGCGTTCTGACCGAGAAAATGAGTGTTCAAATCCCCAAGAAGAAACAATATTATTTTTTATTTTTTTTTGCATTGTTATTTTGTTTAAATCATTTTTTCAAAATTCTAGTTATATTTTGGCAAATGTTGCATTTAATTTTTAAAAGCGTAAATTTAATAACCAGTGGAAATTGTTGAAATTATAATTTAATTTTGTTAGAATGTACACGAAATCAAAGGGAGGAGCTATGACTAGAAACAACCAATGAAACCATTTGGCGCAATTTGAAGCCATTTGGCGCAATTTTTAAAATCTTAATGAACTTTGATATATAAAAAAATACTGCACATCTTTAGAAACTTAAATAATGGTAATAGGCATTCGAATTAAAATTCATAAAAAAATATTTTGACATAAAATTTGTTTTGGCAACCCAAATAATCATCATTCACTTACTAAATACCTGCAAAACCCTGAAATGTGTGAAAATTCACACTTCACATCAATTTTTTTATGTCATCATTCGTATTTTTAGTGAGGACTTTATTTTAGGTCAACACTTAGGAAAAATAAAGTGCTTTTAACCAGCACTTATTGCCGAGTATTTTCCCGATTCCTACCATTTTAAAAGAGTTTTCCTTTGAGCCCCCCCCCCATTCCTAGGCGCGCGCTTCCTAGTTGTTATATTGTTGTATTCTTGATTGTGCGCTGTTTGTGTATTAAGTCGGTCTGAATAAACTTAAAAAAAATATATATATATATATATGAAAACAACAGAACATATAGACGAAGCTGCAGCGAAAGTGGTGGTAAATTTGTTACCCTAAAAATCACGGACAATGAATGAAAAATCTTGTAAAGAATTTTTTGGGCGACCATATCAAAAACAATTTTTATTATCGTCTAGTACCGGCCAAAACGGAAATCTTTTTAGGTTCGCTTATTTTTTTGACCGCTGGATGCTAGAGCCATCTATGTGTCATTTCTTCAGTTACAAGATATCCATGGTTACACGGAAACAACTGACAGTCAAACATTTATAAATGTAATAATTGTTCAGTAACCATAAATTATCCAATGTAAATAGTTTTGTTTGCCCAATAAATATAATGTGTACCTTGTCCAAAAAGATTTTTTTCGTCCTTATCTGCTTGAAGTCCTCGTCTGCGCCTCAGCCCTCAAATTCAGATGCGGCCGAAAAAGATCGACTTTTTGGCCATGGTACACAAATAACTATTGTGAACGGAGCTGTAATAAAAACGTTAAAAAATACACGGTATAGGCATTCGTATTTGTTGAACTCAATATTTTATATTGTTCTTTTAGTTTTCAATAAAAATAATTCTATTCTGTTTAGTTGTTATTGTAGTCATGGAAACAATCCTACTCCGTAGGGAAGAAGTGAAATTTTTTCTCCCTAGGGAGTAAAGTAGAACATTAAACTAGGTCGTGCAAAAATATTGTTTTATATTTGTTATAATAATTATAGTTGGAAAGTTAATTATTGGCCATCCTGCACTATTTATAAATGTAATTTATTTGCTTAAATAATTTAAATTTATAATTTCCTGTGTATGCAATTGCCAAATGGCCCATCAATGAACAGTTTCGTTTATTTCCATGTTTATTCATAAAAGTACACATATAAAATTAACATTATTATATTAGATTCGTCATAATCCGGTTTCTGAAAATAAATATTCATAAAACAAGTCATAATTCATAATTGAGCTTTATTGCAATACACTGACATAAAATACTTGGACAATTTCGCATATTTTGTGACGTCATCAATGACATTTTTGTTTACGTGAGCTGCGTTGAAAAAATAAACGATGCGAATTGTGAAGGTGTACAACCGAACGATGACCTGTTTGCCCACTTTTCTTTTAACGATGTTTTACAAACTACAGAATTTATAATTGAAAAAATAATTGAGGTACTGAAAAAAGTTGTTACTTTCAGTAGGGTTGATAACAGTGATGGCTCGTGCTGTAGAAATATGGGGGGGGGGCAACTTTTATAGGTATATAATTTCAGAGTTATTATAGGTTATATAAGTTCAAAGTTAGTATCAGGTCATCAAGGTTGAAATTTGTAGTTAATAATATTGCCAACTTTAACAGCTTATTATTTGACATTGGGGTAATATTTTACCGTTCTGTTTTTTTTTTTTTTTTTCTTTGTTGGAAAGTTACACATCTCTCCTGTTTAAAGAAATTATTGTATGCTCTAAAAATAAACAAAAACTTTTTTTTAAAATTAATGTTGAAAATGGAACGGTCGGAGAGCCGCATTATTATGAATTATGAGTTCTTACGTGGAACTACGGCATCGCAGACCGCGCGAAACATTAATAGTGTATTTGGCTCTAGAGTTACTACGCAGCAGACAATAACAAATTGGTTCGCCAAATTTCGTACAAGTAAATTAAAACCAAACCAAAAAAAAAAAAATAATAATAATAACCTGGCTCATCGATCACAGCAGAAATATACTGCAACCAAATGGACGATATGATGCAAAAACTTAAAGAAAAACAGCCTAGATTGGTCAACAGATCGACTCCTATCTTATTGCATGATAACGCTAGACCACACACTGCACAAATGACTGTGGCAAAACTACAGGAATTGGATTTGGAACTTCTCCATCATTCTCCATACTCGCCAGACCTAGCCCCCACTGACTACTACTTCTTCCGCCATTTGGATAACTTTTTAATAGGAAAACAGTTTAATTCCGACAATGCTGTAAAACTGGCCTTCCAGGAATTTATTGACTCTCGTCCGCCAGGTTTTATACCACCAGGTTGTTCAGGCCGAACAACCTGCCTCTTAAATGGGAAAAGTGTATAGACAGTATGGGTGCATACTTTGATGAATATTAATAATTCCTTATATTTGTAAGTTATCAACCAACTTTGCTTTTTTTTTTCTACAAATGTATTAAATTTTGCACATAATTCTTTTTTACGAAAATAAAAACGTTGTTTACGCCCATAACAGTAACACGTTTGCTTACGTACTACATTGCAGGCGGCTACAACCTGGCAGCTCTTATGGGAACAGACTTAAATTGCGTTGGTTAACTCGCAATGCGCGTTCAATGTAGGCAGTGTGTCTAATTGAGATCTGGTCTTATAAATAAAAACTACACTGGCATATAATTAAATATGTTGCCAAACTTTTATCTGTCGCATCAAATTGTTAAGTTGACAGTGAGAAGCAGCGGCGGCCGATGAAGCATGTTTGGGAGGGCAATTGGTATGATCGGACAAGCTCGTACTATATCGCTCAACAGTAGTATAGCAACGACAAAGCACGAGCGGGTCCGATCATTTCCTTCCCAAACATGCCTCACTGGCCGCCGCTGGTGAGAAGTAACAATGCACAAAGTGTTGAATATCTATTTCTGCCGCTAACGTTGAGTGACGTCAAAAGTTTGAAAGTGTAGTGAAAAGTATAATGGAGAACAGCATTTATATCTAAGCTATTGTCATTTGTTCTTATTTTTAGAGTTCGTAGGTACAACAAAAAACCATGATAACGTCACTCATGTATCTGTTTGACTGTACGATAGAATTTGTGATCAAAGAATGTGAATTATATTTTTTATTTTATTATTTTCAACAAGAAAAAAAGAAGGTATATAGGCTTTTCCAAACTTTTAGGCGGAACTATACTCTATCTCAGAAAGACTGATAGTAATAATATTTATTATTTGTAAAAAGTTATTGTTTTTTCACACAGAAGCGGCCCACAAAATATGAAGAGTTCGAAACGAAATATTGTTAAAAACAACCGAGTGTTCCGCACATATTATATGGGAATACGAACTAGGGTTAAACACAGTAGATCATAAAAATGTTACCCTAAAATTTTGAGGAAAAATATGGTCACAGGGGTGCGTTTAATGATATGATAAATATGGTCACAGGCGTGCGTTTAATAAAATGATAAATAGTAATATAGAAATACACAAAACCAATTTAAACGTGTTTAAAATGGTCACGCCACTGGTAACTGCCTGACAAAAAGATTTATTACTATCAGCCTTTCTGAGATAGAGTATAGATGGAATTTAAATTTTCTTAAGTTGTCATTAGCTATTTTTTTATGTATTGAAGTTGGCTTTTCTTAAACAAAATGATCAAAAGCTTCAATCAATCGGTAAAAGTTACTACATTTGAAAATCTAGTTCCGCTTAAAGCAAAGAAACTACCTATATATGTATATAATTTAATAATTTTTGCTTTTTAATAAAATTAGTTGATATTTTTATTGTGAGATATCAAATATGCCTCAGGAGATACTTGAAGTAAAAATGATAAACATTTTTAAATGCTGTATAACAAAAATTGCAAATAAATTTCTCTATGAAAGAGTCGTACTTTGCTACATAAATTGTATTTAGATAATATTTATTATTTAAAAACATTTCGATTAATTGATAAGATAAATCATTGATTTTTCAGTGTCAAAGGAAAGATGTATTGATTTTTTACTGCGATATGATAACATTGTTAATCTTTATTATGAAATATATATCTGCTTTGTGATGAGATCGGACATAATCAGTTTTTTTAAGAAATATTTTAAAAACATTCATATCAAGCAGCAAATATATTCTAATGTGTTTAATTAAATATTATGTGTACATTACTCCCTTAAAATTGTAAATATGATTGTGCTCCAAAAAAGTAACAATCTTGAAATTGGTCGACAAATCAAAGTAAATACTAATTGGCTGAACCGATGTTAAGATAAATTTTTAATGACATAGGTTATTTTTTTTTGTATTATTGTAACCATTGGCGATTGAATGTAATTAAGTTTTTTTCCCGTAAATCAATGATAAAAATTAATTTACAAAATGACAAATTTTACATTTAAAAACTGCACCTATGAACACATTATATTTAGTTCAGAACCTAATTACGTAACACTAGTGATCTGGGATCTGCTTTATTTTGTCAACAAAACTTATCATTTATCGTTTTATTAGCAAAATATTTATAATGATCCAAAAATAATTATTTATGTAAATACTGTAGATTCTGGGACACAACGGGACTAGGTCATTTAGCCTTATTAAGCGGCTGTACCCATTAAGTGATAATTGCGCCAATAATATAAAATATTAATATTCCATAAATTCATAACTAAATATACAGGTTGTAACATGAAATTTGGGCCATAGGCAATATGAGAAATTTGATTTTCCCGCAAAAGTGCACCTATTATTTTAAAGTAATGAACTTTTTTTAGTAATAAATAATAGAAAATATAAACATTGTTTTTGTTGATTTTTGCTACTTTCATTTATATTTGTTGCTGTTATATAATTATTAATGCCAAAATAGCTCAAACGGTAACGATCGTAGTAAGCAATCTGATTACCGCTATTCAGACCTGCAAAAAAAATATATATATTTAGAGTGTTCAACAGCATGAAGGATAGTTTCCAATTGACGTAGACGTAGAACATAGAAATAAAACGTGCAACGTAGATTTGGTTGCTTTAGTTTCCAATAAATTTTGAACATCGTGTCAAAAAGTTTCTTAAAAAATGTCGAGTAACATGTATTCGTCAAATAATATGGAGGACAATCTAGCAATGCTAGCATTTTTTATTGTTACGGCGCCAACGCAACGCCGTCGCAAATGACGGCGCGCTGACGGCGTAACGCGCTGTGCATTCTGTTCCAGGCTTTAAAGTGGGGAACAGAATACAACGAGTTCTACGGCGCGTTGACGACGTTTGGACGGCGCTATCTGTCAGAGAAAAGTTAAAACCAAGCTGTCGTACGCACGTGCACAGAATGTGTAACGTCCTAGCGGCGTTCGAACGCCGTTGATACTGAATGTTCGTCAACTTCCAACTTTTGACGCCGTTGAACGTTGACGCAGAACACCTAACCTCAGTTTTTACTGAATGGTAAAGTGTTTGTATGTATAAATAACTTGCATACAACATAAATAACATCACACACAAGTCTTCATCATCTATTATAATTTTAATAAAAGAAAGCGCACGTATAAACACAGATATAGATTGTCACGTGACACTTTGACGGCGTTAAAAATGATTGCATTGTGCGCAGGCGAAAATTCAACGGCGCTAACGCAACGCCGTCGCAAATGACGGTGCGCTGACGGCGCAGCGCGCTGTGCAGTCTGTTCCAGGCTTTAATATGGTCGGGCCAAGAAACCATGGCCAAGAGCCCTAGAAACTGATAGCTGACAACTAGCGTAGGGTGGCTTCGAGCTGTACACGCTGGAGGTGAATGGTTCGGAATAGTCCTATAGGGGTTGTAAAGCCAATGAAGATGGTGAATATCCCTGTTTACGAAATGTTATAGTGACCCCGTTTAGTGCTGTTTCTTTTAACGCTCTAAATTTTAAATGTCAAGCGTTTTCCAGGGCTTTTGTATTTTTATCTCGCCTACAATTTCTTTAAACTTATCTATCACAATAATGATTTGTGGTTCTAGGTAAGCAGGTCAAAATCTGTTGATGCAAGCAATATATTTTAAGAAATATTGTATATCATTTTGAATTCTGCAACAAAGCATTTCCAAATTTACTAAATAAAGAGTTTCTGAAATTGAAAAATATGAAACCGTTTATCAATATATTTCTTATTAATTTATTGAAGACTTAGATACGAAGCAAATGCGGAAAAACCCGCTGGGATTTTATTATTTAAATTTTATTGTGATGAAATTTTCGCTGATTTAGATTAAAAAAAAAAAAAATGGAATCTCTTAGTACTCAAATATCGAATAAAAATGATCATCTAAAATCTGTTGCTTTTGATGTAATCTGATGATGATGAAGAAAATCTGTTTTAAACATCCGCATTCTGTTGACTTCTTACACTTTTTTAATATCTACAGAACCCTGAAATGTGTGAAAATTCACACTGCACATCAATATTTTAATTCCATATTTACCAATCTTGTTTATTTATATTCATTAGTACCAACATAACAGACAAATATTATTTTAGTGGTTATTCTCCATATCCACTTGTTATTAGCAAGTAATTGTTTGAAAATGTTAAGAAATTGCGCTTTGTTTTCTCCTGTTTCAGCTTGTTAAATTAGTTAGTTTTTGAACATTTTAATGATGATAAATTTGTTTATTTTGTGTCTGGGAACTATCGAATAACAGGTACGATGACACCTGGTGTCGTATTTTAAATTAATGGAAAAACACAAGATTAATACACGTTACTGGGACAAAATGAAGTAGATACTTGTTGATTCTGTTTTAACATAGTGTCGGTAATTTTTTTATCAGAGAAAACGGGCTCAAAATTTCAATAAAACGTGAGTATAGGGGTGGGTTTGAGTAAATACATCCAAATTGCTGTAAGTATTATTAAAATTTGCAGACAGTCTGTTAATAACTGAATGTTTACCGTAGTCCGTGTAACTGTGAGAGATAACAGTGGTCGGCAAACTTTAGAGACTAAAGAGCCGAATACACTCTTTGCGGCATCTGGAAACAGTTTCAAGAGCCATAATTTTGTTTTAATACATGACTTTTTTATATTTTCTAAATTTTATTCCTTATCTACATAATTTGAAAAGTCACACGAATGTCCTCAAAGAGCCGCATGCGGTTCGCCGACCCGTGTTCTAGAAGGTTAGGCAGAACGCGTATGTATTCGCGGTAAGTTCATCGAAAATCAATTCATCAAAAGCATATTCATCGAAAATCAATTCATCGAAAACGAGTTCATCGAAAGCAAATTCATCGAAAATCAATTCATCGAATTATCAATTCATCAAATCGTCAATTCATCGAAAAAAAAATTTTTTTGTAAATATTTGAGAGTGCATTTTTAATTGTGGCTCTGTTTCAATTTAATATGTATTCTTAATTTCTTCTTTCCATTGTAATGTTTGTTGCTGTTTAAATATAAATTAAAAGTTAAATTTAATAATAAATTATATTATTATATTATTATTATTATTATTAATTAATGCGGACCGTAGACTTTTGGGTAACTCGAATTTTACGTAAGTCTAATTAGAATTTTTATAAAGGAACAAAAGAAATTTAAACTACATAATTACGTATATAAAAGAAACAAAACAAAAATAAACCGAAATTCATTTACATATACTATTCTGTATGGACATACATACAAATAGAAAATATATATATATATATATTTTTTTTTTTGTAAACTTGTATGTTATTCAACTCAAAAATTTTCCATTTTTTTAAATTTTCTTTTTACGTAACTGCGAATTTACGAAAGTCGCGTGTTACGGGGAATTATTGTATAACAAATTAATGGTACTTGTATTATGTGTCACCACATTTTTAATATATAATTTTTGCAAATTTAAATTAAGTTTTAGTGAGATCATTTTTGGTGCATATTTGAGGATAATCAAAGAATATATATATTTTAAACCATATAAAAAATGTTATGCAATTATTTCTTAGTCTGTCTACTTTTATTGACCACTGCTTTTTTGACTTTCTGATCCTCTCGGCATTCCTCTCAAATATTTACAAAACACTTTTTTTCGATGAATTGACGATTCGATGAATTGACCATTCGATGAACTGATTTTCGATGAATTTGCTTTCGATGAACTCGTTTTCGATGAACTCGTTTTCGATGAATTGATTTTCGATGAATTTACTTTCGATGAATTGATTTTCGATGAACTCGTCGGTTACCTTGTCACTTTGTGCAAGGTCAGTTACTATCATGAATGAAAGTCCTTATACTTTTTATAATATTTTATCTTGTAGTAACGTTACTACACAGTAACTTATTACAGAATTGATCTGATATGTCTGGTGCGTTCATAATGCCGCTCAAAACTTTATATGCGAAAATACTTTCAGCCATTTTTCTTCTCTTCTCAAGAGATTGGAATCCTAACATGTGTAATCTGGCGTGGTATTGATAATTATCTTTATTAATTCGTAATTTTAAAAAAATACAAAGAATGTTCAACTCTCTATCTATACAGGATGCCTCTATAAAAATATAAATGGCTAATAAAAGCGTTTTCGATTTGTAAATAAAGATTTGATCTGAGATTGCCCTGAAATCAATAAGTGGCATCACGCTCTGTACTAGTGCGATCTGGTTGAGAGTATATCGGTTTGTTTGCCTGATTGTTTGTGTAATTATGCACAACATTTTTCACATAATTTTTTACTCCCACTATTTCGTCTTTTACAAATATATTTCTCATGCAATCAATAATTTCATCATCCTCCGATTCGCTAAAATATAATAATTCCTCCAATGCAATAATTTTTAGTAGCCATAACCCACAACACGAAGAAATCATGTTGAAAACAACCGAAAATCAAATATCTAACAAAACAATGAAGTTATATTTGTATTTTGGCGCCATTTTTAATTACACAGTATTAGAAATTAGTTATACATCAGTATCCATACATGAAATAATTTTGAAATATAATAACGATTTATAATCAGTATAAATTAAAATAGAACATAGTTACACAAAATACAAGAATTAACAAATTAAATTAAATTAGATATACAAAGATAGCGAAATTTGGCCTTTGTGTAATTGAAGATGTCGATATCCCTGAATGTTTGATTATATCTTGATACGAGCCTATTAATTGGTGAGTTATTATGCGAGTTAGTATTGCATTTTGTCTGGCTGAACAACAATGGTTTCTTGTATTGTACGTGGGTATGTGATAGCCTAGCAAATTCAATAATTCGCTAGATGTGGCGACTTTATTTACTATTTTGTACAGCATTAGCATGTCACTTAACGTCCGTCTGTCCTTTAATGATAACATATTGAATGTAACGCAGGATTCGGTATAGTTAACAAAAGGTATGTTACATCTATAAGCAATATATTTTAAAGCTTTCTTCTGTATATTTTCAAGCTGTGTTACATATTTATTATAGCCAGGGTTCCAAACTACAGAACAGAAATTCAAAATACTAGAAACGTACGCGATGTACAGCGATTTTAATTCAAGCGGAGACTTAAAATTTACAGTTGAACGCATTAAAAAAACCCAACATTTTCCAGGGTTTTGCAACAATATAATCAATGTGAGGTTCGAAGGATAGTTTACTGTCTAGAATTACACCAAGGTCCTTAACTGTTGTTCTCTGAATTTTGTTTCCGTCCAGTTCATATTGAAATATTAATACATCTCTATTTCTGGAAAATGATATGGTCTGGCATTTGTCATAGTTCAGGAACAATTTATTGTCGTTACAATATGCCTGTAGACCAATAATATCATTTTGTAAGAGTTCAGCATCAGCAATGCTTCATTTGTAATAGATTCATAGCACAAGTGCATGATACAAGCGTAAATATGTATATTGCCATAAGAGTATATTATTAGTTTATTATAAACTGATGTACGTATTATTATAAACTGATGTACGTATATTATAAACTGATGTACGTACTATAAGTAGAACAGTGATAACCCATTGATTTTCTTGACCTGTTATAAACGAGGCTTAAACGTTGCAAATAAAAATTAACAAGCCTTTTAACGAAAACTAATAAGTAAAGTGTTTCAATAACAAAATAGCCCAAATTTTTTACTCTAGCTAAGTAAGATATTTTTTAAATGTTTGGTTTAGGAACAAAGGGAGTAAATATTGATTGTAACAATCTAAATCATTTGCGCTTTGCCGACGACATTGTTCTAATTAGTCACGATATATCTGAAGTACATTGCATGCTGCAAGAGTTTAACTGCTGCATAACAACGCAACACACTTGCTCTTTTCAATCGTGTGCGAATTTGCGCACGAGGTTAGCATTTACGCCGAAAATGTTAGCACTAGATTGAAAAGAGTCCTTTAGACACGTATTGTATACAATATTTTTTCTAACAACGAAAATTTTAATAAAAATTCAAAAGAATTGTGTAATAATTAACAGAGTAAGGGGGGCGGAGGGGGCGACGGCCCTGGGCGCACTAAGGAAAAGGGCGCTGACGGGCTTGACTAAGGGGCGCCATTGTGAAGGCAAGGACCTTTTTTTTGCCTCGGATTTTGATTTGGATTTTGGGAGGCGAGGGAGATAGAGAGAGAGAAAATTCTCTTCTAATATAAATCTGTACCTTGGAATAAGAACAACCAATGTCAAAAATTTGGGATTTTGAGATTTTTAGCTGAACGGTGTAAAAAAATTTGGGATATATTTAGATTTAGATAATAAAAGATGTCAGGAAAGAAAATGAAAACCGAAAGTAGTAAAGTAAGCGCGAACTTGAATTAACTTCTAGAGAAATTATCTGAGGCGGAAACTACTCAAAAGTAGCAAAAATGACTTGCAATGGTTGTTCTTGCAATTAAGGTACAGAAATATTTTCTTTGAAAACACTATTTTTGATAGTTTGGCCAACTTCACTGAGACGGGGCTCGTATTCTCCATTTAAATTTTTTATCAAAAGAAGTAATTAGTGTATGGTCGATTTTCCTCATTTAATTAATCAGGTATAACATACTATAACATATGTTTGAGTTTAATGAGGCATGCATCAGTTATTGATAAAATGTTTTCCAAATGGATTACTACAGGGATTAATATTTAGTGTTACTAAATACACGTGGTATATATCCTATTTTATCAAAGCTGGAATATTATGAATGGATCATATATGGCCTATGAGATTAGTTATTATCACTGCTGTCTGGTTCGGACATTTTATGTGATAACAAGTTCCTAGAATTTTATATCGAATTACTAATTAATTTTATTTTATTAATAGAGTGCGGCAAAGTTAGGTCTTAAAACGTTTTAATCCTACTTAATGGAAAATAAATCCATTGTTCTTCCTAATTTAATTTATTTAAAACATATTAAGACCTAAACTGTCCCCTCTTTAATGATAAGCACTTAATAAAAACAATTATTCTTTTTAATAATATATTCAATAACATTCATATCAAACGGAACATATATTTTAATATGTTTAATTTAATATTTTATGTAATTCTCTACCTTAACACTTTGAGTCCCATTTGCTCTCCGGTGAGTCACACCTCTACTATAGTCCGTTCAAAGGTGAGTTTGCAGTACAGGACATATGGAGTAGTTCCTTTTCATACTCTCTAATGGGTTATGCAATGATGCTATCCTTTTCTTGCTTGTCGACGTTGCCAGCTCTAAAACGCGCTGATCTGTAAAGACGCAGTATTCTACAAATGGTCATTTGTTTTTGTTGTGTGTTTTTTGAGTTTTATAAGAGTTGATTTTTGTAAATCATATGAGTTTTTCATATTATTATAATTGTCACATTTGACACTTTTACAACATTTGGCAACACCGCTCCCATTTTCCATAAGAGCAATACTGCATTCTCACCTTTGAACGGACTATACAATGATTACCCACCGAAGGGCACGTAGGGTTGAACGTGTTAATTGTTTACGATCACAGTTTAATTCATCAATCACCATTTATTGAAAATCTTTACCCTCTCGTTTAGCAATTTTTGTAAGTATCGATCATTTTGTAGGCCTGATACACACTTATTTATGAATAATTAAGGACTTGACCTGTATTAGAAAACATTTGTAAATTTCGATAAAATCCGAACGACTACGACTCACGATATTGAATTCTTTCTGGTTATAATTTTAGCACACGTACCAGAGAAATGTTTAATATCCTTAAAGTTCTGTTAGCGTATTAATAGAATAATTATAGAAAAAATGATCTTTAATGACAATCGAGGTCGTGTATATTTTATTTAACATTATCATGCAATATAAATTAATTTGTATAATTATTATTAATACCATATAATTAGATCATTGTCTCTAAACCCAAATTTACGAAGCTGTCATACTTTTCTAGCTGTAGATTATTATGTAATTGGCGTTAATATTATGGTTACACTATGGTTATAACCATAGGTGCCAAGATATTTGACGTTATTTACTTACTTTAAAGACGCGGGTATTTACAAAAGGTCTTCGATGGAGTAAATTTAACACGTGACTGCTAAATACGAGTTTATTGGCGATCTGGCTAAGGACGCCATATACGAGTTAACTCGTATTAATTTGACTTTCCTTCAACGCGCAAATAGGTGTAACTGATGGATAGTGAGATTCTGGGATAAGAACGTATTTACTAATAAGAACAAGTTGACGTCGACCATCCGTTTACGAAAAAAGCGCAGTCAACGAATTAAGGAACCTATATTCCAAATTCCAACTATTTTTGTTTAATACTTTAATCTGGAGTCCTTGGCGACCGCTAAGAACAACAAATGATTATTTCTCCCGTGTTCTTCTTTTCTATATGCCTGGCGAAATATGTTTTGATGAATTGGTAATATTCAGTAAAAACATTGTTTTGGTTTAAAACTAAGTTCAGATTCTTTCTGTTCTGTTTAACCCTCTCATGCGCCACGTACACACGTACGTGGACATTTACAATTTTCAGTATTATTCTAATATCTATACTTGAAATGAGTATCTAAGTGAACACAGTCTACGTTTGTGTACTTAAGTTTACCATAAATGATTATAGATGGCAATAGCTATATCGTATTTACAAAAAAAAAAAAAAATATTTCAAAAATGCTGCACGATGTAAAAGTTCGAGTTGTACGAAGCGAACGAGATATATTTGCAAAAGATGCGAAATATATCTGTGCCCTGAATGTTTTGAGTGATATCACACGTAAAATAAGTAAAACGTGCTATATTTCAGTAATTAGTTTGTAATTGATTGATTTTTTTAAAACCTTATGCACTTTGTCCACATATTTGGACAAATCTTTTTAGGGTTTTGTAGGTATGACCAAAAAACCCTTATACCGTCATTTCGTCGTCTGTCTGTCTGTTAACCTAGAGAGTTGAAATTTGGCATGCTTATACAACTCTTTGACCCTCACATAGGAAAAATACTAAAACATCTAAAAAACATACCCCCCTAAAAATATAAACAAATATGTGCTCATCGAAAACAAAAATATTTTTTTTAAATTATGAGTAGGATATCAAATGAAAGCCCTTAGTACGTGGATTAACGATCAAATTTTTATTTTTGAAAAATAAATTATTATGATGCGATTTTTGCCAAAATTGTGCAAAAAATTTTTTGTCCCACACCCTATAGCCCAGATGGTTTAAACAAAAATCTAAAAAAATTCTAAGTAATGTATATTGGTGTGAACCGAAATAGTACAACAGGAATTTTTGATCAGATTATGTTTTCGGAAAATAACGCATTTTTTGTGGTTTTTGGTTCACAAAGTACAAAAGTTATACCAATATATTTTGACAAATGTTTAAGAATTTAAAAATTTTAAAAATTTTTAAGAGCGTAAATTTAATAATTATCTTATTATATGATTAACAGACGATAAATTATTTAAAAAAAAACGTTCATTTTGCCGTGATTACTACAAAGTAAAATTTGTCCTACACACTCAGCATACCGCCTTCACTTATTATATACCTGCGAAACCCTGAAATGTGTGAATATTCACACTTCACATCAATTTTTTTATTAAAAAAAAAGAATATTTCAATGTACTTTTTTCAAAAATTTATGTTATTTTGCCTATTTTATACCAAATTTCTTATAATAAATTTTTTCATACGATAAAACTAAAATCTGAAAAGTTGCGCATAGGAGGGTTAAGGCTGACTACAGTCATGTAGAAGGTATAAATAATTTTATATAAGCTTTGCTATTTGGAAGCATCTACTGTGTATCCACATTTCGAATGTCCCTAGATTTTTGCTTCATGTTTCTTTAAGCTTCCACCCCTCGATGACATACAACAAAGTAGAGAAATATAGTAGCAAATTATTCTGATCCGTAGACTCAGAATATGCTATGGTTACATAATACTTTTCTTAAACGAATAATTCAGCTCAAGTTCGCTCGATTCGAAAGAAAATTTCTCTAGAGTGATTCCAATTTTTATTTAGAACACTCGCTCCATTTATTCTTAGTAATCATTGCTAGTGTTAGCTCTAGGAGACCTGGCAATGCAATTTTAAGTTGGTGACACAAAAAAATAAAAAAGAAGGCGACCAAAAAGAAAAGGACGCCCTCGAACTCACATTTCCGTTCCTATAAAGGAAGGCGCCCCGATACGTTGCATCGTCTGCTCACTGCTGGCTTTGATTAATACGATAATATCTATAATTGCTATCGACTAAAAATCTACCTATTGAATTAGGTTTTCACAGTTTTAAAGCTGCTATAAATTGTCCTATCTTTTTTTTTTGTCTTCAGTCATTTTTTTCTGATATTGCAAAAATATGGGGGAGATAATTGAAATCAGATAATTTTTACAGTTTGCAAATAGTACTCAATTTTATCAGTAGTGTAATTATCATATTATCTGTTCAAATACAATTTAATCAGTACAGTGAATCTGCAACATATTACTTTTTTAATTAATTTATCTGACAACTTTATCTCTGTTCTTATCAGCCACGAGTGTCAAGTTAATACAAAAAGTAGATAGTAATAAAATAAAAGGAGAAACTAAATTGATGTAACCATATGCGCATTAAAGAGCTCAGAGATGGTAGAAATTAATTTAGATTGTGTTATATAGTGAATATCCACACGTCGACATCTCTGTCCGGCTGGTTGCATAATATTGTAATCGCATTAATAATACCTCGTTGAAGATACGAAAGTAAATAGGAATAAACGTAAAATTATATCTCAATAAAAATGGAGCATTACTTGTGTGACTCTTTGTGACTTCCCGTGTGCACAGTTTGTTGCATGCGGCTTGTTACAACATGCATCTAAACGAGTAATGAACAACAATTTTTAGACGCATCTATTATGTAAGGAATATCTACTGCATTTAGCAAAATGTAGAAGTAAATTTATTTAACATTTAATAAAAGAGGAGCTTAAAAATGTTTATATGTGACTGAAAACTGATGATACATAAAGGGTATCATACCTTTTGCTTTTCACCAAATAGGTGTTTTACCAGACCAGTTTTCGGACCGCGCTTAAAGAAAAATTTGTGTGCGTCCCTGCTATACAGGTTGCAGTGGGATTACCCCTTTTCAACCTAATTAGCAAATTATTTGTCCTAGTCTACTCTGTTCTACATCTCTTTTCGATCTATTATACTTTTTATTGAATTTCGAATAGCAAAAGATGTTATAAAATTTACTGATCGGGATGGGTTCACAAATGGTAGTCGGTGCATATAGTCCAGACATCGGTGCGATGTCGCAGAGATCTGCGTCTTAAACATCGTCCGCATTACCAACATAATTTCTATTATAAAAAAATACTCTTTGAATTTGTGCTGTCAACATTTTATATTATCATAAACAAGAATACTGTATTATATCGACGTTATAAGAAGTTTATACTTATTTTTATAATAAAATTATTTATTTTAATAATAATGTGTTTTATAAAATACAGAGCTACAATAATTGAGATAAAATGTATCGACTTACATGTTAATACAGGTGTAATATATTGTTTATTGTAGTGTCTTTATTGTAGAATGAAATGAAATATGCATATTTGTTTATAATAGTTCAAAATGTGCGTCTGCGCATACAGTTCAAAACTGGTAATTTCATGACGGTAATTTAAGGACAAAATTACTGTAGCTGATGGCAGCACCGGAGATTTAAACATCAAGTGTGAAAGCATACCGATGTTAAACATCGGTGAACTTTAAGTTCACTCGTCTTAAAGTTCTAGTGTGAAAAGGGTATGAGTGTTTTACATTTACGTAGTCTTTATTTATGGTGAGATCGTAAAGTTTTTACTGACCCCGATTCCATTAACAGCAAAAATGTTTCTGACTCCACAGCTCTGCTACAATAATAATGTAAAATAATTTCTTCTAATATTTAACATTCCGGTGACCAAACATATTCGAGAAAAGTTTGAAAATATCAGACCTAAATTATATATCGATTTTACATTATTACTCATGGGAATATTCAATTACGTCATGAATAAATTTTAATATAAAATGATTTATTTCTGCAATACACAAACCTCAAAATTTTTTATACACTTCTATCGCTTCAGCGATTCATTTCACACCTATATCTACTCTTGATCTGTACAAATGAGCAATCAAGTGTATGCTGAACATCGTATTGCGTGTCTATTGCTTAACGGCATATCCCAGTAAACCTTGGTATGAATTTATTTGGTCATGACACTACCACGGTCATGATCAAAGCATACAAAATAAATATTTCATCACAGTTCCGCTGGTACTGTCATACGAGTTGTTTTTGTAATTGAACTGTCAGAACCAAGTACGTTTGGAAAAAAGTGTTTAAATATGACCTCACATGAAAAATTGTTACAAAAGTTTGGTCCCTGGATTAATTTTGTTATGTGTTATATTTTTTGAGTCGATTCATAAATAAGTTTCGGTATATTAATTTAATTTTTTAATAAATGAATGCAGTGTCGGATTAAGCCTTCGCCGGGCCCGAGACATTTTTGATTTACGGGCCCTCAACCTATGATTTATGGGCCCTCAACCTAGAGGCGTTGAAAGTGATGAGCAAAAAAAAAGGTCCTTACCTCCCAAAGTCAAAGTGAACTGCAAAAAAAAAAAAAGGACCTCACCTCCCAAATCCGGGCCCTTGAAAATTACGGGCCCAAGACAAATGTCTTTTTTGTCTAAGGCGAAAGTCCGTCACTGAATGAATGACAATGATACTTTCTATTATGCACAATCGATTGCAAAAACTGTTTCCATTTGTCATTACTTTTGGGTAGAATTGTACCGGATTTGACAAAAAAAGTTGTCCACGAACTCTAGAATTTGTATTGGTATTATGATGAATAGAATTCTATTGTCATTGCCACTAAAGCAATTTCTTGGTGGTTGCCAAGTACTGTTCTTTTTACCGACCGCCAACATATATAAGGGAGGTATTGTGATCATACCAATTTTGACGTTTCGAGATTTCGATGGATCTCCACGAATTGAGGTCCCTACATAACGTTTTGACTATTTTTAGCATGATGTCTGTCGGTCTGTCTGTCTGTCCGTCTGTCTGTCCGTCTGTCTGTGTACACGTGCAGAGCAAATTCGGCTGAAAGGATTTTTATGAAACTTCATATTTAAGCTTCTGCCATCAATGGCACGAGTTGATCAACGTTTGGTAAAAATCGGTTGACTAAAAAAGGGAGTTTACTCGTGTCAATTTTAAGATTTTTGCGAATATTTCAAAACAGAAAAATATTCGAAAAAATTTATTAAACAAAAGTTGCTATAAAAACAATAACTAATAACTTTTATTTGAGATGTTTTTTGATAAAACGAAAAATTTCGAATAATTTCTGTAAAATTTTTCGGAAGTCTCAATTTTTTCATATTTATATGTAACGTTTCCATGGTCATGATAAATAATATATCTGTTTGAAAATATTAGGTCAAGTTATTTCTACTCTGCTGCTAGAATGTAATTTATATAAGTACTTTATGATGGCGGTCGGTCCTGTGGTGGCCACAGCTGATTTTTTCTTTGTCAACTATAGAATAGAATTCTATTACTCGAAATCCCACCATCGGTCTTTATTAGAAAAATTTGTCCCAATTAAAGTTTTGAAGAACTAAAAAAGATGTTAATCGGGAGGCTCAAGCTTATGTAACTATGGTGGGCGAGGTAGAACAGACCAGCCAAGCCCCAAAATGTTTTCCAGTGTTAATCTTGCCATAAGAGGTGCCAATGTTCCTGCGTTGTCATGTAGAAGAATAACACTTTAGGATTAATGAGCAGGGTAGGGGCCAAAAATTGCTGACTCAGGCGAGCCAAGTTTATGCAGTTGCAGAGAGGCAAAGAAAAGCAAACTTTTTTATAGATATAATATGGCTATAGAAATAAAATGTTACGCAAATATTAGTATATGCAGTGGTTTGTGATTTACCAGTGGGAAAATCTTTCCTTCGTGGAATTTATGCAAATATCCACTAAGTAATTAAAAAAGGTTGCTTCAGATTTTTTGAATGAGTAAACGATTTGTGTATCTTCTCCTTCGTAAACTTATTGATTTTTTAACGCCGAATTCTTATCGGAGCTTCATTCTCGCAATCTGGAAATATTTCCATTGCGATAAATATTTCTTTGACAAATCAAAGTATTTGCTGGAATCAATTTAGACGATGTTCTAAAGCCAGACGACTTTTCACAGAATGAAATTCATTAAACAGTTTTTTCTTCGTACTCACTTAGTTGTTCTACAGGGTAATGAATAAAAATTTTCTTTTAATATGTGATTTAATATGGATTTCTTTGACAAATACAAAATAGTTTATTTTATACGTTATTTTGAAGATTGACAATCATCATAGCTGTTTGGCTTTTAATACAGCAGCTCGAAATAGAACTATAGATGTGCAATTGGACCATTCCTAGAAATTCTTTAGCCATAAGTTTTTCTACAACCAGCACTTCTCTTGATTAGGACATTTCTTTGAAATATTAACTGTTGTAACTCATATTTCTTTCCTCTGCTTATATGACCTAGATATTATAAGTTTCGCATTTTAATGGTATTAAACAGTTCTAGAAATTTTCTCACTGTCTGAAAAAGTCCCAATTTGTCGATGATCTGTCTAATTCAATAAACGACGGTAAATCCATAACTAGAAAATTTCCAACTTATTAGTCCATTAAAAACAATTTTGTGAAAAACCAAGTATATCTCTTAAAATATTAATATTTAGAATATTTGTTTTAAATATTTAACTTTTCTGTTTGACAAATATAAAATACTTAAAATAACATTGTTTTAGAATTTCTCTTTAGTCGTAGTAGTTAGTGCGTATAGTAAAAAATAAATGCTAATATGATCCCAACACCTAGGTAGATAAGGTAAGTTCTCCGTATAGTCTCAACCAATGAGGTAGTATAACATAGAGACTGAACGAGGACGAGTTGTTATGATGCTAACACCTCTTTAGGCGGGGAAACGAGAGTTTCTCTGAGGAGTTGTACAGTTTGCATACATCAATGTTTTGTCGTTAAGACTAGAGATGGGAATTTCGGCTCAGTTTGCGGAACCGGATCAGGGGAGGTCGTTGAGTTTGTTGAGCCGGTTCATTGATCCGGCTCAGTGATTCGGTTAAGTAAACATGTTTTCGAGACACAGGTCGGTCGTTAGTTCGTAGGTAGAACGTCGCTTAGAGCCGGTCAGTTGTCGGTCGTTCGCTTGTAGGTAGACGTCGCTTAGAGCCGGCTCTTTGTCAGACCCGGTCAGTTGTCGGTCGTTCGCTCGTAGGTAGAACGTCGCTTAACCCGGTCAGTTGTCGGTCGTTCGCTTGTAGGTAGACGTCGCTTAGAGCCGGCTCTTTCTTAGACCCGGTCAGTTGTCGGTCGTTCGCTCGTAGGTAGAACGTCGCTTAGAGCCGGCTCTTTCTTAGACCCGGTCAGTTGTCGGTCGTTCGCTCGTAGGTAGAACGTCGCTTAGCCCCGGTTCTTATCTAACATTTTTGAAACAAACAATTCACTTTATGTAGCTACTGTATTTTAAACCAGATGTGTTAAGTTTATGGCGATGTTTATTGCCCTTATAAATCGGACATCTGGGATTTGGGCAATATTTTTAATATTTTTATATAGTATGGTTGTAAGAAAATACAGACTAAGTCTATTAGTTTCAAATAAACTGCCCTACAAATTGATGACAATAAATAATACACTTTATGATAATACGTTACACGCCGAGTTCTCGCGAAGTTCAACATGACAGCGATCCAGATCCGGAACACTCCGGTCACTGCTCACAATCGCCCGACCAATCGTATCCTTGAAACTTGAAACTATACAGTGAGCCGTGAGCCGGCTCATTTCAATTTGGTGAACCGTGTCACTTCGGTCAGTATACTGCGTCGGCTCAGTGAGCCGGTTCGTTCATGAACGACCCATCTCTAGTTAAGACTACTGTAAACTGCAAATTTTAATAAAATAAATTTCATAAATAATATTAAATTAACCTGAATTTATTAGTATATATTTAAGATAATTAGTAGGTTTCTAAATTACAGACATTTAAAATACAATATGATCAAAAAAAAAAGTTTAGTAGGCCCTTAATTTGAAATGTTAAATGGACAATTCTGTTAATATAAAAATAAATGACTTGCTTGTCTGTCTAGACACCTTCTTTTCTCGATCATATTGTATAGCAATGCTTCAGACACTTTCTAAATTTAAAGCGGGCAGATATTATATCATTTATTCCATCATAAATTAAAATTTATCTGACAAATTATAAAGATGTATATCTACAAATCAATGCTGGGTAAAATACTTTCTGTTGTATTCGAAGTACTGAATACAAATACTTTTTTTTAAGGAAAAACTATATGTAACATTTGAATTAAACATTACTTTTTAGTATTTAAAATACTAAGTTGCGAAATACAGTTCGCAACTCTCAAAATGCAATTTTCGGCAATATTATGAAAAGTTGAAAGATGATGAAAAGGTAAAATAGTAAAGTAGAAAAAATAACACAACAAAACAAACAATACGGCGCCGGCGTTTTTCTTAGAAATTGCTGAATAAAATAAATGTAAATTAGGCAACTTGTTATACTCCTCGGGGCAAATCCCCCTTTCGTCTCCGTAGTGTCTTGGTTTCATAACAAACAATGCTAAGGTTTAAAGCGTGCTGAGTCTATTTATGGTATATGATGTCAATGATCTTAACTTAAAATACGGGCTGCATTTCATCCAGAGACTGCTCTTCGGGTACGGCGATGCAATCTAACGAAAACTTCTTATGACTGGGAATTCCTTCATATTTGTCCGGCCTTTATTTGGTGAATGAGGAGAATCAGCTTTGTGTCCAGTGGTTGCTCTAGGGATCTTTTCACAGAGGGCGTCAATTTTTGCAAATATATGCTAGTCTCCCTTCTCCCAACCAATCTACAAGTTTTTCTAATTCTTTCTTCCTTCTTTTCGGCCGTTAGATGGCTTCTTGGCTGTTACATTCAACTGCACTGATCGACTTGGCTGTTACGTTACCGCACTGATCGACTTACTATTCTTTTTGTCTCTCGTTTCTTTTTCTTTGATTCTACTTTACTTTACGTGACATATGTCATTACAGGACCACCAATGCTTTATAAATTTTCACTTTGCCTTCTTTTCTGATGTATTTCTTTCTCAATAGTCTCTCTCAAGTATCCTGCTATTCTTGCAGCTTTAAACAATTGATTTTACACTTCAAATATAAGGTTTGTGTAGCTGGTTTACTCTCCTCTCAAGTAGTTGAAGCTCATTACTTAACCATGTTCCATCTACTTGTAATTTGCATCTTCTTGAATATTTTGAAATTGAACGAAGACTATTTCATAGTTATCTGTATTATCTATTTGCGGTATACATTTTGATTTATTATAAAACAAATTTTCCTAGTTATATCATGTAATAGACTACCTCAATGGATCTTTTATCAAATGTTTACCGAATCAACATTTGGCCGTCTGCCTCGAGTTTTAACTGCGTAACATTACTAAGAATAAATTAAACAAGGTGAGAAGATTGAAGTACATTCCCATTCATTACATAATGAATGCTGCGTGACGTCCATCTCGACCGAAATAAAACTGCTAAATGGCGCTCGATCATCAATTGCTCGGAAGTTGAAACTGTAATCAAATTTTTAGATTATTTCTGGTAAAACATGTCAAGGTCTATTATCTTTTTAGATTTTATGTTTTGTACTAAATTTTTTTATTGTTACTATATTACTTGAATGAGATGCGCATTAAAGATACAGTGAGCCAAAATAAAACAACGTAAACAACTGAGAATATGTTTTCGTCTGATTTTTATTCACTACTTTTTAAATAAATCCTATACATATTTAGAATAATTGCAGTAGGCAACTACACTAATAATATAGTATTTAGCGCGTTAAGTGTTTTAAAGAATACGATATTGTGAAATGTTTGTGATAAAAATAATGCTTACTGCCTTTACGATAAATACAATGTCAAATTTGTGTTAAAAATGACATTGCAAAATTTTATTTTATGGTCTGTTCGCTGGCACAATCGGCAGGGATTACGTGTCAACACCCGCAAAAACGTTAAATCCTTGAAAATCTGTACTCTTGCCCAAATCTCCTCAGATGTTTTTTACATAAACACGAACACTGACAGCAACATTTATAATTAATAAAAAATGTTAAATACGTTTCAAATGCTTTAGAATAATAAGAACCTAATGTTCTTATTATTCTTATTAAGAACATTAGGTCATAGAAAATTTTAGGCACATGTTTCTTAAAATTTATTTATTATAACAGATTTTTTTTGGAATGACCGGCAAAGGACATAAAGCCAGCAAAGTCATATATACTATACACATTTATTGTATGGTTTATTTATAGTTTATATCCCGAGAGCTTTAAAGGGCTATCAGATAAGAGCTTTTCTTTGCTACTCATTTCACATTAACCTAACATAAGGTAAATGTGTATATTTACCATAAATGTACACATCTACCGATTATTTACTTTTACCGTAACATATAGCAAAACCCTGTTAACGCTGCCCTATTCGACACCATTTTTCCTATACGAGCCTTTGCCACTTACAGCTAGTGTTTCTGATTTCTCGACATTTTTCGTTTTTCGAGTTATGAAAAATTAGACTTATTTTATCGAAAATTCTCGAGAAAGCTCGAGAAAAATAATTATTAGAATATATATCTTTTTTTATTTTTGAAAATATTGTAGAGCAGCGGTTCTTAACCTTTTTATACTCGGGACCCCCCAACTAGCCTAAAATATTTTCTGGACACCCCAAGAAAATTTTTGAAATAATATTTTAAATGTTCTTAATAATTTATTGTTCAATAATTAAGTTTATTGTAATCTTAAAAGTAAAAACCGGTAAAAATCAAATTTTTTCTTTTAATTTCGTACCCCCTAAGATCTTTTCGGGACCCCTTTGGGGGGTCGAGACCCCCCGGTTAAGATCCGCTGTTGTAGAGGATAAAAACATGTTAAAATTATAGTCAACTTTAAAGTACTAAAGTGTTCATTAAATAGCATTAAAACAAATGGATAACGGGGCTTTAAAAATGATTACGAAAACGACACGTAATAGCATATTAATTGAAAATACATATGTATAGAGAAATTTTCAAAAACTTAAGAAATTAATAATAATACAAGGTGTCTCAAAAGAAATTTTATATTTAGTGGATCGATTAAAAAAAAAGTAAGCCGTATATAGAAAAAATGTTTATTAATTATTAAAATACACTTTTTGGGGATTTATTTCTTAAAAATAATATCGTCTAAATGTAGACCCTCGCATTCTCGGCACTCATTTAATCGAACAGTAAAATTACTTATGACGTCTCGGCATGTGGACTCAGCGATGGCTGCCATTTCGTGACGGATATTTTCTTTCAAATGCGCCAGTGAAGTCGGTTTATTGGCGTAAACTTTAGATTTAAGATAACCCCATAGGAAAAAGTCCATAGGGGTTAAATCTGGACAGCGTGGAGGCCAATTTATGTCACCTCTCCGGGAGATCAATTTGCCTGAGAAAATTTCATGAACACGTGGCAGAGACATATTGGACATGTGTGAAGTTGCTCCGTCCTGTTGGAACCATGTTCTTTGGTTATAGCCAGGAAAGTTTTGCAGTTCAGGTACCAAGAAGTTGTCTAACATCTCCACATAACGCTCTGAATCCACTGTAACTGCACGCCCCCTTTCGTCTTCAAAAAAGTAAGGGCCGATAATTCCTCGCGCCGACATCGCAGCCCATATGGTCACTTTAGGCGAATGTAGGGGTTTCTGATGTTTGCGTTTCGGATTCGTTGCACTCCAGTAGCGGCAATTCTGCTTATTTACGTGGCCATTAAGATGAAAATGAGCTTTATCCGAAAACAAAATGTTGGTAAACGTTGAAAATCGCTCAATCACCTGAAATTAAGCCTCTGACTGGCATGTTGGGACTTTAATTCTTGCACCAATTGAATTTTGTAGGGGTGCAGCTTTAGGTTTTTGTGCATAATGCGATGTAATGATGATCTATGCACATTTAAAGCACTTGCGCGCTTCCGAATTGAAAGGTTCGGGTCGTCACGAACAGACTGATCAACATTCTCCACGTTTTCTACCGTTCTTGATGACCTAGGTCGCCCGGATTTTGATTTATCCAGCGTTGTACCAGTCTCTTCAAACTTTTTAACCCAATGTCGAATGAGAGGAATGCTTGGCGCATCATTTAAGTCGCGAAAACCTCGAATACTGCAGAATTTTCTACGCGCTACAGTCGCCGAATCACCGTTTTTGTAAAACTCTCGCACGCATAACGCGCGGTCTGCTCCCGAGAAACGCTCCATAGAGACTGAATTCCCAAGAGCCAGGCTACCGATTGACATAACCCCCGCGCCCCTCGGATACGTTGCGTTCACGCAGTAAGCTAAATAAATATAAAATTTCTTTTGAGACACCTTGTAGTAATACTTATTTTATTTAATTTGTAGGTAATCTTTTACATAACAGTTTTGTACTGAACAAGAAATGAAATGTAATTGATTCTAATAAATAATGTTACATTAAATTAAATTAGAATAAAATATTGTAACAATAAATGCTAATTACCTAAATATTATAACTCGCTTCTTATTTGTTGCCACAGTTGCGTTACGGGAGACAGACCACAAATTTTATCAATATTAAATTATGACTCACTAAACATTATATTTTTTTAAATAGTTTTTTAAAAGCACAATGCTTGTAACGTGGCGTCGAGAAAAATTACATTTCTCGAAAAAAAATTTTACATTTGTAGAGAAATGAAAAATAAGAATTAGAACTTGACTCGAGAAATTCTCGAGAATTCTCTCTCTCTCTCTCTCTCTCTCTCTCTCTCTCTCTCTCTCTCTCTCTCTCTCTCTCTCTCTCTCTCTCTCTATCTATCTATCTATCTCTCTATCTCTCTCTATCTTTCCTGCTCGCTTCTAATATTGTGTTTTCTGTCAATATAACTCGCTCTTCATATTTCATGGCTCTTCTCCCTGTTAGCAAATTTCCTTAAAATTTAACAGAGGACTCGCGTGAACCTTGCGATACTCCTACAGTTCACCACTGGTTATATCCCAGTTTGAAACTTTCTACGTGCTATCAGATTCTGATGAATGGACTATTTAAATATGTACGCTACAAAAAGTTCGTTTTAAAATTTCTCCGAAATTCATTATCACCTGATGCTTCTACAAACATACCTATTGATAGATACATTATGTAAATATTATGTTTACAAATGTGTTTAACACGGCTCTATTTATTTATAATCTGAGAAATTAATTTTTTGATTTGATTCTACGATTGCAAGATTTTACCTTATTTTGTAAACATGTTTATAAATACAAAATTATACCTGATAATTGATAGATCAAAATAAAAACATTGATGATAAAAAGCCAATGAACTTTTGAAAATATTTACAAAAATTCAATGGTTCAACTTAATTAGCATAACGTTTCTAGAAAAATGTGGCGACCATTTGTGACTCATATTATTAACAAATAACTGAATATTTTTTTTTAAATTTTGAATTAAATTCAATATTATTTTTAAACTTGAATTGCCAAAAATTAATTACACAGAACTGCGTATTAACTTCTTTTTACTTTATTTCTGTTCTCTTAAATGATTTCATATGAAAAGTGATGTCAATTTCAAATATACAGAGCGTTCTTAAATGATTGATAGGAGTTGAATTTTCCGCTCATTAGTTCTTTTTTTTAGGTTGTTACTTCCCAGTGGCGCATATAGGAGAACTTACAAAGGCAAAATAATGAGTCATTAATCAAGCAATTTTTAATAACTTACATTTACTTATGGCGATATCTTTTGCTTACCAATGAAATAATATACAAAAGTGGCAATAAAAAAAGTGTTTTCTGATAACGAATACACTAGACATTGTCACTATCAGACATCTGTCAATGTCACATTATAAAAGTGCATTTCTATGTTTATAGTCAAATGCGTCATGTACAGCTAGGGCACAAACAACTAGGGATGAAAATTAGTAACACTGCAACGCTCGAAATTCAAACGCCAGTCAATCATTAATGAACGCCCCGTAATTTCAGTTATTATCCATCCCTTTAAGTTATTTTTTGGCAAATAAGTAAGAAACTCAATAAATTATGAGACAATTTTTATTTATTCGTATTCTTGCTAAATGCCAACAAAAATTTATAAAAAAAAAAAAATTATGTGAAGTGGTTTTAATAAGCGTAAAAAGTCAACATAATACTGGATGTCAACTAATATTTGTTTTATTAACAATATATTATTTGTTTTATAAGTATTTCATTACTATAAATGATTAATTCTTCTTTAATACCTTAAAGACAAAAATGTAAAGTAATTCAAACAATAGGTTGAATCACAACATATAATAGTATAACAAAATAACTGCACACTACACTCTACAGTGTAGATTGTTGTGTGGTATTAAACACTCGGTTCTCGGTTATTAATTTTTTTTTTAATTTCAAAAAGGACACACACTATCTTAGCCATAAATACAAAAATTCCATAACATTATTAGCCATAATTTACCCATTAATTAAAAAAATAATTAATTTTGTCAATAACACAAAAACTGCAATAGATTTTCAGAAACGCGATCGGGTCAAAAATTCCTTTAGTACGTTTCCGGCTCAAATCAATGATCATTACTTTTTTCATATTTTTAAAAGAGGGAGGGACAAGAACTTTTGCACATTTTTTGCTAAAATCATATTAAAAAACGAATTTTAAAAAACTACTATTTGTTCCTTTATCTACGTTCTAAGATAAAAAAAAATTTAAATATTTTTTTTTATCCACGACACAAAAAAATCGACATTTTTCGAAAAACTTATCTAATTAAAAATTCCTATTGAACTATTCCGGTTCCTATCAATTTTCATTATGGATATTTTTTTTTTCAGATTTTTAGATCAACCCCTCTGAGAGATAGGGTGGGGAACAAAAGATTTTTTACATACGAATTTTGAAAAATGATTTTTTAAAAATAAAAATTTGTTTGTTAATCCACGCAAATGAAACCTATTATCATTTGGTATGCCACTCAAAATTATATATATATTATTAAATACATAATTGTTTATATTTATCTCGGGATATATTTTTGAACTCTCAGTATTTTTTCTATATGTAATAATATACCAAATTTCAACTTTCTATGTTAAACCGTTTGGCTACAATTTCTACCGGACAGACACATGAGTGACGTTACGAACTCTTAATAGTTTTCCTGCATATGGGTCAAAAAGTTGTATAAGCATGCCAAATTTCAACTTTATAAGTCCAGCCACAGTTTCTACCGAACAGACAGACAGACGGAGCATGAGTGACGGTATAAGAAAAATATGATTTTTCATAATTAAAAATGTATTGGATTATCCACGCACTAAGAGGTCTCATTTGATATCTTAAAAAACATTTTTTTTTAAATTTTGTTCGTTGAATACATATTTGTTTATATTTTACCGCAATGTGTTTTTTTTTTACTCTTAATAGTTTTCTTTTATGTAGGTTAAAGAGTTGTACAAGGATTCTAAATTTAATCTTTCTAAGTCCAGCCGTTTGGCCACAATATCTACCAGACAGACAGACAGAGACATGAGTGACGGTATAAAAGTTTTTTGGTCATACTTACAAAACCCTAAAAAGAGAAAAATTAAATGATTTAAATAAACGTCTTTTTATTTTCCTGGTGAAATTTTTATCTTTTGGGTCCAAAACTGCATTTTGTTATTTTACTTTTAGTCTCGCTATTAGTAATATTCTATTTACGCCATAATTTTCACGACCCGGTTACCCTGATATTTCTTTTCTATTTCTTTAATGTCCTGGTGAAATCTTTCAATCTGTCCTTGATTATCTGCTCCAAGATTTTCAGAAACGTAGTAAAAATTTTAATTCAGGAAATTGACTTTTTAGCCCACTTTATAACCTAGGTGCTTACATTTTTGAAGCATGTTGACGAATCTTTATAATCTGGATCTTTGTAATATCCCTAAAAATTTGAATTCAAATTGAAATATGAATAAGGAAAAAACTGTACGTGATAAGAACACTATTTTGGCAATTAGTATAATAATAATAATAATAATAATAATAATTTTATTAGTGTTTTAAATCTACATTTTTACACATATCAACATAGGTATAAATTGAAAACTTACAATAATACAAAAGAATTACAACAATACATTATACATACAATATACGTTACAATATTAAATTAAATTATTAAAATTATCTGTCATATATTCATTAAAATTATAAAATGATTTGTGTTTAAAGTAGGTCTTTAGCTTGTTATTGAATAGTTTATAAGACAAACATTTAATTTTATCGGGCAAGATGTTATAAAAGTGAATACAATAATAGTTTTTAGAGTACCTGGCACAATTGACACGAGTGTAGGTAGGCCTTATTAGATGTTTTCCTCTTGTCCCGTAATTAAGTATTTCGTGTTGAAACTTATAATTATCTTTGTTGAGATGCATATAATTCAGGCAATAAAATATATATAGCGACGGTAACGTCATAAGTCCCAGTTCAATAAAATATTTTCTGCAATCTTGTCTATAGTTCAGATTACAAATGACTCGAACAACTCGTCGTTGCAAACGGAAAATTCGTTGCGCATGTGTGGAGTGTCCCCATGTTAGCAACGCTTAATTGATGTGAGATACAAATAGCACATGGTAGGCAGTTACTAGAATCTTCCTGGGAACATTAGATTGTAGGCCTCTTATGCAATATATGGATCTACATAATTTCACAGCTAATGCTTCCACATGACTTTCCCAACTGAGATTGGCTCCAATGGTAACCCCCAAAAAAGTCACAGGATCTTGACTATGGTTCTCAGGTACTGATCGTAGTGAAAAAAGCATTTGTTTGGTTTTAGCGTCATTCAGCCCTACTATATTTGCCAAAAACCAGTTTTGTGCATCAATTTTAGTTGATATATTTTCGATTTTCATGTACTCAAAACTAGTGGACTGATTAAACAGAGTGGTGTCATCTGCATACAATATGGTTTTAGCATTGTTAATAAAATGTGGCAGATCATTTATGTACACCAAAAACAATAATGGACCGAGTATGGAGTCTTGAGGTACTCCAAAATGGATTTCTCGCTCATTAGATTTAATATTGATTGCCCAAACGTATTGTCTTCGGTTTGATAAAAACGAATTGATTAATTCGCAGCTGTCTACACAAATGTTGTAGCAAGACAGTTTTTGAATTAAAAGGTCATGTGGCACACAGTCAAAGGCCTTAGTAAGATCAAAAAACGTGGCCGTACTATAAGATCCATTTGTGAAGCCAGCAAAATCCATTAATTCCAAGACGGCTGTCGTTGTAGATTTTCCATTTCTAAAACCAAACTGACTTCTATTGAACAAACCATACTTCTCAAAATGTTCGAGTAACTGCTTAAAAAGTATTTTCTCTAAATTTTTTAAAAAAACAGGAGTATGCAACAAGTAATTCATAAAATACAAAAAAAAAAACAGTTTTTACAAACTTTTTGCCAGGCACATATGTGCCTCCCGTTGGGAAATAAAACGAAGGACACGATGATTCAAATAGTGAAACAATATGATATAATAATCAAAAACCGGTTTCATTCATTCGTACAAACATAAAATTCACTTGTCTTGATTATTTAAGAGCTTTCATTAAAATTCTTATTACGTCAATCTAATGCAATATACATAAAGATAAGGTAGAAAAAATAGGAACGAATTCATTTATCTTTTGCGTAAATATATACTTAAACCATCTAGCGACAGTAGATATTACGAATACGATTGTTATCTGATAAGATTATGAATATATGCCAGTGATAAAAGATATAAATAATGTCTAATGTCAAAAAGGACATTGACATAAAAACCTAATTATAATTATTGCAATTACTGTTATCGGTAACTTGGACATTTGTAGTTAAAATAGATATTATTGTAAAATAGTAAAATAGAAAGACCTTGTAAAATTGCAATATTAAGGCTGCACGTACAATAAAAATTGTGGCCAAATAGATCAACATAGATTTAAAAAAAAAATTATTTGGTCTTAGCTACTATGGCCAGAGGCGTATTAAGGTCGGTTGAAGCCCCGGGCGCAAAAGAAAATATTGGGCCCTTTAAAAAAGAGAGACAGGGATAATAAAATTACATATTAACCATATTTTTAAATAAATAAAAAATATTATGTACTATTATTATTATATTTCCAATAAAATTTGAACATAATATTGTCACGTGGGTGGTTTGATTGAGACACAACTCCTGGTTTCAACATAACAAATTTATTAAATACGTATATCAAATTTACAATATATGTTTGAATTGGCCCATGGAGTTGGGAAAGTCTTCGGTCCACCCCGTAATGGCCAGGATCGGCTTGGACCTATCTCCGAGGCGGGGGCTACCCATCCGGGAGTCGAGGAACCTGGAGAAGTCTTCTCCCAGTCACATGGTCACTACTTACTTGGCTTCACCCTCGATACAAGACTCTGGCGTCAGTGTCTTGGTCACCACCTGGACTAATACGTGCAGCGGAGTTGGCTATGTGCCACTGCTTCCATATTTTGTGACTTCCAGTCTTTTTGTAACGAAAATTAACCCAGTTCCAATATTCATTCGTCATGACAAATATTTCCTCATTATGAAAATGCGATGTCTGCATTTTCGTAATCAGGCCACATACGTCAGACGCTGACGAATAGTTTTTAATCAGACAGCTGACCGTCACAATGTCTAGATGTCGTAATCCTGACCTAGGATTACCTATGTGACAATATATACGAGGTGTGTAAATTAAGTAACCGGACTAGCAACATAGCGTTTGATCTGGCAACATTTGGGACGCGGGACTTGGAGGGCTGGCAGGTGAACATGTGATACGTCTTTAGTACGAGTTTGAACTCGCTAGAGTAATTTGGTTGCCCGTAGGGATTTTTTTCGTGAAACAATATTTTGTTGCAGTTATGGCCTTTTTCGCTCATTTAATTCCTATGAAACTCTTAGATGTATATAAAACTCACAATTCACATATATTTTTATAAATTTTAAATCGAACTGAAGAGAAATACAAAGTTAGTTCAAAAAGATCGCGCGCTCGCGGTCTTTAATTCGAAAATTTATGTACCGAAAAATTCCGATATTCAGACGGAAGAAGAAATAGAAACCGCGGTGGACAAGTATAGTACGACTAATGTAAAACACATAGTAACCCTTTTATTACATTATCAAATTAACAATTTAAGTAATTTATTAGAGTATCACTTTCAATCTTTAATTTATCTAATGGAATTAGAACGATTGCTTTAATTGAATTTTCTACTTGAGTGTGTTAAGATTTCATTAAACATTAGATTAAAAAGTGTGAAGAACTATTTGCATATAATAGAAATAATATTTTATTTTTAAAATTATCTCTAAAGATTGTTCTTCAAGATTAAAGAAATGTATTTTTTGTCCCTCATAATCACCGTAGCCTTGACATTAGTTACGTAATTTTATGTGTGAAGATTTTTAAATGTACTTGAAGTTTTTAGCACTTAAATAAAATATTCAGTGGATAATCTCAATTACTCAGAACAGAACCAAATTTATAGCAATAACACCCACAATGGATTTCTTGGGGATTTTTTATTTATATATTTTCTGAAAGCATATTGCATACTGACCGCAGAAATAATGGTTGGTTTATATACGGAACAAGAATAAGGAATAGGAAATAAGAATAGTACACAAGAATAAAAAATATTAAACCGTTTATATAGGACATAACATTTCGTCGCTGCGCCTGCGTACTTGCGTTGGCCTGTGTTTAACATTTGTCACTTGACAGGTTCTGATTCATAAAACCTTTTAAAAAATTTCGTTTATTACCGTTAAAAACATTTTATTGTTGTTTACAACCCTCTCATCACAACTGAAAAACATCTGTTGACCAAACTTTATTACGGCAGACATTTTGATTGCTGTGCGCAGGCTTATCGTGTCTTATTCTTGAAATAAGAATAAAAATGTTGAATGTTACCAACTATTCTTATGTTTAAGTTAAATTTCATTCCTACATAAACCGATATACGGCGCAGCCATGTTTTAACATCTTGTGCACTATTCTTATTTCCTATTCCTTATTCTTGTTCCGTATATAAACCAAGCATAAGTAGTATTTGTGTTATATTTTTATAGTCTATCTCAGAAAGAGCGATAGAAATAAATCTTTTTGTCAGGCAGTTACCAGTGGCGTGCACATTATAAACACGTTTAAATTGGTTTTGTGTATTTCTATATTACTATTTATCATTTTATTAAACGCACGCCTGTGACCATATTTATCATATCATTAAACGCACCCCTGTGAGTATATTTTTCTTCAAAATTTTAGGGTAAATTTTTATGATCTATTGTGTTGAACCCTAGTTCGTATTCCCATATAAGACGTGCGGCACACTCGGTGGTTTCTTAACAATATTTCTTTTCGAACTATTCATATTTTGTGTGCCGCTTCTGTGTGAAAAAACAATAACTTTTTACAAATAATAAATTTTATTACTATCGCTCTTTCTGAGATAGAGTATAGTTTTTTCTCTGTTCATATATCAGTTTCAGTATTAGGCATGAAAGACGAAAATTATTATTATATTTTATATTTATTATATTTATATAATGACATTGTTATATTATAATACGCCTAATACCACCCAGCAAACATTCAACTAACGGCCGAATGCTGGCAAACTGCTTTTATGCTGGTAAATTACTGGCACCAAAAGTAAGTGCAACGCCAGTATTAATAATGTACTTCACATTTGTATTTCGCATTCCGCCTATACGAAGTACTTTACCAGCATTTTATAAGCACTCTTCTTCACTCATACTTTTTACTTAAAACCATCAGAAATAAATCTTGCAACTAATGCGATTATTTTGCACTTTACCGTTGCTGGGCCGGCAACTGATACATCAATGGGCCAGTAACGGCCACGGGGACACCGGGGTACTGGCCCATTACTTTCAATGCCGGGGAGTATGTGCTTTACCAGTACTGGCCCGTATAAAAATGTTTGCTGGGCAGTAATATGTATTAATATCTTCATGGTTTCTATGAGAATGAGATTACAGAGCTAAAAATAAATGGATCATGAAAGAGTGGCCTCGAACAAAGCAATGAACTTCAGATATAAAATTGTCTACCTGAAGCGTCCTGGAGTATTTTGCCCCATTTACATTAAATTAGGCTTGATTGAGCAATTTGTTAAAGCTCTAAACAAAGACGGTGAATATTTCAAGTACCTGTGTGAGAAATTTCCAGCTCTTTTTAAAGTGATACTTCAAGAAGGATATTTCTTAGGTCTCCAAATAAGAAAGTTGATGAAAGGTATGAATTAACAAAGGTAGATCTTGAAATAGAAGCTTAGATATACTTGTAAGATTTTATCAGCAAGTTTTTGACAAACCACAAAGATCAAATTTTGTAGATATCGCTAGAACTTGTTTGCAAATTTGAAGCTAATAAATGAGCTTTAAAGTTTATTTTCTCAGTTCACACTTGGACTACTTTTCCGAATAACTTGAAATAAACTGAAGAAAGGGAGAAAGATTTCACTAGGACATGAAAATTATGGAAAAGGAAATGTCAGAGTAGATGGAACATAAAAATGATGAAGGACTACTGTTGGATGTTGGATAGGAATTTTAGTAATAGCAAAAATAAAAAATTGATGTGAAGTGTGAATTTTCACACATTTCAGGGTTTTGCAGGTATGTAGTAAGTGAATGATGATTATTTGGGATGCGAAAACACATTTTGTATTAAAATTTTAATTCGAACGCCTAATACCATTATTTAGTTTTCTAAATATGTGCAGTATTTTTTTTATGTAGCAAGGTTCATTAAGAATTTTAAAAATTGTGCCTATGGCTTCCATTGGTTGTTATAAGTTCCGCCCCTCTGATTTCGTGTACATTTAAACAGAATAAAATTATAATTTAAACAATTTCCACTGGTTATTAAATTTACTCTTTTAAAAATTAAATGCAACATTTGCCAAAATATAACTAGAATTTAAAAAAAATAATTTAAACAATGTAAAAATTAAAAAAACAAACAAAAAATAATATTTTCTCTTCTCGCAGGGTTCGATCCCTTTCGCATCGAGGTTACTTGGGTGAAAAACCAGCGTCAAAAACCACTACACCCGCATACACGTTCCAGTGTAGCGTGTTACAAAACTACAACTTGTGTACATTATGAGCCAAAATAACACAAAAAATCTGTTTTTTTCCAAAAACATAATCTGATCAAAAATTCCTGTTGTACTATTCCGGGTCACACCAATGTACATTACTTAGAATTTTTTCAGATTTTTAGTTTAAACCATCTGGGCTACAGGGTGTGGGACAAAAAAATTTTTACACAATTTTGGCAAAAATCGCTTCAAAATAATTTATTTTGCAAAAATAAAAATCCTACAATACCCTAAACATACCTACAAAACTCTAAAAAGACCTTTTTTAAGGTTTTGTAGGTATGACCAAAAAACCCTTAATACCGTCATTTTATTATATATATCAGATTATGTTTTTGGAAAAAAACGCATTTTTGTATTTTTTTGGCTAATAATGTATACAAGTTATAGCTTTGTAACACGCTACACTGGAAGGTGAATGCTGGTCTAGTGGTTATGACGCTGGCTTTTCACCCAACTAACTCAATCCGAAAGAGATCGAACCCTGCAAGAAGAGACAATATTACTTTTTGTTTTTTTTTTTTTTTTTTTTAATTTTTATATTGTTTAAATTATTTTTCCAAATTCTAGTCATATTTTGGCAAATGTTGCATTTAATTTTTAAAAGCGCAAATTTAATAACCAGTGGAAATTGTTTAAATTATAATTTAATTCTGTTTCAATGTACACGAAATCAGAGGGGCGGAGCTTACAACAACCAATAGCGCCTTATAGGCGCAATTTTTAAAATTCTTAAGTAACCTTGCTGTATAAAAAAACAAAATACTGCACATATTTAGAAACCTAAATAATAGTATTAGGCGTTCGAATTAAAATTAACAAAAAAAAATATTTTAATATAAAATTTGTTTTGGCATCCCAAATAATCATCATTCACTTACTAAATACCTGCAAAACCCTGAAAATTCACACTTCACAACAATTTTTTCCTTTTTATGCTTAATATTTTGCTAAAAACTTAAATAAAACAAAAATTGTACTAGAATTTACTGTTTCTTTATTGTTTTAATATTTTTTATTATGTCACATGCAGTATCTGCCCACCCTTCATCTCTCTTTCTGCCTCTCTGCTCCCTGTGCTTCCCGACTTTTGTGCTGTAGATAGTGCCTGAGTAGAGAGCACCTAGGTGTTTTATTAGTTTGGTCATAAAAAATATGAAGTTTTGATATATAAGGCATATCTGAGGCATAAAAAGAAGCTGATTATTTGTTAGTGTAGATTCCAGAATACCTTACGTGATGAAAAATAACTAATATTAGATATGAAATAAGCATAGATTTACATACAACTCTAGTAAACAGAACAGAAGAAGAGTTCAAAAGAAACAAAATTGGGGGAGGTTGTTTTCAGGGACACAACCGTCAGGCTTTACGTGAATATGTCCGACTGGATCTCCTTCTGTACTGTACTGCGCTTCATTTCTTGCTTTATAGCGTCAGCTCTCATGCGATTTCTGTAGCCGCATCTTTCCGCATTAGTGTGTAGTAGGGTTGTAAATCGAAGGCAAAACATCGATGTTGAACATCGATGTTAACATCGGCGCTGAAACATCGATGTTGAAAAAACATCGAAGGGATAACATCGATGTATCGGAAACATCGATGTTTTATTAAATATTAAAAAAAAAACTATTTTTTTATATTATATAGGTTTTATTTAATAATATAAAGATAAAATACGAAAAAAAGTAACATATAATACACAAAAAGCATTTATTAAATTTTTAAATAGATTGTGTAACAGACACATTCAAATGTCCCGCCGCTGCTTATAACCGTTTGGAACAGCTTATATAAGCCGTTCTCTTTTGTAAGGACAAACTAAATCTGGTTATTTTGGTGATTTTTATAGTGTATTACTGACTTTTATAAACTTGGTTATATTGTAAAAAGGGCTTTACAGTTTGTATTATATTTATAAAATATTTAAGATGTCACTATTCAAAATGAAATATGACAAACGATATTTTTTTAAATAACATTTAAATGACGGCACGTTGCCGTTCCGTCGGCGTTCTTACTGAAATACTGCCAATATATACTTTTTGGCGGCATTTTTAGCAAGTAACAATAGATTAATCCTATTAAATTTCACTTTATTTACCTCGTTCACTTATACAAAAATGGCTCGACAACAAAACTCAAAGAGCAACAAGTGTTGGTTTCGTTCGTCGTTGTCATTATTTGCAAAAATTAGAACTTTTTCTTATTTTTTTCTTATTCTGCTAACTGCTAAGAAGAATAAGAACTAATACTATTAGTATTGTTATAATACAATAGATGGCGCTTATATTTTGTGCACTAATTTTAATAAAAATAAAAATTTTAAGATTCCAGCGCCTCTAGCGGTAGTTTCTGAATTTCAAAGTTCAAAACATCGACATCGGTAGCAGACATCGATGTTTTATCGATACTATCGCCACCTGAACATCGATGGTAAAAACATCGATGTTTTCAGGAGAGACATCGATGTTATCGATACATCGATGTTTTTTTCCCATCCCTAGTGTGTAGCACATTTTTAGATTGATCGATATCCGATCTATTTGATTGCATGTATTGCGACATTTTTCGAACAAATGCACTCATAACTATCACAATTCTGACCCGATTGAACTGAAGTTATATCTTAAGATAATTATCGACGAAACGAACAATCCGCAAGCTATGGGCCTCCGAAGTTGACTGAGCGCGCCAATTCCAGCCGCTTTTGTGGAAGCGGAAGCATGCATCTCCTTCACATACATCTCCTTCCGCGGAGCGTGGAAAGAGATGGCGCGGTTAATGCGCCCCAAAGAAATCTTACATCTGTCCTTAATCTATTAACACCATTAAGGGTGCGCACAACCGTACAGTTTCCTATACAAGACTAACAACCTGAAATAAAATTAGTAACAATCTATACATCAAAATTTTCAGCGAATTTTTATCTAGATAATAGGATATTTTTAATTGTCAAAAGAACTGTCATGTAATTGTAAATAAACAACTTGCGTTATAGACGCCATCTTGTAAACCATTCGACGCATATTTGTGTACCATACGGCAAATTTTAGCTAAAGCTTCATTCTACAAATATGTTGATATTTTGTTCTATTGTGAAAATTAGTTAAAGTTATTGTACTTGGTAATCTACTTTTGCCACCACCTCGAATCTGCCGCGGTTCTCAATATAGGTGCGGCGGATAAAAATATTTCATTTTATGTAAAGAATACTTGTACCAAGTGGTATTTCATTATCATCAAGTATAATATTTTTCGACGAAGGCTCTAAACTATAAACAATCATGTCGAAAAAAATGTTAACGTATTATTTGAACATTTCTACACAAAACTATATAAATATAAAAATTATTTGAAACCCTCAAATATATAAAATTACAGAACATTGTTGTGTAATATCTATTATTAAGTTATTTAGCAATAACATTTTTACAATAATTTTTTCTACAATCAAAAATATCCTATTAGATAAAAATTCTGTGCAAAATTTGATGTATAGATTGTCACTAATTTTATTTCAGATTGTTAGTTTTGTATAACTAACTAATAATCTCTGGGGGTTGTACGTAGCGTTAAGCGTTAAAGACTGACCTTTTTTCGTGACGGTCAAATTTTTGGACATGCAGTCTATACCTCAGACCGATTTTAAAGACATATTCAAACCGAAAAAATAAATGCAGGGCTGTGTAATTAAACTAAAATCTTGGATATGTTTTTAAAACAGGACTTAAAAACTGCCGGAAGTTGCAATAACAATAAGTATGCACCTTAAAATATTATGCATAACTATGATGCCTTACATAATATGTCATATCATGACATAATAAACACTTGACAAGCCTGCGTATTATTACCGTAACAAATAGTTGTAATTGTCTTCTGACATCAGTATCTTCTATGCTACTCACACCTGTAATATATAGACAGGCTTTATTATTATGTCCCATAAATTACTAAAGAAATATTCGTTACGTTTATTATTCTTCTTTGGAAAATATAAACTTTATTTAAATACTTCATTGGATAAAAAGCAAATAGCAAATAAAATTGTCAAGCAAGGTCGATCCCTAGCACGTTACAATTTTTTAAACAATAATCAAGCGAATAGAATATGTATTACTATTACTATTTCATTGAAATTTGAGCATATTAACACTCCTATTTAAGCAGTTAGCGTAAATTTTACGACACTGTATTCACTAACTTCACAACGATTTTAATGATATTTTAATGTTATGCCGGTGAATGAGCTCTTGCCATTGAATAGTATAATTATATCTGCATACGTACGTCATTTACTTTTTAGAAAATTATCGAGTAGCCTTGTTTCAATAATAACTACAGTTTTTATTTCAGTCAGCATTGTTTCATTATTCAATCATGACAACGGATATATTTTATGGTACAATAAAAATAAATAATTAGTTATAAACAACAAAGAGTGTAAAAAGTGGATAATTAGCACTAATGAAGTTAGCGTTTTATTATATCTTCAAAAAGGCAAACGTCGGTTAGGTATTTTGTGTTATGTTCCGTATAAGTTGTGCTACGAAATGAATATAATACATAGGACTAATACATAACTAATTCTCTATAGTATTAAAAAAATGTGTTTTTACATTCGGTTTACTTAAAACAAAAGACGTGGCTAAAGAATTGCGAGACTTATAGTTGGTTTATATACGGAACAAGAATATGGAATGGGAAATAAGAATAGTACACAAGAATAAAAAATATGAAACCGTTTACATCGGACATAACATTTCGTCACTGCGCCTGCGTACTTGCGTTGGCCTATGTTTAACGGTAGTCGCTTGACTGGTTGTTGTGTTTAATATAACCTTTAAAAAATTTCGTGTTCAGTAAAATGGATTCAGAAGATTTTGTAAATTTATTTGCATGTGTTTCACACATTATATTGTTGTTTCCAACCTTCTGATCGCAGCTGGAAAACAGCTGTTGAACAAATTTTATTACGGCCGACATTTTGACCGTTGTACGCATGCTTCTCGTCTCTTATTCTTGAAATAGGAATAAAATGTTAAATGTTACCAACTATTCTTATGTTTAAGTTAAATTTCATTCCTACATAAACCGATATACGGCGCAGCCATGTTTTAACATCTTGTGTACTATTCTTATTTCCTATTCCTTATTTTTGTTCCGTATATAAACCATTACAGTCCATTCACAAAGCCAGTGCAGGGCGACAAAACAATTTTGCGAAACTTTTATTGCACATGTTAACTTATCACTATGGCAACGGACGACTAAACTGGTTTCCTGGCCAACTTTGAACTCTGTCAGCATTGTACAATTCAGTTTTTTAAAGAAGTCTCTTCAACGACAAATAAGTGAAGCAACAACCAACTTATTATAGTAATAATAATAATAATAATAATATCTTTATTAAATAGCTTTGAGCCTAATATATACACATAGCTATACATTCAATATGACAAAGATTTTTTTTTTTTTAAATAATATTGACATACAAATAATATACAATGAACAATAAAAAAGTATAAATATACTGTAACAATTAAATTACACTACAATTAAAAAAATAAATAAACTATAAATTTAAAATTAATAAAAAAAAAAAAAAAAACATAATAAAGAATTGTGAAAAAATTATCTTTTGTAAAGGTTTAATAATTTGACTTTGAATTGTTGCAAATTTGAACATTCCTTTACATCATCAGGCAATGTATTATATTTATTAAAGCCTTTTTGAAAAATAAAATTAGTATTACACTTCTTTTTAGTGACTTGTGCCCTTAAGTGGTTACAAGAACGGGTATCATATAAATGAATATTACAATTGTAAATTATAAATTTATCCAAGTATGTTGGAAGTAAACCATTAATTAATTTATACAAAAATATCATGGAACAAAATTCAACTCGTTCATCAACAGACAGCCAGGAGAGTATGTCCAAAAGTATTTCTTTAGACGTTAATTTCGGTAACTTAAGTATAATCTTCATACCACGGTTCTGTAACTTCTGCAGGTGATCGAGAGAACCTTTGTTCAAAGAATACAACAAGCTACTACAGTAATCAAAGTGCGGCTGTACAAGTGTTTTATAAAGGTTTATAAGAGTCCATGTAGATACTTTATTAGAAAATCTTTTTAGTAAATATAATTTTTTGGAAATCTGTTTTCTCGTATATTCAAAATGTATATCCATTTTTAAATGACAATCTATCATAAATCCTAAATATTTAAATTTCGTTACAATTTCAAGTTGCTGTTCATTAATAGAAATATTTAATGCATCGACATTAATTTTAGCGTATTTATGTTTATATGTATTTTTTTTTTAGCGTATATATATGTATGTGTATTTATATTTATATATTTCTGTTTCACACATGCCTTGTCAGCATGAGAGAATAAGTGACTTTTCAGTTTTTTTTTTTTTTTTTTTTGCCTGTTTAAGCGTTTTAGATGACACAGAACTCGTTTTAGTTTAATTTTATGATTTTATTTTACACTTTTAACAAAGAGGAAGACACTTCATTAGTGCTACTTTGAGTAGGTCTTTCCTTTCAGCCCTCTCTACCCGAGTACTCGTCTTTATTTTGCGTTAGTTTGTTGGGTCTTCATCTTTCCAGCGGAGTTTTAGTTGTCCTTACTTTTTCCTGGCTATAGATGTGGTAATTAGGTTCCTCTCTGTAGAAGTTTTGTCGGTAGAGCAGCGATCTATTTTAATGAGCGTCTATTGATGGTACTGACTATATTTTTGTTTTTACTTGTTGGCTTATTTAGTGGCGTAGCCAGGATGGCTTAATGAGGGTGGGGTTAAAAATGAACATCTAAAAAACGTAACGAATGAGAAAATAGGGAGGACAAATTGAAAAAATACCCAAAAAAAATTATGTGAAGTGTAAATTTTCACACATTTCAAGGTTTTGCAGGTATTTAGTAAGTGAATGATAATTATTTGGGATGCCAAAACAAATTTTATATTAAAATATTTTTTTTGTTAATTTTAATTCGAACGCCTAATACCATTATTTAGGTTTCTAAATATGTGCAGTATTTTTTTTTATATAGCAAGGTTCATTAAGATTTTTAAAAATTGCGCCTATGGCTTCCATTGGTTGTTATAAGTTCCGCCCCTCTGATTTCGTGTACATTGAAACAGAATTAAATTATAATTTAAACAATTTCCACTGGTTATTAAATTTACGCTTTTAAAAATTAAATGCAACATTTGCCAAAATATATAATTTTGAAAAAATAATTTAAACAATATAAAAATTAAAAAAAAAAAACAATAAATAATATTGTCACTTCTCGCAGGGTTGGATCCCTTTCTGATCGAGTTACTTGGGTGAAAAGCTATCGTCAAAACCACTACACCAGCATACACGTTCCAGTGTAGCGTGTTACAAAGCTATAACTTGTGTACATTACCATTTAGCCAAAAATCTAAAAAAATCCGTTTTTTTCCAAAAACGTAATCTGATCAAAAATTCCTGTTGTACTATTCCGGTTCACACCAATGTACATTACTTAAAATTTTTTCAGATTTTTAGTTTAAACCATCTGGGCTACAGGGTGTGGGACAAAAATTTTTTTGCACAATTTTGGCAAAAAAGGCTTCAAAATAATTTATTTTGAAAAAATAAAAATTTGATCGTTAATCCACGTACTAAGGGCTTTCATTTGACACCCTACACAGAATTATAAAAAAATATATTTTTTTTTCGATGAGCACATATTTGTTTATATTTTAGGGGGATATGTTTTTTAGATGTTTTAGTATTTTTCCTATGTGCGGGTCAAAGAGTTGTATAAGCATGCCAAATTTCAACTCTCTAGGTTTAGCCGTTTGGCTACAATTTTTACCGAACAGACAGACAGACGACAAAATGACGGTATAAGGGTGTTTTGGTCATACCTACAAAACCCTAAAAAGGAAGTTTAAGTGAAACGAGAGAAAAAAAAAAAGAAAATCCTATTGAATTATAACAATGACAAAAAAAAACAATAGAGCTAATTGAAATGAGACAAAAAAAAATGGCTTCATGGGAACACACCCCAAAACCATGCCTACGCCACTGGTCTTGTACATGCTATACAATATTTAGTTATACACTGTCTTTTGACCCCATCGTCACAAACAGCTGCAAAAATCTATCTAAGAAATCGTCTTCAAAATTAGTAAAATTTCGTCGTACAGATACCCATGATGATAATCAACGTCCGATTTTGATTTTTGTTTAACATTAAGATATGAAAAACTAGAAAATAATATTTATAGGCCTTTTAATTTATCTCCTGTATGTTATTTCCAGCACTCAAAATTAATTAATTAGTTTATTAAAAGCGTAGACTTATTTCAATTTCACATTTCGTCAGTTTTAAAAAAGCATTAAATTCTATACAATAAGGTCTGTTTGATCTTATCACCTTTGATGTCATTGATGTCTCTTATTTCTTTGATTAATGATCTGTATATAAAAAAGCCATTCATATTTTAATTAATTATGAAATGGGAGGTGTTCCGTTCCATAGAAAAGTACAATAAGCACACGTGTTAAGTATTAAATGCAACATATACTTTTATCGTCGTAACAACAATTCTCACATTACGTAATTGATTAAACATGTGACTCAGTACACAAATTGATTTGACTAAAGACATTTTTATCGTCTTGCACGAGGCGAAAGACAAAACATTTCATTTCAATAGAAATTTTTGGGTATAATATATTGGGCCTGGTAATTGAGAACCGGCACGCTCGAATACGCTGTCTGGTGGTCAAATATTGTACTAGGCACTCTAGTACTGTTTGAACTTATTACGTATGTTTTAGTGTTGAATTTTTGTTAGAATGTCGACAGAAGTTGTAAAAACTGTAAAAGCAGAATATATTGTAGTGTTTTTGGCTGTCATTCAAGACAGGACAAAGCATATTGACAGTTGAGTACTAGAGCCAACAACCATATTGCCTTGGATCACAGCGCCGCCACCGGTAATGTCACTACTCAATACTAATATTACTAACATCTGGATATAATAATGGGTGCATTGATTTAACAAACAAATTGCGTTCACAGCTCTTAAATTAGTTGACTATACACTATGACTTGTGCACTGTTGATTGTCATTAACAATTTTGTCTTATGGTAGCGCGAGCGATCGTTCACAGCTCTAAATTTAATGCATTATGCTTTGTCGATTGTAGTTAGTACGTTGTTTTAATGAGACAGACATATAAACATACATTAGCTATCTCACTTTAGAAATACTGTCACACATATTTCAACAAATTTCTTGATAAGGGTTGTTTTAGAATATTTTTGCATAAATCGTGTTAAAATAAAAAAAAAAATCGTCTTAAGATTTTTATATTGATGCCACACATTATCACAGTCTGGTGGTCAAATATTGTGCTCGGATATCTAGTACTGTTTGAACTTATTACATATGTTCTAGTGTTGAATTTTTGTTAGAATGTCGATAGAAGTTGTGAAAAACTACAAAAGTAGAACAAATTGTAGTGTTTTTGGCTGGCATTCAAGACAGGACAAAGATAGGCATCTTAGTTTTTTTCTTTTCTTAAGAAACATGGAGGGAAAGTTAATATTAAGTCCAGATTGGGAAAAGATTTGGTTATGGACAGGAGGAAGGCATGGGAATATATTTTGAGTTAAAAAGTAACTGATACTATGCGAGTTTGTTCATTACATTTTTCGCAGAAAAACAAAACTGCACTAATATGCTTGCACCTGCAAGTTGCATATTTAACTTTTAGCTGCTCCTGTCCAACTAAAACAAATTTTATTTCATGAGGTAATGAACATAATGCACTTGTTTGTAAACAAAATCCATATATTGTAAATTCAGATGACCGACACTCAGATGTACACCTCGATATATGTGCGCTTAAAAATTAATAAATTCCGCAAATATTTACTCGCATTTTCATAAAATAAAAATATACTGTGCTTAAATTAACCTGTTCGCTATTAGCATATTCACAGCTGTGTACTAGAGACAACAGCCATATTGCCTTGGAGCACAGCGCCGCCACTGGTAATGTCACTTCTCAATAGGCATAAGTGACGTTATAAGGATTTTTTGGATCTACAAAACCCTAACAAGGACAGCCTTTTGTTTAACCGTGTTTGAGAATTATCTTTTAAAATTATAAGGAAAGGAAGTAGAATTAATTAACTTTCGATTTAAAAATTCAAATGTAACACGTACAATTTTAAATAAATTATGCAAATGAAAACTGTTAAACCTGGTCATGTAAAATAGTTTTGTATAACCTTGTATGCACGTACACACCTCCACGATGATATAATTTGTGAAAAGAAAACTGCTACGGATCACGGATCTATAAATTATGCATAAATCCTTCTTGGAGTAGTGCGAGCTTGTGACGTCAGTAGAAATATTATGTTTATATCATATGGCTGAGCAGACAGAGTGAAGAATAGTTATGAAGGACGATTATTTTTGAATCTGCAAAAAACTGTTCCGCTAAGTATAAACGTCTAACGAGGCGTATGTATTTTATTTACAGTTACAAAATATTTTGTAAAAATCACGTAGCACTTCAAACTTATTTTTGAACACGGGGCATGTTTAAGGATATCGTGATCAAGCAACGGAGAAACTATTTTTCCCTTTTAAATCGCGTACATATCTAACGAAAGAACAATACCAACGAACCAGTGAACGCTGCAACCAATAAATGTGACCAATCTGAAACAAATCGTTTCTATTGCTGGTTCAATAAAAATTGGGAGTTTGTCATTTTTCCACCAATCGGGCTTATCGTTCATTTACGACAACAATGCCACAACTTAATTTTGACGTTTTTGAGTTACTGGCATAAAAGAAATCGCTTCGAGGTGCACTTTCAACTGATATAGCATCATAACTCAACTTGTATAAGTCTAGAAAGAATACACTAGAAAAGAATTTTCCATTCCAGTAGTAAGAGTAACTAGCAGTCTAGCGTTGTTGTGCAGTAAAATGACCTTCCTGCTTCCTTGTCTAGTGAATGGTCTTTTCAGTACAATTTCAACGGCCAAATGATTCAGTTGATGACTGTAGAGGTCGGCAGTAACCGTTTCATCCGGCTGGAGGAGCTTGTAAAACAGCATACTATTTTTATTCCACCAGATACACAAAGGGCCTTTGTGGCATGGATATTCGGTTTTGCCGTTAATATCGATGACTGGTCGAGGTCTACTTATGAATGTGTATGCTTAGGATTATTGCGTGATCCATTTTTCGTTGCTGGTAACATTTTTTCACTAAAATTTTATAACACACACCGGCAAATTTAAAGGAACAGACATAAAACTCTAATTATTTTCCCTGTAGTGTACATATTGTTGATATCTTTCAGGTAATATTCTAGTACGATGTTTTTTGGAATAATTTTCAAACAGGTTGAGGTCAGGGGAGCATGCTGGCCAACCCATTGTTGTTATACCCACTTCATTTAAAAAGTCTGTTACACAGTGGGCGACGTGTGGGCGCGCATTATCCTGCATTAGGGTGGAAGTTTCTCTGATATATGGGGCAAAAGATACAACATGGTCTTCAAGAATATTTCTGATGTACCTATCTGCAGTTAACGCTCCGCCATCAATCACCACTAACTCTGTGCGAGCTCCCAAACACATTCCACCCCACACCATAATTGAACCACCACCAAAAGATACAGTAGTAACAAAATTAAATGGTGTATTTTGTTCTCCTTGTCGTCGAAACAATTTATCCCTACGGTTTAGTAGAGCATTCAAAGCTATCTAGCTATAGGCTACAAAATAATAAAATTTAAAAAAAAAGAACACAATTTTCAATCTATTCCTTTAAATTTTTCGGTGTCTGCATAATTGCATTTTTCAAATTTATTAATTTTTTTGTCTCATGTAATCGCCTCGAATAGTTGTTCGTCCAACTGCCAGCTGTTGCGTATGTTCATTATGCCTCTGCGACAGAATTTCATTCAGTAATGCTTGCCAATCTACGGCCTTCAAACTTCGCGGTGTCCCAAAGCATGGTCAATCACTGGCATCACTATTACCGCTAATAACGTTGAAACCAATATTCGCTAACATTATAAAACACATCTTCACCAAGAACATAGCAATTTGATTCTTATGTTATGGCGGCGAATATGCCTTGTTGTAACTATAAAGTTTCCTATGTGATCTGCGTCTTCCTCTTTTGTTGTAAATCATTTGATAAAAAATAATACCTTTCACTTTAATTTTTTATAAATAATAAAGTATGTTAACTGTATTGATCAGTTGTGAAAATTGAAAATATTCTGTATCGAAATTAAAGATAAAATCTTGGTAAACAAAGCAATTTTTTGAGGAAGCGATCATTTCTCTTAGAAAAATAATATTTTCATTGTATTCATTTGGAATATTAGACAGTGTAATTTGTATATTGTAATCCAAAACCCAAGGCCGACCAAATAATGCTGACGTATTTTTGTTTTTTAAATTCAGCTCTTCGGAAATAAAAATACTTCAATTTAATAAATGATGTTACGTGAATAGACTTTGAACGCCGAATAATCTCACGTAATGAAAGTTCTAATTTTACGTGCGTTCATCCTTGAATGTTGCAAATGTAAATAAAAATACTGTTACCTAATTACAAAATGCTAGAGATTTATTTTTCCAAAAACAACGCAGCCTAATAAGGCTTCATTGATCATATTTTGATACAAAACCTTGAGGTTTAGGGATAAAGATTTTAATTAGTAATCAGAAATCGTATTAAACATATGTCTCCAGGGGAAAAAGGTAACCTTGGTGTGGGTTCCCTCACATGTGGGAATAAGAGGGAATGAACAGGCAGACCTAGCAGCAAAAGAAGCAGCAAACCTTCCAATAACACTGATATCCGTACCGACCAGCGACATCAAATCCAACTTACAGCAAAACATAAAAGAAGACTGGAAATGACAATTACACAGTTTAATGAACAACAAACTTTGCCATATAAAAGAAGACATCAAACCCTGGGCTCCAGTAGGCAACAGAAAAGAACAGAGTTCTTACAAGACTCAGAATTGGCCACACATTCATTGCACACCAACATCTAATGAAAAGAAAAGAGGTGGAAAACTGTGACAACTGCAATAAAACTGTTATCGTAGAACAGGCATGCCCAGCCCGTAGCTCGCGGGTCACTTGTGGCTCGCTTAACTTTCAATGTGGCTCGCCTAAAATTTTTAAATTCTAAATTAGCTCGAGCCAAGTTTAAGGTTGTGCACCACTGCCGTAGAACATATAATCCTGGAGTGCCAACTATATGAAGAACTCAGACGGAAGCACAAAATACCAGACAACCTGAAAGAAGCGCTAAGCCCAGAAAATGAAAACATTTTATTAGAATACCTCATAGAAGCAGATCTGTTCCGTAAAATCTAAATCCCAAATGTTCTATTATAGTCTTTATCTAGTTATAAAGATGGGCTGTGTGCGGAGCAAATTTTCATCATTGCTGAGCGTCAAACATCTTAACTAACTGACTGATTTTTCACGGGTGAACACAAATGCGCGTCACTTTTTTACTATGTCAGGTAAATTGATCGAAAACAATTTACCGAAAATACTGTTGAAAAATTAAGTTAGAACTGTATTGTGTTAAGTTTTATGCTACATCCCCGCAGTTTTAAAGTAATGATCAAGCTACGTGCAAAGCGCAGGCCTTTGAAATTTTATTCTTATAATTAGGTCTAAAATCACTTTGGGTTAGGTTAGAATTGTGTTAAGTTTTATACTACGTCACCGCAGTTCAGGTAATTTAGTTAATAATCTAGATACGCGCTAAGCGCAAGTCTTTACGGTTTTGCTCTTAAAATTAGATCTAAAATTAGTGAATATAAAATTTAAACTTGCGCGTAAACTGTGCACAAAAATATAAAAATTAAATTTTGTTAAGTATGACAATTTGTTAGAATAATGCTTCGTTCAGAACTTCCAAATTTTAAATTAGAATTAACCTGAAATTAGTACTTACAATAACATAAAATTTGTACATAGAAATTAAGCAGCATTCACAATAAAAATTAAGCCACTGACAGATATTATTATCGATTTTTACTTTATCGATAGATATTTGGTTTACATTTGCTAATGAGTTTTTGAGTGTTTCATAGTTCTGAAAAGAATTAAAATAGAGGAAAAAATTATATTTATACTCGGAAAACATAAAGATGTGGATAGAAGCAAAAAAATATGGTCACAGAAATTTTTAGGTTGACAAGTGCTTACTGCGCATGCGTCAATTATAAATTAACGTAAGGGTTTGAATTCTACAAACATCTAATTTTAATTTATAAGTATAAGTATTAATTTTGAAGGTTGTGAACGATAACGTACAGTTACGTATAACAAACATTTACGTTAATTCTGAGTACTAATACTAATTCCTAATTTCGAGGTTCTGAACGCAGCATAATGCATCGTGCAGAACCGCCCAATTAGAAATTAGAATTAGTACTTAGAATTAACGTAAATGTTTGTTATTCGTAACTGTACGTTATCGTTCACAATCTTCTAAATTAATACTAATACTTATAAATTAAAATTAAAAGTTTGTAGACTCCAAACCCTTACGTTAATTTATAATAGACGCACACGCAGTAAGCATTTGTCAATCTAAAAATTTCTATGACCATATTTTTTTGTTTCTGTCCACATCTTTCTGTTTTCTATGAGCATAAATATAAATTTTCCCTCTATTTTAATTTTTTTCAGAACTATCAAACACTCAAAAACTAGCAAATATAAACAGCTGTTAAATATAGATCGATAAACTAGAAATCGATATAAATTTCTGTCAGTGTGTTAATTTCTTTATTTATTTTGTGAACACTACTTAATTTCTACTTACAAATTTAATGTTAAGTACTAATTTAACGTTAATTCTAATTTATAATTTCTAGGTTCTGAACGCTGCATAAGTTTCTGTAATTTTTTTTCGGTTAATTTTCCTATTCTGAAAATTGTTTTTTGATCAATTATTTTCAATCAATTTTCCTATTCGATCAATGGTGTTTGGGTAAATTGTTTTTCGATCAATTGTTTTCGATAGATTTTCCTAATTTCCTTTCTTGGACCTGTTGGAATTTCAGTAGCTTTATGCCTTTACAGTTGGACACAATGCATTTATTATTTGATGGCCGTAGATAATTAACCATTTTTTTTTTATGCAGACTATACTATTTTAATTATACAGAGAAATCTTGAAAACTGGAGAAAGGCATTGGAGGAAAGGGGCCTTAAAATAAGTAGGAAGAAAAATGAATACATGTGGTTTGGAGGAGCCAAAAAATGTGGGGAAGTGGAACTGCTGGGAAAAAAGATGAAGCGAGTGAAGGATTTCAAATATCTTGGGTCATACATTTCAGAGGATAGAGGGTTGGATAGAGAAATCATCCACAGAATTCAAGCGGGTTGGATGAACTGGAGAAAGGTTTCAGGTGTTCTGTGCGATAAAAGAATAAGTGCAAGGCTGAAGGGAGTGGTCTACAAGATAGTCGTGAGGCCAGCATTATTGTACGGGACGGAGACTTGGGCAGTTAAGAAATCGCAGGAAAAGAATATGAACGTGGCTGAAATGAGAATGCTGAGGTGGATGCTAGGACGAACAAGGAGATATAAGATCAGAAATGAACACATTCGCAATCAACTGAAAGTAGGCGAATTATCTATGAAAATGCAAGAAAAGAGACTCAGGTGGTATGGCCATGTGATGAGGAGGAGGGAAAATCACATTGGGAGAAAAATTTTGGAAATGAAGGTAGAGGGTAAGAGGAAGGCAGGGCGCCCTAAACGGAGGTGGAACGAATGCCTCATGGCTGACTTCTCCAGCAAATATTTACAGGGAGACGAATGGAAAGACAGAAATGAATGGAGAAGAATGATAAGGAACAGCGACCCCATATGACATGGGATAAGCTAGGGAAGAAGAAGAAGAAGATAACTAACTATTTTTTGTTTTTTGACGGTCCAAACTAAACATACTACCATTTTCGACACTCGGCTAACACATCGTAAAATTTGAACTTGATTAAAAAGACCATTTTTACACTACATAAATACGTATTTTCTTTTGTTATACTACGCATATATGGTTTTCATTTGAAGCCTTACTTAAAATACATACAGCTACAAACCGTTGTTTGTACCCACTTTATTTCAAGATATTCATATTAGCAGAAAGAAATAAAAAAAACAAGACTACTACATTTGCAATAAAATTACGTTCATAAAAATTGTAACAAATTGTATGCAAATAGTAATGAAATAAGCAAACAAATTAATGAGATAAATAAAGTGGCATCACTACTCATACACTCATTTGACACTCTGTCATGAACTGATGCCTGATAAATTTTGCGTTTATTTTTGGATTAATTTTAGACGGCAATAGAACATTTTAGAACATTGAGATTGTAGTATTATCTTTGTTTATGTTGTCTATTGAATGTAAACTGACAATTTTTATTTTATTGCTTATATAATTTTTATATTAGTATATAAACATTTATTTTAACATGTGTAAATAGGTTTTATTATTTTTTAATGTTAATTGGAATCGTAACAGATAAATAAGTTATAAAACTTTATTTTTATTTTAGATTATTGTATTAAGTGGGTATGTCGATAATTTTTGTCAGGTCATTAGATATTAAGAAAATTTCCGCGTATTTTTAGTTCATGGCAGGGATGGATTTACCATAAAGGTAATGGTGCTACCAGTCTTGGACCCGGGACTCTTGGGCCTATAAAATTGCCCGTCAAATTGTCTTTCGAACTTATATAGGGTGTTTTTTTTAGAGGTATAGAACTTTAAATTGCAATAAAACAACGATGGATTATTCGATTGACATGAATTTTTTTTTATTCGAAAGATAATCTTGTGGCATTACATTAAATCATACCAACAAGACGGCGCAACATGTCACACAGCTCGTGCCACAATCGATTTATTGAAAGACACGTTTGGTGACCGCCTAATTTCACGTTTTGGACCTGTGAATTGGCCTCCAAGATCTTGTGATTTAACACCGCTGGACTACTTTCTGTGGGGCTATGTAAAGTCATTGGTCTATGCGGATAAGCCACAAACGCTTGACCATTTGGAAGACAACATTCGCCGTGTTATTGCCGATATACGGCCACAAATGTTGGAAAAAGTCATCGAAAATTGGACGTCCAGATTGGACTACATCCGAGCCAGCCGTGGCGGTCATATGCCAGAAATCATATTTAAAATGTAATGCCACAAGATTATCTTTCGAATAAAAAAAATTCATGTCAATCGAATAATCCATCGTTGTTTTATTGCAATTTAAAGTTCTATACCTCTAAAAAAAACACCCATTACATACATATATGAGTGTAATATTTAACCATATGCTACGCAAGCGCTAGGGAAGTTTTGACTATTAAGTTCTACTTTACAATTTTTCAAAATAATTTCGATCACATTGTCATCAAACATTTTTCCCACTTTTCCATCAGCCATGCGATTAATAGCTGTCTTCATTAGTTAAACGGCATCCCTCCAGAATTCATCAGCAAATTAATCAATTAATTCAATCAATGACGTAATCGAAGGAACCGATGCAATATGATTGGCATTGAAATCTGGAACGATTTGTTGATTTTTGTCACAATTACCTAACCTAAAATTTTTCCTAACCTCATAACGCTGTTTCAAAATAAGTGCAAAATAATACATCCTCTTCGTCTGATTCTGAAGAATTATTTTAATACGTGACAAAACAATACACCGAAAAGTGATCAATTATGTAGCGAATAAACATGCAAGTAAATAAATATTTCAGTGATGATTTACAGAAACATTTTAGGATTACACGTTAATCATTAATAAATGGCAGCATATATTTCATTTAAATTACGCTTCAATCATGGCCAACTTTACCTCTTGATAGAGTTGGTCTGATATCAATCAATTAATCGGTCTTTTCATCCGATGGAACCGATTGCTAATCGGATTTTATATCGGTGAATTTAGAAGCGCATCGATTAAAAAAATCTGTGAATTAAGAAACGGTTTGATAGATTTTTGATGCAATCGATTACTCAATCAATGAATTCTGGAACTTGCCCTTCTTTTTACGTAGGAGAACAGTCCAAAATCCCCTGGCGTAAAATCTGGACTATACGATAAGATGTTACGGAGGTTAATAATAATAATAATAATAATTTTATTTAGTGCTTGTACAAGTTTTTACACGTTTACACCAGTCAAAGATCATACATAATTATTAGAAATATAAATTTTAAATATAAATTATAAAATTACAATACAATTGCTAGATGGGTACTTAAAAACCGAAAGGATTTTTAGTATTTTTAGTATTTGCTCCAATCAGTGCTGTAGTACTCATCAGTGCTGTACAGACAGTTTTCAAGAAAGACCTCTAGTCTAGTAATTGTAATCCTGAATTTTCCCAAAAAATCTTGTGTAACATGAGCTCGTTGTTGTTTTTGATTATGAGGTACTCAAATAATACAAATCTTTCTAAAATGCAATTTACCATGCAGAATTGTGCGTAAAACTAGTGCATTAATCTTGATGGTTTTCTCTATCTGCTTATATGGCGATTTTTTGATACATTTTTTAACATCAGCTAAATTTTCTAAAATTATCTCTTCCTCAGGTCGCCCTGAACGTGGATCATGAAGCAAACACATTATACAGTGCGCATTACATTCGAGATTTTACAGAACACTCCAGTTTATATTTTAATAAAACTGGGCCTATGTTTACAACCTGTTAGTTGCCTTAAAAGATGGCAGAGTTCTAGTGGACAGACTGATTTTGTTATTACAATAATCTATTTGATTTTATGTTTAAAGGGTTATAACAAATTTCAAAATGTTTTTATTATATATGTTACTATAAGGTACTTGAACCCTTTGCAACCTTCTAATATCACCCTTATATCAGTTTTATTTATGGAAAAGTTAGTTAAGTAGTTATGTAGTATAGTATAGTATAATTTTTGGCAAACATTTATGGAACAGATTTTTATTTATAATTTATTTTATATATATTCTGATATACATAAAACATTATATATACTTTGATTTATACTTTACAATTTATCGTAATATATACTTTAACTTAGATACGTAAATGAGTTCCGACTGACGCAAGCAGACGTAGATACTGTGCTGCTTCAAAAAAGAACTTTTAACATGCTGATTACAAACAGTTTTATTTTTTGCAGTCCAACTTAGAATATTATACATACTTAGTTCATTACAGTTCACAAAATATTAACTCTTTGCGGTCGAAATCCCGAATATAACCTTCGCAGCAGTTTTATTATTCCGGTCGTAAGTTAAAATATTCACAGAAGTGTCGACGACGCTGTATATTTATTCCAGACGTCAAACTGCCACTTATGAACGAAGTTGTAATTTAAGGATTAGATTTCATACTCTTTCATTAACATTAAAGTATTATAATTTTATTAAGATGTATCGTGACAAGCCAATGGCGTAAACACACCTCTTAATTCGCTTTTTCTCTGTTACACTCCGTTTCAACTTCAACAAAAAAAATATCTTGGATAAGCACCCAACTATCTTGGAATAAAGCTGTTGAATGCAAAAGTGTTTTCAAATCTAATTATAATATTCGTTTTTAACACTTGGATTTATTTGTTTCAGAAATTATTACCATGTGTCAGTCAACTAATAAGACAACTGAGCGATGCTTCTACCGATCTCAAAGCTATTATGGCTGCCAAGATCCCCAAAGAACAAGAGAGAATCAAGGCTTTCCGTAAACAGCATGGCGCCACCAAAATTGGCGAAGTCACCGTAGACATGGTAAGTAGTCAATGCCAAGAAATACTAAATTCCAATTCCTTTTCTCTTACTCATTCGTATAATCATTTGTTCTATTACGATGTTCCTTTTTAAACAGAATAGATATTTTAATTGATTCTTTCTCTATACTTTTGTCCAAAATATATCGCATGAGATGGATTTTGGACAACTGCAAACAAATCTGTGTACATCAAGGGTGCTGTAAATATTTATTCTTAATTTATTAGGTACCAGATAAAATAGATTTCTTACGTGTCAATTGATTAAATGTTCGAAATGTCGTCCATTAACTTCCGTACAATAATAGAGCAATTGTTTGAAATAATATCCGACGTTCCGGAGATTCCTGGAGTAATTTGAGAACATTCGTTCCTGATGCGTTGCTTTAAATCAGTGTCCTACAACCTTTTATCACTTACCGCCCACTTTTGTAATTTTCATGAAGGTAAAATTTCCTTACCGTATACTAATATTTAAATTTTAAAAAACTTCGCGTCCTGCCCTGTGGCGTATTAGTCATATAATAAATAATTCAAATATTATTATAATTATAAACTTTATTATAGAAACTGGGGCAGTATAAAAATAAATATCGTATTAATTATGTTACCAGGCATACTCCTGGTATGTACCTCTAGGGTAGGGTAGGGTGGCAGAAAGTCCCTTAAAGAGAACATGCCTCTCTCTTTTTTCATTTCTAAGATCATTCTTATTCCTTCTTATAAAATAACGTTTTTATTACTTACTTGCTTAAATTTATTACTCACTTCTACACTTCAGTTCAGTTTTTTAAAGAAGTCTGTTCGATGACAAATGAACGAAGCAACAATCTACAGTTATTTACAATGTAAATAAATGTGAAAATTTTACATATTTCTTTCTCACTCATACTTATGCCATGTAGGGATGTTCCGATACTATTGATACGATACCAGTATCGAAATTTTTCATTCGATACCGCGATCTTATACTAATCTTCGGATACTTTATTAATATTTGACCCAGTATCGTATAATTTATTTCCTTTTTTTTACCGACCGCCAACATATATAAGGAAGGTATTGTGATCATACCGATTTTGACATTTCGAGATTTCGATGGATCTCCACGAATTGAGGTCCCTACATAACGTTTTGACTATTTTTAGCATGATGTCTGTCTGTCTGTCCGTTTGTCCGTCCGTCCATCTGTCTGTGTACACGTGCAGAGCAAATTCGGCTGAAAGGATTTTTATGAAACTTCATATTTAAGCTTCTGCCATCAATGGCACGAGTTGATCAACTTTTGGTAAAAATCGGTTGACTAAAAATGGAGTTTACTCGTGTCGATTTTAAGATTTTTGTGAATATTTCAAAACAGAAAATATTTCGAAAAAATTTATTGAACAAAAGTTGCTATAAAAGCAATAATTAATAACTTTTATTTGAGACGTTTTTTGATAAAACGAAAAATGTCGAATCTTTCGAAATTATCGATTAAAAGTAAGTACGAGAGTTAAACGAAAGTATCAATTTTTTCATACTTACATGTAACGTTTCCATGGTCATGATAAATAATATCTCTGTTAGAAAATATTAGGCCAAGTTATTTCTACTCTGCTGCTAGAATGTATTTTATACAAGTACTTTATGATGGCGCTCGGTCCTGTGGTGGCCACAGCTGATTTTTGTTGTTGTATATTTATCATATCATCTGTTATGATTTAATTTTATGCTAACTGCAACTTCTCTCGGCGTATGCACTAATGAATACAATATTTGAAGTTTCACTGTCGTATTCTGTCGTGCAAAGAACCTAATTTTTCGTGGTCATATATTGCTATTATAATGCAATTTACTGAGCACTTATTTTGCGGTGCAGCATTTGTAGTGCTGAGTTCATATTATGTCGTGCAGTTATATTTTCTCCATTAAATAGCAACATAAATTCGAGAAAAAAATCAGATTATTGCAATATTGCAAATATGTTTCGGAGAGTGAGGTTTCCTTCAACATTAACCAAGTTTGTAGTACACCATCAGTGGTAAATTCGATTACATTATCAGGCAGGAACGTAACACCCTCCATTTAATGGAGCTTTACGATGTTCCAGAATACTGGCGATCAATGTGCTTTGTTGGCTTAACTGCGATTTAATTCAAGTGCATTGCACTTGCAAAAATAAACTGGGACAATCATATTCAATTAAATACGGATTTATTTAAATGTGTGTCTTCTGCGAATTAATTCATGCTAAATAATGTTGGTTAAAGGAAAATACAGGTTTTATATCCGGAAATTATTAATTTGGGTTTTAAATATGGTCTGTGTTATGTTGAACAATTCAGCGTAGTGGACAACATAAATTATTTAGGCTTAATACTTTAATTTTAACAGTTCGACGTGCTCCACACCATATGACTCTTATGTTACACGTTAGAAAATAATTTCTACTGCGGCTCTCCATATTTATGTGAATGCCATAAAGTTTTAATTTTCCATAACTTTAAAGAAAACTAATGTTGATATGGTAACATGTAGAAATTAAGTAGAATTTCATAAATCCAGCGTCTCCTGTTCCTTGTAGATTAAGTAGAATCTCGCAAATCGAACGCCGCTGGTTCATAGGTACCGCCGGATTACTGAAAACCCCGGATTACAGCAAACGCCGGATTACCGCAAAAGCCGGATTACCCAAAACGTGGGATTACTCTAAAATTGCAGAAAAAGTATGATAAATAAACAGGATAATCCTTCAAATGGATCAGCTTTATTTCCTTTGATTCCATCGTATCCTGGCACCCAAACTGGAAATAGTTTATTAGTTTATGCCACTTTTTATCGACCGCCAACATAAACCGGGTGAATTATTTAAGTAGAAACATACATGTTTCACATATAATGTTAATGAAGTGAGTTATTTCATTTGCAACATAGCAAATTATGAAAGCAAGCTCATATCCATAGCAACATATATGCAATGGTGATTAGATATAAAAGTTATTTGACATGATAAAGTTCATAGACGGCTAAAAAATTAGAAACAATAAATGAATTTTTATTAGTTTGTTTATATTTACATACAAACAAAAATAATAATGTCCTTAGTAGCTAAGTCCAAAAAATATTTAAAAAAGTAATATTTTGTCTTTTCTATGGATACGATAAGCATTTGTTTTATGGCTATATAGCTTTTGAAATAACTCACTTCATTAACATTATATGTGAAACATGTATGTTGCTGCTTAAATAATTCACCCGGTATAAGGGAGGTATTGTGATCATACCGATTTTGACATTTCGAGATTTCGATGGATCTCCACGAATTGAGGTCCCTACATAACGTTTTGACTATTTTTAGCATAATGTCTGTTTTCCGTCCGTCTGTCCGTCAATTTTTGGTAAAAATCGGTGGTCTAGAAATGGGAGTTTGCTCGTGTCGATTTTAAGATTTTTGCTTATATTTAGTAACAGAAAAATATTTCGAAAAAATTTATTGAACAAAATTTGCTATAAATGCAATAACTAATAACTTTTATTCGAGACGATTTTTGATAAAACGAAAAATTTCGAAAATTTTTTGTAAAATTTTATGTCTCAATTTTTACCGACCTTCAACATATATAAGGGAGGTATTGTGATCATACCGATTTTGACATTTCGAGATTTCGATGGATCTCCACGAATTGAGGTCCCTACATAACGTTTTGACTATTTTTAGCATGATGTCTGTCGGTCTGTCTGTCCGTCCGTCTGTCTGTCTGTCTGTCTGTCTGTCTGTCCGTCTGTCCGTCGGTGTACACGTGCAGAGCAAATTCGGCTGAAAGGATTTTTATGAAACTTCATATTCAGACTTCTGCCATCAATGACACAAGTTGATCAACTTTTGGTAAAAATCGGTTGACTAAAAATGGGAGTTTACTCGTGTCGATTTTAAGATTTTTGTGAATATTTCACAACAGCAAAATATTTCCAAAAAAAATTATTGAACAAAAGTTGCTATAAATGCAATAACTAATAACTTTTATTTGAGACGTTTTTTGATAAAACGAAATTTTTTTTCATACTTATATGTAACGTTTCCATGGTCATGATAAATAATATCTCTGTTAGAAAATATTAGGCCAAGTTATTTCTACTTTGCTGCTAGAATGTATTTTATATAAGTACACTAGACTCTCGCTAATCCGGCACTTATTAGTTCGGCCTCTCAATAGTCCGTCGTACCCCCACCACGATGGTATACGCCAGGGTACGCCGGACTGTTGAGTTAAAGCCGGATTAGCGAACTGCATAAAATTCGCGAATCCGGCCTTGACTCAACAGTCCGGCGTACCCTGGCGTCTGACTCGGGATCCCCCTGTTAGATAGGGGGATACCTATCTTTTTTCAAAAAAATTTCTTAGTATTAATTGTATTAAAAATGTATTACAAAAAAAAGAAACATAAAAATAAAATACATATACAATAAAACATAAAAATTTAAAGGAATTTCTGGTCTTGTCACATGTTGACGGCCGGATTACTGAGTGTGTCGGATTACCAAATAAACTCTCAGTAATCCAGGCTCGCTCAGTAATCCGTTCGTTTTTTGTGCAAGGAATAGCCGGATTTGCGAGAGTCTAGTGTATTTTACGATGGCGGTCGGTCTTGTGGTGGCCACAGCTGATTTTTTCATACTTATATGTAACGTTTCCATGGTCATGATAAATAATATCTCTGTTAAAAAATATTAGGCCAAGTTATTTCTACTCTGCTGCTAGAATGTATTTTATACAAGAACTTTATGATGGCGGTCGGTCCTGTGGTGGCCACAGCTCATTTTTTTAAGAAAAGTTAAACAGTCCCAAACCATTTTAGACCTTACAATAAAAGATGCCAAAGTCCTTATGGTTGAAATACTGTCTGACAGAAATTATATGCAAGCACCTTCCGTCTACTATGATAGGATATGTAGTACACATTTTTCGTTGCGAAGATTTCCGCTTGGGAGATTGTTGGAAAGAATCTTAGCCTTCTTTTATAAATTCTGTAAAGACGAAGTCAAGATTCGATTTGACGGTCAAGAATAAGATATACAGTGGAACCTCTATATTCGTCATTAATCTGTTCCCTGGGGTTGTAAGGAATATAGAATATGACGAATATAGAAACAATTTTTCCCATAAGAAATAACTGAAATTCAATTAATCTGTTTCTAACTACTAAAAGTAGTACAAAAATTTTAAAAAATTTTGTTTAAACTTTAACTTTATTGTACTAAATAGATAAACATAGTGGTACAAGTGGAAAAGGAGGCAGGTTAATGTTTGGCAGGTAAAAAATTGTCATCAAAATGTGACGAATATCGAATATTACGAATATGGAGGTTGACCAATATAGAGGTTCCACTGTATATTCAAATAGGACTTTAAAGTTCCAAAGGAAGTTCTTGTAAGTGTGCAAGATTATCAGTTGGCTCAGATTATCCCCAAGCAAAGAAGTGTAATGGTGTTAAAACTGGAGGCCTGGAATCCTATTATGCAGGGATCGGCAAACTTTTTTTGTGAAGGGCCAGATAGTAAAGATTCAGAGACTGTAAGTATGTAAAATGTATTTGGCATTGATCGTTCGGTAAACACTTATAAAATTGAATTAAAGGTTGAAACTCTCGTTCATAATTGGTTATTAACATCTCACATTGCAGATAAACAATTTCTAGTTGAAAGTTTGCTGGAAAATCCTCAATTACATAGTTAAATGGATATTAAGCCCAGAAGCAAAAATAAAAAGTAAATCTAACTTCATTTTCATTGAGAACACTTGTGTTGCTGGCCGAAAATCCAGATCATTCCAAAATCGGGCGATGGGCTGGAGTTTACCGACCTCTGCTATAATGCAATGCTGAAAATAGCTCTTATCTTTGAAACGGTTGATAGGCGGTCCAATGTTGTCCAATTCTTTTCTCGCTCATTTTGGTCAGTATTACACACACTAAAAACTCCTGACCACTTTTTAGGGCTTTGTAGGTATAACCAAAAAACCCTTATATCGTCATTTTGTCGTCTGTCTGTCTGTATGTCTGTCTGTTTGGTAAAAATTGTAGCCAAACGGCTAAACCTAGAGAGTTGAAATTTGGCATGCTTATACAACTCTTTGACCCGCACATAGAAAAAATACTAAAACATCTAAAAAACATATCCCCCTAAAAATTAAACAAATAAGTGATCATCGAAAAAAAAAATATATTTTTCTTAAATTCTGAGTAGGGTTTCAAATGAAAGCCCTTAGTATGTGGATTAACGATCAAAATTTTAGTTTTGCAAATTTCCGCACAGAAATTATTTTGTTGCGATTTTTGCCAAAATTCAGCAAAAAAAATTTTTGTCCCACACCCTGTAGCCCAGATGGTTTAAACTAAAAATCTGAAAAAATTCTAAGTAATGTACATTGGTGTGAACCGGAATAGTACAACAGGAATTTTTGATCAGATTATGTTTTCGGAAAATAACGCATTTTTTGTGTTTCTTATGCCTGGGCTACACTTGCGTTATAAGCTTCGCCGATAATTACGCGTTATATAAATTCGTGGTAAACTGCATCTATCGATATCGTGCTAAAGCGCAACTTGTGGCCATACCTGCGTTTTCGCAATATTTATTTTGCTATAAATTAAATAAAATTATGGTGTATATCCATCATAACTGCATCCTAAAATTATTTTTTACAATCAATTTTACAAATAAATCAACAAACATAATCTTACCTGATTTTGGCCCAAATAAGTTGTAAAGAAATATATATAACATAACCTCAAATGATGCCGGATAAACAACAATACGCGCCAACAGAACATACTATGCTCTGCGCTAAGTTCCTTTGATGTGCGCTCTAAAACCGCCACTTCAGTTATTGTCATGTGTCTAGTGGCGCGCACTGCTAATATTGTGAACGCAAACCGATAGTAGCTGTCCACATTAGCGTTTATGTCACGTTAAACCGAAGTTTAGCGACGATAGATGCAGGTGTAGCCCAGGCATAACTAAAATATGTTAAATATTTAATTTGCTAGGTAACACAGTAGATAAGTAAGCGCTCATAGCTTAGTGCGTTTTGTCGTAGCTTTGTAATTTGCAAACTAGAGTTCAATTCCTGTCAATTTTAATTTTTGTTTTATTTTTTTGCATTTTTATTTTGTTTAAATTATTTTGTCAAAATTCTAGTTATATTTTGGCAAATGTTGCATTTAATTTTTAAAAGCCAAATTTAATAACCACTGGGTAGTGTTGAAATTATAATTTAATTCTATGTTTGAATGTATACGAAATCAGAGGGCGGGGCTTATGATTTAAGCAAACCAATGGAGGTCATAGGCGCAATTTTGAAAATATTAATGAACCTTGCTATATAAAAAAAATACTGCACATATTTAGAAACTTAATTAATGGTATTAGTCATTCGAATAAAAGTTCATAAAAAAATATTTTGACATAAAATTTGTTTTGACGCCCCAAATAATCATCATTCAGTTACTAAATACCTGCGAAACCCTGAAATGTGTGATAATTCACATTTCACATCAATTTTTTTTAACAGCCTGTATGTATATACTTTTCGAGGGATATTTATTTTTAAATTTCACAATTTTTTCTATATGCAGGTTAAAGGAACTTAAAATAAGCATGCCAAATTTCATCTCTCAATGTCCAGCTATTTGGGCACAAATTTCTACAGACCTATAAGTAGAGCCCTACGCTGATACGTTTTTCCGTATCCGCATCCGCATAGACAGGATCGCATCCGATCCGCATCCGCAGCCCTTGTAAATATGAAATCCGCATCCGATCCGCAGCCGCAAAAATATATGCACAATCCGCACAGGATTTGCTGTCTGTTTGGAAATATCTAACATGTTTCGTCTTATTTGGCATATCGCTGTTTTAAAACACTACTAAATTTTAAAAAATTTTATCACATTAATTTTACTTGGTCAAGAAATATGTTTTCTATCTAACGTCGTACTGAGATTATATAGATTAAAAAATAAAGATGGAAATTACAATTAATCGACTCTTAAATCAAGTTTATATAAAATGTTAAACTTAAAAAACAGCAATATCTCAGAAATTTAGTTTTTTAAGACATCTCAATGTTATTTTAGAGCAGCAATATTTAGAAATAATTAAACAGATTAATTTATCACATTTATGACCAATAAATAACTAGGAAAGTCCAATAAGCTCAACAAATTTAAAAAAAAAAAAATTCTTAATAATAAAACTAAATCCTGAAAGGCATCCATTATTAAAAGATGAAAGTTATGTGACGATTTTAAGACTTTTAAGATATTTTTATTTTAAATTTGATATGAGCTTCTATGTTTTTAATTGTGGCAAATTACCATGGTTAAACTGAAAACATTAAGAAATTGTTGTATCTACGACTGCTATATAAACTCTACTAAATTTAACTATTTAAGTAAGCGTAAAATAGGTCTTTATGGGAAGAGTTAAAAGTGCCGTAACGTATTATTATTTCACTCTTGTCATAAACACAATACAAATGCCAGCGATACATTTTTGGGGTTCTAAACGCGTCTTCCGTAGAAAGAAGCGACCAACCGAAGATTTTATGTTCACGCGGATATTGCGGATAAGCGGATATGACATATAATCCGCATCCGCACGATTTAAATGATAATTTATCCGCATCCGCAGAAATATTGCGGATATCCGCGGGTATTTGCACGGGGGATTTGCAGGGCTCTACATATAAGTGACGGATTAAGGATGTCTTGGTTATACTTATGAGTTCCTAAAACGATGTTAAATAATTTTCATTCATTCTAGCGCGCTACATCAGGACCACAATACAATTTTTTGTTAAATATAAAGGCAACTTAATGCTGATAATTGTCATGTGAACATACTTTTTTTTTTAATTATGAATTTTATCTTTTAAAATCTCGGAAGAGAAATAAATAAATCTTAGGGAAAATGCTCTAAACCAAAGGACGTATGGTGACCGCATGTATTTCGTCACATTAACGTCGTGGACAAAGTATTAATATTTCATAAAGTGACTTAAGTGGGTTTTTACATGGTTCAGTTCATTGACCAATAAATTGAAATGGTTCACCTTTAATTTATTGATATGTGTAAAGTGTTCAAATGTTATCAATAAATTGACCAATTTATTTTGAAAATAGTACAAGTTTTATTTTCAATCAATTTTTTTCGGAATTCCATCTATAGTGCGTTCAAAGGTGAGTTTGCAGTACAGGGCATATGGAGTAGTTCTTTTTCATACTCTCTAATGGGTTTACACAATGACACTATCCTTTTCTTGCTTGTCGACGTTGCCAGCTCTAAAACGCGCTGATCTGTGAAGACGCAGTATTCTACAAATGGCCATTTGTTTTTGTTGAGTGTTATTTTGAGTTTTATAAGAGTTGATTTTTGTAAATCATACGAGTTTTTCATATTATTATAATTGACACATTTGACACTTTTACAACATTTGGCAACACCGCTCCCATTTTCCATAAGAGCTATACTGCAAACTCACCTTCGACGCACTATATATTTTTGTGTTTTTGCCAACTGTTTAGTTATAGCATAAACGAAAAATGTATAGGTGTGTTTCATTTTCAAATGTGACAGTTCCGTTTAAATCCGCAAACTAACTGACTCACCATCTTCTAGGTTTTTCTTTTGTTTTTTGAAATAAAATACCTAACTACGATTAAGGCATAAATCATAGCTCGAAATTTTGCACGTTTTTGTGAAGTTTTTTCAATATTATCATTTTGAAAAATTGTCAACAAGTTAATTGTTTAGTAACTTTTTGTATTAAATGTTTACAGTTGGTAATGTAAATGCTTCCAAAAAAATTGATAAATAAATTGATGTGTTTCTTTTGATCATTTTGTTTATCAAAAGCCAACTTCAAAAAATTAGCTCGTGATAAATTAAGAAAATTAAAATTCCATTTGGTTCCGCTTAATGGTTTGAAATAGCCTATATGTAAAGAGTTCATTTTATTTCCAAGGTTATCAAAAAATTGATCAATAAATTGATTTAAAAAACTGATCAATTTATGGGTCAATAAATTGAACTGCGTAAAACCGGCTTAAGACAGTCAATGTCAAGTAATTCCCCTCGTACAAAAATTTCTTAGAAACAATAAGTTCTTGCGAAATTTAATGACACTTGATTGTTTTATAAAAATACCAACCTATTATTTTATTAAGTGTTTGTTGTTTGTAGTTAATTGTAGATAGCGGCAATATAATTAATAATTTCAAGCGAAAATAATAAAATTATTGTTAATGACAATTCCATATATATTCTATAATAGCTGCGGCAACTGTATAGGGCCGTAACTAAATACGTTAGTGCCCGAGGCAAGAATTCAATTTAGTTTTATTTTAATTACAGCATATTAGCGGTTTAATAATATTTAATTTGAAAAATAATAAAATATAATATATAGCCTTTAAAAATTATGAAAATCACTTAATTTATTATAATTGAAACATAATTCTTTGTATTTAGCATTGAACTTTGTAACAATAAAATTTAATTGTTAATTTTAAATTTTATATTTGGCAAATTTCACAAATAAATAACATATATTTAAAAAATCTAACAGTAATGTTAAACAATAATATAACAGTTAATTTTCACCTACCCAAGGTCGTAATAATCAGTTATATCATAGTTGTAATGCCATGATTATTTTTTTAAAAAATGAGCCAAGTTCTAATTTATTTTGATAAAAATGTTGACGCAGTGTTCGAGTTTCTGATTTAATGAGGAATCGATCTCGCGTTAGTTTAGAGCCGGTGGCCCATGGGACGAATGCGGCCCGCCAAATGATTTTACGCGGTCCACCAATAAGAAAACATGTTTACTTTTCTTATCCAGCGTAATCAACACATTACTGCCGTGCTGCTTTAAGCTTCTTACACACTAGGCGTATTTATGCCGACGTAAATACGTGTAAACCGGCATAAACAAGGACTTAAGATCGTGAAAAATTAATGTGAAGTGTGATTTTTCATAATTTCAGAGTTTTGTAGGTATTAAGTGTAAGAAGTCAACAGAATGCTGGATGTCTTAAGACAATTATATCGCGCCATAAATCGAGTTTATGAGAGCATGCTCCTTAAGAAGGCGAATCGTTGTCAGATGTCATTTTTTATTATATTATTAATATAAAAAAAAGACATCCATAACATTATTAGCCATGAATTAAAAAAATAATAAAAATGTTGTCAAAAACACAAAACCTGCAATATTTTCCAAAACCGAAATCTGATCAAAAATTCCTATCGTACGTTTCCGGCTCAAATCAATGTGAATTACTTCTAATTTTAGAGTTTTAGTTTAACCCCATTGGGTAAAAAGGGGCGGGACAAGAACTTTTTTGGCACATTTTTGACTAAAATCGAATTAAAAAAAATTAATTTAAAAAAACTACTTTCAGTTCCTTAATCTACGTTTTAAGAGCTTTCTTTTGATACACTCATCAAAAAAACTAATCTGATCAAAAATTCCTGCTGAACTATTCCGGTCCCCATCAATGTACATTACTGAGGTTTTTTCAGATTTTTAGATGAACCCCTCTGGAAGATAGAATAAAGTGGGGGACAACAGTTTTTTTTACATATTCTTGACTAAAAAACCCATAAAAAATTAGTTTTCAAAGCCCAACCAAAATTTTAAAAAAATATTAATTTTTTTATTGATTACACATTTGCTTCTTGAAATCTCGGTATTTTTACAATATGTGGGTCATACAGTTGTATAATCATATCAAATTTCAAAATAAATTTCAATGACAGACATTCTAAGACAGACAGACACATGAGTGACGGTATAAGGGTTTTTTGGTGGTCATACCTACAAAACCCTAAAAATAGCAAATACAAAAGGATGTACGCCCAGCAAAAAAAAAATAAATAATGTATGTGGTCTGCAACGTTAAAGTAAAAAAAAAAGTTATTGAATGCGGCCCGCGACGTAATTAAGGTTGCTGACTCCTAGCACAGAACAATCAACTAGAAAATTTTTTGTTTCGATAATTATTGTTTTGATAATTACTGCGTCAAGGTGGTAATTCAAGATTAACTAAATAATGAAAATCAGTAATTCAATCTTGTATCCTATAATTTAGTTATATATTATGCAGATCACTTTAACTAACAAGGACGACCAAAATAGTATAGGTGGAAATGACACGCTTTAAAATAGCTTTAACTTATTGATTTGGCACTCGTCTGTGTATGGATATGTGAATGGTGAAAGGAATAAAGGTCATGCAGGATATCCAGATTAACAATAATAATATACGAAATAATACGAGGGGGGAATGAAGAAAGCTTTCGTAGACAGGATAGAGGACTTTTTCCTTCTCTCTCTCTCTCTCTCTCTCTCTCTCTCTCTCTCTCTCTCTCTCTCTCTCTCTCTCTCTCTCTCTCACATAAAAGTCTGTAATTGTCAATTTTATTATACACCTACTTTGTGAAAGAAACCGATTTGATCAACAAATTTAGGATCGTTTATTTTATTTGTGTACAATTTTTTTTTTTATTATGGCCGCAAAAATAAATCATTTGGTGCCATATCCAGTGATCTGGTACTAGAAATTAATTTCACCAGAACGATATATTTCATAATTTCACGAACCGGAACACCGTTTGTTCCGATACATTTCGAACTCTTTTTTTTCTCATAGCTATGTCTGTAAATAGCACATTGTCAATTGTCAATTTTGTTAAAGTAACTAATTTGATCATCATATTTAGGATCATTAAGTTAATGCAGTATTTAATTCTGCATTTTTTGCTACCTTTTGCCTTAAAATGAAATATTGCTTAGTGAAAATTTTAACATTCCATTTTCTATGTTCAGTATAAAAGTGGACGCCTAGTATATGAGGGCATCGTGAACGTGATGAATGGCGTCGATGATAGAATTTTGTATTAAGTTCCGAACATAAGATAAAAATCAATAGGCTAAGATAGATAGGCCAACTGAAGCGAAGGCACGAAAGTATTTTAACGAGAAGAATCTCTAAACAGCCTGCACTCGTAAAAAGTGTTGAAAGCCCAAATATGACATAAAAATTAAAAACGGTTGCTAAGGACAGACGGATTGGGAAAGAACTCTTGAACCGGGCAAGATCTAGCAATAGTTGTCGATCCAGAATTGATGATGATCTACTAAAAGATACAGCAAAGAACAGAGCAAGATTTGTGAGTGAGGCCAAAAGTAAACCCACTAGCCATACAAGTATTTGTGTGGATCACGAACAAAATGTTTTGACTACAAATTTGAAATAATTATCTCTATTCCATCTTAATGATAAAAATCAGCTGTGGCCATCACAGGACCAACCGCCATCACAAAGTACTTGTTTAATTTATGCTGCTTTATCAAAAAATGTCTCAAATAAGTTTATAGTTATTGCTTTTTTAGCAACTTTTGTTAAATAATTTTTTTCGAAATATTTCGACCGACAGACAGGCAGACGGTCTGTCTGTCAGACCGACAGACATCATGCTAAAAATAGTCAAAACGTTATGTAGAGACCTCAATTCGTGAAGATCCATCGAAATCTCGAAATGTCAAAATCGGCATGATCACAATAAAAAATTGTATGGCAACTTATATTATTTTAATTGATGTCCGATCTTCAACAATGATCTTCAACGATCTTCATCGTTTTGTCGTTCTATAAGGTTTACTACATTTTTAAGTCCATTGGCTTGTCAATTGAGATGGAATTGGTGACTTTAAATACCTATCTTATTCTCTTTTTTTTTTGCCCGAAATATTTATTTACTTAATCTTTTAACCTTTGTTATTGTAAAGTGGCGAACAGAATGCAACGAGTTCTACGGCGCGTTGACGGCGTACGTACGGAGCTATCTGTCAGAAGAAAGTTAAAACCAAGTTGTCGTACGCAATGCACAGAATGGACAACGACCTACGGCGTTCGAACGCCGTTGATACTGAATGTTCGTCAACTTCCAACTTTTGACGCCGTTGAACGTTGACGCAGAACACCTAACCTCAGTTTTTACTGAATGGTAAAGTGTTTGAATGTATAAATAACTTGCATACAACATAAATAACATCACACACAAGTCTTCATCATCCATTATACTTTTAATAAAAGAAAGCGCACGTATAAACACAGATATAGGTTTTCACGTGACACTTCACGGCGTTAAAAATTATTGCATTGTGTGCAGGCGAAAATTCTCAACGGCGCTACGCAACGCCGTCGCAAATGACGGCGCGCTTACGGCGTAGCGCGCTGTGCATTCTGTTCCAGGCTTTAGCTGTCAAGCTGTGTTGTAGTTTGAGTGTCTGCTAAAGTTGGTGATTTTTTCCCAAAACTCTTTCCATTTATTTCTGTCCTTTGTCAAGGCTTTAGTGTTCTTCCATTCTATTCATCTTTTTTCAACCGCATTCTTCAGTTGTTCGCTCCATGCTTTCCTTGGCCCACCTCTACGATTTCTCCTGCCTGTTTTCTGTTCAATGACTCTTTTTAATTCTCTGTCATTATTCATCTTATTTACATGCCCATACCACCATAGCTGTCCTTCTTCAGTGGTTTACAAAATATTTAAAAAGAAAAAATTGTCCGCGGTCTTAGAATTTTGACAACACTGACCTATTGGAAAGCCCCGCTATAAAATTTAATTAACTTCTCTGGTAAACTCCGGGGAAATAAACTCAAACTCATACTGATTATTGTTGATAACTTTTATGTATTTGTTTTTCCTTATAGCTTCTTTATGTTCCATAAAAATAAATAATGATGTCTAGAGATGATGTGGAAAAAAGTAAATATTGATATCGATACTAATTGATTTACACGTCCATTTGTATCCACGTGATTGTAGAGTCGTATACGGTTAAATAAATAAATAAATAAATAAATACACAGACCAAATCATTGCTTGTTTTTGTAATCCAATGCTCGTTAGTGGCAATTACTATGTCGCAGAATTGTCACCTCCAAAACATTGGAAAATCACTATTCAGTCCAGAGAATACAATAGAAATAAACGCTATGTTTATTTTTAATCTCTCCTGATACATTTCTTTATACTTGTTGTAAGTAGTTGATATAGTTTATTTCTTAGGATCATGCCAGATCGATCTAGATTTTGAAATCTAGTGAGTATTAATGAATGAATGGGACTTTGAAGCCAATTGATTGTAACGTAGTAAATCGGGTTTTTATAAGAAATTTTAACGACATTAGGTTGGCAATTGTATAAACAAAAATAAATATATTTCATAATTATGAGAATACAAATTCTAATTTGACATATTAAATTTAAGCTGTCATATTTTGGACAGATTCGCCAACGTTAAAAAAAAACATTTATCATTTGAGTCGCAGGAAGATAACTTTAGAAGAAGATATTATCTGTCTCATTTTGTAATACGTAACTAACAGGGAAAGTTCATTTTTAGGGTTTTGTAGGTATGACCAAAAAACCCTTATACCGTCATTTGGTCGTCTGTATGTCTGTCTGTCTGTCTGTCTGTCTGTCTGTCTGTCTGTCTGTTCGGTAAAAATTGTAGCCAAACGGCTAAACCTAGAGAGTTGAAATTTGGCATGCTTATACAACTCTTGACCCGCACATAGGAAAAATACTAAAACATCTAAAAAACATATCCCCCTAAAAATATAAACAAATATGTGCTCATCGAAAAAAAAAATATTTTTTTATAATTCTGAGTAGGGTATCAAATGAAAGTCCTTGGTACGTGGATTAACGATCAAATTTTTATTTTTGCAAAATAAAATATTTTGAAGCGATTTTTGCCAAAATTGTGCAAAAAATTTTTTGTCCCACACCCTGTAGCCCAGATGGTTTAAACATAAATATCTGAAAAAATTCTAAGTAATGTACATTGGTGTGAACCGGAATAGTTCAACAGGAATTTTTGATCAGATTAGGTTTTTGGAAAAAAACGCATTTTTTGTGATTTTTGGCTAACAATGTACACAAGTTATAGCTTTGTAACAAGCAACACTCTAACGTGTGTGCTGGTCTAGTGGTATTTGACGCTGACTTTTCACTTTTCACATTAAAGGGAACAAACGTATCGTTTGCCCCTAAACCATGATTAAAATTATGAAACACTCTGCTACTGCTTTATTATAAGCAAAAACATCTTTTTACACTATTTGTAAATATAAAATACCTGCACATATGTCCAATTATGATAGGAGGTGTAATGTAAATATTATTAATTATTGTAAACATTTAAACAATAAAGAATTTTTGATAGCAAAGCAAAGCAAGCTGACTTTTCACCCATGTAACCCGATCCGATAGGGTTCGAACCCTGGAGAAGAGACTATACTTTTTTTTTTTTTTTAATTTCTATATTGTTTAAATTATTTTTTCAAAATTCTAATTATATTTTGGCAAATGTTGCATTTAATTTTTATAAACGTAAATTTAATAGCCAGTGGAAATTGTTTAAATTATAATTTAATTCTGTTTCAATGTACACGAAATTAGAGGGGCGCAACTTATAATAACCAATGGAAGCCATAGGCGCAATTTTTAAAATTCTTAATGAACCTTGCTATATAAAAAAAAATATTGCACATATTTAGAAACCTAAATAATGATATTAGGCGTTCGAATTAAAATTAACAAAAAAAATATTTTAATATAAAATTTGTTTTCGCATCCAAAATAATCATCATTCACTTACTAAATACCTGCAAAACCCTGAAATGTGTGAAAATTCACACTTCACATCAATTTTTTATGTTGTATATTGATAATACATTTATAATATTATCATAGTATTGGTTCACACGGATACGCCAAAGTCTGTTTACACCACAACAGTCGCCAAAGTAACCAGATCTAGTTTCATATTAGAAATTGAGACGGATTATATTACCTACTATATAGTTCCGCACGTTCCTAAGAAATGAACTACTCGTATATAAATTATTCTCTCGGCAGCAGCGCAGAAAAGAGAATTGGGTTGCCTATTATATCGACAAACTTTCTTTTAAAACTAGACCCCTATAATGTATGCAACCTTTTTATTTATTTACATGAATACAAGAGCGTTGCTTTAAAATGTATGCTGAATATTTTAAATTAAAAATCCATATAAGTATTAAGCATGTCTATATAAATAAAAATTATCTGTTTTGACTTTTTATTATTATTAATTTTCAACAGGTCTGAATTGTTGTCAGTCTATTATTCTGAGATTTACGGGAAAACGTCGATATATTCTCACGTAATATGCCATATTACGTGAAATTATTGATATTGTATTTCAAATACTTCAAAAAAATGCTCTTAGTATTTGGATTTGCAAATACTTTCTCCGTGATATTTGTATTTGATATTTGTTGTCTGAAAATGTCAGTATTTGAAATACTTTTGCAGTATTTCAAATATTTCAAATATTTTCAGTGTTTCAAATATTTCCTAGTATTTCAAATATTTGCCTAGTATTTCAAATAGTTCCTATATGCTGTTCACTTTTGTAAGGACAAACTAGATCTGGTTATTTTGGTTACTTTTATAGTGTAATACTGTCTTTAACTGTCATTTAAAAAATTTGTTGGTTAGGATTATTATAATTAAGATATCATTTTTTATTATGACATATGTCAAACTGACATTTTTTACCATTTTTTAATACCAACATGAAATACAGTTGCAAAAGTGCAAACTATGAAATCATAATTTCCTTTTAGTTTGTTTTTACAAAAGTAAACAGCATATACTATTATCTGTCTCATTTGTAATACGAATCTAAGATGGAAATTTAATTTATAATGTTTTATATTTAAAATATCATATTAGGGTGGTAATTCTGAAATATGTAGTTTTTGAGTGAATATAACCTCGATATAATGAAACTTAACCAAATATTTAAAAGCCAGATTTACAAGTTCACATGTTTCCATAAAAGTCTATTTACACCACAACAGTCACCAAAGTAACCAGATCTAGTTTCGTATTACAAAATGAGACATATTATATTTCAAATATTTCCTGGTATTTCAAACACATATATAGGCTATTCCAAACGATTAGGCGGAACTAGATTTTGCAATCTAATTAATTTCATTGTTTGAATCGTTCTTTTTGGCCGATTTGTTTAAGCTTTGTAAATCATACTTACAATAAACACTTTTTGGTTAAGGTTACTATCATTTTAAAATGTTATTTTCGTTATATTTTGATTTTTTGTGTTATTATTAATACAAATTTCCCATTTGTTATTATTATTTTTTTTTGTTATTAAAATATTTGTAAAAATTACTTTATTTTTGACATAACTCATTCGTTTCCATGGTTTCACTGTTGGAATTTTAAATTCTCACATACGAAACGTCAAACATGAAATAACGCAATCAAGGTTCCTTCTCGTGACAGCCTAAAAGAACGAAATTCCCATATTGTTCCGCTGAATCGTTTGGAATAGCCTGTATATATTCTTTATTTTCCCTAGGCCTTGCGGCGTTTAGGGCATTAAACAATAAAAAAAAAAAATTATTTGAAATACATTATTTCCAATATTTACGTATTATTTCAAATATTGCCTAGTATTTCAAATACATTTAAATTATTTCAAATACATTATTTCTAATAATTTTAAAAAGTATTTCATATTTCAAATACGTTTATCAGTGATGAAAAATAGTATTTGTTATATCAAATACTTAGATCGTTATTTGATATTTAGTATTTGAAATATTTTTACTGAGTATTTGGCACAGCTCTGAATGAATGATACTATTTTTTTTTACATTCAATTTGGGCCTTAAAGGATTTAACTGGCACTGTTGTGATAAAACTAAGGAATACTTCCTTACTGCACAGTTAAAAATCTGTACATTATAATCAAATAACAAATAACTTAAATAACTGCACATTACAATTTTTTCCCGAGAGTGGAAGTTATTTATGACTCAACCTAATAGACAATTTACGATGAAAACAAGATGCTGGCGCTTAACCTTATACCATATTTTAATGGTCAATCTCGGGATGGTAATCTAAATCAGTGTTTCTCAACCTTTTCTGGCACGGGACCCCCCAAAATTACGTAAATATTGCATGCGGCCCCCTAATATATATATATATATATTTGTAAAAACAATATATATATATATAGAGGGGGGAAGAGAAGTGTGAGAGAGAGAGAGAGAAAGAGTGATAGGAGGGGGGGGGGCACCAAAGGATGTCTCAGGACATAGGGATTGCGATTTTTCTCGAAAAGGCTATGTGTAAGCAAGTTGGAAAAAAAATGACCAAAGTATACCCAAAAAATTGAATAGTAGTATTTAAATTTATCAGATAATTTTTCCCTTAACTATTTAAATAGGAAAGTTGGGCATCTTTGGATAGAGCTTTTAAAAAGAAACATCTTTATCTTAAATATTATTAAAACATCCTAAATAGTCAATATTTACGATTGACTAAAAATTGTATGATCTATAATAGCTTGAAAGTAAAGTATTTTAATTTACAAGTGTTCAGAGTTGCTTTCCAATTTGATTTAGGCATTTTCTAACCCTAACTATTGAGTTATCAATAGCTCAGAGCATAATAAAAAATAATAATGAAAAATACTGCACTTTTAAGTCGCATATGAAAGTACTTGAAGTACCTCCAACGCGAATCGTTTTCATAGATATGCTTCAATCGACACATACACTTGATATAGTTTAATTAGTTTAAATTAGTTGTCAAAATAAAAATAATTTATATTACTTAAGTTATTAAAGAAATATTTTAATGAATAAAAATGTCATATATTAATGAATATGGACTTAATTTATATCTTGCAAAATTGAGCGCATTTCTATTATATTTTCATGCTTCGATCTTATATGACTTCGCGGCCCCCCGACAAAGCTTTCACGGACCCCCAGGGGGCCGCGGCCCCCCGGTTGAGAAACGCTGATCTAAATGGTCGCTCATGTTTGTTGCCAAATATATCTGTACCAACCTATCTTCGTCTGCTCTACATATCTTTACTTTATCCTTTTATTCGCCCTCTTGATTAATTTATACACTGTTCGTACTGTAAATATTGAAATAATAACTTATTTAATTTTTTATTGTTTTCAGGCATACGGTGGTATGAGAGGCATCAAAGGTATGGTGTGGGAGACCTCAGTTCTGGATCCTGATGAAGGTATCAGATTTCGTGGTATGTCCATACCAGAGATCCAGAAGGCCCTACCCGCCGCTGACGGAGGAAGTGAACCACTCCCTGAAGGTCTTTTCTGGCTTCTCATCACCGGAGATGTACCAACCAAAGCTCAGGTAAATATTAAATACAAGATAACTTTGTAACTCCGCGTATATACCTTATGATTGACACTAACACGAACACAACAATCTAAAACAAACACGAAGAATAAACAGAAATATAGAAAAATTGGTCGTTTTACGATTTCCAGTCTGCCATTACATCGTCCACAACCAAGCTCAAACGAAGAAATTTATTCGAATACCTCACCAGCGATGGATATGGTTCATATTCCACGTTGTACATTTTTATTAATTTATTTTCATTGATTTTAGTTGTCCTATCTTATTAAACAAATACAATAGTTCGTACAAAGAATGACATACTGATTAGAGATGTGCCAGATAACCGTATGCGTGGATATCCGCAAGAAAAAACATATCCGTATCCGCTGATTTTATTGCGGATATAATGTGGATATTTTTATTAATAGTAAATGTATTATGAATAAAAATGTTCTGTTAACCATTAGTAATAAAATTTTATTTAAAATTATAGTTTATAAAACAAATACAACTTTTTAATTTAAGGTTAGTTAAAAAAAAATATTTCAATTTTCAAACAAATTTTATTAGAAATTCATTTTTTTTTTTTTTTCAAAAATATGCTCGTCGAGCAACCAAGTCAGATTAAAGGAGACAAAGCCTCAAAATTATTATTTTTAATCTCCCCAAAGTTCCCCTACCAAAATTTAAATATTATTATTTATTTATTTATTTATTTATTTGTAATGAATGTTTAGTGCCCTATGAAGTTTGTTGAGAATATACCATTTATAATTTATATTTCTATAAAATGCGTGAATCTTTTTGAAAATGAAAAAGTTTATTGAATTTCTAATAAAAATTATTGTAAAAATTATTTTTGATTTAGTAAAATTTTATAAACTTATTATTGTATATCTTGTTTTTAACCCTAAAACTCTTCCGGAAATAGCTTAAAAATTTTAACAAGTTTTCCAGTTGTATTTCAGAAAACATCAATTGTATTTCAGAATAGTCAATTTGATTTCAGAAAATGTCAATTGTAATTCAGATTAGTCAATTTGATTTCAGATAATATCAAATGTATTTCAGATTAGTCAGTTTAATTTCAGAAAGCGTCAATTGTATTTCAGACTAGCTGAGTACCCGTGCTTCGCTACGTTATATTGACGGTCTGCTATCATCGTGCAATTATTATAAGTCATGGTTCCTCTATAGATCACATAGCTTACTCTCTCCTCAAGTGTAGATTCACCCCGTTGGAGGCTCATTAGTGTAACATTTTCAGTTTGTTTCTAAACATGTGCACGGGTAACTTTTATAAGCAAAAACCTAGTCGATATCTCATTTGTCCTAAGAGATATATAGGAATCCGTGAAAAACCATTTTACTCCTTTTCACCCCGTAGGGGTCGAAAAATCTTTTCTTAGTAGGTTCTTACGTCATATCGAGAAATGTACTCTTGGAATTTCTTATTTCTAATAAAAAATACTAATTTACCCCTTTAGGAATGAAATTGAAAAAACTGTCAGAATACTATCGAAAGTTTTAAAAAGTCACCTATATGCCAGAAAGGAATGCAAAAACCAAGTAGATAACTCATTTAAGAGATATTGTATGCTTACCTCATGGAGGGAATATACTTTGCGAATATCATGTATCTATGTCCAAGGGATGTTCTATTAAATAAAAAATATCCTTTTACCCCTTTAGGGGTGAAATTTTGAAAAACTGTCAAAACCATTTCGAGATATTTTAAAAAGACATCTATATGCCAAATAGGAATTTTATAACTCAACCAACACAGAAAATACGGCGGTTTCTATAATTGTTTCTGATTGTAGATTCACCCTTTTAGGGGATGATTAGGACAAAATCTTGAAATAGGTTTTTTAACATTTATAAGCATAATCTTTATAAGCAAAAACCAAGGCGATATATTATTGACCTAAAAGAAATTGAGGAATCCGTGTAAACACATTTCACCCCTTGTCACCCCTGAGAGGTCGAATTTCGAAAAATCATTTCTTAGGGGGTTCTTAAGTCATAAAAGTGATATACTCCCCGAATTTTATGTTTCTTTGTCTAGACGAAATTCTATCGAATAAAAAATACCAATTTACCCCTTTAGGGGTGAAAATTAAAAAAACGGTCAAAACACTTTCTAAATATTTTAAAAAGGCACCTATATGCCAAAAAGGAATTTTATAACACAATAAACACAGAAGATGCGAAGGGTTCTATAATTCACCCTGATTATAGATTCACCCCTTTAGGGGTTGATTAGAACAAAATCCTGAAATAAGTTTTTTAATATTTACATGAGTAATCATTGTGAGCAAAAACCAAGTCGATATCTTATTGGACCTAAGAGATATTAAGAAAACCGTGAAGCCACATTTTACCCCTTTTAACCCTCTTTTCACCCACTTAGAGGATGAGTTTCGAAAAATCCGTTCTTAGTGGGTGCTTACGTCATGGAGGGAATATACTTGCCAAATTTCATGATTGTAGGTTCAGTGGTTTGGGCTGGGCGTTGATTATGAGTAGGTAGCTTAGTTACGATTTTATATATATAGATTAGTCAATTGTAATTCAGAAAATGTCAATTGAAATTCAGAAAATATCAAATGAATTTCAGAAATCGTCAATTGTAATTCAGAAAATGTCAATTGTAATTCAGAAATGGTTAATTGTATTTCAGAATCTGTTTCTGTGCTATATATTGTATTTTTTTTTTTTTTTTGCAAAGTACAGGACGCATTTTTTTTTTTTTAGAAACTGTTCTACAAATAGGGCAAATCGCCTCCCCTTCATTTTGAATTATTGGTTTTAAACACTTTACATGAAGAAGGTGTCTGCATGGTAGTAATCGTTTCACTTTATTTGTGATCATTGATGAGCGGCATATTGTGCAATTGTCCATTAACTCCATTTTCTTAAAGCAAAACTTTATACAAAACAAAGAATAATAACATACAAAATGCACGTTGATGTTCGATTGTTGCAGTTTTTTGTTATAACAACATATTGTCATAATGTTATAAACGTTGTCAAAGACTACTTGATAATAAGAACTGTGTAATATAAATTAGCATCTTTCTGAAATGCAATTGACTATTTCTGAAATACATTTGATAATTTCTGAAATACATTTGACATTTTCTGAATTTCAATTGACATTTTCTGAATTACAATTAACTAATCTGAAATACAATTGACGCTTTATGAAATTAAACTGACTAATCTGAAATACATTTGATATTTTCTGAAATCAAATAAACTTATCTGAATTACAATTGACATTTTCTTAAATCAAATTGATTAATCTGAATTACAATTGATCTTTTCTGAAATAAACTTGTTCTTATCTGAAATACAACTGGAAAAGGTGCAGTGTCAATCAGTTATATAGGCAGGTATTTCCCGCTTTTGTTGGAAATCTATTAATTACACTATTGATATAAGACAGGTTTTATTGTTTATATATTTGTAGGTAAAAGCCTTGTCACACCAATGGGCCGAGAGGGCAGCACTCCCCGCTCATGTTGTTACCATGCTTAACAACATGCCAACCACTCTCCACCCCATGGTACAACTCTCCTGCGCAGTCTCCGCCTTAAATCACGACAGTAAATTCTCCAAGGCCTACTCCAGCGGAGTACACAGGTCAAAGTACTGGGAGGTATGTAATTCTCTTTATTTCATGTGTCATAAAATGTTTAACGTCTCTTTATTTAACAGTACGTATATGAAGATGCCATGGACCTTATTGCCAAGTTACCAGTCATCGCTGCAACCATTTACCGCAATGTATACCGTGACGGTAAGGGTATTGGAGCTATTGACACATCTAAGGATTGGTCCCACAACTTCTGTCAAATGTTGGGATATGAGAATCCAGAATTCACAGAACTTATGCGCCTCTACCTCACCATCCACAGGTAAAAGAACGTTTGAGATAAGATATAACAAAATAATTGTGAAGTGTAAATTTTCACACACTTCAGGATTTTACAGGTATTTAATAGGTGTAAGAAGCCAATATAATACTGGATGTCTAGGTATATTTATCACATCAAAATCAACAGATTTTTTAATAATCACTTTTATTCGTTATTTGAGAACCATTTAATTTTTTTAAACAAAATTTAAATAATTTGTCCAAATATCCCAGCGTTTTTTCTGCATTTGCTTCCTATTTAAGTCTTCATTAGATTAATAAGAAATATTTTACAGTGTAGAGTGTAGTGTGGTGTGGTGTGAATAAGTCAGTTCGCAACTATTTTTTTATTTTTATTAAAAAAATATATTAATTTTTTAAATATTATTAATTCAAAAAAAAAAAAATACATGCAGTATCTTAGCTATAAATACAAAAAATCCATAACATTATTAGCCGTAATTTAACCATGAATTAAAAAAATAATAAATTTTTTAAAAAACACAAAAACTGCCATATTTTTCGAAAACATAATCTGGTCAAAAATTCTTCTCGTACGTTTCCGGCTCAAATCAGTATACATTCCCTATAATTTTTTCAGATTTTTTGCTAAATTCGTGTAAGAAAAAAACGAATTTCTAAAACTATCTATCGTTCCGTAATATTCGTTTCAAGAGATTTTTTTTGATACCTCACAAAAAAAAATTAAAAAATATTTTTATTTCGGTTCCCATCAATGATTATTAGGGAGATTTTTTTAGATATTTAGATCAATCCCTTTGGGAGATAGGGTGGAGGACAAAAGTTTTTTGACACATTTTTGGCAAAAATCCAATAAAATAAATTAATTTTTCAAAAATAAAAATGTCTGTTGATCCACGCATTAAGACGTTTCATTTGATATGCCACTCAAAATTTTAAAAAAATATATATTTTTTTCATTAATTACATATTTGTTTATATTTATCCCGCGCTGTATTTTTTTGAACTCTGTATAGTTTTCCTATATGTGGGTCAGAAAGTTGTACAAATAATAATAATAATAGCAATAATCTTTATTCCAGTGAATGTAATGTACATTTTTGGAGTCGTTAAACATATCAATAAACAAGTACAAAAATAAGAAATTAAAATATCATACGTCTTATATAGTGATATATTACAATTTTACATCAATTTATATAAATAAAGTAAGAGTGTAAGTGTGAAAATCTATTGGTTAAATTGCTGTGGAATTAATTCATCATCTTCAAATTCCTTTATACTGTAGTAGGCCTTCGTTATGAGAATTTTTTTCATTTTATTTTTAAATTGTTTAATTTTCGGGTTTCTGATATTATCTGGAAGTCTGTTCAAAAACTTAGTTCCCATTATATTGGGCTGGTTTCTTACGTCATATCTTGAAAAGGGTATTCTAAAATTAGTTCTATTGCGAGTGGAGTAACCATGAAAAGAACTATTCGTTTTTAAAGATGAAGAATTTTCTTTAATGTAAATTAGTAGATGGTATATGTAAAGTGCTGGCAAAGTTAAAATACCATGCTGTATGAACTGCTCTTTACAAGGTGTGCTCCATTTGACACCGCTTAAAATTCTAATACATCTCTTCTGCAGCCTGAATAATCTCAAGGTGTCAACTGAGTTTCCCCACAAAATAATACCATAAGACAGAGTTGATTGAATGTAGGAAAAATATGCTATTTTCATTGTTAAATACGTTGTTATCTTGGATAGCTTATATAACAAAAAGTTGTATTTATTAATATTTATGGCAATGCTATTTATTTGTAGCATCCAGTTAAGTTTGTTATCCAGGATAAAGCCAAGAAATTTGGCTTGTAAATATGCCTTCTATTCTGCATTCTACGTTCAGCCGTTTGGCTACAATTTCTACCGTACAGACAGACAGATACATAAGTGACGTTACAAGGGTTTTTTGGTGGTCTTACCTACAAAACCCTAAAAAAAAACCTTATACCATTATTCATGTTTTTTATTGTAAATTTTTTGGATCGAGTTTAATTACAGATTAAAATCTAAAATGAACAGCAGAGGAAAGACTTTAAAAATCAAAGTTTACGATTTTGATTTAATTTTTCAGGTTTCTAAGTCAATATAAATAAAATGTATGTGTAAAGACCATTCGTTGGTTCAATTGTTTTTTATTTTTTTTAGATTTATAGGTATGACCACCAAAAAAACCCTTATAACGTCACGCATGTGTCTGTCTATGGTATATGGTAGAATTTGGAAATTTATAGGAAAAATATAAAGCATATAAGTATTTAATGTAAAAATAAATTTATTTTTTAAATTTTAAGTGGGGTACCAGCAAATTTTTATTTATTTAAAATCGATTTTTTTTTTTATTGGATTTGCCAAAAACGTTTGTACCCCAGCCTTTTTGCCCAGAGGGATATAAAAATCTGAAAAAATCTCAATACAGTGGAACATCGATATAACGGACCAATGCTGGTGAGGGGGTGTCCGATATAGCCGGATGTCCGTTTTATAAAAATAAATTTTCTGAATAAGCTATTTGTTAACTATCAAATAGAAATATATTATAAACGAAAGTTTACATTCTAATTACACTTTAATATTGCACTTTATTCGTCTTCAGATGATATGCTACTATACGCCCGTTGAGGAGAGTTGTCAATGTTTGTTTTTGAACTTCCTGGTTTCGGTGACACTGGTTTGAAAAATGTATCAAATTTTGTTTGGATTTTTGAAGTTGGTTGTTTCTTAATTATTAACTCTCTAAAATTGCGAATACCCGCCCGCTACTCGAGTTTTTTTTAAATTGTTTACTTTAAAGTTTTTTTCCAAAAATGTATTTTAAAAAATCCCGCACCCGTTAACCCAAATGGGTTTAACTAAAAGACTGAAAAAATCTAAGTAATGCATATTAATCTGATCCTTAAACGTACGAAACGAATTTCTGAAATCCTCATGAAATACGTTTCTGAAATCGAAAAAAAAAAGCGATTTATCAATATATTTCTTATTAATTTAATGAAGACTTAGATACGAAGCAAATGCAGAAAAAAAATGTTGGAATGTTTTAATTTAAATTTTATTATGACGAAATTTTCGCTTATTATGTAAATTTAGTTTTAAAAAAATAAACAAAAGCTCATAGTACTCAAATAACGAATAAAAATGATTATAAAAAAATCAGCTGTGGCCACCACAGGACCGACCGCCACCATAAAGTACTTGTATAAAATACATTCTAGCAGCAGAGTAAAGTTCATTTACCGTAACTATGAAATGACGTCACAGTTGAAAAGCTCACCTTGTTGCCAATTCGTAAACTGTCAAAAAAAGTTAGGTTATATCGAACATCCAGGTTGACACCTAAATGTCAACCTGACAAATAACGATTGAACAATCCAATTTCAAACTGGCAACATTGAAAAAAAGTACCAAAATTAAATAAATAAATGTACTAACGGAGTTATGGATTGATGTTGATTAAAACATATCATAACGTTGGTACTTAAAATAACCAAGTGTGACGTCATCTCATATTTATTGTGAATGGAGTTTAGAAATAACTTGGCCTAATATTTTCTAACAGAGATATTATTTACCATGACCATGGAAACCTTACATATCACAAGTTACATTTCATAAGTATGAAAAAAAAAATCGTTTTATCAAAAAACGTCTCAAATAAAAGTTATTAGTTATTGCATTTATAGTAACTTTTGCTAAATAATTTTTTTCGAAATATTTTTCTGTTATATATTCGCAAAAATCTTAAAATCGACACGAGTAAACTCCCATTTCTAGTCAACCATTTTTTACCAAAAGTTGATCAACTCGTGCCATTGATGGCAGAAGATTAAATATGAAGTTTCATAAAAATCCTTTTAGCCGAATTTGCTCTGTACGTGTACACAGATAGACGGACGGACAGACAGACCGACAGACATCATACTAAAAATAATCAAAACGTTATGTAGGGACCTCAATTCGTGGAGATCCATCGAAATCTCGAAATGTCAAAATCGGTATTATCACAATACCTCCCTTATATATGTTGGCGGTCGGTAAAAAACTGTTGAGTTTGATGTGATTATACAAGAAATATTGTCCTACACATACAGCATTCTGTTGGCTTCTTATACTTATTAAATACCTGTAAAACCCTGAAATGTGTTAAACTTCACACTTCATATAAATTTTTTGATTTGTTAGTGTTTAAATTGTTACTTATGCATTAAATTCGACACAGAAATAAAATAAGTTACTTTTGACATTTTTTTTTTTTTTTTAATTTTTACTAAATTTGTGTATTTTTCCAGTGACCACGAGGGAGGCAATGTATCCGCTCACACCACACACTTGGTTGGTTCTGCTTTGAGTGATCCATTCTTGTCCTATGGAGCTGGTCTCAATGGTCTTGCTGGACCACTGCACGGTCTTGCCAACCAAGAAGTACTTATTTGGCTGCAGAAACTTAGAAAACAAGTAGGAGATAACGTAACGGAAGAACAACTAAAGGAATTCATCTGGAAGACATTGAAGTCTGGACAGGTAGTACCTGGTTACGGACACGCTGTACTCCGTAAAACAGATCCTAGGTATTCCTGCCAGAGAGAGTTCGCTCTTAAACATTTGCCAAATGACGCTCTATTCAAGGTAAGAAAATCAAAAACTGCATTAAGCCTCATTCATAGCTCATGCTTTAATAGATTAATTCATAGTGCGTAATGTTAGTGGATAAGCACAAACCAAACGTACCATTTTCTGCTACATATTTAATAGATAAATCGATCTAGCTGCCATCTATACGCAATAAAAATTATATATAATCTGTCTCAATTTGTAGTACGAAACTAGATCTGGTTACTTTGGTGACTATTGTGGTGTAAATAGACTTTTATGGAAACATATGAACTTGTAAATCTGACTTTTAAATTTATGATTAAGTATTATTATATCAAGGTTATATTCAGTCAAAAACTACATATTTCAGATAACAAATTGACATGTCAAAATTGCAATTGACATGTCAGAATTGTGATTGACATGTCAAATATTTGAAAGGTGCCACTTCAGAATTACCACCCTAAGATGATATTTTAAATATACAACATAAAAAATGAAGTTTCCCTGTTAGTTTCGTATTACAAAATGCGACAGATAATACTAAACAATTTATAATAAATATGTCTTGTTATTAAATATATGTATTGTTTTTTAGTAATGTACTTCTAAAAAGAACCAAAATAATATATATTATTATCTGTCTCATTTTGTAATACGTAACTAACAGGGAAAATTAATTTTTTATGTTGTATATTGACAATATATTTATAATATTATCATAGTATTGGTTCACACGGATACGCCAAAGTCTGTTTACACCACAACAGTCACCAAAGTAACCAGATCTAGTTTCGTATTACAAATTGAGACGGATTATACCTTAATTATTAAATAAAATAGCTATAATGTTCCTGAAGCTACTCGCTCTAACCTAACTTTTTGATTTCACAAAAAAAGTAAACTTGTTTCCACCCTATTTCCCAGAAGTGTTGGTCTAAAAATCTGAAAAAAAATATCTCAATAGTGTACATTGATGGAAACCAAAATAGTTCAGAAGGAATTTTAGTCAGATTATTTTTTTTATTGTTTAAAAAATACATATTTTAAAAGTTTTTAGTTTAAAAATATTTAGTAATAAGTATATCATAAACTGCAGCCACAAGTCTTTTTAGACTTTGCTGTCTAATATATTTATCTATTTTGAAATTTATCACTGTATATCTTCGAAACCCTGAAATTTGTAAAAATTCTCATTTCACATATATATTTCAATATTACAGTCTACTCCAAACGAATAGGCGGAACAAAACGGAATTTACATGTTTGTAAGTTGTTATTAGCTATTTTTATATATATATTGAAAATCTAGTTCCGCCTAAACCAAAGGAACAGACGTTTCAACATGTTTACTAATAATTATATCACAAGCTGCATCCACAAGTCTTATTCGAATTTCAAGTATAATATATTCCTTCATTTTGACAGTTGTCAGTGTTTTAATGTTAATGTTAGAAGTTTGAAGTATACAAACTTTTAACATTATGCGTTATACAGTTTCTTACGTCTATGCACTAAATTGGAGCTATGAATGGTTATACGGATTTGTGTAGAACAAACATTCTTACGCGTTAGCATTAACACTATGAATTAAGTACTATCTATTAAAACATGAGCTATGAATGGTATTTTACTTTTAACATTACATTAAAAAACGTATCTTTTTCCACAAACTCCTTTATGCTTACTTCAAGCCTTTCCGCCTCTGATGCCCTAGATTTTTACTAACTAAACCTAACCTAATTAACCGGTCGTTGTCGACACTGCCCGCCCACGGTAATTGACCGTAACATATACATAATGGGTGCTTTTTGTTCTGCCAATTCTGGTTTCGGTTTAATCAGAATACGCGTTTTGTTGCGACTATATTCTCATTCTATTCATTCTACTCATTCGATGTCTCGAGGTCGAACGACTGGAATGAATAAGTGTGGTGGGGATGAAAAGTAATATTTGAATGCAATTGTTTTCATTTGGTTTTTAAATGTACATATTAGAATTGAATCTTGGTATTACTGCTTGAAAATAATTATTGCTTTTAGGTATTTTCTCATTTTGTGTCCTAAATCAATTCAATTACTCGTTCTAAAACATTCTTGAATATTTGCTTCAATTATAAAGTTTTTTTATTCTGCATTTATTATTTAGATTATCCATTTAGGTGAAATATGTTCGTTATTTGTTCTAAGTATAACCATATGACTTAACCTCCAAGCAAATGTCATTCCATGTTTACTTCACGATCAAAATTGTTGTTTTCTGGCGCATCAATTCTAGTACTTCCAACCAGCCACCAACAAAACGCACCCAATGAGATGTCAACTTCGGATAAGTGAAACCGCGGTTAAGATCCCACTAGTAACGACTACTATATTTTTAATCAAGTCAAGTCTTCTTTGCGGTTTTGTCTTGGTATTCAATTCATAATTTTTTGTACAGCCTCCTGCATCTGGGTGATAATTCTAGACATAAATATTCTATCAATTATCTGAGTGTTTGAGTTTCCATTCACTTACCAGTTTTCTCAGAATTAGACATTTTCATTCAGATTAATATCCAATTATCATTGTTACGGTTGTCAGAAATAGATGAATACCTTCTATAGAACAAAGTTACTTAATATAATTCTATCGATTATAACAATAATGGATGAGTCGTTTTATAATACTGGTCCAATTCATATTGAAAAATTAATGGTGCTTTTAATAATATGGATAGGAACTGTATATAAACTTGAAATTTTGTGAATTTAGACCTCTAATAGCGATCTCGAATAAATTAGAGATAGCTGATTTGACGAATAATTCTAATTATTATTTTCTTTTGTTTTCAGATTGTGTCTCAAGTTTATAAGGTTGTGCCACCAATCCTTTTGGAACTTGGAAAAGTTAAGAACCCATGGCCCAATGTAGATGCCCACTCTGGTGTACTTTTACAGGTAAATGTTTTTATTATTTGGAGTTTGTCAGGTGTTGACAAGTATCCACTAATCGCAAAACTTCAGCAACCTTTTGAGTCGCGTCATACTAGAGACTAGTGGAGCTAAATACACACGGCTGTATCCCAAACTGGCGATATGCAGACGCGGAATTATAACAAAAATAAGTTACAAAATATAAATTGTTTTTAAATGATAAAAGCCGTTGGGTGGCAAAATTGTTACATAATATTTTGGCTGTAATGCGCCAAAATTATAACAAAAATAAAAATATTAACCTAATAGTTTAATATGGCGTGAAATGAAACTGGTTGTGATACAAAATTACCAAAATTTACTAATACAACATATCGATCTGGGAATTGATACGATTCTGGGAACAAATTGGCTAGCTGTTGAGTATGAGATCTAATCTCTAGGGGCTGGGAAGCATCTGTGAACACACAGCCTAAAGGGGAAATAAAGAGAGGGCGCCACAAGCTTAGGAGTACGCCATTAAGTCCGGTTGTAAGCCTACTATTATTATTATTATTTTAATCAGCAACTATATTATAATTTATCTATAGAGATATATAGTTAATTTCATAAATTATAGGTGTACTTGTGTTATCCCAAGAGGTTTTTCTGTTGTTTTTGGTTGTGTAAAAGTTACAATGGAGGTAAAAAGACGCATCACCCGGCAGATTTTAGTCTCAAATATTTTTACACAAGTACTCGGAATATATTCTAAATTTTACAAAATTACTTTAATTTTAGGAAGATGTTTCCTTATTTAATTACTTCACTATCATTCAATCTATTTACTCTTACTTAACTCAAGAAATAGCAACTTTATTATTCAATTGGTTTCTGATGTGTGATGTTTGTATTACAGTATTATGGACTTAAGGAGATGAACTACTACACTGTCCTCTTCGGTGTATCCCGCGCTCTTGGAGTGATGGCTTCTCAAGTCTGGGCCCGCGGTCTTGGTCTACCCATCGAGAGACCCAAGTCTATGTCTACAGACGGACTTGTAAAAATGCTCAAAGCAGCTTAAACTTAATTACCAGATGTCCAAACCTCTGCCCAAGTGCAACTCTTGCGACCTAGACTGATTCGAGCTATAATACGAGAATAACTCGATGTTGTGAATATATTTCATAGTGATGACCATCAGATTTCATCGAAACCAACGAAATCGAAATAAAACCTTAGTGCTTTTATCAGGCTTCCATTAATAATGATCGCAGGATGGAAATTTTTTACGATACAACAAATATTGGGTTAACGGGTTTGAAACAACTGTATGAAATGTGTGATTGTGTGTGTGAATGTTATTTATGAAGGGTAGAGTCCAGATTTAGGTAGTACAACTCATCGCTACAAGAGTAAGCTATTCATTAGAAATCCGTACGAGCATTTTTAAATCATGGAATTAAACACCGACGATAGACTTTTATACCGAGTTCCTAATCGACACAAAAACTTAATAAAGTTAAACGAATGAAATCTCTATATATTGTTAACACTTATCCTACTTATAAACAATCTCTGTTGATTTTATACGTTTAACTTTTACATCTAATTTACAAAGTGTTGATTTTGGATTTGGTGTTAGGTACATTTTACTGTTGTTTTTTTTTAGTAGTATTAGAACGTTCTTCCGCCATGGATTGTACAGATTTACCATTTTATTGTTATGTATATTGATATACATATTAGGCATCGTGTTCAGCTTTATAAAACTGATTATGTAAAATATTTTATTTAATTGTGGTATACTTAATTATTTTCGTAGAAAATCATGTTTTTAGTTAATTTATGTGTTTATTTCCACCAAATGATACCTGAGTTCTGTATAAATTAAATAGTTGAACTAGTTTAATTTGTTAGTAAAAAAAATGTTGTTATATAGCACTGGTGGCTGTGTACCGACAACAAATACTTAAGAAAATACACAGCAAATAGTACACCTATATTTCTTTTATTTTTAACCTTTTCTTCAAATCCTATTTCCTGTTTGTAAATGTAAGATGGAATGGCGACCAAACATTGGATCTGCTTCTTATAAGACTATTAAAAAAAGTAATATATAAGAGTTTTCGGGAGATCCTTCTCCATCCTTAGTACCGGTCCAGCCTTTTTGAAACATTCATTGACCAATTGTGTTACATGCACAGGTAAATAAGACCCATTTTTTGCATCGGCAAATATAATTAACAATTTTAAACTTTTTTGTGAAATTTTTAATTTTTCAGGTATATTTGAAATTTAAAATATTCTAAGTTGAGAACAATAAATAATAATAATATATTTATTGACTTAGTTACATTAAATCTGTTTTTAGTCAGTCCAGACATATACATTTAATTATACAATTATTATACGATTTCAAGATTTTTATTACATTTTTAAAACCTATATTTAAATAATTCTTCTGTGGAGTAAAATGGATGTTCAGTAAAAAACTGCTTCATCCTTTTTTTGAATTCGTTATAACCCAAACTTCTGAGTTCCACTGGTAACTTATTAAGTAGTTTGACTCCATAGAAGTTCTCACAATTACGAGATTTAGTAAGTCTCAGAAAGTCTGGGTATAAATTCGACCTGCCTCTTGTGTTGTATTGGTGTATTTCCGCATGAGTTTGAAAACTGCATATTTTTTTATGGGTCGAAATTAGGGAATGGTACATGACCGCGGATGGAAAAGTCATTATATCTAAAGAAATAAAATTATTGCGACAATCAGCTCTGCAGGGTGAACGTGTAATTACTCTGATTGCGCGTCGTTGTAAACTAAAGATTCTGTTAGCTGCTGCCGAATGACCCCATGCTGTAATGCCATATGTCATTTGGGAATGGAATAATGCATAATATGCCATTCTCAGAACGTCGGTACTTACAATGGATGTCAGGTTTCTTAACAAATATATTGTAGAACACAATTTCTTTGCTAAAACACTGACATGCTGATCCCAAGTGAGTTTGGGATCAATTTGTACTCCCAATAAATTCACGGATTTCGGATTATCTAAATTGTTTGGTTTTAGTGTTAAAAGAATTTGTTGAGGTTTAGGGAGAGTCGATTGGTGTCGAACCAGTACTTAGCTCTCTGCATTGTGATGTTATTAATAGTGGTAACATCAACAAGTGATGACGATCTTGCAATCAACGTTGTGTCATCGGCGTATAAAATACTGGTTCCACCAATGTAGGAGGGGAAGTCATTGATATAAATCAAGAAGAGAAGAGGACCGAGGATTGATCCTTGTGGAACGCCCGAGGTAACCGTTAAGGGATTTTACGAGACATTTTTAAATGAAACAATCTGTGTCCTATTTTCTAAGTAGGATGTAATCAACTTGCTACTGTTCTCGTCAAATCCATATAAGGTTAACTTTTCTAATAGTATTTTATGGGTGACGCAATCAAAAGTTTTTGAAAGATCTAATAATGTGGCCAAGCAGTATTCTCTAGATTCCATGGAACCCGATATTTCAGAAAGGAATGATGATATTGCATCTGTTGTTGATTTACCGCTTCTAAATCCAAACTGTGCCTTATTGAACAACTTTTTACTATCAAAGTATTTGAGTTGACAATATATTTTCGAATATTTTGGAAAATATTGGCAACAGTGAAATTGGACGGTAATTTCCTGGATCATCATTATCACCTTTCTTATATATCGGGAGCACTGTTGCAATTTTTAATTCGTCTGGAAATATATTACCTTTTATACAATAAGAGCCGGCGGTTTATATTTTTCTAGCTAGATAAAAAAAGATAAAAAATAGGGGTCTCCTAGTTAATGCTTTTTTGATTCGTGTAGCTTTGAAACTTTGTAAATATTTCATTTTTGAAAGACCGTATCTCGAGACCAAACAGATGTTTGTGATCGAATTCTCAAGTCCAGCTGAGAAGAATATCTCTCTCAAGGAGGAGGAAAGAGGTCCAAGTATATGGACCTCTTGTCCCAGCTTCGAAAGGTATATCCCGGGTATAAAGTTAAGCTTGTAGTCCTGATAGTTGGTGTTTTGGGTGGTATGAAAGCCTCCTATCGAAGGGAAATCGAGTCCATTCCCGTCTGCAGATCTTCTGCCAACTCTTTGATCTGCAGGATGCAGTGCTGCTCGGGTCACTCCACATTGTGCGGGCATTGGATCTAGCGTAATTTCCGCGGCTGCATATCGCCAGGGTTTGGGATGCAGTCGTGTGTATTTAGCTCCACTAGTCTCTAGTATGACGCGGCTCAAAAGGTTGCTGAGTTTGAAATTAGTGGACGCTTGTCAAGACCTGACAAACCCCATAATAATAAATTATTAAGAACATTTAAAATATTTCAAAAATTTTCTTGGGGGGTCCGGAAAATATTTTAGGGTAGTTGGGGGGGTTCCGAGTATAAAAAGGTTAAGAACCGCTGTTAGGGCCTAATGAAACATTTACAAATAGCTCCCAAAGAAAAAAATTTTTTACGAAATTTTTAATTGTCAATTTTTTTTCAAAGAAATACTTAACATCTCAAAATAAACGGAAATACCAAACATCTCTTTTTCAAAGCTTACTTTCATTTGGAATAAGTTTTATACAGTTAGTTATATCGTGTGGGTTCTTCAAACTTCACTTAAAGTGAATAATGTAAGTTTTGTAGAATATACATTTGTGCATAATATAAATAAAATTTTATTTGTTTACACATTTTTTTGTCATCTGAACATTTGGCATATTCAGAATAAATTAACGGTCTTTGGAACACATAGACTACGGAATAATGAAAACAAGAGATATGCCTCTGTTTATATTCAAGCTATGTCTTCTTTCCATAATTATGTCCACTTATAATGCGATATTTAGGTCAAATAATAAAATACAAAATCATTTAATATTTTATTTATTTTATTACTTAAAATTTAAAATATGACATCAGAAAATACATTCATTTCTTACCATCACAAATACCTTACCTAATTTTATAAAAATTGAAAGCTATTTAAAAACTGTTTTTAAAATTGCAACATTTACAATATTATTAAAAATCCAAATTACAATGTATTTGCATAATTGTTAGTATCAAGAAGCTTACTTATACAATAAAAAATACTTTCCCAGAAACATGAGAGAAAAATTCCATGTTCAGTGAAACATCGAGACATCGTACCTATTATGCTATCCAGCAATTTTTTAAAGGAGTTAATGCGAGATGACCTTCACTGCACTCAAAGTTTCGCCGGTTGCTGCTACTACCGAAGCGCCCGTGAATGACAAATCTTTCTTCCATGACGACAACAACAACGATAGTGATCATGATAATGCTAAATTTTGCATGATACGCTTGGAAAGATCGTTCTTTGAATTATGAAGTACAGTCTCTACAAAATTTCTTAGTTACAGTCCTCCAAAACCCTTAAATCTTAACTAAAAAACGATGTATCGAAATTTCACTGCATTACTAAATGTACTAATTCTCTATTTTTTCATGAATCTAATTGAAAAGTATTTACAAAGTCTTAAAAAATCATTTAAAAGCAAAATTGTTCATTAGAAATTCACAAATTTAATACAGTAAAACCTGACTAAAGGGACTAGCTTAAAGTGGTCACATAACGCAGAAAAAGGGAGGTAGGAACAATCAAAAAGAGGTTAAGCAGGTGTCCACCTTCCGCAGGTTTTATTGTAATTAAATATTAATGAAACAATTATCAAGAAAAAATGCTAATATTTAACTTTATGGCACCAGCGAATAAAATTTTATTAAAATATCAAGTCTTTATTTTGATACTTCAAATATTCCTGAACATGGAATATATCTTTTTAATAAGTGCCTATAAATTACAAAAGTCTTTTAAAAATGAGTTTTGAGATTCGTGACAAAAAAAGGATATTTACATAATATAACTATTATATCGTTCTACGTTACAATATAAGTATCCATCACTCTACGCGGTTTAAGGCAACCTTAGTTAGCTAAATGTGATACATCTATTATTTTTCGAATCTAATCGGCTTTGTTAAATTTTAATCAGACCCAGATTAACATAACAGAATCTCGTTTAACTCTGTTATTATTTAAACGTAGTTTAAATGGTTATGAAGCCCAACGATTTTAGTTTCTTCTTGCTTCGGTCACTCAGTTTTGATCTTTATAATTTTTTCCACCGATTATTATAAATGCTTAGCGCGAAATTATTTAATCGCGTAAAATGATGGACAATTGTATATAAATAATCATCAAATCTATGTAATCATAACATTGTATAAGTACATAGATCGATTGATACAAAGATTTAAAACAAAATTTGGCACATAAAGATATACAAATGTTTTAAATCCAAAAAATAAAAACATTTATAAGTATCTTATTAATAATCTAATATAGATAAAATAATAACCAAATATTGTTTCATTAAATAAAATAAAATAGGTTTCAAGTTGTATCATAATATACAGTAGATCAGCGGTGTCAAACTCATGTGATCGTGATCGTGTGGGTCGTGATCATTATCTATAGTTATTAGTTATATACCATTAGTTATAGTACCAGTAGTTATCCTTTAATAATGGTTTACTTTAAACATTCCTAACTTAACAAACCAAAAAAGAAGATATTTTACTTTTTTTTTTTTAAATATTTTTATATTATAAATGAGCTGAATGTATATGAAAAAATTTGTTTTTCCCCCATGGAAGTATTGCGGGCCATCAAAAATTATGTGACGGTTCGTACTCGACCCTTGGGTCGCTAGTTTGATATCCATTTAAGAGATTCTGGTTAATTGGGTCACCGTTTAATTATGCCAGTGGTTTATTTAAAACACACAGAGCAGGAATCAATTATTAGCTTGGCTTTACTCCTATTATTTGAACGAACCTTTTGCTTAATTGGGACAATGATTTATTTTTTTTATTTTTATTTTTACATGGAGAATCAACAGGGAGGTTATCCCCTAACGATTCTCACAGAAATACATTTTAAATAATAAAGAAATAGTACATAGTTGTATTACAAGAACATATTAATAACAAAAATAGTACAAAGTACAAAACAGTAAGTTATAACATTAATAATGTTAATTATAAATGTAAGATTTGAGATTTTATTAAAGATTTGAACTGATGAAAACTAAGGAAGAAAATATCACAAGAATCAAAATATTTATCAAAATAGATTGTGCATCTGTTTAGTGGAGAATTCATGCCTAAATTAGATGTTGTGTTGTTGTTGTAAAAAGTATTACTTCGTCTTGTATTCCTCATAGGTGCATTGAAATTTATTAGTTCTATAATATTAGGACAGTCAATCAAATTATTCACTATTCTGTAGAGAGTTTGCATATCAAAGAGCAGGCGTCGGTTAACCAGACTTGTTAAGTTGTACCGTATCAGTCTCTGTGAATAATTTAAGACATTGTTGTTAAAAAATTTGTACTCCAGATATCTAGTGAACCGCTTCTGCACGGACTCTACTCTGTTAATATATGTGAGGTAGTTAGGGCTCCAAATGACAGATGCATATTCCAGTTTACTACCTATGAGTGATCTGTATATACAGATTAGACTAGCAGGTTGAGTAAATTCTTTCGTAACTCTCATTATAAAGCCAAGATTTTTTAGAGACATTTTGTCGATTTTTTCAATGTGCACGTCAAATTTAAGTTTTTTATCTAGGTAAACGCCTAGGTCTTTTACGGTGTCTACGGCTGTTAATGTAGTACCGTCAAGGGAATAACTAAAATGGATTGGAAAATGCTTTCTAGTAAAAGTTATGGAAGTGCATTTATTCAAATTAAGGAAAAGCTTATTTTTATAACAGTAGTTATAGAAATTATTTAAATTACAATTTAAGTCATAACAATCTTGAATAGTATTAATTTTTTTGAAAATTTTCAAATCATCTGCATATAATAGAAATCTTGAGTGTCGAAAACAGGCATATATATCATTGATGGATATATTAAAAAGAATAGGACCCAAATGTGAGCCTTGAGGAACACCTGAAGTTACTGAAACAAAATTTGTCAAAAGCCTTCGTGAAATCTGTATATATAACATCAACCTGTCCAGCGGAATCTACGTTCGTATGTAAAAATTCCATGAAAGATATCAAGTTGGATACGGTTGATTTCTTTTCACAAAAGCCATGTTGTTCCGGTATAATAACGCATTTTAAGGAGGCAGACAAATATTTAGTAATAATATTTTCAAAAATTTTGGCAAATATATTCAGTTTTGATATTGGTCTGTAGTTAGAAATATCACTAGTATCCCCGTTTTTATGTACTGGTGTGATAAGTGTTTGTTTCCACAAGTCAGGGAAAGTACCAGATGATAATGACTTATTAAAAATAATATAAAGAGGTTCACATAAGCTAAATGCACAATTTTTAATAAGTACAGATGGTATGCCATCGGGTCCGGATTCTTTTGCAGCATCAATAGATTCTAAATGTTTTAATATATTGCTTTTGCTTATGTAATTGAAATTAATGTTGCTTGATGTGGTATTATGATTTATGACGGAAATTGGAGAATTAATTAACAGTTTTTGGCTCGAAATTGGACTGAAAGAAATTAGTGAAAAGATTACAAATATCGGTATAATTATCAACTTTCTGATCATTTAATTTCATCTTGGAAGGTATTATAACGATGATCATAATTGCGCTAGAAATTGGAAATAGCGCCTTCATGATTATGTAGTCATGTCAGTTGCCACTTCTAGCATGGGTTTGTTTAACAGAAATAATTTCGTTTTTCAGAAAATTGAGTTTCTTTTTATGTTACATTATGTCCCTATTCTTCAGGCTCGATGTGAAAACAGTGTGTTTTTCAGCTCATTACGATACCTTCTACTTAGATGTAATGTACATGTGTCGCAGTTAACCTATATCTACTTTATAAATGTTGTTTTTAAAAGACTTTCGAATTTTATTGCAGCCAAAAATTGGATTTAAATATAAGTATCTTCACTATATCAATTGTCCGAAAAAAATTTTAGGCAGATTGAACAGAAATAGCTGATTGAATCGAAGTTAATATATCTCCGACACAAAACAAAAATAACTATCTTCATCAGTTTCCGATCTCTTATTAATGTACCGAATGGATTTTGGTATTGGTATCACAAAATCCACTGGGTCGCCGCTATATTTTTTGTTGGTACATATATATAGTTAATTTAATTTTTTTAATAACCAACTTAACAAAAAAATATCACGGACTATGCAGATGAGGAAACATCGTGAATAGATTATATGTTTGCATTTAAAAAGATTTGGGGTTGTCTATCGTGAGCAGAGTTAGATAAGCGCACATACTAATCTAGGCAGTGAACTAGGGGTATCGAAAAAATAGGCGCCTGATGTTTTTAAAGTGGCGCTGCGATTTGGCTGTCTACCTTTTTCTTTTTACTCATCACTTCGATCCGTCCTTTTTTTTCATAGCGTTCCTTTTATTTTGAAACCCTAGAGGCAGAAGAGGCAACAATATTTTCTGCATAGGAGCGTAAATGAAACAAATCCGTCTCTATGTAGCAATGATGTGTGGAAAATATTTTTCAACAATTAATTGATTAAAGATGAATGCTGTTTACAAAAATTCAGTACAATAAAACAAAAACATCATTCTTTGATAAATATTTAACTGAAATTTTGTATTTGAAATAAAAGTTTTTGAAGTGAAACTTCTTTGGGCACGTTTATCGATCGAGAAGTGACGGAAACGAGTTATGTACCCCTCTTGCCGACCATCACAGTCAGTAAAACCAGACAGCTGTGCATTATATCGCAATCACTGCAATATTAAAACAGTAAAAGCAGTGAATAAATTTAGTTTTGTGTTAATTCCGCATTCTGCATTGTTTCAATAATCGTTTTAAATGCATGAAAATAATTTTTGAGATCGAGTTTTATTCTTAATTTCGAGATAAATTCACCAGCATTGTTTGAACAATCGTTTTAAATGTATGAAAATAATTTTTGAGATTAAGTTTTGTTTTGATTCGAGGTAAATTCACCCGCATTGGTTTAACAATCGTTTTCAATGCAAGAACATAATTTTTGATACTGCGTTTTGTCTTAATTACGAGGTAAATTCACTCGCATTGTTTAAAAAATCGTTTTTAATGTAAGAAAATAATTTTTGACACTGAGATTTGTGTTAATTTCGAGGTAAACCTAAAGGTTGATTCATATGGAACCTGTACGCACTGTACATGTTACATGCACGCACTGTACAAGGATCATTAATTCCTGAGCGTTACATTGGGTTTAAAAATATCAAAACTGTACTATAATTAACAGCTGAAAATTCCAACTTGACAAAGAACCAATCAGATTACTTCGTTGACCCGAACTCACCCGAGGATCAACGAAAGTCTGTTACGAACTTGTATTTGATATCAACTCATGTAGATAAAAACAATGTTCATTTAATAATAAATTCGTATAAGGTAATAAAAATTTAATCGACGCCTATGTGTATAAGTCCTTGGAAATAAGTTTGATAACTAAAGCTGCATTCAGACCTCCTGAAATTAACGCGTTACGTCGCTATGGATAGTTTTAACGAGGGCAATTGGTATGATCGGACAAGCTCGTACTATATCGCTCACGAGCATGTCCGATCATACCAATTGCCCTCGTTAAAACTATCTACAGCGACATAACATGCTAATTTCAATAGGTCTGAATGCGGCTTAAATGTTTCTGACTAGTATTACAAAACGTTCAAGAATTAATGATCTCACTGTGGCTACTCCCTTTTCCACATACGTTTAATTTCGATCGTGCGGTCCTAAGCACATGCATTATTATTATTATTTTTTAAACTGTATCATACAAGTTGACTAAATTATTTTTGATTCCATGAATTTCGTTACAAGGGTGTTTAATTTGTATCAAGTTTAGCTTAAAACTGTCCAAAATGCCTAAATAGAACTTTTTTGAAGGCTTGTATTATAGGTTACAAATTTATTAAGCTAGTAAATTGTAAGAAATATCGTGATTACCCAGTATTCTTAGTGAACAAAGTAATGTTACTCATATAGAATAGTATTATTTTTTATTTACTTACACATTTTTACAAATGATATTTTGAAAGCTCATGTATAGATGAGAAAATAAGTGTATAATGCTATCAGTTCTAATAACATCTCTCCCGTTAAAATTTGATTAAAAACTATTTACTGGTACGGCTATATAATTGCATACATGTCCTAGTTTATAAGTGGATATTCTCATCTTGACAAAGAAATATATCTCCAACACGATAAAAGGGTTAAAAAATATTCTTTTATTTACTTAACTTAAATTGTTCGTAATTATTCCATAGAGCGAATTTTTGTTAAAAGAGCGTCACATGTTTGTTTAGCGTCTCCAAGCAACATAGATGTGTTCTGTTTGTAGAAAACTGGATTTTCAACGGCAGCATATCCAACACCAAGAGATCTCTTCATTACGATTACCTAAAAACAAAATTAATGTGAAGTATGTATTTTTATTCGCATGTCGCAAGATTTTGTAGATATATAATTAATACAGGTGGCCACAGTGCTAGAGTTACATATAGGCCCAAGTAAGTCCGGGTCAAGGGCCCGACGGATTTTGGATATCCAAATTCATTTAAGTTTACAATTCACTTTACTTACTTGTTCTGCTTTCCAAACTTTCAAGACAGGCATACCAGCAATAGGTGAGTTCGGATCATCTTCGGCTGCTGAGTTAACAGTATCGTTAGCTCCAATTACTAACACAAGATCAGTACCTGGGAAATCCTGATTAATTTCATCCATCTCTAGTACATCATCATATGGTACACCAGCTTCGGCTAACAATACGTTCAACTGTCCAGGCATACGTCCTGCAAATAATAATAATATTAATATTTAAAATGATAAAGTGAGGATAAAAAACTAAATAGCTTCATTCGTGTTCAACAGGTTGCAATATTATACGCGTGCGTATATTCCTTTCAACGTTCGTGGTTAAACTATTTACTGATTCTGATTGGCTGTTTGTTATTCGCTGTAGTTTATAGACAAGCACGTACCCGAGAAATAGTGCTATAACTCATGATCAGTTTCGTTGTGCTTATATCCGATTGTATAAAGGAGTTAAAACTAGTTATAAGCTAAAACTTAATATAAAACACAATAATACCCAACATCGCCTAACAACGTATTGCGATACTTCGTATTTTATTTTATATCTAGTTTTGTTAAAGTAGTTGTTCGTATCTGTCCAGTGGCGGTTGAGACAGGGAGGCGCTGGGACAGTGACCTCCTAAAAAAATTTAGTGAAAAAGCTAAATTTAATACATTATTTATATTTCTTTAAAATTGCATTAAAGTAGCTAGATATATCTACATATTTTTATTTTTATTATTTCTTATTCAAAGATTTTTCATTTAAATGTTAGATTTAAAAAATTTAAATCAAGAATACAATGCTCGGAAGGACACTCCACGGAGTGTCCCAAGATACAGCGTTGCCACATGCAATATCTAATGTTCTTATCTACATGTGTAGCAAAAATTTAGTGGTAACGGCAACAGCGGCCAAGTTAGTGTTGTATGTATTAGTGAATTACGGCCGGTGTCCCGTAGCTTAGTTCGGTCGTTGTGATTTGTGACAAGTACTTAAACGTGAAAATGAATACAGTATATTTTAATAAAACTAACGTGCATCACTATGAAACAAAATTATTTATAAAAAATCAGCTCTGGCCACCACAGGACCATTATAAAGTACTTGTATAAAATATATTTTAGCAGCAGAGTAGAAATAACTTGGCCTAATATTTTCTAACAGAGATATTATTTATCATGACCATGGAAACGTTACATATAAATATGAAAAAATAGATACTTAGAAAAACGTCTCAAATAAAAGTTATTAGTTATTGCATTTATAGCAACTTTTGTTAAATTCGAAATATTTTTCTGTTGCTAAATATTCGCAAAAATCTTAAAATCAACACGAGTAAACTCCCATTTCTAGTCAACCGATTTTTACCAGAAGTTGATCAACTCGTGCCACTGAGGTCAAAAGCTTAAATATGCAGTTTCATAAAAATCCTTTTAGCCGAATTTGCTCTACACGTGTACACAGACGGACAGACAGACAGACGGACGGACAGACAGACCGACAGACATCATGCTAAAAATAGTCAAAACGTTATGTAGGGACCTCAATTCGTGGAGATCCATCGAAGTCTCGAAATGTCAAAATCAGTATGATCACAATACCTCCCTTATATATGTTGGCGGTCGGTAAAAACATTTTATTTGCTGCTAGCATGTATTTTATACAAGTACTTTGTGTAAAACAGAATAAAATAATAATTTCATCAATTTCCACTGCTTATTAAATTTACGCTTTTAAAAATTAAATGCAACATTTTCCAACATATAACTAGAATTTTAAAAAATTATTTAAACATTAAAAATGCAAAAAAAAAATATAATTGTCTCCTCTCGAACTAAAAAAGCAATAACTAACAACTTTTATTTGAGATATTTTTTGATAAAACCAAAAAAAAATTTTTGTATCTATTTTTTCATACTTATATGTAACGTTTCTATGGTCAAGATAAATAATATCTCTGTTAGAAAATATTGGGCCAAGTTATTTCTACTCTGCTGCTAGAATGTATTTTATACAAGTACTTTGTGATGGCGGTCGATCCTGTGGTGGCCAAAGCTGATTTTTTTTTGTTTCTTGTGTTTGATTTGCTCATCAGACGCATATGAAATAAAGATAGTAAATAGTGTTAAAGATATTAAACATTTCAAAGATAAAGTTTTTAAACATAATGTGTCTCATAAACATGCATTATTCGGTCAAATTTGCCATGCTGGGATCGGTAAATATACGATTTCAACTTGATATTGCGTATAAACGTTCAATTAAAGAACATAACGAAAAGGTTAAATCTAATATTTAAATACATGTGAATATGTGTAGGTATCTGCTTAATTAATAACCAAATGTTTCTGACTGCAAAACATTGTCTTAATAATATTGAAATTTTAATAATAATAATAATAGAAGTAATAACTACAAAAATGATAATAATAATATTGACCATAAATCTTAATAAAAGTGCCAGATTTGTCAGTTTTTCTAGTTGCAAAACATATTTTCAGGTTGCAAAATTTATTTACTTTTTCTCGTATAACTATATTTTAATAGATATATATGGGAAAAAAAGTGTCCCCCCAAATATTTTACTCACCAGCCGCTACTGTATCTGTCGGGACCTTATCAGAAATCATAGCTGTGAACTAAACTAATAATAATAAATATCTGTATACAATTATTCTTACCTGCAACTGGATGAATGGCAAATCTAACTTTTTTACCCTTCTTCTTCAAAAGAGCAACCATTTCAGCAATTGGGTATTGTGCTTTGGCTACACACAAACCATAACCAGGTGTAATGATAATACTTTTAGCATTCTTTATCATTTCAACCACTGAATCAACATTCACTTCAGTGTGTGTACCAGTAATTCCTTTTGGTGCTCCAGCTGGCGGAGCAGTACCAAATCCACCGAGAATAACATTTGGCAAAGATCTATTCATCGCCTACAAAATAAATTATTAATTTGATTAGCGTGACTAACTGATAGCATGCTTAGTCTTATGCTTGTGTTAGAATATTAACTTTCTGTAGTCAAAACAATATTATAAGAAATAAATTTCACATTGAAACATTACATAATTCCGCATCGCTTGAAGTAAGAGGACTATTTGAAGTTGGCAATGAAGTTTGTCAACTTACAGCATAGGTGGCGCAATAAGATTTTAATGTGGGATAATTTTACAGTGCGATCATTAAATCTTGATCGTTACATAATGGTACACAATGGGTTTTAATATATCAAAACTGTATTCTAATTCACAGCTGAAAAACCCAATTTATAGAATGTACGCCTATGGGCACATGTCCTTGGAAATATTTTTGATAACTAAATGTTTCTGTCAAGTATTTCATAACGTTCAAGAAATAATGATCGCATTGTATATTGTAAACAGGGACTGAGGACGAAAAAAATACGGTTCGTTTCCGTTCGGAACGAAAACAAAATATATTGTTTCCGTTCTTAAAAATAACTAAAACGAGAGCATCGTAGATAATTTTCGAAATGTAATGTTATTTTGGTGTCATTAATTGAATTATAACAAGCGAGACAAAGCATGCGTTGCATGAATTATATTAGTTCGTAGTCAGGTGTCATGGTTCAAGTGGAAAAAAAAAAAACATTATAAATAAAACAAATGTTCGATAAATTTGACTAATTTTAAGTTTAGTTCTTTAAGTCTGGAACAGAATGCACAGCGCGCTACGCCGTCAGTGCGCCGTCATTTGCGCAACGCCGTTGAGATTTTCGCCTGCACACAATGCAATAATTTTTAACGCCGTCAAGTGTCACTTGACAACCTATATCTGTGTTAATACGTGCGCTTTCTTTTATTAAAAGTATAATGGATGATGAAGACTTGTGTGTGATGTTATTTATGTTCTATGCAAGTTATTTATACATACAAACACTTTACCATTCAGTAAAACCTGAGGTTAGGTGTTCTGCGTCAACGTTCAACGGCGTCAAAAGTTGGAAGTTGACGAACATTCAGTATCAACGGCGTTCGAACGCCGTAGGACGTTGTCCATTCTGTGCACTTGCGTACGACAGCTTGGTTTTAACTTTCTTCTGACAGATAGCGCCGTACGAACGCCGTCAACGCGTCGTAGAACTCGGTGCATTCTGTTTCCCACTTGACAGACTCTTGAAAAATACGTAACCGTAAAAATACAAGTATCTAGTGAGATTAAAATACAATAATGAAAATTATAGAGTATTTGTTTTATTTATAATTCAATTTAAATTAAATTTGACTTAAAATTAAACAGTGTCCGTTGTTACCTTGCACATAATGTAAGATAGGATGGCACCAGACGACCCAATTAAGGCTCCCACAATTGTCATTAGATTGTTGTTCATCATGAAACCTTCAGCGCACAATGCCCAGCCGGAATAACTGTTCAGTACTGTGATGACTACCGGCATGTCAGCTCCTGAAAAATGTAAAAATGTAATAATATAAGAAAAAATATACAGAAAATTATGTTCACGATATCGCTGTAATAATTGTTCTTGAAAGGGCCGATTTGAACGTTTGAGAGGGCGATAAATTAAAAATTAAATTTTTGGATATGGACGATGTGAAAAGAATTATGAAAATGTAGGTTCAAAAATTCAGTTAAGTAAAGTTTTATGTTGTTAAAATGTGAAATATATTTATTAGCTAAAATTAAATACAAAGATTATCGGGTGTATTCTGTAAGAATTGCGTTAAAATTAGCGTCAGGTTAATATTTTTATTTTAACTCCATGTCTAATGTCATTATCAAAAAATGCTATTCTGTAAGAGCATTTGTTAAGGTAAGCGTTAATACAATATTTGTTAACGCGAGGCGCTAACTCACCTGTAGAGAGGCTAATATTAACTGCACGCGCATGCGCTGTTACGTTGAATTTTAACAGGAGTATTTATTTAGTCAAATGCCAAAAGAATCTTAACCTAATATCATAGACAACAACCTAATATTTTGATGTTGAATTAAATATTCAGTGGCGAAATTTATTTAAAAAATGGAACAGAAATGTTTGGTCCTGTGATACTCATTATAACTGGTTTCCACAGTGTATTAAATAAAAATATAACTTTATTCAACTTTTGTTTAGTCAATTTATATACTACATTGTATTATAACAGTTTATCTAATTTTTTAATAATATGTGAATTATATGTTCATTCTATTTTTAAAAAGGTGTTCGGTGATATTAATTATTAAATTAATATCTCATCAATTGTTTCTTCGAATAATACACCATTAAAATGTACTGCGATATTTTGAAACATGGTGGAGGCATAAGTGAAGTTTTGTAGCTTTCAGAGGATTTTAATTCTAAGTTCTGTGTCTCAACAAAAACCAAAACTGCTCTCCAATACTCCATTTACTTCCTTTCTATACAATAACTGGAACTTGCGTCTGGGTTACTTGTATAACAAAAATTATGAAGCGTCATTCTTATATCTACTGTAAAGAATTCACTTTAAAACGTAATAGAAAGTTGATTAATATTCCTACCGTCTTGTGTTTTATTCATTTCTTTTAAATAACATGACATTTACTTAAATAGGATCAGCCATTTTTGCAAACTAAACACTAGCGTTAACTTTTAAAGCCACCGTTTCGGTAGCCGCTTATTGTAGAACGTTAACTGGCTATTTTAACGCCGCCGTACTATAATATTAACACATATGTTTAGCGAATACCATTTAGGTTAAAAATGGTGTTAAAAAAATTAACGTCAGTTTCTGACACTAAGATTTTAACATCATGCTTAGAGAATAGACCCGTATTTCAGGTAAGACTATTTAAGAAATGTTTCAGTTACTGGCAACCAAAGAAACTTTCAAAAAAATATTTAAAAAAAAATGGTACAAGTTTACTCCTAATAAATTATCAATCAAATAGCTCAAGAAGAATGTTAGTTACATAAATTATCCAAAAATGAATTAAATTTATAATTGCCATTAATTTTGCATACTTTATTTTGTACCAATGAAACTGATGTATGGATATATGGAACTGAGAACGTAATAACGGAGTTAAAGGAAGTATTAAACAGGAAATGGAAAGGCTGCCAGACAGATGGAGAAAAGGAATAATACACCAGATACATAAAACACCGCCTTTTTTGTGGTAGGCAAGAAAAAGCTTATGTCTTTATTTTATGAGGACGACATGGTTTTTCTGACAACGAAAGAAGTAATGCAGGGAATGGCGAAAAGGTTTAAAAATCATTTAAGTACAAAAAAGCTTACTTTAAATGCAGCAAAATCGAAAATCAAGCTGTTTCGGAAGGGAGGTGTAAGGGAGAAAGTAGAAAAATGGATGTGGGAGAAAAGGAAATAGAGAAAGTGAACGTGTATAAATACCCATGGTACCAATTTAGAAGTAATGGAAGATCAGAATTAAATAACTATTAAATAAAAAGGCCGTGCTACCTCTACCACAAGTACGGAGTATAGGAAAAAGAAAATTCAGAGGAGACTACAGAATACGTATGCTCATGTATGAGGGACTGATAAAAAACATAATAATGTATGCAGAAATATAGGGATGGGTGAAATAAAATTCTTGGAAAATAATATAGATATGGGTGTTTGACATGAATACACCCACATATATTGTGTTCGTGGAAACAAAATCAATCCGACACCCGGAAAAAATCTATATGAATGCTGGAGGGAAATGGAAAAAGGGGATCAACAAGAAAAGCTACTACTGCGATAAAAAAATCACAGGAAGAAAATGTATGAATATTGCGACTACTCAACAACAGCAAAAATAAAAAGACCTGGATACTGAGTAAATCCATACTTTTGTTCCTGTTATTAATTATTACGTCAATTTTGTTTGCGATATTCAATAGTATCCGTTTAAATTTCATAAAATAGGGCTGTATCTCTTTTAATTATTCCACAAAAACCCGTACAACTTTGTTTACATAATATCTTATCGGAATAACATACCTCCAATGGCTGCAGTAAGAGTAACACCCATAATTGTAGATAAAGCAGCTCCTGTTCCTAAAGCAGCAAGTCCTCCAGCCAAAGTTGGATCATAGAAGAAATATCCCATGGCTCCCAAATTACCCAAGAACATTCCAGCGTTTAAGTAATGACGTCCAGGCAACAACAATGGCTGGGACTTCAAAACACCTTGCAGTTTACCATAGGCAACGAGAGAACCGCTAAATGTAACACCACCAATTAAGGTACCCAAGAATTGGGCAGTTTTGACCATGTTAGCGGATGGATCCATTGCTAAAGTCGGGAAGTCGTGCATGAAGGTTGCTACACAAGTCAATACAGCAGCGATACCGACCAAACTGAAATAATAAAAATGTCATTCCGTTAGTCCATTACTCCGCACAGAAAATATAATGAAAGACATTTTAAAATTAACTAAAATTGCACTTGACCAATAAAATTCACATACATAAATATCAATCCACTAGGAGAGGCATGACTGAACATTTAAAAATTAATCAAACAGTGATTTTATAACGAAAAAGTCTCGAAAAAGTGTAAATATATACACAATTCTGGATTTCGTCTGTATCTGATGAGAAATTTTTGAGCACGATTTATTATTACAATTGTGTTATATATATATATATATATATATATATATATATAAAACCAGTGGCGACCTCCGCTGGACTTGCCCTCCCATAAAAAAAATAAATAAATAAATAAATTAGGTAAACCTTCAAAAATACATCAAATTATGTTCTATACAAGTTTTTGTTCAAGGCTTGGTTTACTAGTTATGAATTTATTTAAATTTTAAATTTAATAACTTCCGTTTCCGGTTTCGGATCTTCATAAAAAAACAATAGGCATCTTCCTAATTAATAGCAGAATTTTTTAGTACCAGAACGAACTCTCTAAGTTGAACCGTTCTTGAGTTATCGTGTATACACACACATAGACACACACACTCACGCACAATCACACACAACACACAAATGCACACACATACATACACACACACACACAGACACACACAGACACACACACAGACACGCACACACACACATACAGACGGCACTTCGAAATATATATTTATTTATTTTTAAATTGATGTGAAGTGTGAATTTTCACAGATTGCAGGGTTTCGCAGGTATATAATAAGTGAAGGCGGCTGAGTGTGTAGGACAAATTTTGCTTTGTAGTAATCACGGCAAAATGAACGATATTTTTAAAATAATTTATCTAAGAGCTTTAAAACCAAAATTTTATGTTAAAATATTTTCTTGTTAATTTTAATTCGAATACCTAATACTATTATTTATGTGTCTAAATATGTGCAGTATTTTTTTTTTTATACAGCAAGCTTCATTACGCTTTTCGAAAATTGCGCCTATGGCTTCCATTGGTTATTTTAAGTCATATGCTCCGCCCCTCTGGTTTCGTATACATGACACATAGAATGAAAATATAATTCCAACATATCCAACTGGTTATTAAATTAATTGCAACATTTGCAAATGTCAACCAAAAAACACAAAAAATGCGTTATTTTTCGAAAGCATAATCTGATCAAAAATTCCTGTAGTACTATTCCGGTTCACACCAATGTACATTACTTAGAATTTTTTCAGATTTTTAGTCTAAACCATCTGGGCTACAGGGTGTGGAACAATTTTTCTTTGCACAATTTTGGCAAAAATCGCATCAAAATATTTTATTTTGCAAAAATAAAATTTTGATCGTTAATCCACGTACTAAGGGCTTTCATTTGATACCCTACTCAGAATTAAAAAAATATATATTTTTCCTTTTTCGATGAGCACATATTTGTTTATATTTTTAGGGGGATATGTTTCCTGGATGTTTTAGTATTTTTCCTATGTGCGGGTCAAAGAGTTGTATAACCATGCCAAATTTCAACTCTCTAGGTTTAGCCGATTGACTACAATTTTTACTTACAGACAGACAGATAGACAGACGACAAAATGACGGTATAAGGGTGTTTTGGTCATACCTACAAAATCCTAAAAATCACTATTTGTCCGTTAATCTCAACCTTCAAGATATATAACTTATAAAGTATAATATTATGGTTGTACTACTAAAATTATAACACCAATTTCCGAGCATTGTGAACAAATCTTTAAACACTTAGGTCCGTTTTCTGAGAGCTTAGCAGAGTTTAACCATTTGGCTAAACTCGGTTACAATATAACAATTCCGTAAGTAACCATAGCAACAATTTTGTGACCTTTTGGTTATAGTTAACTAAGCTTTCAGAAACCCGCCCTAAATATTTTCTGCCTTATTTTTCCTTACCTGTGAAAACCGGCAACCAATTGCGGCAAATCTGTAATTTGAATTCTTTTTGCAATAACAGTTCCAATGCCGCCGCCGAGGGCGCAACATGCTGCCATCTGTGCGAGAACTTCATTTGTCGGTGCAATCGAGCCAAGAGTAGCAGCAATACCACCGGTAACACCGATCTAAAAATGAAAAAAAACATACATTTTTATTATTTTTTAATGAAATAGCAGGTAAATTATTTTTTGTTTTTTAAAGATATTTTAAGGTTACAGGAGAATATTAAACAACGTTGAAAGTCATTGTTTGCGAGGTCAAGGTCAAAATAAAGAAACATAATACGTTTATTGTTAGTAATAATGTTTATTTTTAAATTATATTAATTATCAGTTCTAACTAAGTCTTGATACTATTTAAAGAAACTTTTATAGAATTTGTGAAATAAAATCGCCTGAGGTCATATAATTATTTTACAGCTAATTTTGAAATTAAATTGGGTCCATTTCATATTAATAAATAAAATAAATAATAGGTTCCCAACCAGTGGCGTAACTACAATACCTGGGGCTCCCGGATAGAAAAAAATGTAGTCTCCTTTTTTTTTGATAATTAAAAAATTTATTTTTTTTATTAAATATTCTTTCAAAATATTCTTCGATTCTGCAGACACATTAATTATATTGTCTATTTGTTATTATTTTTTTATCTTTTGGGTATGTTTTGGAGGCAATATTATTTTGATATTTTTGAATAAAAAAAAAAAAAAACAAAAAAATGGCTTTCATTCTCTACAGCGATTTCATTTGATAATTATATATATTTTTTAAAAAACAACCTGATAAAGTGTATTATTCCGGTCCACAACAAATTGCACTCGGAAAGTTTTAATTTTTAGGATTTTGTAGGTATAAGCTGTTCATTTTTGTAAGAACAAACTAATACGAAATTTTGTTTTCAACAGTTTGCTCCTTTGAAACTCTGTGTCATGTTGGTATTACAGGAAAAGAATTTGAAAAGTCAGATTATAAATATAAGGGGTACGTTCCAAAACCTATGGAGTTTACTCTAAACTTAACTCTAAGTTTAGTAAGATCGTTCCAAAACATTCGAGTTTCCGGTTTGAGTTAACACTAGAGTTTACTCTTTTAACTCTGCTTGCAAGGTGGGTAATATTTACTCCCATGCGCAGAATGCGTACGCATGTAATGTAAGTTTTGACATATCGAAATTAACAGATATTAATTATGGAAAACAGGAATTATGGAAAAAAATTAACAGAAATTCAAGATTCTGAAATAAAAAGAAAATATTTTACTTAATTATAAATTGGTATTTATGATACAATAGTTTGTAAATATTTATTAAAATTACCGTTAATAGATATACGTTGTCGAACAGTTGTTGACTCAAATCAGCAGCAATAATACATACTTCCCTCATCTTTTTATGCATCACTATTTAAAGATATTAATAATTATTTAAAATAATATGTCCTGTTGACAATATTTTGGCGGGAATTTTCATATAAGCACTCCTAACCTTACATCGCCGTTCCATAACCTGATCACATGACCACATTATCTTTGAGTAAACTCGAACTCCAAGATTTAAGTTTTGGAACGTACCCAAGCTGTTCACTTTTGTAAGAACACACTATGGTCTATTTCAAAGTAGAAAAAAGTAGATGGCGCTGCGAACCGAGTACGATTTACACTGATCAAATATAGTATAGCAGGAAATTTAAAATAAGTTACAACTAGGGCATGGGCGTAGCAAGTGATTTTTTTTTTTAATATAAAAAAGGTTAATAAATTTTTGGCAACATGAATTTTTGATCAGATACATTTTTAGAAAAATGTCAATTTTTTTGTGTCGTTGATAAAAAAAAATATTTTTAAAAAAATTTATTGTGTGGTATCAAAAGAAGGTTCTTAAGAAGTAGATTACGGAACGATAGATATTTTTTTAAATTCGTTTCTATTAAAACGAGTTTAGCAAAAAATGTGCAAAAGTTCTTGTCTCGCACCCTTTTACCAAAAATGTGTAATAAAAAATCTGAAAAAATTATAGGTAATGTATATTGATCTGAACCGGAAACGTACGAGAGGAATTTTGATCAGATTGAGTTTTTGAAAAATATGGCAGTTTTTGTGTTTTTGACAATATTAATTATTTTTTACTTCATCGTTAAATTATGGCTAATAATGTTATGGATTTTTTGTATTTATAGCTGGATAGTGCGTGTATTTTTTTGGAATTAAAAATATTAAAAAAATAATATATTTTTTTAAAAGTTGCGAACTGAGTTACTTACAACACACCACACTACACTCTACACTGTAAAATATTTCTTATTTATCTAATGAAGACTTGAATACGAATCAAATACAGAAAAAACACTGGGATATTTGGCAAATTATTTAAATTTTGTTTAAAAAATAAATTAATGGAAGCTCTTAGTTCTCAAATAACGAATAAAAGTGATTATCAAAAAAACTGTATTATTATATGGTAACGCGAGCGACCGTGCACATCTCTAAATTTAATGCATTATGATTTGTCGATTGTAGTTAGTGCGTTGTTTTAATGAGACACATATTAGCTATCTCACTTTACATAACCTAAAAAATACTGTCGCACATATTTCAACAAATTTTGGAAATCGTAAAACGAAAAAGAATTGCTGTAGTTGCGGTTATTGTTTTGTTATTAAAATTTAGTAAGAAATCACGATCTCGCTGATGGCGGGTTTGTAAAAAGTCACAAATGCTTTTATTCGATAGTAGTTGGTTTGATATAACATAGTGTCACAACATTCGTACCGCATTAATTTTCAGAATTGTAAAAGCTTTGGTTAAACGTTAAAACTATCTACTAATTTTATCCACAATGCATACTCTATAGTCGACTAATTTAAGAGCTGTGAATGCAGCTTAAGGGCGTCAAAATATTTTCAAATCAAACAAAAGTCTATATGGAAAATGAAAATTGTCGCCTATAATTGCAGATCCCTTTCTACGGAACAAAAAACTAGTAGAATTATAAGATCTATTATAAGAAGCTATCCAGGGCACATCAGGAAATTATAGGTCTGAACAGAATAAGTCGAAATGACAAAAAAACTATCCCCTGTTAAAAATCACTAAAACTCACTCATATTTTACTATAATACGAGTAATATAAAGTGATGGATTTTACTGTAATATGAATGAATAATATAAAGTGAGGGTATATTCTTGAACAAGAAAGTAATAATTACTTACTATTCCCAGGTTGTTACCCATTCTGGAGGTTGCCTGTGAGCTGAGTCCAGCAAGAGCGCCCACACAACACAAGGATGCTGCCAAATAAGCAGTCTGATGGATTTCAGAGAAGCCATACATGGCTCCCATGCCGTACATTCCGAGGAAAGCAGCAGCAGGTATGGCATACAACTGATTATATTCTGGTGGATCTCCAGGTCTACAAAAATAAATCACATAATTATAATATTTTATAAAAAATCAAGTTCATTAACCCATTAGAGCCCCTCGGCAACTAAAGTTGCCAACGGTTTTATTACCTAAAAACTCTGATGATTTGAATCATAGGGCAATGCGCATGTAAACACTTATTATCTGTACCTTTATTTATGGCCCTTAACATAAATAAACCACTTCAAGTGCATACAATCAAAATAGTCTCAGTTTAAAGAAAGCAGCGTCACGTTAAATATTTACCACCGGTGCATTAGGGAAAAATTGTAATTATAATTTTATTTTCTATGCATGAACATATTTTGTTATATGTCAAAATATAAAGAAAAACGTTGCTTTAGAATGTTGCTTGGGAAAGTTTTTAAATATTATGGTTAGGTTAGGTTAGGATGTTCAAAATTGGACTTGAAAGTGCGTGGCAACTTTAGTTGCCGGCTAATATTTCGTAAGGGGTATATTTTTTGAAAATGAAATTGCCTTTACTAGTTGTATACTGATATTTTCGAATGATTTTGATAAAAATATCTTGAAAATAACATCCACAGAATTACGGGCTCTAATGGGTTAATCACAGTAGAGGCCACTCAGGCGAGCAAGAGTTCATACGTACCTGAGATATGTATTGGAATACAAAGGGGGTTAAAGAGAGGGAGAGCGGCAAAGGCCGAAAGTTTCCGAATAAGTACTCGGATCTCATCGCAAAATATTTTTATTGGACTGACCGAAAGAAGAGGAGGGAAGACGGGAGATATTAATTTGAAAAGAACCGCAATATATAAAATGTATATAGGTATGTAAAAATTTAGTTTAGAAAATATATATTTTATTTTTAAATAAATTACTATATTTTTAAAATTATAAAATAACATAAAAATTAATTAATTTCTAAACATAAAATTAGTTCAAAATTACATTTTCAGTAGTTTGTAAATAATTTTATTCATCTTTTTCGACAAGAAGCGTTTATTTAAGCAATACAACGTTTCGCCAACAACATTGTTAGCTTATTCAGGTGCTAAAAAACCACAACAACAATAAAGTAACCATCTTATATTAATAAACAATTAATTACCTATGCTAGTTAAACTTCACTATAACATCATATACATCAGTCATCACCAAGGATGGTGAATAGGCAGAAATACCATAGCAAATAATATCGTACTGGATAAATAAAGAAAATTTGAAAAACAGGAATTTAGGATTTTTTTTATTTAGTTAATAAAATATACTAAATGGAATCCAATGGGGATAACTCTCAATTAAATTTAGATCAAAAAGGCTAATAATTTAAATATAAAATATAAGAATTATCTGTAAGCAATCTTAAGAAAGATACTGAAACTGACTGCCGCTAACATAGGTAATTAATTGTTTATTAATATAAGATGGTTACTTTATTGTTATTGTGGTTTTTAGCACCTGAAGAAGCTAGCAATGTTGTTCACAAACTGAGTATTAAAACATTAATAGAATTTATTATTATTTATATACTTACACGAAATATCTATCTATTTAAGAACATTTTAAAAAATCCAATTGGACAAATTGTTAATTTGGTGTTTGGGATTTGTGGTGTTTGGCGGGAAAACGATAATAAATAAAAATATTTTGCGATGAGACCGAGTACTTATTCGGAAACTTTCGGTCTTTGCCGCTCTCCTTCTCCTTAACCCCCTTTGTATTCCAATACATATGTCAGGTACGTATGAACTCTTGACTCAGGCGAAAGGCATGCGACAGGTTATTCTAACCTAGCGTATGACTGGCCGACTTTTTTTTACTTGACTGAATATAGCCTTTTTTATTTGGAAATGCATATAAGAACTCGATAATAAGTTAACTCTTAGTGAGCTCGGATACACGTTCAAAGTTCGATGCAGCGTTCGATGCACCTACTATGCACCTGCATAGTAGGTGCAGAGCACGTGCAGTGTAAGTTTGACGTACAAACAGAAGTAAAGCCTGGTACAGAATGCACAGCGCGCCGTCATTTGCGACGGCATTGCGTTAGCGCCGTTGAATTTTCGCCTGCACACAATGCAATCATTTTTAAGGCCGTCAAAGTGTCACGTGACAACCTATATCTGTGTTTATACGTGCGCTTTCTTTTATTAAAATTATAATGGATGATGAAGACTTGTGTGTGATGTTATTTATGTTGTATGCAAGTTATTTATACATACAAACACTTTACCATTCCGTTAAAACTGAGGTTAGGTGTTCTACGTAAACGTTCAACGGCGTCAAAAGTTGGAAGTTGACGAACATTCAGTATCAACGGCGTTCGCACGCCGCTAGGACGTTACACATTCTGTGCACTTGCGTATGACAGCTTGGTTTTAACTTTCCTCTGACAGATAGCGCCGTCCAAACGCCGTCAACGCGCCGTGGAACTCGTTGCATCCTGTGCCCCACTTTAACAGGAAGCATATACGCTTCAAACCCAAACGACACGAAACATATATTATAATATATAAAAAATGGTGAAAATTACAAACTATTTAACAAATATATGTTATTTCAGGGTTTAAAACATCAAAGCGCGGTAATTATTTAACAATACTAAATATAAAATAATGAGTTTTACCCGAAAACAGGAACCACTTAAATTTAACTATAAAATGCAGATAAAACTGATAGATGTCCATTAAGGATTTAGACAGTCATTAAGGATTTAGGTGTGTATTTTGACCAAAAACTATCTTTTAATAATCATATTGAGAGTGTGACTAACAGGCGCTAAAATTGTTGGGATTCATAACAAAAAATACCAAAGAATTTAACAATTTAAAGTGCATTAAAATATTGTATTATTCACTTGTTAGGTCTGAACTTGAGTATGCTTCCCTGATTTCGAATCTTGCCAGTGATAAAAACATAGATCTACTCGAAAATGTTCCACGATAAATTTTTAAAATACACGTACTACAAATTACACGGGCAGTATCCCTAGAAGGGAATCTTTCAATGCTACCTATTAGACACTTTTTCAGACGAATTTTTACAAAGTCACAGAAAAAGGCAAAACCTTGTGTTCTTGTTTAAATTAATGAACAATTTAGTTGATGATTCTGTTCTTTTGAGTCAACTAAATCTACACTGTCGACCGAAAGTCACACATGTAGAAGTAAAACATTTTTTGTACCCAAAACAAATACGAATATCTTGAGCACTTCATCATTGCATACCATGTGCTTTTTATATAATGTACATCAAGACAATTTGGATGTCTTTTCAGGCAACTTTAATTCATATTGCCAGTCTATAAACAGTCTACAATGACATGTACACTGTTTAAAGACAGGTCTCTCTTTTGATTATTGCCACGCACAGTTTGCTGTATTGCTACGTATGCATGTAGTTAAACCTGTAAATGGGCATTGGCCTGTTGGTTGAGGAGTATTAAATAAATAAATAAATTATACACCTTGCTGTCAACTGCACATGCCTGCACTCTATTCCATAACTCGCCGAGGTGGGGCTTGTGACCTTAACACTATTTGCACTAAAAGCTCCACGCAGCGTCAAGCCTAACACTGTTTGGAATTAGCACTTGAATACCCGAATGCTGAATGGATTCACTACTTGAATACCCGAATGACGAAGGAACACAAAGGGTAAAATATACGAATACCCGATCTCACTATCTGTTGAGCGAGTCAAATAAAAAATAAATTATTTAAACTTGAAAATTTATACACATTTTAGAATTTCGTAGGTAAATGACAATATTTTTCGGATAATTTATAACTGTAATCGTGGCAAAAGAATTTTTTTTTTTTCTTTTTTGAAGCCTATTTTGGTCTATTAAGCTAAGTATTAAGAACTTTCATGTAATACTCTACATCTAGTAGTGATTTAAGGGGGGTAATAGGCTGAAGCAGAGGTAGTAAAATTCTCTACGATAATACACATAAAACCTTACCTCTTGAACATATCCAACATACGTTTGGTAACAACAAAACCACCAAACACGTTAATGAAAGAAACAAAAGCTGCAGTAGCAGCTAACATCTCGACTTCATTCGTTGGATGATATCCACCTCCCATCAATAGCAATCCACCAACCGCAGTAATGCCAGAGATGGCGTTAGTTACAGACATGAGTGGAGAATGTAATGCAGGTGTTACTCCCCAGACAGTGTGGTAACCTACAATACCTGCTAAACTGAGGGTTGTCAGCATCGAACTATATGCTGCATTTGGTGAAACCATCCCCATTGCGAGTAAACCTCCCACACCTAGAAAGGAAATCAGTTATGTAATAATATTAACTAGTCCCCTTAAAATTTTGATACATGATATGGCAGATAATGTGAATATCTGCTCATGGTCAAAACACGGACTAAGCAAGGGCAACTCAATGAGTACAGTATATACGCCCTAGATTTACTGGGCTTCGGATTTAACCGATCACTGCTCAATTAAGAAATTTAAAGATATCATAATTAAAACTAAAAACAGAAAATAGTTTTACCTGCTGTGGTTAACATATTATCTTTCAAGGTAGTGTAGAATGGATCTGGTGGTTCTGGTGCTTTCTTTTCCACCTTTTTTACCTTAGCAGGAGGTGGGGGTGGTGGTCCAGCCGGTTTCGGTGGTGGCCACATTAGCCTACCTTCTTGCAAAATCATGCTACCACGAACAACTTCATCTTTAAGGTCTATGTTGAAATGATCTTTCTGGCCTAAAAAAGAAAGTTATCATACATATTATTTTTTCCCTCTATTTTACTAACAACATATTTGAAATGATCTTTGAAATTTAGTTTATTATTTATAATTACACCCAAAGTTTTCAACCCTCATTATTACAATATTATCTGCAGTTATGATATTACTAACGTTATTTAAACTTCTACTTAAAATCATACATTTGGTTTTATTGATATTTAATTTTAAATGTTTAAATTTTAAGTATTCGGATACCTGATTTAATTCCCAATTTACAGTAAGAATAGATTCATTATCATGTATATTTGAACAGTAAATTAGAGTATCGTCTGCAAACATGAAAGTTAAAACATAAGTTTTTCTAAACAGTCTTATAATCATTCACTTACAATATAAACAATAAAGGACCTAAAAAAGAACCTTGTGGAACTCCCAATTCGATAGATAATGTTCAAACCAATACAGTGCCTGTTTTTTAGTTTTTATACCCTATCTTTTTAGTTTATTTATTAATAACTGTGTTTCTAAAGCTAAATCTAAAGTTTCAAAAGCTCTTTAAAGATCAAGAAAAATAACAATTATAGATTTATTATAACCTAGTTCTTCTTTCCATTCTGATTTGCAAGGCGGATTCGGACGAGTGATGTTTACGCGGGATATCGTAAACATCACTCGTCCGAACTGACATTAATGAGAAGAGTATAAACGTGACAGGTTGTAAAAACAGTGTAATCAATTTAACTTACCCATAGATAACAAGAATTTGGAAATATTATTAGCATAGAGGGTTGAACTTTGTGTTGGTAGTCGACTAGACAAATCAGTCAAACCAACATGAGTAACACCCTTGTGCACATAAACTTGCCCAGGTTTAGTCGTTTCGATGTTGCCTCCTGCTTCAGCAGCTAAATCTACAACTACGCTACCTGGTTTCATAGATTCAATATGTTCCTAAAAAGAATATATTTATTATAAAAATCACTGCTCCAGCATACTGGTAAAAAAAAAAATCATTAACCCTGAATAAAGCACCGAACCATGTACTCATGACTCAGGATCAGGCATGTGCACAAATAATAAACAGTTTCAAACATGGTAAGAACATCAAGACCTAATACGCCCTATAATAAAAATTGTTTAGTTAGTGTTTTGTCTTTCAGTAGTGCGGTTGTGTAATAATGAGTGGTATGTATGCAAAACGTTTAGAAGCGGTATTTTTCTTCTGTTTTTTTTTTTTTTTTGCACTGGAAGGGCCAAATGGTCCGTTTTAAGTGCAGCAAAATATATGCACAAGTTAGTAGACTTTGTGAAGTATTGGGTGAAACATTATAAAATTAATGAAAATATTGACGATTTACCTAATCGTGGATTTAAAAAAATGACCACTAAAAACAAGATAAAGTGATTTTTAACGTTTTTAAAAATAATCCTGTTATATTTAAGTAAATATCAGGCAATTTTGTTAAAAACGAACATTAAATTAAGTCTAATGACCCTGAGAAGTCGTTTAATTAAAAATGATATTAAATTCAGGAGCACCAAACAAAAAGCATTATTATTGGTGAAAAACGACTCGCTTTAGCCAAGGAAAATTTAGACCGCGATGGAATGATGTGGTTTTCTCTGCTGAATCTAGTTTTTACATAGGGGTACATGAAATATAAGCTTCGAACAAAAAAACGTTCAAAATTTGGATTAGTTAACTCGTCAAATACGGCAGATATGGAGAACACTGCCTAAGTATACCGAAAAGCTGATAGAAACTGTACCGAAAAGATGCCAAGCATTAATTGACAATAAGGAGATTGGACCAATATTATTAGGTAGTAGCGTAATAATATTTACAGTAAATTTTTAAATATTTTTAGTTTTTCCTTTTATCTCTTATTTGCGACTCCAAATAACAGTGAGACATCTGGTGGCAGCTTGGTAAATTAAACAGAAGCGTATATTGGCAATAATTAAACAGAAGCGTATATAATATTTATAGTGTGTTATGCTGCAGTTTATGTGAATTAAGACGTATTTTTAAATATAGTGACTTAAATACAGTGCTTTTTTGCCGAAATATTGTTTGAACAGATAAATATTAAGAAAAAACTTCTAACATATACGCTTCTCTTCGGCCATCAACTGTCGTACGCAGCGTCGCCAACGTTAGTTTGAGTCGCGAATAGTTCGCAAAAAATCAACAAGGACGTCTTATTATGCAGACTGTAGTTTGCAGCTAGCGAAAAGGCCATCTCTGCTGCTATATTTTGGACAAATAAAATTAATATTGGCCACGGAAAGTAGCGCGAAATTCTGAATTCTAGGAACGTATCCTCAACTTTATCCGGGGCCTTTTAATATTGTGAAATTTACGTACTTTCAAAATAAGTAGTGGTGCCTTTTTTCCTGGAATAAGAGCCGTTGATATAACAATGTCAACCTCCTTACACTGTTTACCAAAAAGGGCATGTTCTGCCTCTATAAATTCTTTAGACATTTGTTTACTGTATCCACCAGCATCACCGCCTTCTTCCTACAAAATATATAAATACAATTTACAGTATCTTATGTTACATTTAACAGTTTTCAGAGTAATACTAAAATGAAATCTTACCTTAATGGTAACAGTTAAATATTCGGCTCCCATTGATTCGACCTGTTCTTTCACTTCGGAACGAGTATCAAATGCTCTGACGATGGCTCCCATGCTTTTGGCTTGACCAATAGCAGCCAGACCGGCTACACCACCTCCGATTACAAGAATTTTTGCTGGTGGTACTTTACCTGCCGCTGTGATTTGACCTAAAAAATATTTCTAGAATTAATAGGCAGTTCCCATTCAGTGTTTCTATAGTTTTATTGTATTTCTTGGAACAGCATGGGGTGACAACAGTTTTCCGGCATTTTTGACAAAAATTGCATGATTTTTCTTCCTAAAATAAAATTTTGCTCGATAATCCACTAAACAAAAACCGATTCTCTTGATTCCAATTGTACTAAGGCGGTTGAAGAAGTTAAAAATGAAACAAATATTGAAGTATTAAATGTTCAACAAGTTAAATAACCTTCCTTTAATCACCAATCGTTAATATAATTTTAAAAAAAAAGTCTTAATATCTTTATTCCTGGAATCAGTATTTTTACATGTCACGGTTGGGAAAATAATAAATAAGATTGTTCTAGCAACAAGAATAATTGTTGCTAGAACAATCCATAAAAATATTCCAGACAATATCAAAATATAAATTGCACAATCTCAATGCAAACAAAGTATTTTCAAACAAATCTAATACAATGATATGCATAATTTTCCATCATCTTTAAAGTATAATTATGCAAGAATTATCATTTGCAATTCCAATAATTTTTGTTGATTTATACATATAATGAATAATTACAAATTTTGTATCCACTTTTATGACTTTTATAATTTGTGCCTTATATGCTAAATTTATTAATAGATTAAACTTTGAAGCAAATGGACATTTTAACAAAAAATGTAAATTGTATGAAAAAGAATTCTCAAAGACCGGTTTCAACGGAAAATGTTTCAACTTTTTATCTAGCACTAGCTGAGTACCCGTGCTTCGCTACGGTATATTGACAATTATTATAAGTCATGGTTCTTTATAGATTACATTGCTGACTCTCTCCTCAGGTGTAGATTCACCCCGTTAGAGGCTCATTAGTGTAAAATTCGTAGTTTGTTTCTAAACATGTGCACGGGTAACTTTTATAAGCAAAAACCTAGTCGATATCTCATCTGTCCTAACAGATATTGAGGAATCTGTGAAAAACCATTTTACTCCTTTTCACCCCATAGGGGTCTAAAAATCCTTTCTTAGTGGGTTCTTACGTCATATCGAGAAATGTACTCTTGGAATTTCTTATTTCTAATAAAAAATTCTTTAGGAATGAAATTTAAAAAACTGTCCGAACACTATCGAAAGATTTTAAAAAGTTACCTATATGCCAGAAAGGAATGTTATAACTCAAGAAGCACAGGGTTCGATGTTTACGTTATGGAAGGAATATGTTCCCGGAATTGCATGTATCTAATCAAAAATATACCTATTTACCCCTTTATAGATAAAAAAAAAAAAACGTTTAAAAGACTTTCTAAAGATGAGAAGAAAAAAATTATATACCAAAAAGGAATGTTATAACTCAACAAACAAATAAGTTACGAAACATTATATAAGTCGCCCTGATTTCATGTAGATTCGCCCCGTTAGCAAAATCCTAAATTACATTTTTATACATGCGTATGGGTGACCATAGTAAGTAAAAAGAAAGTCGTTATTACATCAAGAGATATTAAGAAATCCGTTTTCACCCCCTAGGGGTCGAATTTCGAGAAATCTCTTCTTAGTGGTTGCTTACGTCATGGAAGAAATATAGTCCTCGAATTTCAATTGTCTACTAAAAAATACCAATGTACCAATGAGATTTAGGGAAATATAAAAAATGCAATTTAGGGGTGAAATATGAAAAAAAAAAAAACGGTCAAAATGAAATGATCTTGAAACTAATTATATTAAAATGACACCTAAATGCGAAAAAGTACAACATAGTTATAGTACAACAAAGACAGATGCTACAAAGGGTTCTATAATTCACCCCGAATCTAGAATCACCCCTTTAGGGATTGATGATTAGAGCAAAATTAAACACATATACGGATAACATTGTAAGCAAAATCCAAATCAATATACAATTGAACCTAAGAGATAATGAAGAATCCGAGGAAAAACATTTTATCACTTTTCATCCCCTAGCGGTCGAAAATTTCCATATAAGCGGGTGCTTGCGACATGGAGGGAATATATTTCCCGAATTTCATATATCTATGTCAAAGGACGTTCTTTCGAATAAAAAATACCAATTTACCCCTTTAGAGATGAAAATTAAAAAACTTTCAAAACGCTTTCTAAATATTTTAAATAGAAAATTATGTACCAAAATGGAATGTTATAACTCAGGAAATACAAAGGTTTCTATAATTCTCCCCAAATGTAGATTCACCACTTTAGGGGTTGATTTGGGCAAAATCCTGAATAACTGTTTCAAAAATTTGTATGGTAACCTTTGTAATCAAAAACCAAGTCAATATCTCATTGGTACTAAGGTATATTGAGGAATCCTTCAAATTACATTTCACCCCTTAGGGTTCGAATTAACTTCTCTTCGAGACAAAAATCTCTTCTTAGTGGGTGCTTACATCACGGAAGGAATATACTTCCCGAATTTCATGTCTCTATAGCCAAGGGAAGTTCTGTAGAATATAAATACCCATTTAACCCTCCCCCATTTACATTTAGAGGTGAAATTTTAAACACTGTCAAAACTATCTCGAGATATTTGAAAAAGACACCGGTGTGTCAAAAATGAATGTTATAACTTAATAAACACAGGAAATACGACGGGTTGTATAATTCACCCCGATTATAGATTTACCCCTTTAGGGGTTGATTAGGAAAGAATCCAGAAATAAAATTTTCGGCATTTGTATGGTTAATCTTTATAAGCAAAATCCAAGTCGATATCTTATTTGTACTAAGAGATATTAAGGAATCCTTGATATCACATTATAGCCCTTAGGGGTTGAATTTCGAAAAATACCGGCCTAGTGGGTACTTACGTCATACAGGGAATATACTTTACGAATTTCATGTATCTTGTCCAGAGGACGTTCTATCGAGTAAAAAATACCCATATACCCCTTTAGGGGTGAAATTTTAAAAAACTTTCAAAACCATTTCGAGATATTTTAAAAAGACACCGGAATGTTATAACTCAATAAACACAGGAAATACGTGGGGTTGTATAATTCACCCGTATTTTAGACACCTATAGGGGTTGATTCGGACAAAATCCTGAAATAAGTTTTTCGGCATTTGTATGGGTAATCTTTGAAGCAAAATCCAAGACGATATCTTATTGGTCCTAAGAGGTATTGAGGAATCCTTGAAATCACATTTCACCCCTTTTCACTTCTTAGGGGTGGAATTTCGAAAAATCCCGTCTTAGTGGGTGCGTCATGGAGGGAATATACTTCACGAATTTTATTTATCTATGTCCAAGGGATGTTCAATCAAATACAAAATTCCCATTTACCCCTTAAGGGTGAAATATTAAAAACTGTCAATACCATTCGAGTTATTTTGACACCTATATGCCAAAAGGAATTTTATAACTCAACAAACACAGGGAATATGATGGGTTGTATAATTAACCCTGTTCGGAAATTCACCACTTTAGGGGTTGATTAGAACAAAATCCTGAAATACGTTTTTCAACATAGGGTAATCTTTTTAAGTAAAAACCAAGACGATATCTTATTGGTCCGTAGAGATATTTAGAAATCCTTGAAATTACATTTCACCCCTTAGGGGTTGAATTTCGAAAAATCCCGTCTTAGTGTTTTCTTACCTCATGGAGGGAATATACTTTGCGAATATCATGTATCTATGTCTAAGGGATGTTGTATCAAATAAAAAATATCCTTTTACCCCTTTAGGGGTGAAATTTGGAAAAACTGTTAAAACCATTTCGAGATATTTTAAAAAGACATCTATATGCAAAATAAGAATTTAATAACTCAACAAACACAGGAAATACATCGGGTTCTATAATTCTCCCTGATTGTAGATTCACCATTTCTTAGGGGGTCCTTAAGTCATAAAAGGGATATACTCCCTGAAATTTATGTTTCTTTGTTTAGACGACATCCTATCGAATAAAAAATGCCAATTTATCCCTTTAGGGGTGAAATATAAAAAAACGGTCAAAACACTTTCTAAATATTTTAAAAAGACACCTATATGCCAAAAAGGAATGTTATAACACAATAAACACAGAAGATGCGAAGGGTTCTATAATTCACCCTGATTGTAGATTCACCCCTTTAGGAGTTGATTAGGACAAAATCCTGAAATAAGTTTTTTTATATTTACATGCGTAATCTTTGTAAGCAAAAACCAAGTCGATATCTTATTGGACCTAAGAGATATTAAGGAAACCGTGAAGCCACATTTTACCCCTTTTAACCCCCTTTTCACCCACTTAGAGGATGAGTTTCGAAAAATCCGTTCTTAGTGGGTGCTTACGTCATGGAGGGAATATACTCGCCGAATTTCATGATTGTAGGTTCAGTGATTTGGGCTGTGCGTTGATTATGAGTAGGTAGCTTAGTTACGATTTTATATATATAGATAGGGAAGCGGTACTTTATTTATTTATTTATTTATTTATTTATTTATTTTTTTCTTGAAAGTACATTAAATCAGCTTTACAAGGATATCAAAATATTATACTTTAATTTTAATCATTTCAAAATGGCGACCATTTATTTACAAAATAATATATAACATAAAAATCGTAGAAACTAAATAATAAAAAGATATAACAATATATAACAAGGAAAAACAATAAAACAAAATATGACTAAAGTTAGTAATAAATTAAGGAAAATTTACAAATGTTCAATATGACCGCCGTTGTTATCCACACATTTTCTCATTTGTAACAAAAACTCTTCCATTACATTTAGAACGATATACTCTTGAATTTCCCTGATGGCTGTTCTTATCCTAGTTTTAAGTCTTTTAACCTTTATCTTCAGCATACCTTTCTTGGTAGAGTTGCTGGGCCCTAACAGAATTTATTTGACATACCCCGAATGTCAGAACCATATCTGTCATTTCATTTGAATAACGTACATAAGCCATAATTACAAATGATTTGATGTTATCACTTATCACCTTTAATATCAAACTCGTACAAACAGGCAAGAAAATTTGCAGGTTTTATTTGTTTTTTTTATGCAACAAAATCATTTTCAAAGCTTGCTATGTTTAACTTGTGCTTATGTACGATTTATGTTATTTATTATTTTGTAAATAAATGGTCTTTATTTTGAAATGGTTAAAATTAAAGTATGATATTTTGATATCCTTGTAAAGCTAAATTAATGCTAATTAAAAAGTTGAAAACCGGAAGTGATGCAGAATTTTTATTACAGTCCTTAAGTGGGCTCTCTTGTCTAATTTAGCTTTTCTTCTGAAGAATTTTTTGTATTTCTTAAAATAAAGGAGTTATTCGAGGTGCGGCGTTTAAAACAAACAACCTGTATATTGATATCTAGCCAGGGATGATTTTCAAAATATTTAACAACCAATGAGTTAAAAAAAAATGAACGCTGCAAAATATGACCAGCAAAAAAATACCAAATGATAATTGTGAAGTATTCTAATTTCCATATTATTGTTTCTTGATTTTTAGAATTTTGTTGATTTGGCATTTTGCCCAAAGTTATAACTAAGTAAACAACTATATTTTTACCGGTTATCCTACTATTCATTTTGACAATCAGTGCGGAAGTTTTTCAATATTTTAACAACCGGTATTTATCGCAGTATTTATTTATTATCTCTACTAAGTTAACCTGACTGATAATCCCCAAAGAAGAAGAAGAAGAAGAGAAAGAAGCCTATGTTTCAAGAGTTTTAATTTATTTTTTAATATATTGTTAATAAAAAAAATAATATGATAAAAAGTAATGTAATATAAATAAATGTTATTTCTCAAACACCATAATAAACAAACTAACACAACTGTTTACTAAATTTTTGAGATTTTAATTTTGCTCCTTTAAGCGACCAAGTTAGAAACAAATTCATACTGGTGGATTTAGGAGCAAAGACCTTTTCTACGTTGCAACATCTTAACCCATTAGAGCCCCTCGGCAACTAAAGTTGCCAACGGTTTTATTACCTAAAAACTCTGATGATTTGAATCATAGGGCAATGCGCATGTAAACACTTATTATCTGTACCTTTATTTATGGCCCTTAACATAAATAAACCACTTCAAGTGCATACAATCAAAATAGTCTCAGTTTAAAGAAAGCAGCGTCACGTTAAATATTTTACTGGTGCATTATGGAAAAATTGTAATTATAATTTTATTTTCTATGCATGAACATATTTTGTTATATGTCAAAATATAAAGAAAAACGTTGCTTTAGAATGTTGCTTGGGAAAGTTTTTAAATATTTTGGTTTTGATATGTTCAAAATTGGACTTGAAAGTGCGTGGCAACTAAAGTTGCCGGCTAATATTTCGTAAGGGGTATATTTTTTTAAAATGAAATTGCCTTTACTAATTGTATACTGATATTTTCGAATGATTTTGATAAAAATATCTTGAAAATAACATCCACAGAATTACGGGCTCTAATGGGTTAAACAGCAATTAAAAATTAAAGTATTATATAATTATTATTATACTAATTAAGTTAAAGACTTATATATGTAGTAATTAAAGAATTGCAGTTAGTGTTGGCAATAATGTTCGAATATTTGAAATTACAATATCGAAAATTTTTATTCGATTAATATAATATTTGACTTTTTCAAACTCTGTATCATAATTCAAAATAGCCCCTTTACTTCTTAGGAAATATAGATTTCACTTTTTATCACAATCACTTTTTAGAAGTGATTGAATATAACCTAACTTTTTTGACATTTGTAAACAAATAACTGGCAACAGAGCAAATTTATCACTACGTCATTTCATAGTTAGCCTGAATGAACTTTAAAAGCACTGTTAAAAACCACGGGAATCTTCTCCTGCCGAAAGGATTGCAGTGACACTTGCCGATGAGAGCGATATTACACTTGTCCCGCCCGACATATCAAGAGTTCGCGGTTTTTACTGCTGGCGTGCACAATAATCTTCCGAAGGACAGACGTTTTACGCAATTAAGCAATAATGTGATCTGTGATGCCCTTAGATACAGGTCAGTTATCGTTTGTTGAGCTATTTAAGAATGCGCAATGACAAAAGTTGCGAGCGAAAAGGGAAACATAGACCGAGATATGACTGCTTCTTACTGTAACGTATGTTCATAGTTTTTGTCTTTTTTTGTTTTATTATAATATGGTAACTTCAACGTAAGTCTCTTGGTATACATGCGCGCGCATTCAGCTCGAGGGCGGTCTCTAATGGTGTAGTGGAAAAGGTTCCACGTGTTCGATGCATTCTTGTATCTCTTTCTCTATTTCTAGCTTTGTCTGTGAACAAATGATATGGCTCTATTCAAAAATGGAATTTTTTCTTGCTATAGTTCTCTCCCATTGAACCATATGCTTTAATTAACCGTCATCTGTCAACTAAAGTCTCCTTTACTATATAAATATCTATGTTTATAGTTTATTTGTAGTATTTATCTAATGTAATGCCTGCTAATATCTATATAATAATATTTTATAATTGTTTTACTTAATTAAATGATATTGAATTATAAATTTAAAATATATTTTAATAGAATTATATTTGTTGATATACTTTCTTTACGCCGCCAGTGATAACTAGCGTCAGTCTTCCTACGTGCTTCACCGAAACGATAAGCGGGATTACACCAAATCCCTTCCACTTACGCAAGTTTGGCTCAGGTTCAACTAATCATATTGTATCTTTTTTATCGCAGCAACATATCATATTTTTGGGGAAGAGATAGTAATAATTATTAAAAATAAGTACGTACCTGAGAAAAATCTTGGAAAATGAGTAGCTGCTTCAATCACAGCACGATAACCAGCAACATTAGCCATCGAACTTAAGGCATCGAAAACTTGAGCCCTTGTAATACGTGGAATACAATCCATTGCTGAAAGCCAAACGATAGATTAATAAACACTCCGCAAAATAATAAGAGTAAAAAATACAAAAATTCACTCAGTCACTTATGTTGAAGAAGTAAACACTTCTCTTGACCATCAGGTAATGGACAGTTTGCTCCGAACCACTGAAAATATCAACAGTCGGAAAAAGTAAAGTAAAAAACTTTACCCGTTATATAATTCTAAGATTCACAAATAGAAAGTAAGTTAAATAAACTCCATAAATCGGAAGTAGGAACATCTAGCAGGATTTACAAACTTTTATTTTAGTTTTTATGCATAAAAATTTAGATCATAAACAATATATATAATATTATTTTGTGAATCTAGGATTTTATTAAAAAGTTTTAAAAAAATGTCTTACCAAATGCGTTGATTCTTTTATGTCCTAGCGCATCTACGAGGTCCTTATTTTGAGCTGGGTAAAGGAATGATATAAGCGTGCTCTTTTCTTTAAGACTATCTACTTCATTATCTGCAGGCTGACGAACTTTTAATATAATATCTAAAAAAAATATATATAAAATTAATAATGTAGAGTTAGTCGTGTCCGTCAACTGCAGCTCCGATGAAGAAATAAATGATTTCGAAACTGGTCAGCTGTATTTAGTTGTTTTTACTACTGTCTGAAACCCGTAAACTTCTATCACATTCATAAAATAAATAAATGTACAGTAATAAAAAATTTATGTGAAGTATGAATTTTCACACATTTCAGGGTTTCGCAGGTAATTAGTAAGTAAATGATGATGATTTGGAATGCCAAAACAAATTTTATGTTAAAATATTTTTTAGGTTTCTAAATATGTGCAGTATTTTTTTTTTTTTAATATAGCTAGGTTCATTAAGATTCTGAAAATGGCGCCTATGGCTTCCATTGGTTGTTTTAAGTCATCCACCCCTCTGATTTTGTGTATTCAATTTCAACAATTTCCACTGGTTATTAACTTTACGCTTTTAAAAATTAAATGCAACATTTGCCCAAATATAACTAGAATTTTGAAAAAATAATTTAAACAAAATAAAAAGGAAAAAAAACAGAAAAAATAATATTGCCTCGAGACCGGATTGAACCTTAATTTGCAAATTAGAACGCGAGCATGCTAACCATTACACTATCAAAGGATGCTGGATTATTGTGTTACATAAGTTATTAAATATTTTATATGGTCAAGCAAAAAACACAAAAAATACATTATTTTCCGGAAACATAATCTGATCAAAAATTACTGTTGTACTATTCCGGTTCACACAAATGTACATTACTTAGAATTTTATCAGATTTTTAGTTTAACCCTTTACTGCATAAATTTTTATTTTTGGCTGAAATAATTCATGGGCATTAGGAATTGGTTCTTATTGATAGAAAACTGAATTAAAAAAATATATTTAAATTATTAATTATTATTTTTATGAAAATAGGGTTTGTGCCATACATGAAACATTATGATTCTACATTATGTTACAAAAGAAATTGACTCCGTATTATTTGCTCGTCAATTGCTAGGTGTTCTTCATTAGGGATTAAAAGCAGTCGCCCTCGAATTTTTGAAAGAAAAGGTTGTATTTTCTAGTTGTGCTTTCTCAATAAATTCTCGTTATATTCGAGTTATCGTTGAAGTGCAAATTCCGCTTGACATCCTCAAATCTATTGCCGCCCATTACTTGAGATACTGCAGGATCCATTGCTGTGTATGTGGCATATATGAACATTCATGAAGTAACGTTCTGATTCATTTTTAAAAGTAAAATAAAAAATAAAAATCGGAATGTGCCATATATGTCACACTATGCGGTAAAGGGTTAAACCATCTGGGCTACAGGGTATGGCACAATTATTTTTTTTGCACAATTTTGGCAAATATCGAATCAAAATAATTTGTTTTGCAAAAATAAAATTTTGATCGTTAATCCACGTACTAAGGGCTTTTTTAATTTAATTTATTTTTTCAATGAGCAGATATTTGTTTATATTTTTATGGGGATATGATTTTTAGATGTTTTAGTGTTTCTCCTATGTGTGGGTCAAAGAGTTGTATAAGCATGCCAAATTTCAACTCTCTAGGTTTAGCCGTTTGGCTACAATTTTTACCGAACAGACAGACAGACAGACGACAAATTTTTTTGGTCATACCTACAAAACCCTAAAAAGCTATTTATTTATATTATATAAGTTTTATGTAATAATGTAAAGATAAAACACGAAAAAAAATAACTTATAATACACAGACGACAAAATGACAGTATAAGGGTTTTTTGGTCATATCTACAAAACCCTACAAGTTTCATGAGGCAAAAAAGCCTTATGTAAAAAGTGTTTTATACTATTTTTTATATTTTTATTTTTTATACCTTTTAAAATAATAAATTTGCATTATATAGAAATAAAAGACGTTTTTATTTTTGTAAGTTGTCACGAGCTCACTACAAATAAGATCTAAAATTGCTTCCAGGGGTTTATTTTTGCAATTTTAAAAAATATTAAAGTTTCGATTAGGTAATTATATTATGAACTATTTTATGAATTATTTCACTACTTTAATTCCAAGAAAGTAGAACATAACGCTAACAACATTAAATTTAACTACCGTTAAGCAGTGGAGAATAAATAACTAACCGGCAATGCCATCTATTGACAAATTTCACAACTCTCAATATACTGCATTTCTGTTTACCCTGGTGATAACTCTGTTATTATTAATCTTTGATGTATACTTTTAAAAACATTATGATTCTACGCGGAATGGTCTAGTTTATTATTCTAAAATAATTGATACAGCACTATAAAACTCCGATGTTATGCACCCACAAACTTTATAATACAAAAACTATTACGTTTAAAAACAAAAAATTGACCAATACACGATACCGGTGAATGCTAGGTATATATTCCTGTGGACTTTTTTAGATCTAGTTAAGATCCACAGTTTTTGTCTACATTATGTCAATATATCTCTTAAGGTTTAGCTTATGTAATCAATTGAAACTGCACGGAGAGTGCGAAACTGATAGTTTACCCCCCATAACGCCCCCTAGGGGACACGGACGAAGTTGGAACCCTCACTAAATCCTTTATCGGATTATTTTACCCCCTGTACTAAATTTGGTGAAAATTGGTCTATCCGTTTGGCTTTGCATAAAGAACAGACAGACAGACAAACAGAAATTGATTTTTATATATAAAATATAACTACACATTTAAAAAAATCACTTTCTATCTAGCATCTTTTTTCATTAATTTATTTGTTTTTATAATGAGAATGTTGACCCTATAAAATTCCCAAAATAGATATCAAGGTTTTAAAATTATTCAGGAATTCAAAGATTCGAATATTCAATTATTTTTTTCTTGTTTCGGTTTCGGAGTTATCCATTTGGCCAGATTCTAAAACTAAACAATTAGGATTTGTTACATTCTGATGAATGAGACGATCTTAATTAAAAAATGAGGAGAGTTAGGGAATTTGATAATTGGTTGGAAGAGAGATTATGGTAGTTTTTTTTTTTGGGTTTCTGTAGTATTAGAGTCAAATAACAAATATTTGGTCAATTTGTGAATATTTAATTATCTCAATATTTAATTATTGTATTTATTTTTGTTAATTTTTTAGTCTATTAATACTCAAAATCTAGATTATAAAAGTGTGAAGTCTATAAGTTATCTAATATTTATTTTATCTGGCTTATGTGTATGTTATTATTTATAATCTCTTTATTTACTAAACAGTTTTTTTAACTTTAATATTCTGAACTTTATCTTAGAATTTGAACTAATTCAATATGTACATAAAGTGACCTTCGGAAACATTTTATGTACTGGTGATGTTTAATAATGCTAATTTATTTTGGCTCCTTATTTTATTCTAATTTATTCAACATATTTATATACAAACTAATAGTTTGTTTGGTATTAATGACGAAAATTAACATTAGTTCTTATTTTCTATGGTTTGTATACAGGTGTCCTAGGGCAGTGTTTTCTAAACTTTCGACAGTTGCGGACCACTTTCAGAATTCAACACTAACCGCGGACCACCAACATCAAGAAAACATTTTTTTTTGTGAAAAGGCCCATTATTATTACTAATGAAATTTTGTGTGGGCGGACCTCCAAGAACTGACTCGCGGACCACAGTTTGGGAAACACTGTCCTAGGAGAACTATGTCAAATTTCAAAGGTGTGTGCCTCAAATAATTTTAAACATATACAGTTATAATAATAGGTCTGATTCGAAAAATGTATTTAATTTTATAAATAACGTTTTTTATCTGAGGCATTAAAAATATAATGAAGTTATAACTAAACAAATCACAGTAATTGTTCAAAATGGCCACATACTACTTTAATATACAATAGGGGATAGGCATGATTTTTTTTAAATTTTTTATTATATTCCTCTAGTTGCATTTTAATTTGAAGGCTTAAAAAAATCATAAATGTATGTAACGCGCGAAAACGACGTGTGACGTCATACCCTTCTAACTGACACATGACACTACTAGTCTACCCAGCGTACATTGTCCTTGCGAACTTATTTGTTTGTATAACTTTTATAGGTTATGTAAAGTTAGAGTGATTTTAATTAAAATAAAGTTTAATTCTATAAAAACAATTTATACATGTTTACCGAATTAAATTTTATATTAAAAAATATAAAATATGGAAGATCCAGGCCCCAGTACTTCGAAACATAGTCGAAAATATTGTTTAGTACCAATGTGCACAAATAGTTCAATTAGTAATCCAAAAAAATAATTTATATCATTACCTGATGACGAAAAACAACAGAAAAGCTATGAGGCGACATAAAACCGATATTTCAGAAAAAAGTAAACTTTATGTTTGTGAAGACCATTTTAATGTGAGTACATATATTTTATAAATTATTTTAATAATAAATGCGTGAAAAATTGTTTAAAAACAAATACAAAACTCTCAAACAATACAATATAAACACGTAAACATTATGTTTTGTCTGTATCTGTGACGTCAAACCCTTACAGTCTCAGTCGTATCTACTCGGCAACCTTCGCGGCGTGGTCGGCTTATTTCAAATTTACAATATTTTAATTAAAAAATTTGGCTATAATATTAATTAAAATGTGATTTTTGTTGTGTTAGGTGACATAACTAACATTAAAATATCAAAAAAATGTAGTTTTAAGGAAATATAAATTTTATGCGTATCCCCTATTGAGTACAGTTAAATTGGACGTTCGTCGCATTCTCTAATATTAGAGAATTAGTACGAATTTCAGCTGCAACATTGAAAAATCTCTTACGAATTACTTATTCGTCTCGATTATTGGTCTTCTCTACAGTGTCAAGTTCTTTTGTGTCCTTAAAAATATGGTTGCACCAATTAATCGGTAAATAATCGGCCATATCGGTCATTTTGCCGATTAATCAGTATCGGCTTTCCGGCCGATAATCGGTTTTGATAATCGGCCAAAAAATTTCAAAACAAAATATTTCACATCTTGGTAATGCGACAAAAATGAAACCTGAGGTCACCCATAAAAGAAATTCTTTAAATTGTACCCCAATCATCCAAAATATTTTAATCATATAAAACGCAAGTGTCCCAAAAAGCGCCAGTCTATAGGTCGGCAAACTTTTCTCCACATCTGTAAGTTCTCTAATGGGTCACAAATGACAAAAATCTAAATATTCGCAAGGCCAGTTCTACCATAAACACTTGCTTATGCTTGTACACATTTAATATTATAAATATGCACAGATTATTTATTTCATGTCATTTTTGTTAATAAAATAACGTAAAGTCTGTTCCAAACGGTTAGGCGGAACTAGATTTTGCAATCTAGTTACTTTCACCGTTTAAATCATGCTTTTCGGCCGTTTTGTTTAAGCTTTGTAAATCATACTTGCAACAAATATTTTTTGGTTAAGGTTAATATAATTTTAAAATGTCATTTTCTTTATATTTTGATTTTTTGTGTCATTCTTAATACAAATATCCCATTTATTTATTATTTTGTCATTAAAATATGTAAGAAAATTAATTTAAGTTTGACATATGTCATTCGTTTCCATGGTTTCATTGTTGGAATTTTAAATTTTGACATTCCAACGTAAAAAATGAAATAACCCAAGCAAGGTCCCTTTTCGTGACAACCTAAAAGAACGAAATTCCCATTTAGTTCCGCCTAACCGTTTGAAACAGACTGTAAGTTTGAAACATGTAAAGGGCTGACGTGGCCCGCGGAGTGTAGTTTGCCCACCCCTATTATAAAACAATAAATCATACAATCGTAAAAAACATATAATCAAAGGTACTGTACATCTATCGCTAACCAGCAAATTCCGTATACGTTATAAATAAGCGGCGGCCGATTAATCGGTTTTGACCGATAATACAAAGCCGATTAATCGTTACTCGACCAATTTACTTATCGGTGCAGCCGTACTCAAAAGTAATAATCTAACGGTTAAGTCAGTCGGTCGTGCTGGCCCTAAAATGATGTGATTAAGTTTCAGTAAATGTTTACATCTCGCATTTTTCTTTCAATAATCCATAACTAGCGTAATTTTTTTCGAATCGGACCTATGTTGATGTAACTATTATGCATAAAACTAATGGAGAAATACATCGTTGAAATTTGGCAGAATCTTCTTGGGACAACATGTATATAAATGAAAATTTTAAGGAACAAACCATTAAAAGGGAATAGGAGGAAAGTTCGATTCAAAAAAAGATCGATATTACCTATGAACGATTCCGCCAAAAACTCAATTTGATAAAAATTTAAAATCTAAAATTATAGTATTTTATGTAACAAGCATTTAGGCTATATTACACGAGAATGAAGTTTACAACAGAAAGACTTGTAGATTGACATTATATTAATGACATTTAGTATTTACATTGCAAAGAATAGCAATAGGAAAATAATTTGAAGCAAAAAAATCTTATTCTATAAGAAAGTTATTACTTATAAAATACTAAAGAGTTTCAAAAGTCGCTCTTTTAGTAAGATAACTGGCCACAGGAGCGTACTAGATTAACATGTGCATAAATGACGTCAATGATACCCATTATTTTTCATTAATCTTTAAAATTGATGATCAAAACATAAAATGATATAAATAACAAACTTAATGTTTAACAATATTAGCAAGGGATAACATAAATGCAAGAATTTTCATGCACGCGACAGAGATAATAAACGTACGTCGAATACTAATAAGCAGAAGATCTTCTAACGGTAGCTACGTCCCAATGACGAAAATTTTAAAATGACAAATTGTTCATAATTATTTTTTGCTAAAATCATAACGAAACTTAAAAAATTAAATATTCCAATGTATATAAATGAAAAAATATTATATTTATTTTATATTTTTCTAAAATATAAAAACTGTTTAATATTCATTTAAAAATAATAATAATAAAATCACTCTATAGGTCTATTATCCAAGTGTAATGTAGTCATTATATGCAAGTCAAATACAATATTTTGTCTACAACTATATAGTTTTATCATTTAAAAACAGAAATTCTGATCGTCAATTGTAAAACTTGCGAACTGACGTCACCAAAATGGCTACCAAACCATCAGCTGATTGTAATCTACAACAATGTTTAAAATACTATTATTTATTGTTTTATATATTCTAACGTATAAATAATATTCTAGTTATAGCCATCGTTGCTGAGCGCCAAACATTTTAATTAAATACTAAAAAAAAATCTTTCCGTGTATAAACTGTTCATTAATCACGGATGAGCACGCATGCGCGTCCCATTATACAAGGCGTGCAATATGAGCAACTATATGTAATTACAGTTGGACACATAATGCGGTTATTATTTGATGGTAGCAGATAAATTTAATTTATCTATATATTTATCTACAAATTTATCTACAAATTTACTATTTATTCAAGTTATAACATTTCTTGTTATTTCACATTTCTCTCTTCATTGTGCATCTAAGTCGTTGGACACAATATAAATCCCAGGCCTAGATAGACTGTCAAATTATATATTCCTTAACCTAACTTAACCTAGCTAAACCTTACCTGAATTATAAACTTCATCTTTATGTACAATATGTGCTCCCGCAGCTTTATAATCTTCATTTCTAAACATAGCTTCGTCACCAGCATGCTCTTCTACATTTATTAAAAATCCTCTTTTTGTTAAAATCTGTGTAACTGCTGGAGTTAACGCAACTCTCCTTTCATTTTTCCAAGTTTCTTTCGGTACACCTATTTTTAATTGCTTATATGGAATGCCTTCAATTACCTCCCTTTCCTTATGCTCTTTCCCATCCTTATGCCCTTTCCCATCCTTCTGCTTCTGTAATAATCTTCTTGATCGTGATGAAAACCATCTTATATTACTATTCGATAAATGTAATATTTTTCTATGCGCTAAAAAATTATTTTTTAAATGTGTTGTATGGGAGTTTAGAACGTTTAATAACTGCGCCCCACATTTTGTAGAACCACAGATATTCAATACCCCTAATGCCATTGTTTTTTTATTTTATAAACATGCCTGATAAAATTCAAAAAAAAATCTGAAAAAGAAATAGATTTATTATTAAATTAATAATACAAAATCATATCAAGTGCGGAATGAGAGGGGATATTGTATTCATTTTACATGCAAAATACAAGGTCAAACAAATGCTATTCAAAACTTTTGTTAACAGCATTAAAAAATATTTAAAAAATATTTAAAAAATAGGCTACTGATAATTTTAGTTATATCCTAAAAAAAAAACAATTTATCAAACTGATATGAATATTAAATAATGAATAACATATAGTATATGGTAAAAATTACGCCAAATGTTATAAAACTTAACAATTCAGGCTAAAATTTTAAGGATCGTTTTAATTTGGGTTTAGGAAAGCAGGTATGAACAGAAACGGGGCTAGGTATCAACAGGCAGGTTGCAATAGTATATTTACAAACGTTCAACAATGAAAACAACTGTTGTCACATGGTGAAATTTCGTAAAATACAGAAATAATTGCAAATTAATCGCTAATAAATATGGAGCAATTCAAATTAATCACAAATTAGATTTTATTTCCTAGAATATGCTTGTACACTATCAATATTAATTCAAAATTGTTCTTACAGTAAAATCAGAACATATTTAAGCTCTATGCTATTTTTTTTTCTTTTTATTTTATCCATTTCATACTAAAATGTTGTATAAACTGCACTAAAATATAAAACTTTTTATTTTCACGCGCAAAAATAAAATCTAACCCTTAAATACACAAAGTAAACAGAACAACAACAATCACAATAAACAATTAAGTAATAACAACCAATAATTACCTTAATGTGTCGATAAAACCAAGAGCATACAATGTTTTTAGTTAGCAGACGAAATGCCGGCACACCATACCACTGCTGCAAGCACACTCAAGTCCCACTAGTGTAGTCGACCAGATATCCCCCGTACATGCTGTGTGTTGAACTCAAATGAAGATATGTTTGTATGCTACGTTCATCGGCAATCTTTTTATAAACTTGTAGCACTTCGGTGCTGTATATTATTTGTATACTATTGTTTATTAATCTAAAAATAATTTAAATTATATTTTTGTTGACCTTATTCAAAATTTCAAACTAGACTACAGAAAATACATAAAATAACAGGGTTGAAATATTAATTACACAGCTTTGTATTTATTTTTAACAGCTTTCTCATTTTTAAATAAAAAGATAAGGATTTTTATGGTTCCTTATCATTTATAGGTAGATATTATATGTTTATTTTTGTATATCGAGGGTCTACGTGTATTTATGCACATATGTTAAAGCTGTTAATATCACAAAAACTAGGAAAACATGTATTTGTAGTCACGACAAATTTAAAAGCTTAACCAACGCATAAAAATTTTAATTTAATTTAATACGTTAAATATTTATTTTTTGATAAATTCCTAGTAATTTACATGAACATAACTGTGAAAAACTTGCAAATCTTTTAGAATTTTAGAAGTTTCTCCGAACTTTCAATGTCAAAAATGAAATATTTATTTTTCTAGTTGATATATAACATTAACATAATCTGTTTCTTTTATCAATTATCAGTAATTTAGTTCTTGTTATTAAAATTTAAAACAAAATTTTTATAATCATATCATATAAACGTAGTAAGTTGTTCGTGTTCCATCGGTCTCACACGAACTTGCATAATATACGTCTCAGTCAGTGGCGGTACGTTGTATTTAATAGACGTGTTTTGTGTGATTTTTAGGTTAGAACTCACGATGGCCGGTTCTCTTGCGAAAATTTGCAAAACAATTAGTCAAGTTACTTCACAAACTAATGTTACACAGGCTGTTTTACAATCCAGACACTGTAAGTATTAAAAAAATTAAAATTTACAATTTTATTATTACGCGTATTTATAAACTTCGTATTTATAAAAATATAATTTGCCTCCAAATTGTTTGTTTACTGATAGGTACCGCTAAAACTCATCTCTAAGCCGCTGAATTTGTTTTTTAAATGTTTTATTAGATTTAACTTATTTTATTATAAACTTTTTAAGAAATATGCATGTATTGTAATATATATTTTTTAAATATAGGGGGCAAAGTACTCATATCAATAAAACTCGGGTTTATACCTGACCTATGAACTTACAATAAGTACTCTTTTCTTAACAAACATATTTTTTCAACAAACAAGATAAAACAAAAAAATATTTGTATTTAATAACCTATTTAAACCAGTTATCATTTTGAAATTCATGTTATCTCAAAAAGGTGCAAATTAGGATGATATAAAAATAGTTTTAAATATTTACTTTTTTACTTATTTTTTTATGTAATATTTGTTTATGTTCAGTAATAATTTAAAACCATGATATATTGGCTTGTCAAGCAGGTGAAAATTAAAATGCCGATAAATGTAAACGTAATAGATTCAATTCAATATAACTAGTGCATTTTTATGCAAAATGCACTTTCTCCTTAATTGCAGCGACACAGTTAAATCTTGCTTTAGATTGTGTACTTTCATTATTCTCAAATTAAAATAATAAACAGATCATTTTATATCTTATATTTTGAAAACGATAAACAAATTAATAGCCGTGCAAATATTTGCGCTCGCTAGGTATATGCAACATACAGATGCCCGTTTTTCAAGCCTAAACTTTGGGATCTCGTAAACCGTAAGAGATACGAAGTCGGTTAAATTGGGGCAAAGTGCCGCATTAGTTCACCTCTTTGATTTTTCGAAAAAGTGCACAGGTCACTAGATACGAACAAAAAACTGATTTTGGTCGATTTACTTTTTGGCTTTTTTTTATTTCAATTCATGCAAGTTTCTAATTTGCACGTTCTGCAGTCACTTTTTACGAAGAATTCACAGCCATCCTCTAAATTTGTAGGGTTTTGTAGGTTTGACCAAAAAACCCTTATACCGTCATTTTGTCGTCTATCTGTCTGTTCGGTAAAAATTGTAGCCAAACGGCTAAACCGAGAGAGTTGAAATTTGGCATACTTATACAACTCTTTGACCCGCACATAGGAAAAATACTAAAACATCTAAAAAAACATAAAAATTGTGCCATAATTTGTTTGTCCCACAATTGTAGCCCAGATGGTTTAAACTAAAAATCTGAAAAACTTCTAAGTAATGTACATTTTAGTGAACCGGAATAGTACAACAGGAATTTTTGATCAGATTATGTTTTCGAAAATAACGCATTATTTGTGTTTTTTGCTTGACCACGTAAAATATTTAATAACTTATCTAAGAAAGTGAACCAGCGTGATAGTCTAATGGCTAACATGCTCGCGTTCTAATATGCAAACTAATGTTCGCTCCGCTCTCAAGGCAATTTTATTTCTTCTGTTTTTTTGCATTTTTATTTTGTTTAAATTATTTTTTCAAAATTCTAGTTATATTTGTGCAAATGATGCATTTAATTTTTAAAAGCGTAAATTTAATAACCAGTGGAAATTGTTGAAATTGAATACACGGAATGAGAGGAGCGGGGTTATGACTTAAAACAACCAATGGAAGCCATAGGCGCAATTTTCAAAATCTGAATGAACAATGCTGTAAAAAAAAAAAAAAAAAACGCACATATTTAGAAACCTATAAATAATGGTATTAGGCATTCGAATTAAAACATTTTAACATAAAATTTGTTTTGGCATCCCAAATAATCATCATTCACTTACGAAATACCTGCGAAACGCTGAAATGTGTGAAAAATCACAGTTCACATCAATTTTCATAGCTAGCATCATTTTTAAGAAATTCATACTAAAAAATTACCGAGAGACCCCATGATGCTCTAGGGCGGTGTTTCTTAACCGTTTTCATCATCGCGGACCGGGAAAAAGTAAGAAGAATTTTCGCGGGCCGGAAAAAGTTAAATAATATTTCACGCCCTACCAATACAAAAGTACAAATTATAAATTAACAGAACCTGTGAGTATACTATTGTATTCATAAGTTTTATACAGCATGTCATTCATTTTAATTAATTAATGCCGGTATTTATAAACGGTTATTACTTTATTACGTTTCATTATATCAAAACGGAGCATTAAAAACAAAATTTTCTGTAGAAAATTTTCAAAGAAACTAACCGTTTCAATGGAAATTTAATATAGCGAAGCGTTAAATAGTTATTATTTCGGGAAAAAAAAAATATATATAATAATTAACAAATGTAATTAAAATTAAGTATTTATTCGAACCGTGTCGTTGCCGGCTGTAAAATGTGCTGATATACATATGAGGACATTGTATTCTACAAATGGTTATTTATATTTGTGCCGTGTTACTTGATTTTTATAAGTTATGAGAGAGTTAAAAATCAACATTAAAAAAAATAAACTGTTTTGTGAAATTTATTAGCGGACGGGTTATATTTTCTGACGAACCGGCGTTTAAGAAAATAGGTTTTTCTGTGGTGCGTCAGACGCGTTTTTAAGAGGTGTTTTTAGGTTTTGCTGTTTTACTGTTTAAGAATTGCTAACTTTTTTATTATAAGAGATATGAAGGAGGTTAAATTATAAACCAGTGGCGAAAGGAAACCTCCGCTAGACTTGCCCTCCCATAAAAAAAATATTAAAAAAAAATGTAAACTAAAAAAAAAAAAAATTAAATATTCAGATAAATCTTCAAAAATACCTCAAATTATGTTCTATACACACACACACACACGCACGCACGCACGCACGCACGCACGCGCGCGGACGGACGGCACTTCGAAAATAGGTTTTTTGGATTCCCTGGACCATGAAACGTGGTCATCCGTCAAAATCTCGACATCGAAAATTTTCGCGATTACAATACTTGCCCCTTATATATTAAGGTCGGGCAAGTAAAAATAAAATATTATACTCTGTAAATTAGAATATTAAATGGTAAAAAACATTGAACTTTAAATAAAGGAGTTATTTCATAAAAGTACATTATTTTAAATGGAATACCTATATTTTTTAGTCTTCTGAAAATCTTAAAATATTATATTTTACACGAATGTTTTCAGCAAATTTAACAGTACACTACAGACAATTTTTTATATTTTTAAAATTTCCCAGTTTTTTGGGTTTTGTACGTATGTCAACTCCTTATAACGTAACTCATGTTTCTGTCTGTACGGCAGAAATTGTAGCCAAATAGCTTAATATAGTAAGTTGAAATTTGGCATGCTTGTACAACTCTTTGAGCCACATATAGGAAAAATACTGAGAGTTCAAAAAAACACATTTCGAGATAAATATAAACAATTTTGTATTTAATAAAAAAATTAATATTTTGTTATAACTTTCAGTGGCATACCAAATGAAACCTATGAAACCTCTTGACGCGTGGAACAGCAAGCAAATTTTTATTTTTGAAAAATCTTTTTACTTGCCCGACCTTAATATATAAGGGGCAAGTATTGTAATCGCGAAAATTTTCGATGTCGACATTTTGACTGATGACCACGTTTCATGGTCCAGGGACTCCAAAAAACCTATTTTCGAAGTGCCGTCCGTATGTGTATGTGTGTGTGTGTGTGTGTGTGTGTGTGTGTGTGTGTGTGTGTGTGTGTGTGTGTGTGTGTGTGTGTGTGTGTCTGTGTGTCTGTGTGTATACACGATAACTTAAGAACGGTTCAACTTAGAGAATTCGTTCTGGTACTAAAAAATTCTCCTATTAAATGGGAAGAACCCTATTGTTTTTTATGAAAATCAGTTGACTAGAAATGGGAGTTTACTGGTGTCGATTTTAAGATTTTTGCGAATATTTAGCAACAGAAAAATATTTCGAAAAAATTTATTGAACAAAAGTTACTATAAATGCAATTACTAATAACTTTTATTTGAGACGTTTTTTGATAAAATGAAAAATTTCGAATTTTTTTTGTAAAATTGTTTAAAATTTTTCCAAGTCTCAATTTTTTTCTTATATGTAACGTTTCCATGGTCACGATAATTAATTCGTAACCAAGCCTTGGACAAAAATTTGTATAGAACATAATTTGATGTATTTTTGAAGATTTATCTAAATATTTAAAAAAAAAAAATTTAATTTAAATTTTTTTAAAATTTTTTTTCATGGGAGGGCAAGTCTAGCGGAGGTTTCCCTTCGCCACTGTTTTTTTATGAGATTTGTGCCTAAAATATGTTAAAAAAACTTTTGTCCCCCTCCCTATCTCTCAGAGGGGTTGATCTAAAAATCTGAAAAAAATATTCATAATGAAAATTGATGGGAACCGGAATAGTTCAACAGGAATTTTTGATCAGACTAGTTTTTCGAAAAATATCGATTTTTTGGAGTCGTCGATAGAATTTTTTTTTGTGTGGTATCAAAAGAAAGCTCTTAGGACGTAGATTAAGGAACGAAAAGTAGTTTTATAAAATTCTTTTTTTTTAAACACGATTTTAGCCAAAAATGTGCTAAAAAAGTTCTTGTCCCGCCCCTTTTTACCCTAAGGGGTTAAACTAAAAATCTGAAAAAATTATAGGTAATGTACATTGATCTGAGCCAAAAACGTACGAGAGGAATTTTTCATCCGATTGCGTGTTTGAAAAATATTGCAGTTTTTGCGTTTTTGATAAAATTAATTATTTTTTTAATTTATGGCTAAGATAGTGTGTGTCTTTTTATGAAAATAAAAATTTAATAACATTTTTTTAACAGCTTAGAACCGAGTTTTGAACACCACACCAACACATTGTTAATAGAACAAATATTCGTAGACATTCAGTATTATGTTGGCTTCTTACACTTGTTAAATACCTACAAAACCCTGAAATGTGTGAAAATTCACACTTCACATCAATTTTATTAAACAAATTAACAACATCAGAAAAGTTTGTTTGCAACATTGAAGGAATACGTCGCAGTAATGGCGAAGGATTAAAAGACATGTTTTTTTAGTTCAGTTCTTTGATCTATTAGCCAACGTATTGTTTAAGTTTAATAATATAAAAATTAGGGGAACTATATGTGATCACTTGTGATAGATTTGCCTTAATCGCGAACAAAGTACAGGAATCTCAGTTAGTATGTTAATATGGACAGATATTGTTTACTATACGACTTAAAGCAAAAATATATATTGCACAAACAAAATGTATTTTTAATAGTGGAGGATATTTTTATTTCATACATTTACAAAAACATAATCTAATTTCACAATGTGCCAAACGTTGAACCGAAAAAAAAAACAATAAACAAAACAATAGATTTTAAGGACGGTCAGTATAGCGAACATTTGCCCAATTCTGTTCTATAGAAATTGTGGCGAAACGACTAGACTTAGAAAGTTGAAATTTGGCATTTGCAATTTAGCATAGACACGTCGTCCGTGCAATCACGGCCTGTCACGACTCACGAAGTTTAAATTTTAGTAAATAAAAGGAATAAGAAGAAAGAATTGTCTATTTTGTATCATTATCTATGTTGGATTTTGTATCTACTTCTACGACGAAGCAACATGTCTCCATTGCATGCAGGTGTTGGCATTATTTTTTGTTTAATTTTGAATGAATCTGACTGGATATAGATAACTCAATAATCTCATTCTAACTAGTTTGCGCTTTTTCTCTAACCAGTTGAATTTAATGGGATCATACGAAACATTAACTAATATTCTTCATTAAGGTATCATTTTCTTAAAATAAATTGAGCCCTGCAAATCCGTGAATTTTTCTGCGGTTGCAGATAAATTATCATTTAAATCGTGCGCATGCGGATAAAATATCATATCTGCTTATCCGAAATATGCGCATGAACATAAAAACTTCGGTTAGACGCCTCTTTCCACGGAAGACGCGTTTAGAACCCCTAAAATGTATCGCTGGTATTTGTATTTTGCTTATGGCAAGAGTGAAATAATGATACGTTACGGAAGTTTTTTCTTTTTACTCTTTCCATAAAGACCATTTGACGCTTACTTATATAGTTAAATATAGTAGAGTTTATATAAGAATCGTAGATACAACAATTTCTTTGGATTTATTGCCAGTTTATCAATTGAAAAATAATTGATACGTGATAACGTGTCATCTTATTTTGCATTTTTTGAAATATTAGTTAAAATTAACTGTGGTAATTTGCCACATTTAAAAACATATGAAGCTCATATCAAATTAAAAAAAAATATATATATCTTAAATTTATCGTCGTATAACTTTCATCTTTTAATAATAGAATGAATTTAGTTTTATTATTAAGAATTATTATTTTTTTTAATTTGCTGATCCTATATGTCTACATTTATTGGACATAAATGTGATAAATTAATCTATTTGATTATTTCTAAATATCATCATATTATATATTTTGGAAGTGTTGGTATGTATGTTTTATTCGCCTTCTGGTGTATCTTCATTTTTCCGGTAACGTGGAGAGAGGAAAATAAAAGAAATATAATTCTTTTATATACCTACGTAACACTCGTTTCTTATTAACAAAATTTAGGGACGTGCGTGGGTTGGTGCCATTCAAACGTGAAAAAATTCACGCGTGTCACTTTTCACGCGTGAGTCACGATTCAAGCGTGAGTCACGAAGCCGGCGTGCCCGTGAAGCACGCGTGCGTGACCGTGAAATTTTAAAATTATGATTTTGTGGGCGTGCTTATAATTTTGTATCTGACTTCGTGAGCGTGCGTGATCGTGACAAAATTTTATTCACGCGCCCATCACTAGTCTGTAGCTTTACAGATTTGCCACAGAATTGTCGCATTATTCTTCTCTGATACCTAAAAACTCTACAGTGTAGAATGTAGTGTGGTGAACAAAACTCGGTCCTTAGCTGTTAATTTTTTTATTATATTTTCTTACCCATAAATATAAAAAATCCATACATTATTAGCCATAATTTAACCATGAATTAAAAAAATAATTATTTTTGTCAAAAACTGCAATATTTTGCAAAAATGAAATCGGATCAAAAATTCCTCTCGGACGGTTCCGGCTCAGATCAATGTACATTTTTTTCAGATTTTTAGTTTATTCCTTTTGGGTAAAAAGTGGCGGGACAAGAACTTTTTTAGCACATTTTTGACTAAAATCGTAATTTAAAAAAAAATAATTTTCGTTCCTTAATCTACGTCGTAGAGTTTTCTTTTGATACCACACAACAAATTTTTTAAAAATATTTTTTTTTTATCGTCACAAAAAAATCTACATTTTTAGAAAAACTAATCTGATCAAAAATTCCTGTTGAACTATTCCGGTTCCCATCAATGTTCACTATGAAGATTTTTTCAGATACTTAGGGGCCAAAGTCTTTTGACATAGTTTTGCGAAAATCACATAAAAAAAATTGATTTTTCGAAAATAAAAATTAGCTATGGATCTACGCATTAATAAGTTTCATTTGGTATTCCGGTCAAAATTTTAAAACAAATATATATATTTTTTATTAAATACATAATAGTTTATATTTATATCGGGATGTGTTTTTTTTTTAACTTTAAGGGCCGGTTTCTGAAAGCTTAGTAAACTATAACTAAATGGTCAACTACGGTTACAATATAACAATCCCATATGTAACCATAGTAACCATTTTCTAACTATTTGATTATAGTAAGCTTTCAGAAACCGGCCCTCAGTATTTTTCCTATATGTGGGTCAAAGAGTTATATAAGCATGCTAAATTTCAGCTTTCTATGTTAATCCGTTTGGCTACAATATTTGCCGTACAGATAGACAGACACATGAGTGACGTTATAAGGTTTTTTTTTGTGGTTACCTACAAAACCTTAAAAAGTCTACGCTTAAAGAGCTTCTATGTAGTGTACCCAAAAATAAATTTTGAAAATATCTACTGTGGCCACCACAAAGTATTTAAGCAAAATACTTTCTAACAGAGAATTTATTGGTAGAAATAAAAAGCACATTTTCTTTACCAATAAATTTATTCATCTTATTCATTCATTTCGATTCTTCATTCAGCAAATGTACATTTTGCATTCATCTTCAGTGAAAAATACCCAGTGTATTTTTACTGACGATGAATGTATAGTGCACGTATAATTTAACAAATTTGATATTATGAATTAAACTGTAATTTAACTAAAATGTGGTGGCCATATTTTCCTTATTTCAGTAGATACTTAAATACACTACCGGAACCTTGTGCTAGAATAGTTTGAGTGTATTTTTTATGCGTCTGGCGTGGGACTGTTTTGTATGCTAGCCGAAATTGCCTGGATTAGCGGCTGGCGGTAGGTCATTCGACCGTCATCCCACAATGCGCCGGCCGGGCTCACTGCACTGCATGCTGCATCCTTGTCATTGCCGCTCTACTTGGTCTCAGGCCAAGTGGTTCATCACTTGTTACCCGACAAACTACTTTCCATTGACTGATTGAACCTGTCTCTGATATTTGGTAAAGTTGTTAAAAATGAGCTTCCTATCAACTTAATTAAGTATCACAGCGTGTTTAGTCTAATGTAAAATTGTCTTTTAAAAAATGCTGTCAAGTGTGAATTTCCTCACGTTTCTGGGTATTCAGAAAATAAGGGCGGCCAACAGATGTGTATGCTGAACCTTTACAGGGTGGTTGAAGTTATTTTACTCAATGCACAACTTTTTTTATAATTGAACACAGAGCCGTAGCAATGTTTTTGGCGCCCTTGACAAATAAATTAATTTAACCTAAAATAGCGTTCTTTTTATATTTTTATGCTTTTTAGTGTTTTATTTATTATTTATTATATTTACAGCAAATTGCCAAAATTATTTACATATAAATATATATATACTGAGAATAAAAAATCAGCTGTGGCCACCACAGGACCGACCGCCATCGTAAAGTACTTATATAAAATACATTCTAGCAGCAGAGTAGAAATAATTTTATTAATAATATTTTCTAACAGAAATATTATTTATCATGACCATGGAAACGTTACATATAAGCATAGAGTAATTAATACATATAGAGAAACGATAGCATAGGTTTTGTTGAAACGCCTAGATTTGGTGGTAAGGGACGAATGCAGTGAGAGGAGCATTATGGTGGGCGTGTTATATTCTCCGTCTTTTTCTGTTGTGTTTTTTTCTCTACTACGGCTTTAAAAATATTTCTGTTTATCTAAGACCTAAGATATAGGAACACAATTCTACCAAGGTCAAGTGGCGTTGTCAACTTTCTGAATACAGCTGTCCTGTATAGGGAATATATCGCTGATGGGCCTGAAAAAGTTGTTAAGTCTGATTCTTAGGCATGACTTATCTCCGTTTTCGCCCCCATCAGCGATATTATATAGAACATACTATATTATTTTTGAAGATTGGCATAAAACAATTATCCCGTATAACTGTAATCACATTGTTAAACTACAAAAGTACTAGGGTTCATGTTTACAACCACGTTGTAGACAGTCAAGCCAGTGGCGCATATATACGTTTAAGTACTAACTATAAATAAGTATACTTGTTTTTGTAATTTTTGTGTATTTTATTGCGATCTTCAAAAATAATTTGGTACGGACTATAACAGTTTGTTTTTGAAAGAATTTTGAATAAATATTTAATAATTTAGAAATAATAAAACTTTTTCGCTTTAATAACTTGACTATTTCATTTTAATATTAATATTTGATTTTGAATATTTTTATTATTTGAATAAATTATTTCTGTTCATTATGTAATTTGTATAATTCTATAGATAGAAATTCTGGAAAGTACATAGTACTTGGAAAAAATTTAATCTATTTAAAATTTTAAATATGAACTATTAAAAAATCATTTTAAAAATAAATAAATAGAAATAAAAATCATGAAATGTTTATTAGACATATGCATAAATACAGTTATTTTTTTACCCATTTTATCACCTGTTACTTTATGGAATTATTCGTGGTTCCTACAATTTAAATATTTCATTCTTATAAAAATTATTTGTTTCCTAAATTCCTTTAAGCGAGCTCCATGAGATGTAGGTATCTCATGGAGCATTATATAATCCTATCATATAACCCAGACGTCTCTCCAGGATTATGAATAATTTAAATCATATATACCTATATACACATCTGTGGGATTTTTTATAAATAAAAATTCCCATATTTTGTAAATCATTATGTTATAATGCAGCGTTTCCCAAATTGTGCGCCGTGGATAGTCTATAGGGGCGCCGCGAAGACCCAATACCTTTTTTTTGTGTGATCACTTTGTAGATTAGAAGTGAGGACCTTTTTTTTTGGATCATTAATTTGTAGTTTAGAAGTGAGGACCTTTTTTATCGACCGCCAACATATGTAAGGGAGGTATTATGATCATACCGATTTTGACATTTCGAGATTTCGATGGATCTCTACGAATTGAGGTCGCTACATAAGTTTTGACTATTTTTAGCATGATGTCTGTCGGTCTGTCTGTCTGTCTGTCTGTCCGTCTGTTTGTCCGTGTACACGTGCAGAGCAAATGCGGCTAAAAGGATTTTTATAAAACTTCATATTTAAGCTTTTGATATCAATGGTACGAGTTGGTCAACTTTTGGTAAAAATCGAACTAGAAATGGGAGTTTACTCGTGTCGGTTTTAAGATTTTTGCGAATATTTCACAACAGAGAAATATTTAAAAAAAATTATTTAACAAAAGTTGCTATAAAAGCAATAACTAAGGACTTTTATTTGAGACATTTTTTGAAAAAGCAGCATAAATTAAACAAGTACTTTGTGATGGCGGTCGGTCCTGGGGTGGCCACAGCTGATTTTTTTTTTTTATCATTACTTTGTAGTTTAGAGGTGTGGACCTTTTTTTATGTATTGACTTGGTGCGCCGCGTTATATATTACTTACTCTTATGATATAAGTATGAAAAAATTGAGACTTGGAAAAAATTTCGAAAAATTTTACAGAAATTATTCGAAATTTTTCGTTTTATCATAAAACGTATCAAATAAAAGCTATTAGTTATTGATTTTATAGCAACTTTTGTTCAATAATTTTTTTCGAAATATTTTTCTGTTGTAAAATATTCACAAAAATCTTAAAATCGACACGAGTAAACTCCCATTTTTAGTCAACCGATTTTTACCAAAAGTTGATCAACTCGTGCCATTGATGGCAGAAGCTTAAATATGAAGTTTCATAAAAATCCTTTCAGCCGAATTTGCTCTGCACGTGTACACAGACAGACGGACGGACAGGCGGACAGACAGACAGACAGACAGACAGACGGACAGACAAACCGACAGACATCATGCTAAAAATAGTCAAAACGTTATGTAGGGACCTCAATTCGTGTAGATCCATCGAAATCTCGAAATGTCAAAATCGGTATGATCACAATACCTAATATGTTGACGGTCGGTAATAAGAACAGAAAATAAAAACAGAACAAAAAAAATAAATAAATAAATATAAAAGGTAAACATTGTCCTCCGATCCACACACACCAAATTCACACAAAAAATTCACAACCAAAATTCGTTTTGTAGGTATGTACACCAAAAAACCCGTATAACGTCACTCATGTGTCTGTCTGTCTGTCTTTACGGTAGAGATTGTAACCAAACGGCTTAACATGGAAAGTTGAAATTTGGTATGCTTATACAACTCTTTGACCCACATATTGGAAAAATACTGAGAGTTCAAAAAAACACATCCCCAGGCAAATATAAACAAATATTTAATTAATGAAAAAATAAATATTTTTTTAAAATTATGAGTGGGGTATCAAATAAAACCTCTTAATACGTGGATACAAGCAAATTTTTATTTTTGACAAATCAATTTGTTTAATAGAATTTTCACCTAAAATATGTAAAAAAAATTTGTCCCCAACCGGACAATAGGACAAACTTTTTTTTTTGTAAAAGTCGTATTAAAACGTTAAAATAAAATTTAAAAAAAAAACTATTTTTCGGTCCTTGATATATAACCAAAGAAACGGTTTAGGTGGAACTAGATTTTGACAACTACTCATTTTTTTCGTTTAAATGAGGTTTTTGATGATTTTGTTTAGCAAAAGCCGTTTTTAATCAGGAAAAACTAACAAAAATTGCCGTTCACCGCGGAGTAGTGGTTAGTGTAGCGATGCACTGACTTCTGGGCCATGGGTGCTCGGGTTCAAATCCCGCTTATGGCATGGATCTTTGTGTTGTCCGAAAAAATATAAAATTTTCAAAAATAAATAAAAATGCATCTACTGGATAATGGCCTCAGTAGCTAAGTACAAATATTAAAAAAATATAACTTACAAAAATTAAAATTCCATTTAGTTCCACAAAAATTAAAATTCCATTTAGTTCCGCCTAAAGGTTTAGAATAGCTTATACATACGTCTAAGGGTTTTCTTTTAATACCAGGCAATAAATTCTAGAAAAATAATAAAAAATTTCAGCGACACCAAAAATTCGATAGTTTTCAAAAAACTAATTTAACTAAAAATTCCTGTTGCATTATTCCACTTCCCATCAATGTAAGCACATGGGGGACCAAACTTTTTAGACACATTTTTGGTGAAAATGGATTTTCCAAAAATATTATTGTTAGATTATTAAATATTTATTGTTTCGTTAAACACATATTTGTTTATATTTTTTCCGATGTATATTTTTTTAAACTCTATAATTTACCTATATGTGGGTCAAAGAGTTGTATAAGCATGCTAAAGTTCAACTTTCTGCGTAATTTTTATAAACCAACTAAAAAGCTCGGTCGCTTTGTGGATAGTGTGTTGATAGGTGAGGAAAAGCAGAGACACAGTTTCCAGGATAGTCTAGTGCCTACGCACCATATTTTATTTAGTTGATACTGCACTTGATGATAATGGAATGCCATTTGACACATGTGTTCCTTATAAAAATTAAATCATTTTGACCCGCAGCACCTATTTTTAAATCGAGGTAGATTCAAAATGGCGGCGAGACTAGCGCGCCAATTACGATAACGATAACTAATTTTTATGATAGAGCGAAATAGCTAAATACATATTTGTACAATAGACCTTTGGCTACAATTAGCCGCGTCGTACGCGAATTTTCGTTATTTAGTTTGCAAGATACCGTCCAGAATTCATTCTCAGACGCAAAAAAGTGATTTCCGAAATGGCTAACGAATTTCGTATGATATGGCTCGTTTTCTATTAATTTAATGTCGTAGATTACGAATCTGTTATCAAAATGGCGAAAATTTTAAATTTTGATAGATTTTTTTTGAAAAATTTGAGACATGATGATATACTCTATCACTGCAAATCTGCGTATCCGAACTTCTAATGATTAAATTATTTTTAATTTAAAATAATTAATATTAATATATAATATTAATATGTAATTAATTTTTTCGGGCAAAATACAATCCTATGTGTAGCAAATCTTTAAATTAACTCCATTTTCGAATACTACGACTTCAATATACCCGAAATTGATATACAACTCAAGAAATTTGATGTAAATAGCAAAATTCGATTTTCGAGCGTTATTTCGAAAGTTATTTCGGCTTCATTTGAGACCAGTTGCTGCAAACAAACCTAAGCAAATTGATGCATTCCGTACATGCATGGAGTATCTTACTTAAATGTCATAATATACAGCCGTTTCGGTCGGATATGTATTTATTTTTAATTTCATTTCGGGCAAAACCCGAATAATAACAAGTCTTATGCCATTTTTTATTTCATTTTTGTAATCTACAGGTCCGATTTGGTCGAAAACGATATAAAGAGTGTCAAAATAATACGAAGTTGAGACTTTACATATTTCGGCCGCTATCTTAATTTCGGCGTAGGCAAGGATATGCCTTATAGATTTAGGAAGAATTGAAACAAAATGTTAATATACGCAGATTTGCAGTGATGTCTCAAATTTGGGAAAAAAATCTATCAAAATTTAAAATTTTTGCAATTTTGATATCAGATTCGTAATCTACGACATTAAATTAATAGAAAACGAGCCATATCATACGAAATTCGATAGCCATTTCGGAAATCACTTTTTTGCGTCTGAGAATGAATTCTGGACGGTATCTTGCAAAATAAGTGACGAAAATTCGCGTACGACGCAGCAAATTATAACTAAAGGTCCATTGTACAAATATGTATTTAGCTATTTCGCTCTATCATAAAAATTAGTTATCGTTATCGTAATTGGCGCGTTAGTTTCGCCGCCATCTTGAATCTGCCTCGATTAAAAAATAGGTGCTTCGGGTCAAAATGATTTAATTTTTATAAGGAACACTTGTGCCAAATGGCATTCCATTATCATCAAGTGCAGTATCTTTCGACGTAGGCACTAGACTAGGAAACGAGATATGATTTGCTCCACCTTTGCATTTAACAGATTTGTATGTCTAGTTTATGGTACCGTATGTAGTCAGTTGAGCCCCCCCCCCCTATGATGTAACCCCCCATCATTACTGATTTCTCCTACGTCTCATTACTCATAAAATTTCTGTTTACGCTGTTGATAAAATAATTTTGATAACAACTGCTCCTATTTTAAGTCACTATCAATCAAAAGCTTTCTTTGATGTACTTGAGTATATAATAAATAAGGATTCATTTTATTTCTATTTTTACTGCTAATGACGTGAGATTTCATTTCAAGACGTAACATAGCAATAACAGATAAAATTCTTCAGTAATCCGTTAACAAGTTCTTAGAAATGTATGTATATTCCTGCTAACAGATAATTTTTTCTACAGCTCTACTTGTTTGTTTTGGACATTATGCATACGTCAAATTGTAATCTATTTTTTTTTGCGATACAAGTATACATTTTAAGATTTGGACCGAATGTTTTTGATTGTTTACGAAAACATCCATTAAATTGTTTATGTGCAGTGGTTAATTTACAGTAAAAGATAATTATAGGTTAAAAATTTGGATGCTGTTGCGAAGATGTAACATATTTTGAAGTATTTATACCTGTTCTTTTTATGAAAGTTCAGGTAGTTTACTATTACAATGGTTTTAATTTATTAGAAAAAGAGCCTTGGTTAAATAAGTGATACAGACACAATGTATTTCGAAATGTGATTCTGGCGAACGATTCTATGAGAATCCTGGACGAAAAGATGAAATGATCGTTTATTGCGAAAATTACGAAAGCTATAAAGCTATCGACTATGGTTCAGGGGTGTATTCCGTAAGTTTTCGACAGTTCTTTTTACAATGTCTTGTCGATAGTTGCTACGGTACAATATGCATAAAAATGACCTTGACAGTGTGAAAGTGACTGTCAACAAGTTACAAAATAAACCCCCAGTAGAATAGAAAAGCTACTTTTTTTGTCCATTTACAACGACGAAGCAGTGATAACCCAGAGCAGGGGTTGCCAAACATTTTATGCCTACAACGAATGATTCCAAAAAATCTAGAGACCCCCAGTGAAAATTTTGTTATTAAATATGTTTTAAATCTTTTTTATGAAAGATTTTTGATTAATAATAATTTAAGTAGTATATAATATACTGTGTTTTAAAAAATTGGTGTGAAATGTATTTTCGCACATTTCAGGGTTTTGTAGATGTTTAATAAGTGTAAGTAGTCAACAGAATGCTGGATGTCGAGTACAATATATTTTCTATAATCATAACAAAATCTACAGTTTTTTGATAATCACTTTTATTCCGTAACTAGTGGCTGTACCCGTGCTTCGCTACGGCATTTCACTATATTAATCCCAAAAAAGTGGAACATAACGATTATAAAGTTAAATATATAAAACGGTAGGTATCATAATACCTACTACCGCTAGGCAGTGGAGAATAAATAATCAGCACTGCCATCTTTTGACAAATTCCACAACTCTCAACATATTTGCATTTCGGGCTTCTGTTTACGCTGTGATAATTGCGTTATTATTAATCTTTGATGTATAGTGTTAGATATATTATGATTCTACGTGAAATGGTCTAATTTATTATTCTAAAATAATTGATAATCTCTATAAAACTCAGATGTTATGCACCCACAAACTTTATAATACAAAAACTATTACGTTTAAAACCAGAAAATTGCTCAATATACGGTTCATGATAGGTATATGCTCTCCCCGACTTATTTTAGATCTAGTTAACATCTACAGGGTGTTTGTTTGAAACGGGGCTCCCCGAAAATCTCCTTTATTTGTAAAGATACAAAAAATCTTCAGAACAAAAGTTAAACTAGACAAAAAGGCCCATCTAAAGGTTACTATAAGAATTCTGAGGCACTTCCGGTTTCACCGGAAATGATGTCAACTTTTGATCTAGCATAGAGAATCGATAATTTTATATTTTTTTCCTAAAAGTACATTAAATTAGCTTTACAATGACACCAAAAAGTCATATTTTTATGATAACCATTTCAAAATGGCGACCATTTATTTACAAAATAATAATCAACATAAGTTTTACAATGTTGAACGTAACAAGCTTTGAAAACAATAAAAAAAGAAACAAAATATCTCTAAAATAAACTGTTATAACTAGTTATTATATGAAATAACTTAAATTTTAATTTTTCAATTAAATGTTTCATAATGGTGGTTTGATCGAACATTTGTAATTTTTTTTTTTTTTTTTGTAAATAATTGTGAAAAGTAATAGTTTTTTTTTCTTCTAAATAGTCTAATAGTTTATTACAATGGTTTCTGGAAGCTAGCTAACCATCTTCTAGTTTAATGACAAAACACTATCTTAGGTTAGGTTAGGTTAGTAAGTGTTTGGTTAGAAGAAGCCGAGCGAAGCGAGCTACCCATCTTCTAGTTTAATGACTTAAATAAAAGTTCTGCACAGTCCCTCCTGTATAGAATCTCTGTATATTGAACAAATGACGTGTGTGTGTGACGCATGCACAGTGTGCAGTGGGATGTTGTAAATCTACACCAATATCTTTAAGCATTTTATGGAGTTTCATTGAAAACTTTGTGAGAGTATTTATGATAAGACTAGGTATATACATAGTATAAACATGTTACCAGACTTTTATAAGTATTTTAAGAGAAACAAGCTGCTATTTTACGGGCTTCTGGAACCTTACACTTTTAAAATGGTCGCAAATGGCGATCGGCGTAATTTAACATAGTGGACTTGCAATTACGTTCAACTGCAACATCGTAGTTAATTAAGCTAATCAAGCTCATGTTCAATGTACTAACCTTTAAAACATATATTCCATTGTTTTCATTCCTTCTTGCACCATTTGCTCGCCAGCAATTACTTTGCCTACAGTTCTACCAGATTACAAATTTTAATCACAATTAACTTTGAAAATCGTTTAGAATAATGTTTTGTGTTCGTGTTTAGATTGCTGAAAATTTATATTTAATTATTATCTTTATAGTTTACTATTAATTATATTAATATATATATTTTTTTAATATTAGAGACTTTGTTGTATTAATTTAATTCATCAATTTTCTAATGACATTTTTTTGACACAACAATTTGTTTACATCCCATACTTTGGTATCCATAGTAATGGTCTCAAATTTCTTTTCCCCGTTTCTTAACAAAGCGAAATCGACAATAACTCAATAGTTTTTAAAAATAAAATATTACCTCGAATCTTTGGTCCCATTCAAATTAACGGTTAAAGGAGAATCCACAAGAATAAATATATCCGAAAAGTGTACTCAAGACCGAGTATCACACAAACTGAGGGGTAGATGATTGCAGATAGGACATGTGATGAAGATGAGGGAGAACAGAATGGTAAGGAAGATATGAGAGTGAAAATTGAACACCCGGCGACCAGTGGGTAAACCTCGCAAGAGATGAAGAGATCAAGTAACCGAAGGTATAACAAAGATTGGTATACAGGGCCCATGAAAAACATGACAATAGATTAATATGAAGGACTTATGTGAGTGAGGACCAAAGTCAACTCGCCTGACAGTACCAAAAGAAGAAGAAGTTTCCTATACCATTTCTCCTCATTACTCCAAACTTGCCAGTCGTGGGCTCACAGTAGCTAATTTCTGGCAATTCTTAATATGGTCCGACCAGTTAATGGTTAGATAATTCAAATTTTTGGCACACAGCAACATTGAGTATTTACCTCTAACACAGCCTATGACCAGAACTAACTTAGCATAAATAAAATAATAAATAAATAAATATATTTCTATACAGAAACAATGAAACTGCTCAAATCTTGTACGAACAAACTCAAATAAAAAAGAATAAATATCAGTTCGAAAACCTGTCTCTAGACACATGGCGATCGTAAGGCGCTGTAAAGGCGCCAGTTACCATCGAATATCACTGACAATGAATAATACGTTAAAATAAGGTGCAAAACTTCACACATAAATAATTAAGTTCGATTACTTCTCGAAAAGTATCAGCCTGTTCATGGACAGGCTGATAATGAATCCGTAGAGTTGGAAATAGAGTTAAATGGAAAGAAGTGATGAAGGCCTATATTCAGAAATGGATGTCAGAGGTTTAGAAAGAGTAAAAAGTACGTAGAGAGACTAAAGTTGAAAAGAAAAAAACAGGATTCTCGTGAGTATCCTGTTGTCACTCAAGGTAACTGACAGATAGCACAGTTCAATATAACTATCCAATCAAGATAAAATATTAAATTATAAAAGAATAATCTATTTTTTATAAACGGAATTTAAAGATAAGACATGTTTATTAATGTATCTTAAACCCTAATATCATAAGAAGAACCAGACGTCGTAAATTCTATATTAGTTCATGTAAACATCAAACTATTAGGTTAGAAGTATTCGGACCATATGTGGAAAACAATTCTTTCTCTTGAAAATATAAACATTAGTTTTAGTTATTTTTCTAGAAAGATTATAATATTTAAATTATAAGTTAAAACTGTCGTCTGAGTTTTGAGATAGACCAGATGGCCAAGGTCACGGAGTGTAAAATGTTTTTTAGCTAAGCAATATTTGGCTCACGTCACTTTTGATACGTCAAGGGTCAAGCAAATTTTGAGCTTGCAGAACATGGGGACGGGTTAATGTAACAAATAATCAAAGTAAAGTATAGCTAAAAAGATGGAGAGACAATATTCAGAAATTTGTAAAGGACAAATGGTTTTGAAAAGATTTATGAAGATTTTGGTGCTGGTAGACAAATTAGTGTTTCGTGTTGTGTAACAGAGCCTCTCAAGTGTTTAAGTATTTCTGGATAAGGGTCTCAAATTGATATTAATTGTTAAAATGGCGAGTTTAATTCAACAACCTTTAAAACAATCTTTAAGAATCAATGCAACCAGTCAGTGAACTCGGAGAGTTCATGCCCGATTATAAACTCTTCCGGATTATAAACTCATGTGGGAGACCTTGAGTTTTGATGGATGTACAAAGTAAATAGAATCGTGTATATTAGTACCAATATCTTAAATAAATAAGCTCCCCAAAAAAGCCATGGAGTGCAAGATGTGACCTGAGAAAACCCCATCAAAACTTGTTTCGGGAAATTCTTTAGAACGGATGAAGATACCATCACGTTTGTAGCTTCGAAGGTATATTTCTTTATTTCTAGCCAATTCACATTTAAGACATCCAATAAACGTTGAGGAGCGCCTTATGCTTAACCTATCGGTTTTTGGCAATAGGGGAGAGCAAGCCTACAATAGCAAATATGCGTTCAATGCAAAATATGGGCTTCTCAATCCGTTCAACTTTTTCTTCATGTTATCCACCATGTATTTACCGTTTAACATTTTAACAGTATCAGTGTAATTGGAGTACTGAAGAAGAAGTTTTGAAATCGGACCGATTTTATTTTGTTTTCTTTTTTTTATCATTTTCTTCTTCCCAAATTAAAGATTCTGGTTTTACATTTGATAGATGTATTTATCAGAGATACTGCTTATCATTCTGTAAGCGATTGTTTCATACCAGGAACAGAACGATGCATTTCCGGTCTCGCATCATAACAAAAATATTATTCAGTAGCCATTTTATCATATGACAAACATGTGTATGTCATTAATCTAAAATAGTTGGTGTCAGAAGTGTATTTTCACACATTTCATGGTAGGTATTTAGTAAGTTAAAGAGGCCAACAGAATGATGAATGTCAAAATGGGAATTTAATTTAAAGTATTGAAACGTAGATTAACAAACAAAAATAAAGAACCTTTGAAATCAAAATTTTGACGCGGTTTTTGTCAAATATATATTTTTTAAATATTATGTTACCCTATTTTGTTATTCGATTAGCGTGTTTTGCCAACTATATTATATACCGTATGGTACAGAAAACAGTACACGCACCAAATCAAAGGAAGAGAAAAAAAAAAAATAGTAAATCTAGAAATAAAAGGGTGCGACCAATTACCGTAATGGCTGACGTTGGCATTAGACCTGCTTCGCTAAAATGGATCCACGCTGGAGTCTAGCGTAGGTCCATTTTATGTCCAGCGGCTGGACACATTGCTAGAAGTGACCCAAATCGCTGGAGTCGAAAAATTCTGGAGTGGCGTCCATATGAGCAAAAAGAGGAAGTGGAAGACCACCAATGCCTTGGTACGATGATTTAAAAAGAACTGCTGGGCTAGGTTGGATCCGTAGAGTTGGAAATAGAGTTAAATGGAAAGAGGTGATGAAGGCCTATATTCAGAAATGGATGTCTGAGGCTTAAGAAGAAGAAGAATTCCCTATTATTTAGAGTGGTTGGTCTAAAAATCTGAATAAAACCGAGCAATGCACATTGATGTAAACCGGAATAATACGTAGAGTGACTAAAGTTGAAAAGAAAAAATGTAGAGTATTAAATGAAAGTTCTTAATACTTAGATTAACAGATGAAAAATGAGTTTCAATTTTTGTTTTGTTTTATATTCATACGACAGTAAAAATGTTCTAAATGCCTACGACTCGGAATTTATTAAGTCATATCATTTTTTTTTTTTTTTGTGAAATATAATTATAACCTTTGAGGGGTGCACATATTCTTGTTGAGCAGCGGTTTTCGAAACCGCTGTTCGCGTTTGTGTTCTAGGGCGTTCGTACTAAAAATTCTATAATGGCGTCAGTTCACGCTATTTGACATTTTTCATGCTATTTCATTATTTTCAAAAACCATTGTTAAAGTAGGTGCTTTATTGTACATTATTAAACCTATTCTTTTAAAACTAGAAATAAATAACAGAAATGCAGAACTATTATAAAGAGTATGACAAATATATAGCAGTGGTGGTCTGAGCCGAGCAGTGTTTTGGAGGGACAAGTGATCAAGAGGGTCAAAACAAAAAATTGATGTGAAGTGTGAATTTTCACACATTTCAGGGTTTCGCAGGTATTTGGTAACTAAATGATGATTATTTGGGATGCCAAAACAAATTTTATGTCAAAATATTTTTTTATGAATTTTAATTCGAATGCCTAATACCATTATTTAAGTTTCTAAATATGTACAGTATTTTTTTTTTTTATATATAGCAAGGTTCATTAAGATTTTGAAAATTGCGCCTATGGCTGCTATTGGTTGCTTAAATCATAAGCCCCGCCCTCTGATTTCGTATACATTCAAACATAGAACTAAATTATAATTTCAACACTTCCCACTGGTTATTAAAATTACGCTTTTAAAAATTAAATGCAACATTTACCAAAATATAACTAGAATTTTGACAAAATAATTTAAACAAAATAAAAATGCAAAAAAAAAAACAGAAAAATTAAAATTGCCAGGATTCGAACTCTAGTTTGCAAATTCAACAAAGCAACGACCAAACGCTTTACGCTACGAGTGCTTGGTTGTCTAATGTGATACATAGCAAATTAAATATTTAACATATTTTAGTTAAAAACACAAAAAATGCGTTATTTTCCGAAAACATAATCTGATCAAAAATTCCTGCTGTACTATTCCGGTTCACACCAATGTACATTACTTAGAATTTTTTCAGATTTTTAGTTTAAACCGTCTGGGCTACAGGGTGTGGGACAAAAATTTTTTTGCACAATTTTGGCAAATATCGCGTCAAAATAATTTATTTTGCAAAAATAAAATTTTTATCGTTAATCTACGTAGTAAGGGCATCAATTGATGCCCTACTCAGAATTTTAAAAAAATATATTTTTTTTTTTCGATGAGCACATATTTGTTTATATTTTTAGGGGGATATTTTTTTTAGATGTTTTAGTATTTTTCCTATGTGCGGGTCAAAGAGTTGTATAAGCATGCCAAATTTCAACTCTCTAGGTTTAGTCGTTTGGCTACAATTTTTACCGAACAGACAGACAGACAGACGACAAAATGACTGTATAATGGTTTTTTGGTCATACCTACAAAACCCTAAAAACGCACGATGGCGCTCCTCAGTCCTCGCGCCTCTGGCACTTGCCCCGATGCCAGGGTGTTGCTACGGCTTTGGTGGTGGTTGGTACGTAAGAGTTCCAGAGCTTCAACATGCCCAAAATTAAATGAATTTCAAAACTACCGACGTTTATGATTCTCTTGAAAGTTCAATATTATTATATCGCGACGATCGACTTGTGGAGCTACAAATCTTTGCAGTTAAAAGCTTGCGAAGTGGACCTTTGACTACAGATATTTTTGTATTTTTAATATTTCATTTTTTTTTTTATAGCGTTGTGTGCATTCAGCAAATAATGTAATTCAAGAATGCAGTATATCGCATGTTTTTGACCACATAAAAAATTAATTTTCTTCTACATACTTGTTACTCTAAAACATATTAAATCATAAAATGTAATATTTCTATATTTCATATGATTTAATTGTTAATGTACATTTTAGTTAGCATTTTTTGTTCACCTTAAATATGATTTTCTTTCCCAAAAGAAAATCTTAGTTATACTTCTGGTTAAAGCATCTCCATTAGAAGTTTCCACGAGCCGCCACTGGTTGATAGTACAAACTTTAAGGAGGCGAAGTAGATATTAAATAAGTCCGATTTAACTCAATATATCTATATCACAAAGTTTATTGTCATATATGGTATTCTGAAGTATTGAGAACTGACACGCTTGAATACGCTGTCTGGTGGTCAAATATTGTACTAGATACTCTAGTAATGTTTGAACTTATTACGTATGTTTTAGTGTTGAATTTTTGTTACAATGTCGACAGAAGTTGTAAAGAACTATAAAAGACATTCAAGACAGGACAAAGATAGGCATCTTAGTTTTTTTGTTTTCTTAAGAAAAATGGTGGGAAAGTTAATATTAAGTCCAGATTGGGAAAATATTTGGTTATGGACAGGAGGACGGCGTGGGAATATATTTGGAGTTACGGCAAAAAAGTAACTGATAATATGCGAGTTTGTTCATTGCATTTGTCGCAGAAAAACAAAACTGCACTAATATGCTTGCACCTTCAAATTGCATATTTAACTTTTAGCTAGCCCTGTTCAACTAAAACTAATTTTATTTCACGAGGCAATGAACATAATGCACTTGTTTGCAAACAGAATGAATATATTGTAAATTCAGACGACTGACACTTAGATTCTAATGTACCACATAAAATTACGTGCCCGGCTTTTAACACCTGCTCATCTACAAATTACACTTCAATAAATCTACTAAAATGAAACTTTAAATACTGTAATTTGATGCCCATCTTCTGTTGTACATCACGATACATGTGTAGCGCTTAAAAATTCAAAAATGTCGCAAATATTTACTCGCATTTTCAGAAAATTAAAATGTACTATGCTTAAATTAACCTGTTCACTATGAGCATATTGGCAGCTGAGTACTAGTGTCAACAGTCATATTGCCTTGGATCACAGCGACGCCACCGGTAATGTCACTTCTCAATAGTCATTCCACGCTCTCTCGAAACTGATGAAATAACTGCAGTTATCTGAGGCCATTATCACAGTTGGGGGTTTATTGCCATAATTCCCAATATTTGAAAAGATACAAGGTCTAGTTTAAATCTAGTTTAATTTAAAAATGAATTTTAAACTAGTCTGGAATTTTTAAATTATCTTGATTTCGAATTGTTTTATTAGATTTATCTTCAATTTTCATTTAAATTTTTACTAGTGCTGTCAGAAATCGATCTTTAGGGAACCGGAACCGGTTCCAAAAAAAAAAACGGTTTCGGGTTTACCCAGTTTCGGAACCGGGTAATCAGAATCGGATAATCGGAACCGGGTTATCGGACCGGGTAATCGGAACTGGGTATCCGGAACCGGCTATCCGAAACCAGGTAATCGGAACCGGGTACCCGGAACCGGCTATCCGAAACCGGGTAATCAGAACCGGGTAATCGGAACCAGGTATCCGGAACCAGGTAATCGGAACCGGATAATCGAGATAAGGTATCCGGAACCGGGTTACTTCGAAATTACGTACCGGTTTTACCGGAAACCCAGAACCGGATACCCGTTAAACATGTTTCGGTTTCCAACATCATAACAGTTATGGTTAGAGCCCTGCAAATCCGCGGGTATCCGCGGATTATCTGCGGATATCCGCAACTTTTCTGCGGATGGGGATAAATTATAATTTAAACCATGCGGATGCGGATCGGATGCGGATTAAATGTCATATCCGCTTATCCGCAATATCCGCGTGAACATTAAATCTTCGGTTACTTTCGGAGAAACAAGCAAATGTGTTCTGACTACGCAGTCCTCGGTTATTTTCGGTTGTCTGTATATACATGATATTTTGTAGCATTCAATCTCACTTTATGTTATTTTTATTAAGACAATTGTCCATGATCAAGACTGAGTTGAGACAATCAACTTAACTTTCTTTTTATTATTGAATATATTATAGAAAATAATATTTTGGACAAAAGTTTCCTGGTACACTTTCGACGTAATTCTTCCTACCTCTGCTCTAATTCTGGCTTTTAAATCTGATAAAGGTTTTTTTTTTACATAAAACTGATTAGTAAGTTTTATTTAAATACCAAAATTTACCTACATAATTTTTTCTCGAAAATTTTATTATGTAACCTGCCAATTTTTTTATACTACCCGAAGTAAAAAGTTTTGCAGATCCCAAAAATTTGAAAAATGACACATGTTGCTATTTGAAAAAGTTGCAACGCCTAACTAATGCGCGAAATGGCGTAAGAGAATTACTTGATCCTAAAAATATGAAGCACCTTCTATCAAGTAACTTTTCTGATTTTTTTTTAAATTCAATATTAAAAAAAGCAGCGCGCCACTTACTCCCTACGAAAAAGAACGCTTAGGCCCCCCAAAATTGTTATCTTTCTCTAGATTTAAATAAGTTATTAGCGCATCTAGGCCTTAAAACTTTTGGGGTCCCTTAGGTTAGGTTAGTAATAAATAAGCTGGTAAATCCAAAAATTTTCAGTAACGTTTTAGAGCAGAGATTACCTAAACAGGCGAAATATGTTAGTTCTTTCCAAACTGACAGCAAAAGCTGTAGTGCGGATATTTTTGCGGATGCGGATCGGATGCGGATTTGTTATTTACAAAAGCTGCGGATGCGGATCGGATGCGGATCATGGATGTGCGGATGCGGATCGGATGCGGATACAGAAAAGCTTATCCGCGCAGGGCTCTAGTTATGGTTATTGTGATTGAGATACGTTAAGTAATACTTGCTGACGTGCATCTACTACGTACGGGTTTGTTATATACATTTTCAATTTTGAATAGAAACAAAAAAAAATAGTAATCGTTTATCTTCATTTTAATTCTAAACAATTTCTTTATAATATATATTTTTGATATATTACAACTATATCAATTATAATATATGTTGCGCCGAGTTTAATTTTCTCACACTAAAGAATCGTCGCACTTTGACTGACAATAATCTATTATCATGTGTTGAACTACAAAATTTAATCACTTTTAATGTTCCAGTGTCTTCGCTTCTTTGTATACCTTTTGCGAACACGAATTCTTATCAAAATTCTCCAATAGTCAGACTCTGTACCAGGGCCGGCGCTAGGATTTGCGAGGCCAAGGATTAGTTGTCATTATTAAAGACAAACCGGAACCGGATACCCGAAAAACCGGTTTCGGTTCCTAGTACTAATTTTTATTCAATATGGTCCATCCTTTTGTCATAATTATCCTCACCACCGACCACCCTCTGGGTCTATTGGTTAACAATTTACAAAGGTAAGAGTCATTCCGGATAAGCGTGGAATGGACTATACTACAATAGGGTTCGCGATTCAAAAATGTTGGAAACGGCTGTTATAGAAAAAGCTTAAATCTCTACTATATGTATATCTGGTTTTTATATCTTATTTACATTAATTAACAATCCTACAAAATTCTATAAAGGTTAAGAGCACAAGTATATCTAGTTGATTTTTTGTCGATGCCAAAAATAAAATTATTAGCATTTTGTCTACGTGATAAAATTGACAATTTTTTCCGTGTATGGCCTCTACTGGGATCAAGGTTAGATATAGGGTGCGACCTTTTTTGCTAATACGTTATACAAAAAACGGGCCGTTAAAACGGTAGCCAAATTTTAAACCTAACATCTTGCATAAAATATGATAATGGGCGGAGAAATTTTAGTATACCCTAATGTAGGATCAGGGGCGTACCATTTGAACATGCTGCCCTGTGCAAGGTCATTTACTTTTATTTATACATTGGAACGGAACTTTTTGCCGTCTCTGAATACTGCAGCCAGGGTGCGGTGTATTCCTTACATCCCCGTTTAGTGCGCCCTTGTGTTGGACTACCTACTGATTATTTCTTGGTTAGGGCTCATATTAGGGGTGACTCCGCAGTTGATTTCCCTGTAATTTATCATGATCTTATTATGGGTAAAATAGGGTTTTTGGAAAACTATTTCTGATAAGTCAATATAAATGTTCTTGTGATTTAGGTTACAATCCTCTTTCGGTGCATTTCTCATTCATATGTATACAGGCTGGTAATGTAACAAATTAAAATTATACTTTTCATTTCAAATAATTCCCGTAATACGTATGGCGATAATAGCCGTCGTTGCTGAGCGCAAAAAAAAATAACTAACCTATAATACGTATAAATATTTTTACATAGATATTTTATTCGAACTTTCAGATCAATTCGGTAAAAATTTACTGTGTAGTAACGTTACTACAAGATAAAATATTATAAAAAGTATAATGACTTTCATTCATGATAGTAACTGGCCTTGCTCATAGTGACAGATTTAGTTCCTATGATAGTAGTAACTGAGTTACAGAATTGGTCTGATTATAAACTAAATACCGGAATATATGCAACATGAAAACGCTAAAATATGCAGGAAAATTGCAATAGTATACCAAAATATTTTCTCTGAAGTATAGAACTGAAATTATAAAAAAGAGCGGTAATAATAGGTACGTTTTATTTATAAAAAGAAAAAGATAATAAACCATTACTATTGTTTTCAAAAAAGTATTCTATAATGTTACTCCAAATTATCCATAGTGATATAGTGTCTTCTATCTACTATCCAAAATAAATTTGTACTTAGGACTTAGAAAATGAGCGCTCTACATCCACCGATGTTACCGGACAGTACTTGAAGTTAGGGGCGATCTAGATAAATTCGTTTATCTGACATAATGTTTTATAGCCCGAATTGTTATTTAATAATTTGGCAAGTATTCTTTTAATTTCATCTGAAAATATATCTGGCAACAGCGAATTCATTGTTAGCATACTTTTCATCACTTTAAGCAATTCATTCAGAAATTTACCGTTGGAAGCAAGGGTAAAGTGGGTCTATTAGGTTCGCCTGGTGATTTGAAAATTTTACTGGTCCTTCATGTAAATATGAGTGATGGAAAGATGAAAGCTTTGGCCCGCTGCCATCTTTTATAATTAGAAATGGAGTTCAGGACTCGGACGGCTGTATCTTATTGGCCCACCCTTGCAAATATTCCCCAAAAAAAGGTTTAAGGGACCCTTTCCCAGTCCGACCTGGCGAATGATCTGGACACTTATATGGGCAGTCCGCCCATAGTTTCATGTCTTTAAATCTACATTTATATGTGAAAAATGTGTTTTAATTGAAAAACCTTCAAATGCTTCATTACAATGAAGAATTGATATCGCATCAGACCTATTCAAATTCATTAACAACGTCTTTACTTGCCTTCAAGTTTTCAATATAAAATAGTTCAGATTCCAACCATGTACCCCAGCGAGTTATCACAAATTCTAGTGATAGAGGCAAAGTTGGAAAAGTTTTTCCTTGCGTGCTTGTATTTGCGATGGCACTTTAAGAAAAACTTTTTTGTGGAAGAAATTAACTTGTTCATGTTTCCAAATGTGCTTCTAGTTTCTTCGGAAAAGCGATGAATACCATACATGAATTAAATAAAATACTTGAACGACTTGGTCAGCCTTAATCATGTATGGACCTTCATGAGGCACAAAAATATAAATTCTTTCGTCTATATATCGTCGATCCATTGAAGAATCGGGAAAAATTTCTTGGTGGAATCATTTACAAATCGACGCAAGTCGAAAGACAAGACGTGCGTCGAGAATGGAAAGAATACATACCTATATATGTGGATACCCGCTACGTATACATGTGTTTTTGTATACATTATCGCAATCAAACCGTAAGAAATATGCCAAAATAATGTGATTAAAATATGCTACCAAGCCCAAAATTTGTCGAAATATGCAAATGTATATGCAAATATGCATTTGCATATAATCCGGTCTATACTGATAAAATTTGCACAAATTTCAGGTAACAGCTATTGCTGCTCGAATATTGTTTTTGTTAATATTAACAAGATTCTTGGCTGCACAAATTATTTTATTGTCACTAGACGTACATTTCGGCTAAGAAGTAGCCATCTTCAGTAACTGAATAAAACTGGCATGTTTTATTCAGCATTGAAGCTCGGATTTGCCGTTGATGTTGATGATTGGTGGAGGTTTACCCATGAATATGTGCATTTAGGAATGTTGTACATCATACATTTTTTGTCTGAAGAAACAATTTTCCAACAAAAAAATTTTGTATGGTAAAACATGAAATAAAAGGTGTCTCAAAAGAAATTTTATATTTAGTGAATCGATTAAAAAAAAAAGTAAGCCGTATATAGAAAAAGTGTTTATTAATTATTAAAATACACTTTTTGGGGATTTATTTCTTAAAAATAATATCGTCTAAATGTAGACCCTCCCGTTCTCGGCACTCATTTAATCGAACAGTAAAATTACTTATGACGTCTCGGCAGGTGGACTCAGGGATGGCTGCCATTTCGTGACGGATATTTTCTTTCAAATACGCCAGTGAAGTCGGTTTATTGGCGTAAACTTTAGATTTAAGATAACCCCATAGGAAAAAGTCCATAGGGGTTAAATCTGGACTGCGTGGAGGCCAATTTATGTCACCTCTCCGGGAGATCAATTTGCCTGAGAAAATTTCACGAACACGTGGCAGAGACATATTGGACGTGTGTGAAGTTGCTCCGTCCTATTGGAACCATGTTCTTTGGTTATAGCCAGGAAAGTTTTGCAGTTCAGGTACCAAGAAGTTGTCTAACATCTCCACATAACGCTCTGAATTCACTGTAACTGCACGCCCCCTTTCGTCTTCAAAAAAGTAAGGGCCGATAATTCCTCGCGCCGACATCGCAGCCCATACGGTCACTTTAGGCGAATGTAGGGGTTTCTGATGTTTGCGTTTCGGATTCGTTGCACTCCAGTAGCAGCAGTTCTTCTTATTTACGTGGCCATTAAGATGAAAATGAGCTTCATCCGAAAACAAAATGTTGGTAAACGTTGAAAATCGCTCAATCACCTGATTTACGAAATTAAGCCTCTGACTGGCATCTTGGTGCTTTAATTCTTGCACCAATTGAATTTTATAGGGGTGCAGCTTTAGGTCTTTGTGCATAATGCGATGTAATGATGATCTATGCACATTTAAAGCACTTGCGCGCTTCCGAATTGAAAGGTTCGGGTCGTCACGAACAGACTGATTAACATTCTCCACGTTTTCTACCGTTCTTGATGACCTAGGTCGCCCGAATTTTGATTTTTTCCAGCGTTGTACCAGTCTCTTTAAACTTTTTAACCCAATGTCGAATGAGAGGAATGCTTGGCGCATCATTTAAGTGGCGAAAACCTCGAATACTGCAGAATTTTCTACGCGCTACAGTCGCCGAATCACCGTTTTTGTAAAACTCTCGCACGCATAACGCGCGTTCTGCTCCCGAGAAACGCTCCATAGCGACTGAATTCCCAAGAGCCAGGCTACCGATTGACATAACCCCCGCGCCCCTCGGATACGTTGCGTTCACGCAGTAAGCTAAATAAATATAAAATTTCTTTTGAGACACCTTGTACATAACGACGACGCGCGTGCAATATATCCGAAGTGACATAGACATAGATTGTCAGAAAACGTTGGTGTGCACCAAAATTATAACTAACTATTAGAAAATAATATACCATACACAAAACAGAAACTTGCCCCATTTTATAGGAACTATTGAAAGTATTAAATAAATATAAAGCATTTAGAATTTTTTTCTGGCTAAAATAACTTGCCACTAGATAGATTTTTATGTTATTTATTCAGATTTATTAAAAAAAAACAGTTTATCAAAAAATGTCAGTTAGCAGGTACTGCACGCGCGTCGGTGATATGTAAAGCCTGGTTTATAATAACTTCATAACATAACGCATAAGAATTGAACAAGAGGTTTGACCCTTCTAAACATCTGCAATAAAAAGAGTAAAGAAAGTAGTGTAATTTTTATGCTTATGTATCCATAACATATCTATTATAAACCAGGCTTTAGGCTTTTTGTGGATGGAATGGATGCTGTCAATGTTGTGGATTCCGAGCTTCTTATTTTTTCCAACTCATGCAACTGTCTCGAAACAGTATTATTGATCAATTCCCAGCTATCCACGAATTATTCTTGGATTTGCATTTTCACTGACATCATAATTATTGTGTTTTTGTCGTGTATCGAATATAATGTCGAATATACAGCTTTACAAAAAGACAAGAGTTAAAATTGAGAATAAATAACTAAAAATAATGCAATTTTGCAAGGAAAAATAATAACCATGAACTATAAAAAATTGATTTACTGTTCCGGCAAAATGTAATGTTGACTGAGATAAATGTATTGAAGCCGTCAAAAAGTTCGATAAAACATCATTATCAGCAGTATGTTTTTTATCTTGATTTAGTATTTTATTAAGCTCAAATGTTAACAGAAATTAACATTATCTAATTGCATTGTTTTAAAACCATCGTCGATGTTTACATATAAAATTAATTTTATTATCTAATGTAAACAGTCAGGACTAAATGGCATATCCTGTAGTTGAAGTTATATGCATATTAAAATATCGGGGAATGATGTGTAAGCAATAATGTGCAATTATACCTTATCACATTATGTAAGAGTTTTACGAATTTGGTGATAAGCATATTCCATTATTATTATTTTTTTTACATATCATTAACATATAATTAAGCAGTGCTGTTACCAGTGCTGGCTCTAGGGTTCCTAGGATTCCGATAGACTTTTAAATTGAGCACAAAATTCGAAGTAATGATTAAAAATATGAAAAATTAAAAAAGGCGCCCCCTCAGCGTCTCTTGGATATCTCCAAATACGCTGCATCGTCTGCTTACTGTATAGAGCCGGCCTAGGTTTGCTACTCTTAGGTCGTAATTAAGTAGTTTATTTTCCTCTTAGTTTGTTTTTACAAAAGTGAACACAGTATATAATATCTGAATCTACACCTTTTTATAAAGGTCCGATTAACAACAGTAGGTCAAAAATTCCATTCAATCATTAAAATCATTTCAAACTTTCAAAATTTAGAAATAAAAGAATAATATTGGCCCAAACTTTCAAAATTAAGAATAATAGTGGTCCAAGAACTAAACCCTGTGGTACCCCACTAATTACAGGTCTGGGCTTAGATAGTTTTTTGGCTAGTTTTACTTAGAAGTACAAGTCCGTTAAAAATGCTTCAATCCATTTCAGCAGTTTACCTTTTATACCATAATGCTTTAACTTCTGTAACAATCTTCGAAGTGGTACTCTATCAAAAGTCTTCGCAAAATCCAAGTAAATAACGTCAAATGGTTCAGATTCATCCATGAAATGAAATGAAATAGACTATTTGAAGTCTGTTATACCTTATTAGGTACAGTGAGATCATTAATTCCTAAGCGTTGAATAACAGTAAACAATGAGTTTAAAAATATCAAAACTGTATTCCAATTCACTGCTGAAAGTCACAACTTTACAAAGAACTAATCAGATTACTTCGTTGACCCAAACTCGCCCGAGGAACAACGATAATCAGTTGCGAACTTCATATTTGTTATTAACTCATTGGCGTGTAGAGAAAAACAGTGTTCATTTAATAATTAATTCGAATAAGGTAATAAGAATCGAATCTGCGCCTATGTTTACATGTCCTTGGAAATAAGTTTGATAACTAAAGGTTTTTGTTAAGTATTACATAACGCTCAGGAATTAATGATCTCACTGTATAAGAAACTTCATCCGCGAACAAAGCTAACGTATATTTTAAATAAACAAATAGATAAACTGTTAACAGATCTAAACCCGTAATGACAAAAAATTGTTAAAAATTTTAATCGCCTTCTGTTTGGCGCCTATCTGGGCTACATTCGCCATAGCACCTGGCGAGCTTCTGAGCCTATCTTTGTGTAAAAATCAATTTCTGTTTGTTTGTTTGTCCTTTATGCAAAGCCAAACGGATGGATCGATTTTCACCAAATTTAATACAAGGGGTAAAATAATCAGAGGAAGGTTTTAGTGAGGGTTCCAACTTCGTCCATGTCCCTCTAGGGGGCATTAGGGAGGAAACCATCACTTTTCACTCTTCTTGCAGTTTAAATTGATTACGTGGACTAAACCTTTAGAGATAAATCGATATAATATAGAGAAAAATGTAGATCTTAACGTCGTAGTGATGTATCAAATATTTTAGAATAACAAATTAGAGCATTTCACGTAGAATCATAATATATTTAACACTATACATCAAAGATTAATAAGAACGGAGTTATCACAGTGTAAAGTGCACGCTATGTCGCTATTTGATGTGGAACTTATCAATAGATGGTAAATTATATCATCGTTTTATATATTTAACTTTGTGAGCAGAGCCGCAGTAATGAAAACTTGCGCTAGGGGCAAAACTGCGTTTTGGCCCCCTTGGCAAATAAATGTAAGTGATAAGGAAAAACAAGATTCTCACCGACCAAAATGTAGATAATGAGCAAAAAAAAAAATCTCCCAAAATTCAAGTGAGGAGCAAAAAAAAAGGTCCTCGCTTTCGCAATGTGGCGCCCTTTTCCTTAGTGCACTAGGGACCGTTGCCCCCCCCCCGTTACTGCGACTCTGTAAGCGTTATGTTCTACTTTCTTCGTTTTAAAGTAGTGAAATGCCGTAGCGAAGCACGAGTACACCCACTAGTTGTATGTAAAAACAGAAAAGCAAATGATTCTGAAATTAACTGATAGTGACGAATGTTAAAAGATACATTTGCGAGTTAATTTTATTTTATTTTTTTATTTTTTTATTTGTTAATATGAGGCGGCATAATGTTTATTGCTTACAGGCGTCACATACCCTAAATACGGCCCTGGTCTTGCACACAAAAGGTAATGAAAAATTCTCAGGTATTCTGTTACTAATCCTCTCAGGGTTGTTGAACGTTGCATCCCGTGCAGAGTGCAGTTTGCTAAATTGACTGCACAGAGATATAGAGATGCAGGCGTCATAGAACTAGAAAATCAATAGTTTCGTCTGGTATCTCCATCATTTTTAAATGAACTGAGATTATCACTAGGGAAAAACTATTTATTTATGTATTAGTTTAGTTTAAACGATAAATAATGTTTTAATATAAGTGCAAATATTTTTAATACAATTTCTTTAAAATTTCAATTAAGGTGTTCGATAGATGAACTGCGTACGTAATTTTGGATCACACCCAACATTACTGGCATTTTACTACAAAATTGTATTTAATTTTTATAGAAACAATTTAGAAACATCGTTCTGATATTATAAACTGCGGGAATGTACAAAATCTCGATCTTTTCTTCATTTTTCAACAATGTTTTAAAGGTTTTTTTCTTTAATACCACATATTTTTGTAACACTCTCTCTTCCTTCCAAGAATTAAATAAAATTATTTTGGTTTTGTGCTAACAATAACTTCAGTTCTTTTCACACTCCACTCCCCTAACACCCTAAAGCAGTGGTTTCTAAACTGTGAATTTTGCGAGACCTCTCAGGTCTGTCCATATATTCATGGGTATATTTGAGATATTTTGAAACAAGACAAATAGAACATAATTTACACAGTTAGAGCACTTGGGCCAAGTTGCATACAGCGTTGTTAACCATATCGTCAGCTAATCACGCCGACAGTTGTCGACATTGTCATATATTTGACAATATCATGATGAAAACAACTAATTGTGTACTTGAACTTAAAAGTAATACTTGACGACATGATACATAATTCAGCCAACGGAGTTGCCGAACTCGTTAAATCGTGCAGTTTTGACTGGTTACAAGTCTGAATTGTGAGGTTGCTAGTTCAATTCCCCGTTGGTGATATTATTCGGGCGAGAATAATATGTTTTCATTACTCCCATTTTCACAATCATTCACCCCTCATCTAGGTGTTAGTAGCATCGGCGATTAGTCTCGTTGCAGAAATAGGCCGATGTAAAATAAATAAAAAAAAAATAATAATAAAAAAACGATACATAATTAACTAACTACATTATCAGAATTAACGCTTTATGCAAATGTGCCTTCAAAACAGTGGTTTTGGAGAAAGTTTTTGAAGTGCTTATTTTTAGGTCACATTTTGCGACTAAAATTTTTTGCCGGAAATTTAAAAAAAACCTCGAAAAACGTGCAATAATATTTTTTTTTGCAAATATTTCCGATCCATTGCAGAATTCGAAAAAGATACGAGGGTTGCCTTTTATATTTCGGGATTTGAGATCCAAAACAATTATTTATCAACAAAAGTGGCTTTATTGTTTTTCAAAATATTATCCATGAAGATCAATACACTTTTGCATGCGTTTGAACCAATTTTCGAAGCACTTTTTCCACTCTGATTTAGGCACCTTTCCCCGATGCGGGATCCAACGCGAACAAATCTTTTTGACTGCCAAATGTTCATGCAATAGTGAGCATCGCACTAATGCCTAAGGATACCTCAATCTCACGATAAGTTACATGACGATCTTGCAGTTTCAGTTCACGCACAGCCTCAATGTTTTCCGGAACAATAGCCGATTTTGGATGACCTTCACGAAATTCGTCCTTAAGCGAACTACAGCCACGATTGAAGTCGGCAAACCATCGATTAACAGTTGTCCTTGATGGTACTTCATTGCCAAAAGTCGACTTAAGTCCATCGACGCACTGTTGTTGGGTTAATCCACGTCGAAAGTTGTAAAAAATAATTGCTCGAAAATGTTCACGATTTAATTTTATTTTTAGCTGAGATGATTTTTTTCAAGTTGCTGTAAACAATAGAAATAGCGCTCGTTCGTCAAAACGTATGAGTACGTATACCGTCAAAAATATCAAACTTTACAATAGAAGCGTCAATTGCTAGATGGCAGCACTAGTTTATTTCAATCCCGAAATGTAAAAGGCAACCCTCGTATATCTATACGGAATTAATATAATAATTTTGCGTTAATTGAAGCGAAAAATTCATTTTTCATGAATTTTAAAAATTTACCAATTTTACGGCGCTCTCGGGGCGAAACCATTCATGCCACAAAAACCTTGTGAAGCTAAATTATAGATAATTTATTTCTCGTATATTCAGTAAAGATATATTTTTTTAACAGAAAAACATTTTTTATGTTTTTTGAATCCTCGAATATAATGCACCGCATAACTTCAAAACCGCATAAAAATGATACGCATAAAAAGAGACTTGACTGTACCTATAATCTATTGGTTCTCAAACAAAATTGGGCAGGGCAGTGTCGAGGACACATGTGTTTCGTGGAATACGTCAGTTTCGTTTGTAAGTAGTAATGGTTAGCAGTGAATTTATTAATTAGCCGTCGGCTTCGCGGGAAAAGTTCTAGCGCCGAGATTTTACATCCGGCGCCGTGGTCGTTTGACGCCGCCCAATGACCCCTTTTTTTGTCTTCTTTCTTGCAACACACGTATCTTATATAGTTTTACATATTTTCTTTAAAAATGTTGTGATATTTCGAAGTTCAGTCGAAATTTTTGTCACTTTTGCACTGTTTTTGCACTTTAGTTGTAGAACTCGTTATTACGGATCGTTTGACTGGCCAAACTCACGTATAGCCCCTCCGATTGCTGAGTTATGACTGCCTAAATGACGTCGAATAGCATCATTTTTGCCTCGCTTGTTTACACCTTCTGGCACGATCTCAAACTGAAGGTCGCGATATTTCGCAATAAGTATCACGCATATATCTATGGCCTATCAGTGGGTGCGTTTTGTTGTGCCAATTCTGGTTTAGGTTTAATCAGAATACGCGTTTTGTTGCGACTGTATTCTCATTCTATTCATTCTACTCATTCGATGACTCGAGGTCGAACGACTGGAATGAATAAGTGTGGTGGGGATGAAAAGTAATACATATTTGAATGTAGTTGTTTTCATTTGGTTATTAAATGTATTAGAATTAAATTTTGGTATAACTGCTTCAAAATAATTTTTTCGTTTAGGTATTTTCTCATTTTGTGTCCTTAAATTAATATATACCTATATGATTTTAATATAGTATTGTTAAATCTAAACTTAAAATGTATGTTCAATTCAATTACTCGTTCTAAAACATTATATTCTAGAATATGTTTCAAATATAAAGTTTTCTTATTCTGCAATTATTATTTAGATTATCCATTTAGGTGAAATATGTTCGTTATTTGTTCTACAACCATATGTCTTAACCTCTATGCAAATGTTATTCCATGTTTACTTCACGATCAAAATTGTCGTTTTCTTGCGCATCAATTCTAGTGTTTCTAACCAGCCATCAACAAAACGCACCCACTGATGCTATAGCCATGTGCATCTATTGTATGTACTCATAGCAGTAAGCGTTTCAAATATATCCTAATTTTACTACGCTCGATTTCTGGGAATATTATCCAGCTGCCGACAAAGACGTATTCTTCGTCAAAAGTGTCCGCTAGGAGAGAGATACACTGTACCTATTTACTTATAATCAGACCAATTCTCTAACTCAGTTACTATGATCATAGGAACTAAATCTGTCACTATGAGTAAGGCCAGTTACTATCATGAATGAAAGTCATTATACTTTTTATAATATTTTATCTTGTAATAACGTTACTACACAGTAAATTTTTACAGAATTGATCTGTCTATATAGTTTAAAAGGTACTTTAGTTAAAAGTTTGTGAACTACTGGTCAAACGCATCCGTTATTTGAAGTTTTGAAACGATGCCTGGGATTTGGATGCACTAGCAAGTATTACCGGAAGACATGTGGATGCCAAAAGTAAAACTTTGTTGACAAACAAAAAAAACTTAACTACTTATAATTAGTAGTATACAACTGAAGCTTGTAAAAAAGTTATTTACATATGTATTAAATGTAAAGTTAGTTATCAAGGTGCACGTGGACTTCGTTTACATTTTATAACGTTTTATAAATTACGAATAAATTGCGAACAAAATAAATTGTATAAAATAGATAAGATTTTTTACTTAGTGGGCGTTGCGACATTGACAATTTATAGAAATAGAAGATACGATAAATATGCTATGGGAATAATAGTGTTCAGGCGCTCACCCAGAATTATTTCTGGGGGTGGGGTTCAGGACCCATTTTTTTCAGTGAACTCTGTATTCCAATTTTTTTCCCATGTTCTTCTCATGTTCTCTTATAAGATATATGTACAGCCTTGGACAAATAAATGTATGGAGCACCCTAAGTTTTATTGAATTTTAGCATTATTACAGGGAAAATGGTAAAGAAAATTGTACATACAGCTCTTAATGACAACTTTAATCAAAATTATTAATATATTGTGGTACCAACTCGTGTTTTAATTACCGCACGTATCCTTATAGGGATACTATCCACAAGTTTTTTACGTAAATCGGATTGTACATTGAACCATTCGTTCACAATAATTTTCTTCAATTCTACTTTTGATTTGCATTTGTAAAGAGGCACCTTGTTTATCAGAATCGACCATAAATTTTCAATTTGCGATAAATCTGACGACTGGGGCCATGCAAAAAGTGGCACATTGTTTTTGGAAAACCATTCATTTGTTGCTTTGGCTTTGTGACAGGGGGCATTATTTTGTTCAAAAACATATTCTGGATTGTCTTCATCAAATAATTTTAATATTGATGGCTTCAAAACTTCATTAAGCATGGTAATATAACGAGCAGAATAATGCATTCATCGCACAAAAAGATTTCGTCTAAGCTACTGGCGGACATGCACCCCCAGATCATGATGCTACCATCACCAAATTTGACCGTAGGGATGATGCTGTCAGGATGAAAAGCTTCACTCGGCCTACGTCTTACAAAGATGGCTCCAGGTTGTCCAAAAATCTGATCCACAACAGAAAAAAACAAACCTTAATTTCGTAAATTTATAGTAAATTAAATTTTATATTGTTAGTGCAATAATTGCTTAGAAATTTTATTTCTGTTAAATTCGTAAGTACATTAAACCATTACAATGCATACTTCTGTTTTGGACTCATCAGATTAAATGATTTTCTCTCATTCATCAGGTGTCCAATTTAAATGTCTTTTGGCCCACTCAAGGCGAAGTTTTTTGTGTCGCTAGGTCAACAGTTGTTTTAGGCGAGCTCATCTTCCATGCAAATTAGATTCCACTAGACATCTTCTAATTGTTCTAGAAGAAACTTTAACTTCTCTATGCTCCTACAGAACACCAGCCAGATCTTTTGATGATATTGAGCGTTTACGAAGAGCACTTCTCTTTATAAAACGGTCATCTCTGGAAGTGGTTGCACGTTTTCTTCCGGTTTTTGGTCTGTTTTCATAAGTATCAGTCTCTTGGAACCTTTTGATGGTAATTTGCACGGTTTTTCTTGAACACTCCATTTTTTTTTTTTTTATTTCACCTGCGGCTGTCCTTGTGAATGGAGCAATACAATTTGACTCCTGTAGCAACTGGGGGCCAGAGCAATTTGAACGTGTAGAAGGATACTTATACGCGATTACTGTGACTGTATAAAGACAGTGTGGCCATATGAACTGTAGCCGCCATGTTTATTCCAGATTTGTATTGGGTTATATGGAATAAATGTTAATATATCCTAATATATTATAATATTTCTTAAATTTTTAATAGTTTTAAAATTGCCTACCGATGAAAGTATTTTTTTGGAATGTTTGCAACATAAAAAGAAAACAAATGAAAAAAATTCTTAAAAAAGGACGTGAAAGGAAATAAAAGATATATGTTTTTATTATTTTATAATTTTATTTGAGGACCTATAAAAACTAAAACATTTTTTTTATAAAAACTGGAGTTACATTTTAATTTGAATATTTTAAATTTAAGAAAACAAGTTTTAACAGGACATTAGAATTAGAATAAAAAGATAGGAAAAAATGATGATAAGGTTCTATAAAAATTAGAGAACCCTACATTTCTCTAATTTTTGGGAAAACGCATGTTTATATAAAAAAAAAAATAGAATATTTTCATATTAAAAAAGAATAAGCAGAATATGTTATATACCCTGAGTTCAAAAAGAAATTACATAAGAGTTGGTTATGGAAAAATAAAATAATGTATACTACAAGCTTTATGTAACAATAAATAACTTATGACAACAAGAGTGATTTAATTAATTCAGACAGTAAATTAATTCTAAAGCTTTCTGTTGACATTACTTTTATTTTCCATACCCAACCCTTATGCAATTTCTTTTTGAACTCATGTTATAAATGATATGTTAATAAAGAAAACTGATGTATATATTATCAATTATGCATTTATTCAACTAAAATTATGGTCAGGTGAAAAATAAAATGAAATCAGCATGGCATATAAATAACATTAAAATTAATGAAAGTACCTAAATACTTCTTATAATTGTGAAGCCATCCATTGATTTACTGGCATAATGTTTTTTATGTTCATTTAGCCTTTTTACCCAGCAATTTTAAACCTAAACATAACAAAACGTTTCATTATTTTTAATTTTAATTTGTGACAATTTAAAATATGTTTCCAGTTTACATTATCTACATTACTCATTACTCATCACAAACACAACAATATTCACTATTAAACGTCTAAATATACGTATATTATTTGAAAATATCACTTAAATCTGTTGAAACACAAGCTAAACACATGTAAACCATATATAATCTGTAACAAAGTTGGAAGAAATATGGCGAACTTCAACTTGACCAATAGAAAATGAGACCATCGTATGGCCACACTGTCTTTTTACAGTCACTGTATACGCGATGATACTGGAGCGCCATCCAGTTCAGTTGTCACGGTACTTTCCCGATCAGATTGGGAAATCCCAGGCGTAGAATTCTGTTCAGACGTAAAAGTAAATCGACGTATATCGAACCGGCTTATATCGAGTTGTACCTGTATGTATATAATGAAAAAATAAATATTATTTAAATTTTTTTAGATTATAAACCAACAATTCAGCATTCTGTTGACTTCTTACACTTAATAAATACCTGCAAAACCCTGAAATATGTGAAAATTTCATACTTTACATCAATTTTTTTATTTTATTATATTTTTTTAGCGAGCCTGTTCTTAACAATTTGGTAACACGCCACTGACTATAGCTGATTAATAAATTTCAGATTGCAGTAACTTCAGTTTTAGTTAACCGACTTTTTGAACTCATATTTTCATAGTTATTTTCATTTTGTCCACAATTTTGAAAATGTCACGCAACATTTAATTTTAAATTTATCGCCCCCTCAAACGTTCAAATCGCCCACATTGAGAACCAATAATCTAGGAGTTAGTATTATCAAAGTTAATATACATAGTATAGTATATTCAAATATTTTTATGTTATTTGTTGAACGTATTACAATCTCATTCATTATGCTGCAAGCTACAATCTGAATAATATTAAATTTGGATCTGTCTAACATGTTACTTTACTTCCGAGCGAAGCCTGTAAAGTTTTAATGTGGATTTTTGATTAGAATAGAGGAAATTGTTATCTAGTGAAGATCACTAAAAATAAGTACTTCGCATTACGTCATGTGATAAGTATACTTTTTTTTTTTGTTATAAATTATTATTTATTACCAGTTATGCTAATGTTAAAATATTTTCTAACGTAAGTAAAAGATAAATTGTTTGCTCAAATATTTTATGAAGATAAAAACATCTTAGCAACATACATTTTGCAGCACAACATTTTCTCAACACGAAGGTTATCCCAAATCTAATGCACAAAGTATTTTATGAAACTTCATATTTATAATATGTATCGTAAATATCAGAATTTAACCAAGAATTCGTTTTTCGTTCCGCAAATCAAGGCTTCGAACCGGAACTAGGGATGGGAAAAAAGCATCGATGTATCGAAAACATCGATGTTTTTACCATCGATGGTCAGATGGCGATAGTATCGATAAAACATCGATGTCTACTACCGATGTCGATGTTTAAACTTTGAAATTCAGAAACTACCTACTGCTAGAGCGCTGGAATCTTAAAATTTTAATTTTTATTAATATTAGGACACAAAATATAAGCGCTATCTATTGTGATATAACAATACTAATAGTGTTAGTTCTTATTCTTTTTAGCAGTTAGCAGAATAAGAAAAAAATAAGAAGAAACTTCTAATTCTTGCAAACAATGCAACGACCAACGACGCCAACAACTGGAAGCCATAGGCGCAATTTTCAAAATCTTAATGAACCTTGCTATATAAAAAAAAATACTGCACATATTTAGAAACTTAAATAATGATATTGGCATTCGAATTAAAATTCATAAAAATATATTTTGACATAAAATTTGTTTTGGCATCCCAAATAATCATCACACAGTTAATAAATACCTGCGAAACCCTGAAATGTGTGAAAATTCACACTTCACATCAATTTATTTTTTTTTCATCGCTTGCCTCTCTCAAAAATTTTGTCGAGCGAAAACGAAACGAGTAGCTCTTCAATAAAACTTTCCTAAATTCTCATCTGATGACCTTTCTTTAGGTTAATATGGTTTGACGATGTATTGTATAAAAAAACACATTTTACGTAAAATATTGTTTTCATTATTATTTCATTAACTTATCGCGTACCGGGAGCTCGACATTAGCGTACCGGTATCGGTACGCGTACCACATATTGGGAACGGCTGTTCTACAACATTGGTATCCAATATACGGCCCGCGGGTCGGAACTGACTCGAGACTTTTAGAAGTTTTAAACGGTCCGCACAAACTTCTGCTTTCTGTCCTAAGTGACCGTCTGAATTTCAAGTAGTTAGTTCACGCTTCGTGCGAAAATTTGATTGAAAATACCTCCACAACACACTAACTGCATAAATAATTATAGTGTCTTTAAGCTTCTACGTAAACCCGGTACTGATGTTGGCGCTCGCGTTGGAACAATAAGTAGAGATCTTTTTATTTTGCAAAAAGACCGTGTTCGCGCACCCGAAACTCGTGACATGGCTTAAATGAACTATGTATTCCTGTTTAACCGGTCTCAGGTTCGATGATCTGTTTTTGCCCAGACTGTCGGGTTTTTGATGTAAATTATACATTTTCCAACATTAAATTGTCACATCTTCATTCAAAGTATGTTAATTGGAATGTGTAATTTGAAGCATTGGGTGAAAATGCGTTTCGAGTTAATCTGTCTTTTATATAAATATATAAATTAGTTTGTTTGTGTGTATATTATATGTTACCTCAAAACTGAAGAATGGCTGCACCGATATAAAAAAAAAAGAAAAACCTAAAAAGCTATATCTTCAGAAAATATAATCTGATCAAAACTTGCATTATTTCAGTTCACATTAATGTACGTTGCTCAAAATTTTTTCAGATTTTTAGATTAACTAATGTGACCATATTTTTTATGGTGGAACTATGAATCTTTTTGAGTAGGTCTTTCTTGCTTTGAAGCTTTTTCTAAAAATCCTCACAGTTTTCTTCGTAATTTACTTTAATCAGTAATATTTGCTTTTAATGTGTCTACATCAAGTTGAGTCTTGTCACTTGTCCAAAAGTTGTTCATCAAGGAAAATACTCTTTCGGGAGATTTTTTTAGTTCAAGTTTTGTACAAATAATTTTAGTTGATATATATTAAAAATAAATTCGGGACAAATATTGCCTCTGAAAAAATTTTGGACGCAAGGCGAAAATTCGGGACTGTCCCGACAAATTCGGGACGTTAGATTAACCTCTTTAGGTTATATGCTATGGACCAAGAGTTATTTTACCACGATTTTTGCAAAAAACGCGTTAAAATAAAGAAAATTAATAAATTAATTTACACACACTTTGAATAAAAAAAAAACAAAATAATATTATTTTTTCAACGACACAAAAATTCGAGAAAAGTGTGATGTAAAATTTCGGTTCCCATCAATGTACATTACTGAGATTTTTTCAAATTTTTATACTATACCAGCGTTTCTAAACCGGGGGGCCGTGAAGGCTTCGTCGGGGGGCCGCGAAGGCAAACAAGATCAAAACATGAAAATATAATACCAATACGCTCAATCTTGCAAGATATAAATTTTATTCATATTTATAAATACGAGTCTTATATTTATATTCAGAAAAATATACCTTTCATAACATAAATAAAATAAATATTTTATTTATTATTCTATCTAATTAGTTATTTTGACAACTAATTTAAGCTACAGGCTATTTCAAACGTTTAGGCGGAACTAAATGGAGTATTAATTTTCTAAAGTTGTCACTAGCTAACTTTATAATGATTAAAATGGGCTTTTGCTAAACATACTGATCAAACGCAATCAAAATTCAAGTTGTACTTTGAAGTAGGTACGACTTAAAAGTGCAATATTTTTTATTATATTTTTTTATTACTCTCCGAACTACAAATAATTCAAGAGCAAGGATGCGAATGTGTTTAAATCAAAATATAAGGCACTTTCAATACTTGTAAATAAAAATACTTTACTTTCAAGTCGTTGTAGGGAATATAATCGTCATGCATATTACAGTTTTTTGTCAACCGTAAAAGATACTGAAAAAATGTTTAAGTAAAACTTGTTTCTTTTGAAAAGCTCTATCCAAGGATACTCAATATGACATACGTTCCCATAAACCATTTATTGTTTTGTATAAATTTTAGTTCAAAATTTTTTCCAACTTGCTTACACGTTGCCATTTCGAGAAAAATCGTGTTCCCTCTATCTTGATACACCATATATATATATATATATATATATATATATATTGAGAAACACTGTACTATATTATCTGGTTTGAGAAGAAACATTAAAAGAAATGTTTTGTTTATCCACGCATTAAGAAGTTTCATTTCATTCAAAATATTTAAAAAAAAAACAATAATAATTTTTTTCAACGACATAAAAACATCGATTTTTTCCGAAAAAAATGTGATGAAAAAATCCGGTTCCCATCAATGTACATGATTAAGAATTTTTTCAGATTTTTAGATTCCCCTCTGGGAAATAGAGTGAGGGACAAAAGATTTTTAACACATTTTTTGCGAAAACCATAAAAAAATATGATTTTTCAAAAATAAAAAATTGTTGGTTTATCCACGCATTAAGAAGTTTCATTTGATACTTCCTCATTAAAAATATTTTTAAAAATATTTATTTTTTCATTAAATACATATTTGTTTATATTTTTCCCACGATGTTTTTTTTTTTTTAACTCTATGTGGGTCAAAGAGTTGTACAAGAGTGCCAAATTCCAACTATCTATGTTCAGCCGTTTAGCTACAGCATCTATCGAAAAGAAAGACAGACACGTGACTGACGTTATAAGGGTTTTTTTAGTCATACTTACAAAAACCTAAAAAATTGGCACAGCGAAACCTCATTATTTTTACTTGCCCGACCTTAATATATAAGGGGCAAGTATGGTAATCGCGAAAATTTTCGATGTCGAGATTTTGACTGATGACCACGTTTCATGGACTAGGGAATCCAAAAAACCTATTTTCGAAGTGCCGTCCGTATGTGTGTGTGTGTGTCTGTGTGTGTGTATACACGATAACTCAAGAACGGTTCAACTTAGAGAATTCGTTCTGGTACTAAAAAATTCTCCTATTAAATGGGAAGAACCTTATTGTTTTTTATGAAGATCGGTTGACTAGAAGTGGGAGTTTACTCGTGTCGATTTTAAGATTTTTGCGAATATTTAGCAACAGAAATATATTTCGAAAAAATTTATTGGACAAAAGTTACTATAAATGCAATTACTAATAACTTTTATTTGAGACGTTTTTTGATAAAACGAAAACTTTCGAAAAATTTTTGTAAAATTATTTAAAATTTTTGTAAAATTATTTAAAATTTTTCCAAGTCTCAATTTTTTCATACTTATATGTAACGTTTCCATGGTCATGATAATTAATTCGTAACTAGTAAACCAAGCCTTGGACAAAAATTTGTATAGAACATAATTTGATGTATTTTTGAAGATTTACCGAAATATTTAATTTTTTTTTTTAAATTTAATTTTTTTTTTTTTTTTATTTTTCTTATGGTAGGGCAAGTCTAGCGGAGGTTTCCCTTCGCCACTGGTTTATTAATTTGAACATGATTTAACAGAAATTATATTTATTGAAATAATAGATTTAACTCTAAAGTATACTAATTAACCTAACCTAACTAACATTATGTTGTATGCACTGAATTCAAAGACTGTGAATAATAGTTATAATTTGTTTATTTTTATTTTGATCATAAAATTGCTCATAATGCTCCATTTACGTGACAGTATTTTCGCCATATTGTCAACAGGAAAATACTTGGATAGAAATAAAATGAAAAATATCAAATTGTATATCATATATTTTCCTGTAATTGACGAATTAATAGGATTCGGACAAGTGAAAAATAAAACAAGATTATTTAAATATGCTAAGGTTTCGATTTATTTCAAATCTTCATCGGTTGCAATAGCGTAGTGGTCATTTTACCCGCTTTGAAGATATTGGATCGTACGATCGGTAGACCCAGTATAGAAAAAATTCTAGGCCGTTCCTAGCATTAAAATCAGCTTCTTATGCATCCTTCCCTAAAGTGAGTACCTGTATTTCTGAATTAATATTCGGAGATATGGGGCGTACTTCAGACGACACGTAAAACCGTCGATCTCGGTTAATATAAAAAGTAGTCTTTAGGTTACGTCAGAGGGCGCTAGTAGTCACGTGAAAATATCTGGCACCTAGGCATTATAAGAAAGAATAATAATAAAACGAGTCAATAACGTTGAAGTTATCGGGAGAACATTGTCAAACTTAAAGAAAGGGAAGCTAGAATATCTGGGATGGGTGATGAAGAACAAGCACAAATAATGGGTGTTTTTTTTAGAGGTATAGAACTTTAAATTGCAATAAAACAACGATGGATTATTCGATTGACATGAATTTTTTTTTATTCGAAAGATAATCTTGTGGCATTACATTTTAAATATGATTTCTGGCATATGACCGCCACGGCTGGCTCGGATGTATTCCAATCTGGACGTCCAATTTTCGATGACTTTTTCCAACATTTGTGGCCGTATATCGGCAATAACACGGCGAATGTTGTCTTCCAAATGGTCAAGCGTTTGTGGCTTATCCGCATAGACCAATGACTTTACATAGCCCCACAGAAAGTAGTCCAGCGGTGTTAAATCACAAGATCTTGGAGGCCAATTCACAGGTCCAAAACGTGAAATTAGGCGGTCACCAAACGTGTCTTTCAATAAATCGATTGTGGCACGAGCTGTGTGACATGTTGCGCCGTCTTGTTGGTATGATTTAATGTAATGCCACAAGATTATCTTTCGAATAAAAAAAAATTCATGTCAATCGAATAATCCATCGTTGTTTTATTGCAATTTAAAGTTCTATACCTCTAAAAAAAACACCCGTTACCTTGTTCCACAGAATATTATATAAAGAAAAGTTGAAGAGAGAAGAGGCCCTGGAAGAACAAGGATCTCCTAGCTCGCTAATGGAAATGGTTAGGTGCTAACCATATCCACCGAAATATTTCGGATGGCAGCGGGTAAGGTGTGAATTACTATAGTGACGCTCATGTTTAAAATGAAAATTATAAGAATAACTTATGCATGGAGACAGAGCTGTAACTTGCTTTTTTCGGGCCCTGGGCTAGTTTGGGACTCTCTCACCTTCAAAATACAAGTGATGACCTAAGAAAAATGTTCTCACTTTTAAAATTCAGGTGATAACCTAAAAAAAAGTTCTCTATTTTAAACTACAAGTGATGATCTAAAAAAAAAAACTAGTCCTCAATTATCATTATTTTCCTTTCTGGGCCCCCTTTCGATCTGAGCCCCGGGCATGTGTCCCTGTTGCCCCTGCCTAGTTACGGCACTGCATGGATATGATATCATTTGGCACGTGAGCACAAAAAACTTTGTCTTTCCTGATCTAGGTTCTAAGGCAAGCGTTGAATTTTATATATTTTTATTTTTACGGTATCACTCGATACTAATATTTTTTACGGCATTGTTAAGAGTTTATTACAAAATTTAAAATCGAACGTAAAATTTAGGTACTGAACAAAATAAAAAATATCTTGCATGGCAACAAATTACTGCAACGGACGATATATTTTCAAATATTTATAAATAAATTTTATGTTTTTAAAAAATGCATTTCGTGGTTTCTACATTCTAAAATTAGTTGAATATTTTCATCCGCAAATAGTGTGCGTGAGTGAAACATAAACTTTGTTATGACGCACTAACCTGACCTAACTATTTTATACAAAAGGTGGCCATTTTATGGATCGAATTAAATAAAAACATTATTTGCACTTAAATAACAATAATTCCTAATGTAAAACACTGTAACCAGGCTGGAACAAGCGCGTATTAGGCACGTAGGAAGCAAAATCAAATTTTTGTATGTCAGATAACTAAAGAATATTTTATCTCGATTCTGTATCCGAAAGTGGTGTGAGGAGCGAACGAAAACGTGTTGAATCTTCTAATATTACTATGACACGATTTACGGACCTTCCCTGTTGTATTTCGATTCGAGGCGAATTCAAAAAGTACAAAATTACTCTGTACGTGTCATATTAGGACTAAAGAAAAGGGAACCTACTTCCAAACACCTGAAGAAGTTAGGATGGTTAAACATGTCTGAAAGAAGACACTTGCATTACGCATGTTTCATTCACAAAATCTTAAGCACAAACGAACTTAGCGATTTAGTCGAAAAAATCATTAAAAGATCTCAAATTAACAGTAAAAATACCAGGAATTCTCACTTGATACATATTCCCAAATACCGAACAACCTTATTGAAAAAATCATTTTCGTACAACGCTGCCACGATATACAACTACATTCCGAAAAATCTTAAGTCTCTTAAAATTGCCCAATTCAAAAAGCGACTCCGCCAGCAAATGGTCCCAATGTGAGCTTAGTGGATCGATCCGTGTTCAATTGGACTGCATATTGCACTTAGTAAACAATGCTATTATTTGTTAACATAAAACACTGTATGTACTCAATTGTAAAATAACTTTAAGGTTAGGTGGTAGAGCAGTGTAAACTGAACCTTACCAATAAAGAGATTTATTATATTATTATTATTATTATATAATAGCTCCGAGGCACATTGGTAAGGCGGTAATCTTCGGAACTTAGGGATGTAAGTTCAAATCCCGGACAAAACTTCAGAATTCTCACCTATCTAAGATAGGAACCCGCGTCTTTGGGCTTCGTATCTTACACATGCAGGGGTGTCTAGAAAAAGAGAAAGCTGGTACAAATTATCAGGGCCCAGGGCATCGAAAGACGGGAGAAGCCGGTACAAATTATCGGGGCCCGGGAAGACTACTTTTTTTTACAAATCGATACTCAATTTTATTATTTGTGATTTTATTGCATAATTCCATTAATTTCTTTATCGAAATTGCAATACGTAATAATTGAAATAATAGTGTTTATTGGTCCGGGGCTGATTTGACTGCACACTTTGTATATACATATATTTTTAACTGGCATCAGTTATTAATATTTTGAGCGTCTTTGTGGCATTTCTGTCGGTAATTTCCTCGTGAATAATGTTCAGTATTTCTTTCTTTTTTGCGCCGACTTTTCTTCTGTTGATTACGTGTACAACTATATAACTCAATTTAAAATAGGGATGATTGCATTTCCGGTTGTTTACGGCTGAATGGCCTGTATAAAGTTGAGTAAACATTTTTAAAATATTGCCTCTTTAAATGCAGTATGTGCATCGGACTAAATTAACTCTACATACGCACTTTCAAACGTCACTGCAAATCAACAAATTTTCATTAATTTGTTTATAATTAAATACGGTGCCAATAAACACATCAGGTTTATTATTACATCTCTAAAATAAGCAAAAAGATATTACAGATAGTAAATATTTAAAGTGGAATGTATATTTTTATTAGGTACCAATTCATACTTCTAGTTTATTAGGTATAATGTATTTATTTCATATTGCAAAATTTTAAAAATATCACTCTCTGTGCAAGCTGTTGCGCCTAATAGATATGCAACTGAACGACATCAGAGCTAAACTGGTTGCAGGATGATATTTAGGTACATAGAGAGTAGTGAGTGGCGTGGCGTCCATAGAAGCAAGGGATGCAGCGCATCCCTTAAGCTTTCAGACTTCAATTTTTGTTTAAATCGTGGTTTCCTTTTCCATCAAACTTAAAATAAATAATTTAATTACTGGCAATCAATTTGACTAATATTTTTTGTTTAGATAGCTGTTTAGTACTCTTACCTTGATAACACACAGCACTCGCTCTTTATAGGGTCTTGTAGGTATGACCACCAAAAAACCTTTATAACGTCATTTAATGTGTCTGTCTGTGTGTGTGTCTGTCTATCTGTACGGTAGAAATTGTAGCCAAACGACTGAACATAGAAAGTTGAAATTCAAGTTGAAATGAAAGTTGGCATATTTTTTGACCTACATATAGGAAAATTATAGAGAGTTCAAAAAAGTACAGCGCGGGATAAGTATAAACAAGTATGTATTTAACAAAAAAAAAAAAATTTTTTTTTAATTTTGAGTGTTAACTTTGTAAAACTTATGTTGATTATTATTTTGTAAATAAATGGTCGCCATTTTGAAATGGTTAACATAAAAATATGATTTTTTGATGTCATTGTAAAGCTAATTTAATGTAATTTTAGGAAAAAAATATAATATTATCGATTCCCTATGCTAGATCGAAAGTTGACATCATTTCCGGTGAAACCGGAAGTGCATCAGAATTCTTATAGTAACCTTTAGATGGGCCTTTTTGTCTAGTTTAACTTTTGTTCTGAAGATTGTTTGTATCTTTACAAATAAAGGAGATTTTCGGGGTGCCTCGTTTCAAACAAACACCCTGTATATTGACTTAGAAGCTCAGTTATATTTTAAGGGGAGGCACAATGGATTAGTTCTTACGTTCTTACAAGTTTCTCATGCAAAACTGGTAATCCATATAAAATATGTTTTATTAATTATGTTATGTAATTGTAAATAAAGAAATTGCATTATAGACGCCATCTTGTAAACCAATTGACGAAAAAATACACACACGCTGCAAATTGTAGCTAAAGCTTCATTCTACAAATATATTTCTAGCTATTTTGTTCTGTTATGAAAATTACTTAAACTTATTGTAGGGTGACCATTCGTCCCGCTTTCTGCGGGACTGTCCTGCATTTTGATTGGGTGTCCCGCATTACGATGCGTCCCGCAAAAGTCCCGCATTCTAACATTTTGTTCCTCATTGTAACTTGGATTTGAGGACCTTTTTTTTTGCTCTTCACTTGGATTTTGGGAGGTGAGGACCTTTTTTTTTTGCTCTTCACTTGGATTTGGGAGGTGAGGACCTTTTTTTTGCTCTTCACTTATATTTGGGAAGTGACGACCTTTTTTTGCTCCGTCCCGCATTGCCTTCTTAAGAAAATGGTCACTCTAACTTATTGTACTTGGTGTTCTCAATATGGAGACTCAGGTAATTTAATTCAAAATAATAAATAATTGAAAAACTGGACCCTTATGGGCTACGACCTTGTAGACATACGTATTGTTATGGAGTTAATTTATTTGAGTGACCAAGATTATAAGATATATTTTTAAATTTTTTGATGCAATGTAAAGAATCTTGTATTTCTTATTTATGTTTTTTTGTTGTTGCAGATGCTACTGGACGAATCACCGTTAAAAATCCCATCGTGGAGATGGACGGTGATGAAATGACCCGCATCATCTGGGCCAAAATCAAGGAGAGACTCATTTTCCCATACATTAAAGTTGAATGTCTTTACTATGATCTTGGTTTGCCACACAGGTAATGAAATCAGATCAATTTTATTGTTCAAAATTATATATTTTTAAATTTTTATGTAGGGTTTAAAATGAATGGTCAAGAATCGTAGTAATTTAAAAAGTCATTACGGTGATATTGTTTCTAAAAATATTATATTTTCTAAAAATATGCTATTTTTTCTACACCTTTTCTAAACCCAGAGAGGTTGAACTAAAAATCTGACGAAAATCAGAGTAATGTCCATTAAGGGGGGGGGGTCTGATAACCACATTTTAAGTATATTTTTGTGAATTTTTTTCAAATCTTTGGTTAAATTTATTCATTTTCAAACTAAGTACATATATAAAATATGTTTTGAAGAAGATACAAAAAAAATTTGAAGGCAAAATATGGCGAAATGAGTCAGCTGTGGCAAATCTTCTCAAACTACGGGAAAAAAAATAAATGATTTTGCGGTGACCAGCATAACTCGTCACTGGATCATCTGAAATAAAAAATCCAAAAAGATTTAGTTAGTTTATGAGTTTGCCGAGGTAATGACGTTGAGTTTTTAATTTTAAAATGATTTTTCAGTTTTTAGCGTTACTTAGAAGACAAAAAAAATTAATTCCCCCTAAAAAAAACCTAAATATGAGTATATTTGTGATTGTTAAATAAAAAAAAAACATGAAAAGAAAATATCTCAACGTCGTTACCTCGGCAAACTCATAAACTAACAAAATCTTTTTGGATTTTTGATTTCTGATGATCCAGTGACGAGTTATGCTGGTCACCGCAAAATCTAATTTTTTTCTCGGAGTCTGAGCAGATTTGCCACAGCTGGCTCATTTCGCCATATTTTGCCTTCAAAATTTTTTTGTATCTTCTTCAAAACATACTTTATATATGTACTTAGTTTGAAAATGAATAAATTTAACCATAGATTTGAAATAAAAATTCACAAAAATATGCTTAAAATGTGGTTATCAGACCCTACATATCTCTAAAATTAGTATTAAATCATGTAATCAGTATTAAATCATGAAATGTGTGTAATTTAATACTTCACATCTTTATTATTATTATTATTTTTCGTTTATGTTATGTTTCTAACAATTCTCTATTAGGCAGACAAAAGAACATAAGTCAGTTTATATAATTTTACAGGAGACGGTACTTTATTTGCTACTCTAGCTTGTGGCTCTAGGCAGAGTCAGTATATCATGTGTATTATACCAAAAGTATGAAGTATACATATGTATTCATTTGTGCGATTTGTGAGAAAATCTATTTTGTGAATATGTATGTAGTGAATCCATAAAGAAAAGTTTCATTTTTTCTCCGCCAGCCTGAGAATTATCAATTGCAATATTGTTAAAACAATATCAATCAATCAACGTTATGTCAGTGTAGTAATATTGTTTATTTATTTAAGGGACCAAACGAATGATCAAGTAACAATCGATGCAGCTCATGCCATACTCAAACATAATGTAGGAATAAAGTGTGCAACTATTACCCCTGATGAAGAGAGAGTTGAAGGTACGTTTCACTCTCAAACAAAATCACTATTCCTTTCTCCGTATGAATAATAATTATTATTTTCTAGAATTCAAGTTGAAGAAAATGTGGTTGTCTCCTAACGGAACCATCAGAAATATTTTAGGAGGTACAGTATTCAGAGAACCAATTATATGCAACAACATTCCAAAACTTGTTCCTGGTTGGAAGAACTCCATCATCATAGGACGTCACGCCCATGGTGATCAGTACAAAGCACAGGACTTTATCATTACCAAACCAGGAAAGGTAAAGATACTAATTCAGTACTTAAGTTCGACATTTTAACTAGACTACTGCTAATCAAATAGGGAATTTTATATATTCATATAATATACGCAATGTTATATTGAAGGTGTGAAAAATTGTTTTCCTGTCACTTTGTTAATTTTATACATTTTATTCTGCAATTCTTACCACTGTTTTTAGGGTTTTGTAGATATGACCACCAAAAAACCCTTATAACGTCACTCATGTGTCTGTCTGTACATAGAAAATTGAAATTTGGCATGCTTATACAACTCTTTGACCCACATATAGGAAAAATACTGAGAGTTCAAAAAAACACATCCCGAGATAAATAACATTTAAAAATTACATTAGATATTTGTTTTTAAAGTATCAAAAAGGAATAAATCATTTGTAGCAACAAAATACTTATAAATCAAATAACACATTGTTAATAGTTAGAATTACGTTTCTGAAATTGAAAAAGATGAAGCCATTTATCAATATATTTCTTATTAATCTAATGAAGACTTGAATACGAAGCAAATGCAGAAAAAAACGCTGGGATTTTTATCAAATAACGAAAAAAACTATTGATTTTGATGTGATCAGTAGAACAAATATTTCTAGACATAGATCTAGTATTATGTTGGCTTCTTACACTTATTAATACCTACAAAACCCTGAAATGTGTGAAAATTCACACTTCACATCAATTTTTTATCTCCATGTAAATTTATAATCTGTTTTGCAAAATTTAGTAAATAAGGTATACTGTAATATTTCATGAATAGAATATTCACCAGTGCAAAATCTTGACAACTTTTCTTGAGTTTTTTTTTTTATAATCTGAGCTGTAGTGACCTTCTTTGATGCACTGGACAAGTCAAATACAGAGCGGTCATAATTTCTTGTCAGTTATGCAATAGTTGACAGAAACATTTAGTTATCAAATTTATTTTCAAGGACATGCACACATAGATGTAGATTCGATTTTTATATTGGGTTATGTATGTTCAATATTTCACTTACCTCTAAGAGCTAACCTCGATCAATAATCGTCTTCCAATTACAATCTTAATAACAATAATATCAACAACAACAATAATAACGGAAAAAAAAACAATAATATATCTTAACAAAAACCAATTAATTATGAAATGAACACTACTTTTTCTCTACACGCCAATGAGTTAACGAACAACATGAAGTTATCAATACAATATCGTTACCTCTCGGGTGAGATCGGACAAACGAAGAAATCTGATTCTTTCTCATTCTTTGTTAAATTGGAATTTTTAGATATGAGATAGAATACAGTTTTGATATTTTTAAGCTCATTGTTTACTGTTATGTAATTGACAAGAAATTATGATCACACGGTAGAAATTTTTATAATCTATAAGTTTGGCGCATGGTGCACCGCAGTCGTGCTCTGTGTTTGCTGTTATATCTTTTTTTTCTTTCATTGCGTGCGTTTGGAGTTTGAATTATGATGCATAATATGTTAGATGGGAATCTCCGTATGATTTTGATTTTATTACCTGCAGTGCACCAAAATTATAGAGCTATGGGTCTATGTGGGCTTGAGAATAACTTTGTAAAGTAGGACCAGCGAATGTTTGCACATTAAATCCGGCTTGCAAACCGTGCAATATTAGTTTAAGGATAAACGTTTAATGTTCTGTTTATAACATGTTGTATTTGTGTGTCATGTATTAAATCATTATCCGATTTATCTCTTCATACATTTGTCCTCGATGTGCAAACATTTGCTGGTCCTACTATGTACATAATATTTTATTGGCCAATGATAATCTCGTTTTTTTTTTTTTTTTAATATCTATATTAAGCCGGAATAGTTGATTGGTTTTTATTTTGCTTCAACTTTTCTCACATCAGTTCCCTTCTAACTCTATGGTGCTTCGACATGTCTGTGTTGGTCTCCCAGCTCTTTTGTGTTTAAAGGGTTATGAGTTGCTCTAGGTGACAGCGGGAGACGCGAGAACGCGGGATTTCGGGGAGTCGGGGTCGTACGGTTAAGAGCGAAAGATGGGACTGTAAAGTGTTAGGGTTTGATTGGAATATATTTTTATGAGAGTTCTGAGTGAGTGTAATTTTTCAAAAATATGAACTGTATGGTGAATGATAGAAAATTATATTTTTAAACAATCAACACGCGTGTCAATTCCAAGAACCTAATCCCACACCTCTGTGGACCGCTACCCCTCGGAAGACGAAGAGGGATACAGTATCCACCCTCCCCAGCTGCAATTTTTGCAGGCAAACCTTCCCGAGGATACTGAAACGCCGTATCTAGGTCGCCAATACAGCGGTGGCCACCGCGGTGTTTTAGTGGATTCATCATATTCCATACCAATGCTCTCTTGGCAATGTTGTCTGGATCTCCTCTAAGGGTATGATTTACCCACTTCCATTGGCACTTTTTAATTTCCTGTCTTATTTCTGTTATATTTTTATATATTTTTATTGGCTATGGCGCTTGACCGATATATCCCAACTATAGTCTCCATGCATTAACTAACAAATTGAGTTGATTATAGGCTAATTTTCTTATGTTTATTGTTTTTTCTTTTCAGGTTGATCTTGTATACACTGCCAATGATGGTACAGTTGAAAAACATGAACTGTTCAGATACAAAACCGCTGGTGTTGCAATGGGAATGTACAATACTGATGAGAGTATTAAAGCATTTGCACATTCATCATTCCAGATGGCATTAATGCGCAAAGTCCCCTTATATCTCTCCACCAAAAACACGATCCTCAAGAGATACGATGGTAAATTTAAAGACCTCTTTGAAGAAATCTATGAAAGGTAGTGACCTCATATTAGTAGTATTTTTATTCTACTACTTGTTCTTATAATATTTAGAGATAATTCATTGATCCACGAACTAGTTAGTCAATATTTTATTGTTTAGTATTAATTTATTTCGTTTTCTTCAGGGATTACAAGAAAGAATTTGTAGCAAACAAAATCTGGTATGAACATCGTTTAATAGACGACATGGTAGCACAGTGCTTGAAGTCATCGGGAGGATTCATCTGGGCTTGCAAGAATTACGATGGTGATGTTCAGTCTGATATCGTAGCTCAGGGATATGGTTCATTAGGACTTATGACATCAGTACTCGTGTGTCCAGATGGTAAAACAATTGAAGCTGAAGCTGCTCATGGCACTGTTACCAGGCATTACAGGTAAGATTTTTATTAAGCTTGATATTGAAGGCAATGTAACGATATATTGTTTGACACTTTTCAAATCATCTAAATGTGTATTACCTGAAAATTCGAGGGGGAAAAACGGTTTGTAAAGTTTTTTTGAATAATTTGAGAATGAGAATATTTTAAAAATGGGCATTGTACAGGCATACCTCACTATTACAACAAGTTCCATTGAAGACGTTGTCTTCAATCAATCAATTTCTCCAGAAAACGAGGAATTGTGTGTTAAGAATTTTATAGGTATAATCTGTCTCAATTTGTAATACGAAACTAGATCTGGTTACTTTGGTGACTGTTGTGGTGTAAATAGACTTTTTTGAAACCATGTAAACTTGTAAACCAAGTTTACAAGTTTACAGTTTTACATTTTTAGTGAAGTTTCATTATACTGAGGTTATATTCAGTCAAAAACTACATGTCAGATACCAAATTGACATGTCTAATATTTTGAATTATATACAAATATTTATTTTATCTTATTTCGCTTATTCATAATTTCTGTTCTGGTTGTATAAAATATATTTCAAATACTTGTCAATTTGTGTTTTATACAATTTGTGTTAGTAAGTTGACATATAATTTAATGTTAATTATGAATTGTCAAATATTTTGAAAAGTGTTACTTCAGAATTACCACCCTAAGATGATATTTTAAATATACAACATAAAAAATGAAGTTTCCCTGTTAGTTTCGTATTACAAAATGAGACAGATAAAGTCTGTTCCAAATGGTTAAGCGGAACTAGATTTTGCAATCTAGTTACTTTCATCATTTAAATCGTGCTTTTCGACCGTTTTGTTTAAGCTTTGTAAATCATACTTACAATAAACATTTTTTGGTTAAGGTTAATATCATTTTAAAATGTCATTTTTTTATATTTTAGTTTTTTGTGTCATTCTTAATACAAATTTCCCATTTATTTATTTTTTTGTCATTAAAATATGTAAAAAAAATAATTTAATTTTGACATATGTCATTCGTTTCCATGATTTCATTGTTGGAATTTAAAATTTTGACATTCCAGCGTGAAAATGAAATAACCCAAGCAAGGTCCCTTCTCGTGACAACCTAAAAGAGCGAAATTCCCATTTAGTTCCGCCTTACCGTTTGGAACAGACTGTAATATGAATATTTTGTAAATAAAAATACTTTAAAAAAATAACGAGTGGTGTTTAAAATGAAAGCTCTTGGAACTTATATTAAGGAACAAAAAGTGACTAAACAAAAACACTCTAGTTTGACATGTTATATGCCAAAACTGTGCAAAAAATTGTCCCACATCTTATAACGGGGTTGATCTAGGAATATGAGTAATGCACAGTTATGTAAACCAGAACAATACAACTGGAAATTTTGATCGGATCATTTTTGGGGTATCAAACTCGTAAAGCGTAGATGAAGGGTCAAAAGAGTTTTTAAAACTTCTATTTTAACCAGGGACCTGAAACTGGGTCCGAACCCCAACCGAACACCCGAAAAAAACTGTACTTTTCGTGAATCTGAACCGAACCATTATATTTCAAGGTCAGTGAGCCACAACCTGAACCTGAACCTTTTATTATTAACCGGCAACCATATACTTTTAATAGGTTCAGGAAATTATTGTATACAGTATTTTATAAAGACAATGACGTCACCGAGTAATCAAAGACATACGCATATACATAGTATTCACTCAAATGTATAGATATTGTGTAAGTACCTAAGTACGCCGGACACCGCACTACTGTCTATTCATTGAAATTTATCTCAATATTATGTTTACATAAGCATGTTAGAGTACGTTCAGGATAACTTCATGCCAGGGCATCATAAAATACGTCATCAATCCTGCGCGAGAAAACAGCTGATTACATAGACGTAAGGGTTTCTACCTTATCAATTGTTGTGGATACCAAAAAAACAAAATCATGTATTTCAAATTAATTTTTGTTCTCGTTTTAGTACACGGCATACCTGAAAACGTACGAGAAATAAATAATAATATATTTTTGTGTATAAATGTATCAATTTCATCCTGTAAATGCAAATTATATATAAAGCCCGTATGTAACAGTCTTTAATTTTAACCTATAACTCTCCAACGGTATACAGACTCCATTTTCTGCCTCATTTTTCATAAATTTAGCGACATTGTTTATGATTTCTCTCGCTTGGCTCCGAATTGACATACCTTGGACGCCCAATCTTTTTTTTGGCGTCATTTTCACAAATAACAATATTAATAACACACAAATTTAAAAAAAAAAAAACAAACAACAAAATTTAGCGAAGAAAATAAACAACAAAATTAAAAAAAAAACAAACTACAAAATGTAACAAAGAAAATAAACAACAAAATTTAAAAAAGAAAACAAAAACGGAATTAAACAATCAAAATCGAAATATACGCGTAGTCAAGAACAGATCAAAGTAAGTGACGCCACTGAAATGTATCAAACCAACTGTTGGTAAGTCATGGACGAAATTTGGTTTCTGCGCGACCCAGTCGGTAATATAGACCTGGCATGAAGTAATATAGACCTAACACTTCTAAAAAGCATATTGTTATTGTTTACGTATATATAGTTCACCACGTGTTTGTTTGTTTCTGTCCATTCTCACTCTGTTTTTACAAGGTATAAAGTGATCAAATAAGAAAAAAATAAATAAATAAACAAATACTCCTTGTTGTGTGTATGGTTGACATTCACAGGAAGAACATCTTCCAATATTAGATGAATTTTATTAGAAAAATTGTATGACAAAGTGTCTTTATTAGTTCTGCAATTTAATTTTAATACCAACGAAAAAATGCGTTAAAAGTTACTAAATGCACCATTTATACTGATGTTTTGCTACAAGAGAAGAAGAAAGATTATTAATGATTCTAAAATTTTGCATCTATTTATTGAAGGGAATTTCTACTGAGATGTTTTTAAACAAGCTTTTAACGATTACTTTTTTATTTTCCTGTCTCACATGTGCAAGAAAATCGTTTAATGTTCACTAAACTATTGTTAGTATAATTAAAACCCCTTGTTATTTCATGTGGATGTTCCGTAAATGTGTTTGCAAATATTTGAAAGTTTTCTTGTGTAGAATAAATTACCAGTTCTCTTTCTATAAAATTTCTAGAGAAATGTGTAGATATTAAGTATTCAAATAAATGTTTTAAGTTCAAAGTATAATATTTTACTATCTCTGTGAGTATAACCTAGCATCAACATTATAACCTCTGAACATATTCATTTACAAACAGCAAATTTTATCATAAATGGATTCACATATATTTGTACACTTTTTTAATACTCGGTTATAATTCAAATATACTGTATACAGCAAGAAAACGTAAATTTGACCTAAAATTGATTATAAACCAATACTGTATAAATACGTTGACAGATCACTATCGTTTTTCGTGTCAAAGGTTCAGAAGGCGGTAGTGGCGCAGTTTCGGTAATTTCAGTCGCGAACATAACCTCAAAATAACCACAAATTCTAAAACGCTGAGTAGAAATATTTGAGTGATTCTTGGTTATATCAGAATATATATCAGATTCTTGGTTATATCAGCCTATTATATAAACATAATAGGCATTTACTTGTGACGTCATAGTCTTTATCAAAAATTCAACTGTATTTTTACATTTTACAAGGCATTTATTTTTCCAAGACTAAAATATTTTACTTGGTCATTTATTTGTTATTTCTATTTTATAATTTTAATTAATACGCATGTTAGGTATTTTTTCATAATACGTTTTTCTTTATTGATAACAAATTATAATTTGGTTTTGTTTTGTGTGATTTTTAAATAAATTAATATTGAAGTAAATTTTGTACATAGAACCCGAATCCGAACCTAATATATATTGTTATTGAACCTAAAACCAAACAGAAATAAACATATTTATCCTGAATCCGAACCTGAACCTAAATAAATTCAGCTTCAGGTCCCTGATTTAGACATGATTTATCTCAAAAATGTACAAAAAAGAATTGTATCCTACCTATAATCCAAAGGGGTTCATCTAAAAACTTGGAAAAGAAATATTGTGGAGTATCAAATGAAAGGTTTTAAAGTGCATATTAAGGAAAGAATAGCGTTATTGGGAGAACTTATTAGAGAATACGAAATAGAATAAATCCATTTGGCCATACTGCATTCTAACGTTTGAACAGACTATAGTATATATCTTCTATATTTAAATATCTGATTAAATACAGCGCTCACTTAACGTACTTTCGATGATAAGTACATATATTTTTTGTCCGCACGACCGTATATAATATCACCCGGACCCTCCGACAGAAATATGTGTAGGTTTTCGAAAGATGCAAATTGTGACTGACAAACAAGACGGTTTGTCTGAATCATAATAATTTATTTGCATACAGAATACATTGTAACAACATTATGTCCTATTAAAAAAACAGTTTGAAAGTAAAATTAAACTTTATTCGCAAATGATGCTTACAATGTAACATAAAGAAAATAATAAAATATTCGATAAATTAATTGTATAGTATTTTTTTTTTTTGTCAAAAATGTATCCATAGTTAATTGAAGTAGAGTCGTCTGAAGTCCAGCCTGATGCTGGATTTTGTAACAAGTCGTACCACTGCGGGAACTGCAAATTAAACATGTTACTTCTTTCCAAAAATAAGGGTCCGAATTATGTACTAGTTCCACAATATCTTCTCAAGATATCAAATATTGTTTAAAGTTTTAGTGTTCTCGATGTCAAAGTTTCTTCACTCTTGTTATTATCGTTTAATTCGTCTATAATTTGCTCCTGTAGTAATGAGTGCGTTTTGTTGGTGGCTGAATAAAAGTACTAGAATTGATGCGCAAAAAACGAAAATTTTGATCGTGAAGTAAAAACATAAGAATGACATAACAAATTTGCATGTAGGTTAAGTCATATGGTCATAGAAAATCCTAGAATTTGGCTGTGTGAAAACAAACGTATTTCGCCTAAGCAAATGGATAATCTAAATAATAAATGCAGAAGAGGAAAACATTCGACAGATTTTAGAACGTTTTAGAACGAATAATTGAATTGTACACACATTTTAAGTTTAGATTTAACAATACTATATTAAAATTATATAGGCATTTATTTTAGGACACAATATGAGAATATACCTAAAAGTGAAAATTGTTTTGAAGCAGTAATACCAAGATTTAATTCTAATACATTTAATAACCATATGAAAACAACTGTATTCAAATATAACTTTTCATCCCCACCACATTTATCAGTCGTTCGATCTCAAATCATCGAATGAGTAGAATGAATAGAATGAGAATATTGTACCAATAAAATCCGTATACTGATTTAAACAAAACAAGAATAGGCATAACAAACCCCACCCATTGAGAAGTGACCAATGGCGGCGGTGGGATCGAAGAAAATATGACAGTAGTACTTACCTGTTAATTTACACATACTGAACAGGTTAATTTAAGCACAATACAATTTTATTTTATAAAAATGCGAGTAAATAATTGCGACATTTTTTAATATTTAAACGCTATACTTATATTGAGATGTATAACAGAATCATCTCGTGAAAATTTGAAGTTAATATAAACTTTACCTCAATTTTTCTTAGGAAAAGTAAAAACTAAGATGCCTATATTTGTCCTTTCTTAAATGACCGCCAAAAACACTACAGTTTGTTCTGCTTTTATAGTTTTTCACAACTGTCGACACTGTAACAAAAATTCAACACTAAAATATATGTAATAAGTTCAAAATGTACTGTAAAATTTAGTACAATAATTTGACTACCAGTTAGCATATTCGAGCGTGTCACTTCTCAATACCTAGTGAGTGACTCATCGTTCTACGTTATTATCTCGCGCAAATTTTACCATTTTTAAAATTTGTTTTATTTGTGTATAAACCAATTTTAGAGTGGGAGATCTAAAAAATATATTTAATGCGTCCTCTAACATGTATTTTTTGAAATAGGGTAATTATCTATCGGTTTTTTTGAATGTATTCAAAACCGATAAACTGTAAATTGGGGAGAAAATTTTTTTGCTGAAAAATCACCGTTTTCGAAGGTTTTGTTTGACGATTCGTATTTATTATAAAAGTTGGGTTATTATGGCCCCAATTTTTTTATAGACTAAACAATATACGAAGGTTTTAAATATTCAAACCGCAGTTCTCTATATTTTATTGTCTTAAGATAGAATTTTTTTAAATTTAAAAAAAAAAAATGACAAAATTTTTCAAAAAAAAAAAAAATGTTTGGGAGTTGCTTTAAAATGAATGCTAAGGCCCTTTAGAACCTCAGAATTTCAAAAATTTCAACCGCAAATCTCTATCTTATGTAGATTTTGAGATACGGTCTTTCGAAAATGAAATATTTACAAATTTTCAAAATTACATGGATCAAAAAGGCTTTAACTAAGAAAGAACCTATTTTTTATCTAGGTAGAAAAAAATCTATAGACTTCAAAAATTTAGTAGGTCCCTATATTTTATTCTTAAGTTAGGATTTTTTACAATTAAAAAAATAAGTAAATATGTATTAAAATATGTTTTGTTTGGGGGTTGTTTTATAATATGTCCTGTGGCCCTTTTAGACCTCGGGATTTCAAAAATTCCAATGCGGGTCCCTATATCGTGTTGTTTTTAAGATACGGTCTTTCGAAAATGAAATATTTACAAATTTTCAAAACTATGATCAAAAATACGTTAACTTTTTTTATAATAAATATTTATTTCAAGACAGTTCTACTGAATAAATTATAAATAAAAACCTAAGGAAATTTTATACTGTTTTATATAAAATTTAAGGTGATGGGTATTTGTATTATAGTTAATAAATAACAATAAAATCGAATATAAATATAATTTTAGGTATATTTAAATAAAAATAGAAAAACAAATGTCTATAATAATATAGTAATTGTAAAATTGGAGGTTATATCTGTTTTTAAAAACGGCTGGACGTATTTTAACGAAATTTGGTACAATAGAGTAGAACCAGGATCAAATATAGGCATAGTATCTCAAAATTTTCTTTCTTAGGCTGTGGTTTTGGGTTAAAACTTAAAAAAAAACTTAAAATATTTCCTTTATAAACAACTATCTTAACAGAAAAAACTAGACAATAAAAATGGTTTATAAGAAAACAAATCTTATTTGTTCTATGCATTTTTTCAATTTAATGAATATTAGGGTAGTTACGGGGGACCCTAAAACTAAAATATTGAAATATTTCACTTATTATTCTCTTCACATCAAAAATGAATGTAAGAAAATTTATTTAGAACGAAGAAATATTCCTTTCGAAGAAAAAATAAATTAAAACAAGTAGGAAAAAAAAACGATATTTTTATATCTATAGCAAAAAATCAAACTTCACGTGTATACAACATATACGATAAACAAAGACTGACGTCCCGTTAGCATACGGATGAGGCGTAGCCTCTCTATTTACCTCCACCCCTACAAGTTACGAGACAACCTTATACTTTAATAATCTTGCGTAGAGCTAACGGTTTATTATAGTCCGATGCCAGCGCAGTTATGTAACTGCTGGGGTGTTGGCTTCATAACAAACGTATACAATACGTGTACCGACAAGTCGTAATTATATGCATTTATATGGAAATGCATTGTCCGGTTAATGTACATTTGCTTAACGTTCAGCAAATTGGGAAAGTATTATGTACGTTAACTGAACGCTTCCTGTATTAAATTAGCCAAATTTTTGGTACAGACAAATAATTAAACATTTTTTAACATATTTATATTGAAATGAATTATTTATTTCTTCAGACAACATCAAAAAGGATTACCAACATCCACAAACCCCATTGCTTCAATCTTCGCATGGACACGCGGTTTGGAACACAGAGCTAAGTTGGATGACACTCCAGAGTTAGATAAGTTCTCCAGAGACTTGGAACAAGCTTGCATCGACTGTGTGGAATCGGGCAAATTAACTAAAGATTTAGCAGGATGTATACATGGGCTACCAAATGTAAAGGAAGGAATGTACTTGCATACCGAAGACTTCTTAGAGGCTATTGCCGATCAACTCGATCACAACTTGAAGAATAACAAAGCCCAGGCCAAAGCTTAAGCACAAAGCTTAAAACGAATGAATATATTTTTTGAAAAAGTAACTCTAATTGATAAGTGTAGCCTTAACAGTTAATACTAATTAGATCAAGTGTCATTCCTACTTTTAAACATATTTTAAAAATAAATGATTAAGCTTTTACCTGTTTTATATAGTGCAATTGTGGCAATCTTTCCTTGTGATACAAAGAACAAAAGCAAGAATTTTAATGAAGTTTTAAGAAATTTGTCTAAATAATTATTCCATATGAAATAGGTTTAAGATTTTTTATTACAGAGCTACATTTATCGTATTGTGTAAATTTAATAATAAGTAAATTTGTGTATTAACATTTTAACGTACTGAATTTTCAAAATAAGCACTGAATTGTATTCTAAACGAATTTTTTAAATAAATATATTTAGTATAATACTTTTTTATAAAGAATCCTTGTATCCTTTTTATGTTTTATTTTTAGATATAAATAACTGTCTGTATGGTAGAATTTATGCAAAAAACGGATGAACATATAGGGGAGACTGATGTACCCTGGAACAGTTTTTAAGTTCCTGACCTTCACTATCATCTAGGGGCCTCTATGTATACCGTGTGTTTATTTTATCATAGAACATAGAGGTTTGCCGACCGGCGTAGCGTAATGGTAACACATGTGCTCTGCGTTGCGAAGGTCTCGGGTTCGAATCCCGTTCAGGCATGGAAATTTTCTCAAATAAAAATTGTCCTGGCTAATTGCCACAGCAGCTAAGACCATTAAATGAAAAAAATCAGCTGTGGCTACTACAGGACCGACCGCCATCAAAAGTACATGTATAAAATACATTCTAGCAGCAGAGTAGGAATAACTTGGCCTAATATTTTCTAACAGAGATATTATTTATCATGACCATGGAAACGTTACATTTAAGTATGAAAAAATTTTAGAAATATTTGTCGAAATTTTTAGTTTTATCAAAAAACGTCTCATATAATAGTTATTAGTTATTGCATTTATAGCAACTTTTGTTCAATAAAATTTTTCGAAATATTTTTCTGTTGCTATGTCGCAAAAATCTTAAAATCGACACGAGTAAATTCCCATTTCTAGTCAACCGATTTTTACCAAAAGTTGATCAACTCGTGTCATTGATGTCAATAGCTTAAATATGCAGTTTCATAAAAATCGTTTTAGCCTAATTTGCTCTGCGCGTGTACACAGACAGACAAACAGACACACAGACAGACAGACTGACAAAGAGACCGACAGACATCATGCTAAAAATAGTCAAAACGTTATGTAGGGACCTCAGTTCGTGGAGATCCATCGAAATCTCGAAATGTCAAAATTGGTATGATCACAATACCTTCCTTATATACATATGTTGGCGATCGGTAAAAACATTAAACAACACATTTTTAGAGTTTCATAAGAATTTGAAGATTTCAGACATTGTTTTTGAAATTAATAATTAATTTGTTTCTGAAAATATGAATTCACAAAAATTATAGCGATTATATTTTACGAGCTCAAGGGTGGACTTAAGTAGCTGAAACGATATACGAATAAACGAAAGATTAAAGGAGGGAATTGTTTCTGAAAGAACAGCTCGAAATGAGTTTCATATATTTTAATTTGAGGTACAGAATTTTGAAAATGACACGCGTTGACGACCAAAACACACGCATAAATGATTTATGTATACACTGGAAATTATGGATAGAAGCCAATAGTGATCACTGTGAATAAACAATAAATAAATGGAAAAATGCAATTTTTATCAATCATGGTTATCTTTTATTTCGATATTCATATTAAAATCGACAATTTCATATGCACCAACCCAATACCTACATTGCTTTCGTGCGTAGCATTAAAACATATAAATACAAAATTATTAATACACTAGTTTATAACCCGTCAACAATGACGGATTTATAATATAAAAATTTCAATTGTTTGTATGTGTATTTGTTTTTGTGTTTTAACGTATCACGTATCTTAATTTCATCGCCGGTCAGCGAGTCACGGGACAGGCTATCACCCATTAGCCAATCACGGGAGAGGGTGTCACCTGTCAGCCAATTAAGAGACAGGGTGTTCCCAGTTAGCCAATCACGAGAACCTTAGGAAAATTTGACGTCATAATATTACTGACACTACATACAGACACTTCTTCATTATATATGTCAGATTCTTAGAAAATAAATCTGCAAAATATTGTTAATATCAATCAAAGGATATAGGATTGTTTGTCAATCACGAGAACCTTAGGAAAAATTGACGTCACAATGTTACGACACTACATACAGACACTTGCTAATTATATATGTCAGATGCTTAGAAAATAAATCTGCAAAATATTGTTAATATCGATCAAAGGATATAGGATTGTCTGCCAATCACGAGAACCTTAAGAAAATTTGACGTCATAATGTTACCGACACTACATACAGACACTTGCTAATTATATATGTCGGATTCTTAAAAAATAAATCTGCGAAATATAGATGTAGCAGTGTCTAGAGTTTCTTGTTTATGCCTACGAAACCCTGGACATTTCTGCAAATAATTAAATTTGTAGATTCTTAGAAAATGAATCTGCAAAATATTGTTCTTATCGGTCAAAGGATATAGCAGTGTCTAGAGTTTCTTGTTTATGCCTACGAAACCCTACACATTTCTGCAAGTAATTATATTTGTAGATTCTTAGAAAATAAATATGCAAAATATTGTTGATATCAGTCAAAGAAAATAGGAGTGTCTAGAGTTTCTTGTTTATGCCTACGAAACCCTAGACATTTCTATATTATTTTATCCGCAGATTCTTAGAAAATAAATCTACAAAATATTTTTCATATCGATCATAGGATATAGGAGTGTCTTAGAGTATAGTATAGAATTTCTTATTTATGCCTACGAAATCCTAGACCTTTTTATACGTTATTTTATCCGCAGATTTTTATAAAATAAATCTGCAAAATATTTTCCTATCGATCATAGGATTTTTTTAGCAGTTTCTTAGAGAATAAATCTGCAAAATATTGTTCACATCGGTCCAATCATATAGGATTATCTAAAGTTTCTTGTTTATGCCTACGAAATCCTACACATTTCTATATTTATTTATATTCGTAGAAACTTAGAGAATAAATCTGCAAAATACCTGTCAATCCAGAGACCTCAAGAGTCCCCAGTTAGTCAATCACGAGAACCTTAGGAAAAATGACTATATTTATATACAGGCTATTCCAGTGTTACCCAGATCACAAACACATACTAGCTAATTATATATGTACGATAACAAAGACAACTATTAGTATTAAAAATATTGAAAGTGAAATTAATTATTTTTGACAAATTCAATTTCAGGCAATTATCTTTCTCTGCTAACAATAATGCAAGATTAGGTAGCCTTTCCTGTGACATCGACGACCTGAGATAATTTTTGATTAATTTTAATTTAGAAAAATTCCTTTCTCCTGATGCCACGCTTACAAGCAGAGTTAAAATAATTCTTAGAGTTATAGAAAAATTAGGAAATGAAGATTTTAATTCATTGTCCTATTATGCACTCCAAAGTAATTAAGGGTTTTGTAGAAGTGGTAAATATTTCCCTAAAACTTAATATTTCATTAAATAATTCAAGCCCATGCAGATCATTTGTTACAACACAAACGGTCTGCAGCCCACCGCCTTTAAGTTTAGCCGCCCAGGTGCAAGGGCACCTTTTGGATCACCGCCGGGAATGGCCCTGAATATAACATCAATTTTTATATAATATTTATTATCATTAATGAAAAATATAAAACATTTTATTATTACAGTTTAATTACATTCTTTTCTTATCTACAGTTAACTAACGATTTTACTAGTTTACATAAATAAATACATATGTTCCATTAAAATCGCACGGGTTCAGATTGTAAATTTTTTAAAACTGAAAACATTTAGTTTACTTAATCAGCCTTTTTTGTGTAGAAAATAAATAGGTGAAAAATTCATTAAACAATACAATAAGCGAATAAACCATTAAAATATATTAATAGTAGTTAAAAACTTTGCACCACAGTCTGTAACACTGGATGACCGACCGTAGTGCGTTAGTATTTTATTTTAATTTTATTTTTTACATTAAGGAAAGCCAACAGTAAAAACCAATGACTGGCTTCCACAGATTACAAAAAGAATTTACATAGATACTGTATAACAACAAAATAAGAGACTAATACATAATTTAATATCGATATACAAGAACAAGTTTAAATTCATTTATGACATTCGAAGATAAAGTTTAAATTTTTGTAAAGACAAGTTAAATATATCTAAATGAATATAATTATTATTGTAAGTTGACATGAGTCTGTTTAAGGGAGAGTTTTTATAGCTAAAAGAATTAAATTTTGTTAATTGAAACAGTTGTTTAGATCTAGTTGTTTTAAGGGGAGCTAATAGATTAAAATTATGAATAAAATTTTGTGAATCAATTAAGTTATTGAATACCTTATATAGGAATATCATATCAGCATTCAGCTCGTCTCTGTTCAAGTGGACATAATTTTAATAATTGTAATGTTTTTGATTAATCTGAATTTACAATATTAAGCCTATTGCATACTACAAAAGTGAATTTTTTCTGTATAGATTCCAGTAAGTTTTTATTTTTGGCATACATTGGATTCCGTACTATTGAACAATACTTCAGTTGAGATCTGACAATTGAGGTATAAAGTGTAGTTAATGATTCTTTGCTGTGAAAAGGTTTACTAACTCTTATAACAAATCCTAAAATTTTGTAAGCCTTGCTAGTAATGGTGTCGATATAATTATTAAAAAGTAACATTGAGTCAAAAGTAACTCCAAGATCCCGTACAGTGTTTTTTATAGATAGATTAACGCCATTTAAATTATAGTTAAAATTAATTATACTCCTTTTTCTTGCATAGTTTACTACAAAGCATTTATTTAAATTTAGAGACATATCATTTTCTATAAACCATTTGTTCAATCTAATCAGGTCATCTTGGATTTTGTAACAGTCGATGAGAGTTTCAACAGTTTTACAGAATTTTAAATCGTCAGCAAATAGTAAGAAATTACAATATTTGAAGGAAGACGAAATAGAATTTATATATAAGTTAAATAAAATAGGTCCCAAATGTGAGCCCTGGGGTACTCCCGAAGTCACTAAAATTCCTCGAGATATGTAACCATTGCAGACAACAAATTGCGATCTGTTACGAATATAACTTTCAATCCAGCGCAGTAACGACCCATGTATTCCATATTGTCTCAATTTGAGTAAAAGAATGTGATGGTTAACTCTATCAAATGCTTTGCAAAAGTCGGTGTAAATTGTATCAATTTGTTTCGTGAGATCCATATTACCTCTAACAAATTCAGTAAAAGGGATTAAGTTGTTTAATACTGATTTACCACAGCAGAATCCGTTCTGTTGAGGAATTATTAATTGATTTAATGGATTTTTGATTTTATCTACTATTAAAGATTCAAATATTTTCGCAAATATTGGTAATATAGAAATAGGTCTATAATTTGAAACGTTACTTTTATCGCCTGATTTAAAAATCGGTGTAACATATGATTTTTTCCAAAAATCAGGAAAGATACCAGAATTTAAAGACTTGTTGAAAATTATAAAAAGAGGAAGAACAAGGTAATAGGCACAATTCTTTATGAACAAAGGATGTATTCCATCTGGACCACAACCTTTCTTTGTATCTAAAGAGGCTAACTTGGTGAGAATTTCTTCTTGCGTTTAACTAATAATATTGTTTCAAATGTATTTAGATTAAAAATCGAACAATCATAATAAATAATAATCACTTTTAATTAGTAATAACTCTATACGCAACAAAAGAGATGAACAATTTATTATTTTATTATTAGTTACTAAATAAAAAGTCAAAGTCTAGTTGAGATATCAAAAGGTCACATTTAAGATAACTTAAATAAATAATTATTTATTATGGTTACTTAATATTAAGAATCTCAAGATTTATCTGACTGATTATAAACCCTGTTAGTTTGCAAAATATTTTAGTTCATCAAAATGAATCCATTAGTTTGTATCAAAGATTACGAAGAACATGCTGCGAGCATTTTACCAAAAAATGCATATGGATATTATCGGAGTGGAGCAGGAGCTGAAGAAACCTTAGCTCTAAATCGATCATCTTTCAGCAAGTAAAATTTAATAAAAATATTTATAATTGAAAATATTAAATTTGTAAATTGTATTTTGTTAGGCTTCGATTGAGACCTCGTATGTTAAGAGATGTATCCAAACGAGATACTTCTACAAGTGTATTCGGATATAAAGTATCCATGCCAGTTGGAATATCTCCAACAGCTATGCAGAGAATGGCACATCCAGATGGAGAGTGTGCAAATGCAAGAGGTAAGTGATTTGTAATAATTAAAAAAATTACAGCTCGAGCAAAAAAAAATCTTCAAAATAAAGTTAATTATTATTTTACCGTATCAGAAATACTAGGCTTACTATTCTTCAAATCAAAGAAGAAATTGCATCGTCATCAATAACTGAATATATCACAAAAATTCCATTACTAAGAAAAATTTAGACTCGCCGAAAAGGATTTTCCAAGTTTTTTCGATATTTAGGTTTTGAATTCTTACATTTGGAACATTTATTAAGTGTACCAACTGTGGCTTGGCCATTTACTATGTATGTCCATCTAAAGAATGGTCAAAAAAATATAAAACTAAATTTCCACTAAAACTAATTTTAGTGGAAATAGACCAAAAGGTAGACCTAGAAGTCACTGGATTGCTGGCACAGCTCAGGTTTTGAAGAGGGCAAACATAAGAATTGGGGAGAAATCGGAAAATAAGTTCAAATGAAGGAAAATAGTGCAGGAAGTCACAATCCACTTGGAATTATAGAGCTACGGTGATGATGACATTTATTAAGAATATTTTTTACAAAATGATAGTGTATGATAACGGTTCATTGCGGTAAAATTGTATTATTTTATACCTTCATCGCAAAAAAAAATATCTTTTTTGCAATAAAATAATTAATCGTTGAGATACTTACCTTGTACCATCTCTGGTGTCGGTTGCAATAAAATGCCTAATATAATTTACCACCAGCTCATGTAGACCCCACCCCCAGAGAAAAACGACTGGATGATACCTTTTCTTAGCTATTTAACCTCCTATTAGAGATGGTTCTACAAAAAGCACCAGTTTCCAATCAATCTGGTCTACCGCTTAATGGGTATCACAAGGTATTAAGTTATACAGATGACCTGAATACAGAGCCGTAGCAATGTTTTTGATGCCCTTGGCAAATACTTAAAGTAGGCACTTGTAAATTAATTTAACCTAAAATAGCGCCCTTTTTATCTTTTTCATTTTATTTAAGGAGGGCATCATTTTTATTTTAATACACAGGTGAAAATACAAATGAAGACCTAAAAAACAAAACGTCCTCACTTCTAAAATATAAGTGACGACAAAAAAAAAGGCACAAAAGTTCCTCTCAGGCCTCGCGCGCCTTGCACTTGCCCCAATACCAAGGCGTTGCTACGGCTCTGCCTGAATATTATTTCAAATAAGCTTGAAAGCGAAAAAGTGGAACGCAACATGAGCATTAAAAGAAAAACCACATATATCATTACTAGTAGATATCAAAAAGACGACCAATTGACAAATTAATGATATCATCTTTGAAAGAGTTTATAGTTTCAAATACCTAGGCGCCATAAACCAATGGCTGAGCCACTTAATCAGGTTCAAAGCTGATATCCTAGAAATATCTTCGAATACTTGCCAGCATTTAAACGACTAAATAGAAAATTAACAATTAACGAGAATTAGCAAAGGACAGAAGAGTCGAAGAAATTAGGAAAAATGAGGGATGATATTAAGGATGTGGATGTCAGCAAGGGCTGGAGAGCTAAAGATGGAGATGATGACTGTATTTGTAGTACCGGCGTTAGAGGGCAACAAAAAGCGGTCCAAGAGGAAAAACCATGTTGGGGTTGCCCAAGTAACAGCTGAAACCACAACATTTTCAAGGTCGCCTACTACTCTATCCATAGAAACAGCTGAAGAATTAAGTATCTACATGACACAACAATCTATAACTGCTAATAATCATAAAATAGCAATTTGCTCAGACTCGCTAGCTACAAAAGTACAAAATATCCCCATACCAGCAACAGACTTTAAGAATGCTCTCAAAGACATCACAATACAACACAAAAAAAATGCATGGCTCAATATCGACCCAAATACGAACAAATTACGTAACATCAAGAAAGACATAAAAGTATGGGATCTTGAAAAAGGACGAAAAATACAGACATTAATGACAAGAGATCATCGGACACTCAAGACTCAGTCACAGCTACCTATTCAACAGAGAAACCCTCTCTCGGTGTGAAAATTACGACGTGCTATTGATCATAGAACATATATCCAAATGTAAATAATATAACTCTTCAAGAATAAAATTCAACATCCCTAACAACATCACAACAGCCCTACAAAACAACCCAGACAGTACCACTAACATTATAAATTACTTAAGCGATATAAAATTACTAACACAAATCTAGATCCAATTATTATTATATACAAATGTCTATAGGTATATATATTTAGTTATTGTAAATAAAGATTATTTATTGCAAAATTATAAATGGCCAAAATTGTGTAATATTACAATTATAATATATGTATACTAGACGCTAAAAGCCTAGCAGTTGAAGCGTCTCTAAATAAAAAATAAATAAAAAAAGCGGCAATTTTCGTTTTCTACATGAAATAATTGACCCACCGAAAACGGAAATTCTATTTCCCTGCATAAAATGTATTAACGAAAATGTTGTAATTCTTTTTAAACAATCATTTTTAACAAATATTATTCCACAAAGTAAATGCAACCTTCTAATAACAAATAAATATCAGATAATTCATTTATTCATTATTTGTCATCGTCTTTTATGGGTGCATAGTATTGATCATAGTAAAATAACTGGCTTAGGTGCCTAATCTTACCGTATTAGGCGTTTTCTTGTCCCAGATGCCTAAACCGATCACTCTATTGTTCCATGCCACCGCACGGCCTGTTTACAGATGATATTCTTATAATTTACTAAAATATGTTTATACTCTACTAATAGCTGCTGCAGCCAAAGGGACGATTTTTATCCTGAGCACAATAGCCACAAGTAGTATTGAAGAAGTAGCAGAAGCTTCACCTAATGGGGTCAAATGGTTTCAATTATACATTTACAAAGATAGGTTTGTACATATATTTTTCATTTGGTAAATATACAACCTACATTATTTTTTGTTACAGAGAAGTAACTAAAGGTTTAGTACGAAGGGCTGAAAAAAATGGTTTTACAGCTTTAGTCTTAACAGTTGATGCTCCAATGTTTGGCCTAAGATATGCAGACATGAGAAATAGTTTTGTATTACCTCCACATTTAAAGTAAGTGGGTAGTAGCAGATAAATTGATTTAATTACAAGAATATTCTCAAAGATTCTCGACAAGAATAATCTATTTATCATTGGTATAGTCCAGCCCTTAGTTTTAAAACTGTTCTGTTATATACCTGGAGAGTTATAGACACAATTTTAAAAATTATTTATAAACTCATATTCTCATCTAATGAGAAGGATGAACCTGGTGCGTTGCTATCAATGTATCAATCCTCGGCTCTATTTTTGTCAGCAGTATTCGTAAATCACCGCGATTAGCTATTTGCTGTCGGTTTCTTTTTTTTGTTAATAGATTTGTGACCGCACTGAACCCACGTTTCTTTAAATATGACGAAGAAAATGCAATTAAAAACTTTTGTATTATAGCCCATAACCCAGGATAAGCTGTAGGAATTCTGCTTTTGCAGACAGAACTGTTGGTAGCCGTCTTTGAATTTAAATTTCAATTCGTAATTTATTGTTATTTCCATCAGTTCTTCTTGTAATTTTGGAGTGTTTGCACTTGAAAAAGAATCCAAAACCCAATCGGGTATATTCATTTTAAAAATATCTTCAAATCGTTGGTTGAAGTCAGAATGGAGAGCATCCAAGTGTTGACAATAGGTAAGCAAGTCTGCATCATTTTCAATGCCCCCCAAATGCACCCGAGGCTACTATCGCCCCCTGAATCATTCCAACGCCCCCCAAGGGGCGGTATCGCCCACTTTGAGAATCACTGGGCTAGTTAAATAATATTGCCAACCTCTATGTAATAAATTTTATTTGTAAAAACATTTTAGGTTTATGACAAATAGCAAATAAAAAATGGAACAAAGTGCTTAAAATCAATTATGCTTAACTTGTACTAATATAAAACTAATTTTTAGACAACACATAGTGAGAATAATCTTTATTATTTAATTATTTATTTATTTATTTATTTATTTATTTGACAGGATGGCAAATTTTTCTGATGAAAAGGCCAAGAAATTTATTAATGATAAAATAGAAGGAAGCAGTTTAAGTAGCTATGTAACTAGTCTCTTTGACGCATCAATAACTTGGGACGATGTGCATTGGCTTCAAAATTTTACCACACTACCGATAATTTTGAAGGGAATATTAACAGCAGAAGATGCAATGATTGCAGCTGATTTAGGAGTGGCAGGAATCATGGTTTCTAATCACGGAGCTAGGCAAATAGATGGGACAGCAGCTTCGGTAAAAAATATTAAAATAATTTTTTATGTATAATTAAAATTAAATTTCTTATTTACAGATTGAAGCTTTACCAGAGATTGTTAAAGCTGTAGGAAATAGATGCGAAATATTTCTTGATGGTGGTATAACTCAAGGAACAGACGTGTTCAAAGCTTTGGCTTTAGGTGCCAAAATGGTAAATAAAAATTTTTAGAAAGTCATGATTTGACTGAAATTTATTTTTTTATTGTTTTAAAGGTTTTTATGGGTCGTCCTGCTCTATGGGGTTTATCGCATAGTGGAGAAGAAGGAGTAAAAAAAATTTTAGATATCATTAAACATGAATTCGACGTTGCACTTTGTTTAACAGGCTGTGCGAATGTTCAAGATGTAAAACCAGAAATGGTTGTCCATGAATCTTATTATTCTAGATTGTAGTTTGTCAAATTTATTAATCAAATAAATTTTATGTGATATAGACTGTTGTGTATTAATTGAAACAAAATACGAAATATATCTGAAGAAAACAATTTTGACGTATAAATGAAAATTTTTAGTGTTGGCAGTTTACATATTTGACAATTTCACATTTACCGCTTTTTTGACGGTTTCTCAGGACCGGACATGTGCCCGCATTGGAAGAATAAGAAGAAGTAGTGTTCAGCTGACAAGTGATTGGATTGGGTTGGTGCTGGTAGAGCTCAAGCAAGTTGGTTCACATTTCTCACAATCCGAAAACATGGCGAAACAATACTTAAACTAATGTGCTTATATACAAATTGTCAGTCATTTGTTTGTATTTTTGTAGAATAGTTGAAGTTATGTCATCTCTGCACTTTGTGGTTCATCCTTTGCCAGGATCAGAGGAACAGCTAAATGATAGGTAAATCATGTTAACTAAAAACTTGTTCACGAGATCTTCCTCCATTGGTATTTTCGTTATTGCCTGATTATGCTGATATGGAGGTGTCACCCACTTCTTACGCATAATCATATTTATAACGCAATATTCATATTTTCTCTATCTGCCAGTGCTTTTTCCATGACTAAAAAATGCATTTCCTCTAACTTTATGTAAAATTTATATGATTAACGATTTTTTTTTCTTACTGCTAATATATCATTACAAAACACTATAATCGTCCATGTTTATTCACTTTGAATGGTAATTTGTTATTCACTTAAGCAAACTCTTTGTTGAATAATTTGTGTTTTTCTTTACGTATTGTTTGTTTTGCTTTCGCAGCTTTTTTTTTCTCGTAGCATTTCTCTATCCCTTTTATACGAATAGTTTTGTGCCAAGTATTTACTTTGATTTTTTATTGGTTATGTATTGTTAGTGAGATATTGTCATTGTATCTTGTTGTAGATTGAAGGAAGTATCAGAAAAATTAAATCGATTGGGTGTGTCACCACCAGCAGCACTATCGGGGCTCAAAGTTGGGGTTAAACGTGTAGCTCTTGGCCCTTCACATATTGCCTTGTTGCTCGATGACGGTAGAATATGCCGTGTTTCATTCAGTTTAATTTTGGACAGATTGGACCTTAGCAAAAATGATCCGACAAAAAAGTAAGTTATTTTTTTCTAGAATGTTCTTCCAAATAACACACATGTAAATGACACATAACCCATATACATTAACAGTACACTAGAGATTAACAGTAGAGTTTTTCCCACACGATTGTAAACAGTATCATTTTCAAAAATTTGCTAATTCAAACTAGTGAAACAGTATCATGATGTTGCATAATGTTACAAATTATTGTACCTATGTACATTACTGCAGGACTATTTTGTTGCGTGCATTGCTCTCGTAAAGCATATACATTATATTTTTACTGAAATGAACTTAGTTTAAATTTTATTTTTCATACAATAACATTGATTAATGCTGTAAATACTTATTTTACACAAAATATAACCTATGAACATGAAATGTCAGATTTAGACGTATGCTACATATTGTAAAATAATATGAAGTGATTTTATCCTTTACTATAGTTCATTTCTTTGATTTAAGTGGTACTAAACGGAATTTATTCTTTTAAGTTGTCACAAGCCCATTTTTGTACTATTGAATCAGGCTTTTGTTAAACAAAATGGTCAAAAGCCAGATTCAATCATTGAATTTACTAGATTTCAAAATCTAGTTCCGTTTAAACGTTTGGAATAGGCTATAATTTTTTTACTTATTTATTATCAATAATAAAGACGCATACATCTTTAGTTTGACATATCTAGTTATGCTTTTTATATACATAGTTATCATTTGCGAGTGAATGAGTTAATCAAATTTTTCATTAAATGTTAAAATCAATATGAATCATTAATGCTCGGTTGCATAAATATTTTAAAACTAGATGTACATCTATACCCTGTTTGAAATGCAGAAATAGGTATAAAATCACGTGAAAGATTAAAGTCGCTACCCTTATTGGCTGTCGCATAAAATTAATGGCTCAGCAGCCAACGGACGACGAGAGTTCCACAAAATTATCACGTGAACATTGCATTACTGCTTCATGATTCCGAAGTATAGTTTTAAAATTTGTATGCGACCGGGTATAAGACACATTACACATCATGACATTTGCAGTATCTATGAAAATTCTTCTCTTTAATCTTTTTTTAGGATTTCATAGGTATAATTAGGAAACTTCATTACTATCCTGCATGTGTCTCTCTGTTTGTACAGTAGAAATTGTAGCAAAAAACACTGGACCTAGAGAGTTGAAATTTGGTATCCATAAACAGATTTTTCACCCACATATATAATAAATACTGAGATTGAAAACACCTCATTAAGAATTAATTTTTATACGTAATTTATGAAAAAAATAAAAATAAATTATGAGTGTCGTATCAAATATAAGGATCAAAATTTCAAACACATATATCAAAAACAATTTTTATTAGAAAATGATAGCATTATCGGGAGAACCCATAAGAAAGTATGAAAAAGAACTACTCCATTTAATCTGTCCTAACAGTTCTAACAGCATTCTAACAGTTGAACGGTTTATAGTTATACCGCGTAAGAACCACTGTTGTACTTTGTCAAGTGGACAAATGTAGTATAATGATATTCTATTTGGTATAATTCATTTCTTTGGATTAAGCCGAACTAAACGGGAGTTTTTTAAGTAGTCATGAAAACAGAGCTTGTCTAGGTTATTTCATGTTTCATGTTGGCATTTATTATTGTGACTTTTATTATAAAAAATTAAATATATAACACATTTTAAAAATTTTGAAAGACAAATATTTAAGCTATGAGACAGTTGTATTAAAAATGACAGAAAACCTCAAAATGAAATGACAATAATATTTTATAATAACAGTTCACTTTGACTTAAAAATGTGCAATGTAAATATGATTATACAACAATATTTTCATGCTTAGTGGGAATTTGTATTTTATCAATTAAATTAAAATTTAATTTAATTTAACTGTCAAATTGATTTTAAATTTTTTAGGCCCAGTCTTTTTACTTTCAGGTAAACCTCTAGATAACTATCTGACAGATAAGGTTATCTGGAATTTAATCTGCTGAATAAATATCAATACCAATCAGTGAATTCAATATGTCGTTCTCATTATTCGTTAGATAAGTATCCGATAGATAAATTTGTATTGAAAGACGGAATGACATTTATTTCGCCCAGAAAGTATCACATAACCTTGTCTGTCAGATAGTTACCTAGAGGTTTACCTAGTTAATATTGTTATTTCATTTTCGTTTCGTTCTCAATTCCTGTTTCCGAGTGTTCATCAAGTGTTAATAGAAAAATTGTAAACATCTAACATAGCTCACTCTTATTATCAAAGATTCAATCATCGGTATCATCATCTGTTAATACATTATAGATTTCTAATTAATATTTGGACTAGGTAGTACTTTTAATTTTTCCAATTATCATTTATACGAGTATTTCATGTCATTGACCACTATTTATGTGTGAATGTGTTGTACGACCAAGTTGTTGGTTGTTGCGCAGTGCTGGAGGAAGTGGTAGCGGTGGTACGAACGGAGCTGGTGGCAGCGGCAGTGGCAATAACAGTGGCAGCAAACAAGCTGGCAGCGGCAGACAGCTCACCAGGACCAGAGCCAGAATCATGCGATCCAACACGGCGATCAGGGGCAGTTCTAACAGCGGTCAGTATTTTATTATCATTTATTATACAGTTCTGCTACAGTTAAACCTTTGGCTTCATTAATGCATAAGTGCTATTACAGTGGTGGAAGTTATGATAGTTACGGTTAATGAGGTTATGTAGTATAAATTTTATAAATATTAGGACAAAAATGTATCAAATGTTTGCGGAAGAACAATAACTTGGTTTTCACTTTTGATCTCTTTTACAGAAATTATTATAATGCACAATATTGATTGCAAAAACGTATTTATTTATAAATGAATAATTCCACTGCGTCATGGTTAATCTGATATTGCTCCTACTTGTGTTTTTATCGAGGTTCTGAAAATGCTGCGTAATATTTTGTTTTCTAAAATTGTGTTCTTTGTTAAGGTTCATTTTTTGGAGCCATGCATAAAGTAGGTATCCTCTCCAGCTCTACTATTCTAGTAGAATATGAGCTTCCTTCAATTTATTTCCCCATTTATGTGTCATATTAGCTATACTCTTCCAGTTAATAGTTATGAGCTTATCGATGTCCTTCTCTTGTCGTTTTTCCATCAGCTTCTAGGTCTTCCTTGAGGTCTTAGTGCGGGTTTGGATCCGTAGATTTTTTTGTGGATATATTTCTCGTTCATCCTAATCAGATGCCATCAGAGGCGTTGTTTTTTTTATGAATTAATATTAGCATTCCCAAACATTAGTTTTAATTTGAAGTTTATTCAAATTTTCCACTGACCATTCTAATCACTGCTCCAAAATTTTTCAACACTCAAAAGTTCTTTAAGTCTTTTCGTCATTTTGAGACAATTCCTATGTTTTTGCACCATATAGAACAACTGGCTTCATAATTGTTTTATGTATGGTGTATTTCGTGTTCCTACAAACATTCTTTGATTTTAATAGTCACGGCTTTTAATTCCTTGATTAATGTTGTTTCTTGAGTAGATGGAAGAATCTAGATATACAAATTCCCATTGCCGGATTAAGTTTTTTAAGGGCCCTAGGCAAGGAATGGATAGAATTTACCTCTAATAGAAAGTTATGAGCAAAAAAGGGAAAGTCAGGCTCCTTTGGTGCCTCAAAAGGACGTTTAATCGAAGAGTGATGCGTAAAAAAAAAAAAAACAGGCTTCTTCGAGGTCTCAAAACCGCGGGGGACTCGGCCTATACATCAATCCGGCACTTCAAATTTCTTATCACTTTCAAAGCTGTTGTTTCCCCTATAAATTCTTTGAGGACAGAATTGAGAATTAATTTCTAAATACATTTTTATTGATAAAAATTATTTACTATTATTAGCTACGTGAAATGTCTTTCAGGAAGATGTAAACATCTTGGAAATTGTACAAACACTTCCGTATTTAGACAACACATTTTGCACTTGGGTTATTACCAGAAACCAGCAAGCACTTTAGAAATAATTTTTAGATATGCGGTTAGCAGGATTAACCAGTTTGTATTTCGTTCTATTTTCATAACCTTTGTGTTGCATGGATTAAGTTCGAAGCCCGTGGCACATCTATGCAATGAAACGTATCAATCATTTCATTTTCTTTTTTAATTATTATTACTATGTCATCTGCATAGCTATGTATATTGATGCATTTCTGAGCAGTTGAGGCTAGTACGTCGCCTACGCACAAACCGGAATTCGTACAGACGCTTAGTTGCTAAGCAACGGACGTAGAACCGGCTGCAAACTGCATTACGATTGTTTTTAGGTAATTGTTTGTGCATATACAATAACGTCCTTGGTATCAACTCCTGTAAAATGCATTGTTCCTTTTGTGTTTATTTACGTTCATAGTATTCTCATTTCGAGAGCAGTATTATATAATAATGGTACTAATGCATCTCCTTGTCTTACTCCTGTGTTAGTGCTGAAGATTTCAGATGTTTCACCATGATACGTACGAGTATTTTGATTTTCAGTTGTTAATTTGGGCAGATTTATAAGAGAAGTTTAAAGTTGTCATAGTTTCCTACAGTTTGAATCTCTTGATTTTATTATTATTTTCTCTCGCAAATTTTATTATTATTTTTTTTTATATAGACCAATTTTATGTTGGGGTATTTACAAAATATATTTAAAGCGCCCTACAATATGAATTTTTTTAAATATGGCGATTTTCACTATGTTTTTTTAAAAATTTATTCAAAAACGGTAAAGCGTACTTGTAATGGAGATTATTTTTGAGATCTACGACTCAAAATACATAAGTATATACATTTTGAAGTAAATCAGAGACTTTTTTTTTTCTCAATCGTAAAAATTGTACGATTTTGTCGATTTTTGACCATTTTCAAAGGTTTTGTTTGACGATTCGTGTTTATTGTAAAAGTTGGGTTATTAAGGCCCCAATTTTTTCCTAGACTAAACAGTATACGAAGATTTCAGAAATTCAAACCGCAGTTTTCTATATTTTATTGTTCTTAAGTTAGGATCTTATGAAATTTCAAAAAAGAAAAAAAATTGACATAATTTTTGTAAAAAAAAATAAAAAATTGAGAGCTGCTTTAAATTGAGTCATAAGGCCCTTTAGGACCTCAGGATTTCAAAAATTTCAACCGCAGGCCTTTATCTCATGTAGATTTTGAGATACGGTCTTTCGAAAATGAAATATTTACAAATTTTCAAAACTACACGGATTAAAAAGGTGTTAACTAAGGAGGGCCCTATTTTTTATCTAGATAGACAAAATTTTATCTAGATTATCAAAAATGCAAACCGCAGGTCCCTATATTTTATTGTTCTTAAGTTGAGATAGTTTGATATTAAAAAAAAAATAATAATAAAAATTAAAAACTTCACAAATTTTTTTTTTGTTTGGGGGTTGTTTTATAATATGTCCGGAAGCCTTTTAGGACTTTCGGATTTCAAAAATTCCAATCGCAGGTTTCTATATCTCATGTAGTTTTTGAGATACGGTCTTTCGAAAATTATATATTTAGAATTTTCGCGTATTAAAAAAGCGTTAACTGCAGGAGAAATTTTATTTAGGTATCGAGAAGTCTAGATTTTAAAAATTCAAACCGTAGGTTTCTTTTTCTAAACGTTCAACAACAGAGTCGTTTGGCGAAAATTTGGACTTCTTAAATGACAGCCAAAAACACTACAATGCCTATCCTTGTCCTTTCTTAAATGATAGCCAAAAACACTACAATTTGTTCTTCTTTTATAGTTTTTCACAACTTCTGTCTACATTGCAACAAAAATTCAAAACTAACCTATACGTAATAAGTTCAAAGTGTACTGCAGTATTGATACCTTTACTGATTTATCATAGGAATTAGAGGGTATAAAATTTCTCAATGGTTACCATTAAGTTGTAAGTTAGTCGTCTTTTCATGATTATGTCCAAAAGATAAAACCTATGAACAATGGTTATTTAGTTGTTTCATTGCTTATGTTGTCCTATTTTTTAGGGTTTTGTAGGTATGACCAAAAAACCCTTATACCGTCATTTTGTCGTCTGTCTGTCTGTCTGTCTGTCTGTCTGTCTGTTCGGTAAAAATTGTAGCCAAACGGCTAAACCTAGCGAGTTGAAATTTGGCATGCTTATACAACTCTTTGACCCGCACATAGGAAAAATACTAAAACATCTAAAAAACATACCCCCCAAAAAATATAAACAAATATGTGCTCATTGAAAACAAAAATATTTTTTTTAAATTCTGAGTAGGGTATCAAATGAAAGCCCTTAGTACGTGGATTAACGATCAAATTTTTATTTTTGCAAAATAAATTATTTTGAAGCGATTTTTGCCAAAATTGTGCAAAAAAAATTTTGTCCCACACCCTGTAGCCCAGATGGTTTAAACTAAAAATCTAAAAAAATTCTAAGTAATGTATATTGGTGTGAACCGAAATAGTACAACAGGAATTTTTGATCAGATTATGTTTTCGGAAAATAACGCATTTTTTGTGGTTTTTGGTTCACAAAGTACAAAAGTTATACCAATGTAAGACACTCACATGCAAGGCGTGCGATAGCGTAATGGTTAGAGCACTGGTGTCGTAAGTAAAACGCGCTGGAAACGAAGGGTTTCGAGTTCGAGTACGGAGTGAATTTTATTTTTTCTGTTTTTTTTTGCATTTTTATTATGTTGAAATTATTTTGTCAAAATTCTAGTTATATTTTGACAAATGTTGCATTTAATTTTTAAGAGCGTAAATTTAATAACCAGTCTTATTATATGATTAACAGACGATAAATTATTTTAAAAATATCGTTCATTTTGCCGTGTTAGTACAAAGTAAAATTTGTCCTACACACTCAGCATGCCGCCTTCACTTATTATATACCTGCGAAGCCCTGAAATGTGTGAATATTCACACTTCACATCAATTTTTTAACCTACAGTTGTGGCGAACTAATTAAGAACGATCTTGTGATATGCATGTATTCATATATTTTGATTGGTTAAAAGTAAAACATTGTTATATTTTTTTCCATCTGACTCCAATCGATTAATCTTCGTTTCATCGCTCCAAAGGATATGCTTCCATTGGGAAATAGTCCAATCTTTATGTTCCTTGGCAAAAGCTAGCCTGTCCTTCCTGTTTTTTGATGAAAATAGTGGCTTCTTTCTTACAGCTTTTCCAAATAGTTGGTTCTCATTCAATCTTTCTCTGATAGAACGAGCTGATAGTGCATTAGGTTCTTCAGCAAATATTTCCTTTTGGATTTCTTTGGAGCTAAGAAAGGGATTAGTTTTTGCTAATCGAACTCTTCGTCGAACCACCGCTTCTGAAGTTTTTCGAGGTCGTCGACGTCTAGCTACATTTTCTGTGGTGTGATGTTTATTAAAATGTTGCACCGCTATAAACCATAGTTTTAGAACATTTTAATTTATTTGCAATTACTCCATAAGACATATTTTCATTTAAATGCAGTTTTACTATGGCATCCCTTATGCCTGGTGCGCAACTTTTTTTTCTACCCATAATAAAAAAAAATTAATCTACAACACAAAAAACGAAATTGATTTTACCACTATAACCCTTGTATTAATAATTCTTACCAGTGTTTTATTTGTTGACACAGCTCAGACTTCACAAAATAATGTTTTGCAATGTCGTTTATTTGCCTAATTATATCGCCAATTGAAACATGCACATGTACGCTTGAACTGAACTAAACAAATTTTACGACCGAAGATTTTTGGATGATGCAATATTTACTTTGGGGTATAGTATAAGGCATATAAAAATTAGTACATATTTGGCGATTTATTGACTATAGTTAAAACTAGAGAACATTGTCTGTAATTTTACCTGCCATTCTTAATTAGTTCGCCACAACTGTACATCAAAATGCTGAGTCAGTGTATTCTTCCTTATTTTAAATAATATTCAGGTTATCTGCTTACCCTAAAAACCTGATACCCACTGAGCTGTACACCAGAGTAGTTGTTAACTAGTGCTTTAGATAGAACCACCTTCAACACGATCCTCTAGAATAGGGGTGGGCAAATCTTTTGGCTGTCGGGCCACATTGCGGGTGAAAATTTGAAAGGGCACCAAAAAAAAATATTTTTTTTTCTACTTTTAAATATTGTTTTTGTTACGAAGGTTTTATAAATTTTAAAAGCAATATTTTTAAACCAAAACGTGTATTTATTATGCAATTTAAAGAAAAAAAATGAAACGAAAATTGTAAAGAATGAAAATTTGAAAGAATATTGGGCAGACAGTAATACTTTTGCAAGACACGATAATTTATAAAATGCTTCGCGGGCCGGATAGAACATTAGCGTGGGCCTGATACGGCCCGCGGGCCGCCATTTGCTCACGCCTGCTCTAGCATCTAGTAAAACATAAAATATTTGGATTTTCATTATTGATGTTCAGTCCTATTTTTCAAGTTTTGACATCGATAGGTTGAGTTAGATATACTAACGTATATGTGTTTTTGTATACCGTATCCACCAAAGTCAGGAACTGAAACAGAATGATATTTCTTTTACTCTCCGAATGAATGAGAATGTTTTATTTGGATAATCTTTTCGGTTGAATTATACGCTTATTTTAAAAATAATTATTTCAAGTTTTCTAATGGAAAAGAAAAATACTGTCTTTATGTAGCATATTCTGCTGCTGTTAATATATTTATGCATAAGGTACAAAATGTGGAATTTGATCACGTAGGAAAAATAATTTTATTTCGTTACCATCAAATGTTATAAGTATAATAATTCGGCATGGACTTTACATGGCTAATGAAAACAAAACTTTATAGTTTAGCCGTAGTAAAGAGATGGAGACTAACGTCTACAATTATTGCGTACCACGCAGGCTTCTGTCTTTTTACCATAATTTTCAAAAACTATCATCATCGTTTTTAAATAATTCATACAGGTTCCATATTTACAGGTTTACTGTACAATTGAATGTACATATTTGGGTGAATAGTTATTTTAAACGTATATTGTATTTACTAATTTGTGCTCAGGGAGTCGTGGCGCTCCTGTAATTATAGGTACGGGCGGCTCCAGCAGCGGTCGTCCCCTGGTCTCCGTTCCTGCACCTTACGTACCAGAAGAACTCGTGTCACAGGCACAGGTCGTACTGCAGGGCAAAAGTCGGAATCTCATTATTAGAGAATTACAGGTTAGTACTTTTGATTTATGTTAGCAGTACAGTTTTTAATCAGGAATTTTTGATTTTATATTTACATTAATTTATATCTATATAATTTGATTGATTTACTTTTTTTAAATTATAATTAGCCTGTCGTACCATTACAGGTGTTCTTAGTTAAGGATAATGTAAACGTTAATGTTGTAAGTACAAATATTCTGTTTCTTACATTAGTATAGACTTGTTTATTTATTATTTGAGCCATTAAGATCATATTCGGCAAAAGCTGGAACACTCGTGAGTGACATTAAACTGTCACTTGTGTATTTGTTTATATGGTGAAAATGAAGATCACATTAGAGCAAGTCTAACAACATTTTAGGTGTTCGTTTATGTAAGAATAGTTGATATAATAGTGTTCGTTTGTCCAGAGCAACTTATGCTAGATCACATCGAGCATGCTAAACTTGCTCGGTCTCAAGCGGTGGAGCAGGTAGAGTAGAGCAGGAAATATAAACTTTAAATAAAGAAATTTTTTGACAAGTGTTATTATAACCATATAAAATAGTTATCATATAAGGTTTTTACACAATATTCTACATAATTATTACATTTTAGATGGATCTGGTTCGTGAACAAATAAAGAAATAATCAATAAACACAAAAAATATGCTGGTTTTCTTTTTATATAGTATTACCTACGAAATTGCAGTAGGAAATGTTCAGGTGGAGAATAATGCATTAATAAAAATAAACGATAATATTTTTTCTTTGGAAAATAGCCTTTCGTTTGTGAAGATCGGACAGCACAGCTCAAACTTGCTCTTGCAGTCATATGATCATGATCTAACAGCTAGACTCAAGCAATCTAGATCAGTGTTTCTCAACAAGTGGTCCCCAGAAAAATTTTATTGGTCCGCGAAAGTTTTTTTTGTAGTTTTTAAAAAAAATATGAACATTTTTTTATGTAAATAATTTATATTTTGTTTATTTTCTGTAAACTTTCTGTAATTTTCTACAAATAAAATTAATGTATTTAGTAGCACATTAAATATATTTGTTTTCTTGCAAAAAATGAACCAACAATTATTATTAGTGGTCCGCGGTGCGTTTTTGGTTGAGAAAAGCTGATCTAGATGACACAAACGAACAAACCTATTATAGATACTGAAGGATTCCTATTTAAAATTTCTTTTCCCAAATAATAATAATAGTTGTAAAAGCAATAGAAACTGGAATTAGTCGAGTCGCCCTGAATTTTACATGCTTAGATTTGGCATAATCCCCGAGACTGCATATCGCCAGGGCTTGGGTGTGAAATTATGACCGGCCTAAAGTGGGGAACAGAATGCAACGAGTTCTACGGCGCGTTGACGGCGTTCGAACGCCGTGGATACTGAATGTTCGTCAACTTCCAACTTTTGACGCCGTTGAACGTTGACGCAGAACACCTAACCTCAGTTTTTACTGAATGGTAAAGTGTTTGTATGTATAAATAACTTGCATACAACATAAATAATCACACACAAGTCTTCATCATCCATTATACTTTTAATAAAAGAAAGCGCACGTATAAACACAGATATAGGTTGTCACGTGACACCTTGACGGCGTTAAAAATTATTGCATTGGCGCGCTGTGCATTCTGTTCCAGGCTAAAAGTGTGAGGTCAGTGGATGCTCGTCAAGATCTGAGAAACCCCCCTATATAGTTGCGAACAATTTTAAACGAAAATTTTAGTTTGCGTAATGGGAGGCTTTTTAGATAATATTTTGAATGTTATTTGTTTGTTTATGACGCTCTTATATTATGACTAGGTCAGTAACTTAAAAACACTACTTATTTTTGCAGCTATTACAACTGATAAGAGCAATAGAAAAACTCTGTACCGTCTTAAATATTTGGATTTTGTTTCAAACATTTTAACAATATAGAGTTACATTAATAACATTTAAGACAGTATTAGAATTAAAATAAACAATTAGTAATGTTACATATTAGGTGTACCGGAAAGTCTTTTAGTTTATTCGGTATTATTAAAATAGAAACAAATCGAAAGAAAAAAATTTACTTTATTGAGTAAAATAATTACCACTGTGATCTATAACACTCTGTCATTTATCAGTAAGAGAAAATATTCCCGATTTATAAAATTCCTGATTTTTTTAAGGAAAAAATTGTTCAAGGCTCCTTTTAACATGGTTCATATCTCTAAGTGTCTTGTTTCTTAAAAAGTGTTCCAGTGACCGAAATAAGTGATAGTCGAAGGGTGAAAGTCTAGTAAATAGGGTGGGTGTGTTAGAACCTCCCAATCAAGAAAAATTTTCACGTGTTTTTTTTTGATGAATGAGGTCAGGAATTGTCGCCTTGAACAATAACTCTTCTTTTCACAATTTTTGGTCAAGGTCTGATTCAGTCGATCCAATTGTTCACAGTAGAGATCAGAATTAACACTTTGCCCCGGTTTTAACATCTCATAATAAATTATTCCTTTATAGGGCCTTCCAGATCGAAGTTCATCATCCAAGCATAAATTTCCTGATTAAATTTTTTTAAACCACTGTTGACATGTGTGCACACTTAGTGTATCACCATAAACAGTGCAAATGTTTTATGTAGCAACTGTAGCAGATTTTTTTTATGGTACTCGTACAACATTAAACAGCATAAAAAATGTTTTGATGAAAATTCTTCCGCCATTTTAAAATGCAAGGGTTTAAAATGAAACGAAAACAATAATTAGGTACTCAAGATTACAGAGTTTAATCAAAACGCAAAAGATGTCTGTTTAATTAAGCGAATAAGTCGTGACTAGTTTGCATACTGCACTAATAATAAAAACGAAAAAACTTTTCGGTACACCTAATATAATGTTTATATTAATTGTAATTATAGATGTCAATTTATGATAAAAATGTTTCTCCTACAACCTGTATATTTAATTACCACTTACTGAACTCTTAATTATAAAATTGTCATGTCCGGTTGGTCTTATTTTTCAAGCTAATAAGAATTAGACAAGTTTTGGATCGAGTTCGTGCATTAAAGTTCCATAAAGTTACCCGGATCTCTCAGTATCACATTACACATTGGATCCGCGAACCAAACTAAAATTACCAATGCTCGTTAGTGTCTGATATTATTAATATATCTGTTCACCTCCATAACATTGGTAAATCAAAAAGATGAGATTATATACAAAATGTTTCAAAACAGGAAACATTTTATAATCAAATCTGACATTTTTATTAATTTTATTATATTCGATAATATCGATCTTCAGTATCAGTCTAGTACACTACAGTTTTTCTCTCAATTTCAGTTTTAATGTGTTTTTGATGTACCTAATATTATTTATTTATTTATTCATTTTATATTGTGACTAGTTTCCTATTTTATATTTTTTTACATTTATTTATTTATTTTTTATCAATTTAACTATTTTTACAACATGCACTCTTTCTATGTATTTTAATACTCTTATCAGCTCCGATGAAGAGTAAAACTTATTCGAAACTTGTCAGCTGATTTGATTGGTTTTCATTACTGTCCGCAACCCGTACAACTTCCTTCTTCATACTTATTTATATGGTGCAAAACATTTTGAAAATCGTTTTTTAGACCATTTTTTTTTTTCGAACCATCGATTGTTTTTTAACTGTAAGGTATCAAATAAAAGTTCTTGAAGCGTAGATTAAGAAGCAGAGTGTATTGTAAAAGCTTTTCATTTTGTCAAAAATATTTCCAAGCAATTTTGTCGCACGTTGTGTCCTAAAAATGGGTCTGTCTAATGCCAACCAAAATAGTGCAAATGAAATTTTTATTTTATCAGATATGTATATCAGTAGAATATCGATTGTTATGGTTTATTGTAATAGGTTCTTTATGCTTACATTAACCACGTAAATTCATAAAAAAAAAATTATGTGAAGTGTGAATTTTCACACATTTCAGGGTTTTGTAAGTATTTAATAAGTGTAAGAATCAAACATAATACTGGATGTCTACGAATATTTATTCTATTAACAATGTGTTTGTGTGATGTTCAAAACTCGGTTCTCAGCTGTTAAACAAAATTTATTATATTTTTAATACCTAAAAAGACACATTATCTTCGCCATAAATACAAAAAATCCATAACATTATTAGCCATTATTTAGCCATGAATTAAAAAAATAATTAATTTTGTTAAAAACACAAAACCTGCAATATTTTTCAAAAACGCAATTGGATTAAAAATTCCTCTCGTACGTTTCCGGCTCAGATCAACGCATTACCTATATTTTTTTTAGATTTTTGTTTAACCCCTTTGGGTAAAAGTGGGCGGGACAAGAACTTTTTTAGCACATTTCTGGCTAAAGTCGTGTTAAAAAAAAAGAAATTAAAAAAAACTACTTTTCGTTCCTTAATCTACGTCCTTCTTTTGATAACACACAGCAAATTAAAAAAAAAAAAATATTTTTTTTCGACGACTAAAAAATCGACATTTTTCGTAAAACTAATCTGATCAAAAATTCCTGTTGAACTATTCCGGTTCCCTTCAGTGTTCATTATGGAGATTTTATCAGATTTTTAAATCAACCCCTCTGAGAGATAGGGTTGGGGATAAAAGTTTTTTGACACATTTTTGGCAAAAATCCAATAAAAATAATAGATTTTTCTAAAATAAAAATTTATTTGTTGATCCACGCAGTAAGAGGTTTCATTTGGAATGCCACCCAAATTAAAAAAAATATATATATTAAATACATAATAGGGGATACGCATAAAATTTATATTTCCTTAAAACTACATTTTTTTGATATGTTAATGTTAGTTATGTCACCTAACAAAACAAAAATCACATTTTAATTAATATTATAGCCAAATTTTTTAATTAAAATATTGTAAATTTAAAATAAGCCGACCACGGCTAAAAAAATTTTTAACTAACTAACGACCAGGGCGCGAAGGTTGCCGAGTAAATACGACTGAGTATGACGTCAAACGACTGGGGTTTGACGTCACAGATACAGCTACAACATAATCTTTACGTGTGTATATTGTATTGTTCGAGAGTTTTGTATTTGATTTTAAACAATTTTTCACGCATTTATTATTAAAATGGCAGATAAAGATTTTGTTAGGGCTCAGATTGATAATTTACCTAACACTGATGCATTTATGCACACAACATAAAGTTTACTTTTTTCTGAAATATCGGTTTTATTTCGCCTCATAGCTTTCAGCCACAAATTTCGCCTTTTCTGTTGTTTTTCGCCATCAGGTAATGATATAAATTGTTTTTTTGGATTTCTATTTGAACTATTTGTGCACATCGGTACTAAACAATATTTTCGACTATGTTTCGAAGTACTGGGGCCTGGATCTTCCATATTTTATATACTTTAATTTAAAATTTAAATCGGTAAACATGTATAAATTGTTTTTATAGAATTAAACTGTATTTTAATTAAAATCACTCAAACTTTACATAACCTATAAAAGTTATACAAGCAAATAAGTTCACAACAGACTATGTAGGCTGCACGCTGTACACTTGGTAGGCTCTACGCAGTACACTGGGTAGGCTAGTAGTGTCTGCGTCACTTAGAAAGGGTATGACGTCACACGTCGTTTTCGCGCGCTACATACATTTATGATTTTTTTAAGCCTTCAAATAAAAAAAAATATGAAAAACTGTTTTTTATGTTTATATGCAACAAGAGGTATATAATAAAAAATTAAAGTAAAATCATGCCTATCCCCTATTGTGTATATTTATCTCGGGATGTGTTTTTTTTTTTTTTTGGAAATTTCAGTATTTTTTCCATATGTAGGTTAAACAGTTGTATAAGCATACAAAATCTCAACTTTCTATGTTAAGCCGTTTGGTTACAATTTCTACCGTACAGACAGACAGGCACATACATGAGTGACGTTATTTTATAAGGGTTTTTTGGTGGTCATACCTACATAATCTTAAAAATGTGCCCAAACCTACGAAACCCTGATCTGTGCAAAAATTAATACTTCACATGCCTACATAAAGACGTTTTATTATATTTTTAATTTTATTTATTTCATTAAAAATAAAATGTGTCGTGTCATTGCGCATTATGACATAAAAATTCCGTATTTTTATGTAACAGTTACATACATTATTTTATAATCCACAAGATTTAATGCTATATTTAAGCGTTGAAGTGTATACTTTAGCTAACATACGTTTTATAATTTTATTCACGTTGTTAATTATAATCAGCGTTTGTAATATTTCGTATTTTATCTGCTGCACACGTTGCACAGGAGAAAGGTTAAGACGCAAAACTGCCGACGCGCTCTATTAAACAATTTGACATAAGACGTTATACAGTACCAAAGAATCATACTTCAAAGAGAATCATTTACATCATAAGCGCCCGCAGAAATTATTCTAGGGAGGGGCAAGACCAAAACATAGATATAGATGACATATTCGAACAATGCTTTCCACGTGGCGGGTCTGGGAACGATCCCCGCTGAGGATAAACATTTATTTTCTAGTTAAAAATGTGTTCTCTATAGTTAAAAATCATCGATTTAGTAAATAAGAACTATCCTGGTTAATAGCCTAAGTTGCTAAAGCAAAAATATAATAATAAACAATCGTTTTCAGGGTTTTGTAGGTATGACCAAAAAACTCTTATACCGTCATTTTGTCGTCTGTCTGTCTGTCTGTCTGTTCGGTAAAAATTGTAACCAAACGGCTAAACCTAGAGAGTTGAAATTTGGCATGCTTATACAACTCTTTGACCCACACATAGGAAAAATACCAAAACATCTAAAAACATATCCCCCTAAAAATATAAACAAATATGTGCTCATCGAAAAAAAAAATATATTTTTTTTAAATTCTGGATAGGGTATCAAATGAAAGCCCTTAGTACGTGGATTAACGATAAAAATTAAATAATTTATTTTTGCAAAATAAATTATTTTGACGCGTATTATGACCACCAAAAAACCCTTATAACGTCACTCATGTGTCTGTCTGTCTGTATGGTAGAAATTTTAACCAAACGGCTGAATATAGAAAGTTGAAATTTGATATACTTGTACAACTTTTTGACCCACATATAGGAAAACTATAGAGAGTTCAAAAAAATACAGCGCGGGATAAATATAAACAAATATGTACTTAATAAAAAAATATTTTTTTAAATTTTGAGTGGCATACTTCTTAATGCGTGGATCAACAAACAAATTTATATTTTTGAAAAATCTATTATTTTTATTGGATTTTTGCCAAAAATGTGTCAAAAAACTTTTGTATACCCTATCTCCCAAAGGGATTGATATAAAAATCTAAAAAAAATCTCCGTAATGAACAATGAAGGGAACCGAAATAGTTCAACAGGAATTTTTGATCAGATAAATTTTTCGAAAAATGTCGATTTTTTTATATATATTGATCTGAGCCGGAAAAATACGAGAGGAATTTTTGATTAGACTGTGTTTTCGAAAATATGGCAGTTTTTGTGTTTTTGAAAAAATTTATTATTTGAATGCATGGTTAAATTATGGCTAATAATGTTATGGAATGTTTGTATTTATAGCTAAGATAGTGCGTGTATTTTTTTGGAATTAAAAATATTTAAAAAAATATATATTTTTTTAATAGTTGCGAACTGAGTTACTCACACCACACTTACTTACTCTACACTGTAAAATATTTCTTATTAATCTAATGAAGACTTGAATACGAAGCAGATGCAGAAAGAAATTCTGGGATATTTGGCAAATTATTTAAATTTTGATTAAAAAAATTAAATGGAAGCTTTTAGTTTTCAAATAACGAATAAAAGTGATTATCAAAAAAAAAATTTGATTTTGATGTGATAAATATACCTAGCCATCCAGTATTATGTTGGCTTCTTACATTTATTAAATACCTGCAAAACCCTGAATGTGTGAAAATTCACACTTCACTTAAATTTTTTTGTATTGTATATTAATTTTGTGTATATTTTTTTCTAGCGCACCAATCTAGATGTAAATCTTGCCGTGAACAATCTACTGTCCCGTGACGATGAAGAAGGTGAAGAGGGCGACGATGCGGCCGACTCTTACGTTCCAGAAGATCTTATTTCTCTCCTTGATGGAGGTTTCCACACAGACCATTCAGTTATCATCGATGCAGATGCTATGTTCTCCGAAGACATGTTTGGATACTCCGGTATCAGAAAGTAAGGATGGATCGAGTTTTTTTAAGCCTTTAAGTATTGCTGGAAGCTGGTTTTCTTGGCTTTTGAATGCTTTTTCAGTATGGTTATGAGATATATATTTAATACGGCTGCTGCCATTGTTACGTTTATTGGTTTTTGCAATAGAGCGGATGCATGGCAGCTAAAATGTTACGGGTTCATAGTAATATACTAAAATTGATGACACATTGCTTAGGGGGGTTGCTTAGTAATAAAGTAGGAATTGGAAGTTTTAGGAGATGGTGTATTGGGTATGTCAGTATTTGTCATATATGGACAAAAATAGTAGATTCTGATTAATTTGGACAGATCTGGACTAGATCGTCTGATCCAATTAAGGTACATTCATATCATCATCCATCAATCGTTTCCTCCCGGGCAAATATATTTCGTACTTTTTCTATAGTTCTGTTCATACGTAATGTATGCGTTTCAGCATTCTCCGAAACCGTCCGGCTCTGTCCAGCATTCTCTCCGAGAACTGTAGTAATACGGTCAGTATGAATGTTTTCTGTACTAGGTTATTGATGTACACATTTTTCAGAAGTGTTGTATGTTTGTGTTATAATCAGAGAGTCACACCCAAATTTTTTTCGTTTCAGTTTACGGTTTCGTTCCAAGTAAATGTTTTTCGTTCCTGTTTGGTTTCGGTTCGTCTAAAAATTTCGGTTCAGTTCTGGTTCGGTTCCGGTTCTAACAACAAGTTAAAATCGAGTCTTAACGCCAAATATCAACCGGTATAAGTTTTGGTTTAATTTTATTTACCAAATTTCCTTCTTATTCTTGTTTTTCAATTATAACATTGATAATACAAAAGAAATAGAACTTAATTAAAAATTTATTGTCAAAAACGAAAACAAACAATTTAGGAACATAAAAATGAAAATAGACATACATATTGCCCGTAAATAAAATAAAATTCTAACGAATTAGTAGGAAATTTTAAAAATAATAAATTAGGCACAGGGCCGGAAGAAGAGGGTGTCAAGACTGGTGTCAGTTGCCTGAGGCGCCAGATGCAAATAGTGCTGAATATTTTAGTTGAAGACTTATTTTTACCCAACAAGTATTTTTGACAGTAATGAACAACTTAATTTTCAGCGCCTTTAAACATTTTTTTCAGCTGGCTAGTAACTTTAAATTAATTTTTGCGTAATTATGCAATCTGGAGAGTTAGAATACTTTAGTCTGACACTAATCATACGCAGTTCATATAATCCCGTAATTATAAAGAAATGTTAATTAAATAATAATAAATAATATGAAATTTTCTCGTACAAAAATGATAAATTACAGTTTGAAGAATAGCAATATTATATAGAAAAAAACGGAATAACACAAACCTTTTTCTTACAAAAAAATAAAATTAATCACAGTTCATTCAGTTTTAAAAATATTATTTGAAATTTAAAATGAAAATAAATTAAAAATCCATGTTTAATCAACACATTAATATATTCGTCAAATTTGCTGCTGATCAGTCAATATAAGTTTTAGTAGTAAGAAAGCGATTAATTAATAAATTTAATGAAAAAAAAAAGAATAATAATAAATAAATAAATAAAAAATAACCGAAATAAACCGTTATTAACATTTCGTTCCGGTTTCGGTTTTTAAATTGAGCAATTTTACGTTCCATTTACGGTTCCGGTTCTGTCAAAAATTCCGATTAATTTCAGTTTTCGGTTCGGTTCCTGTTCGACTCTGGTTATTATTCAATGGCAGTTAACTATGGATAGTGAAAAATTGATTAAGGAACAGCTAATTTTTCATTACGTGTAATTGTTTCCTTGAAAACGGTGTTTTGTTTCATTATCTTGATTATTGTCAAACAATATTGTGACGAACAAAAATATCGCTCGGCATGTGAAAACCCTAACTGAAATTCTTGATTTATCAAATTTTTGAAACATGCTAAAAGGTATCTTATTTGATGACGTATTCTCTCATAATTATATCACCACTAAATCTTCATTAGCTAAGTAGTTGACGAAACATTTTTATAACAAGACAACTATTGGATGAAGCGCGAAACAGAAAACTGCACATTAAAGGTAACGCTAAACCCGCATTCAGAGCTCTTAAATCAATAGTTTATAGATTGTAGCTTGTACTTTGTTGATTGTCACTAGAAGTTTGTCATATGGTAAGACGTGAAACCGTTCAGACCTCTAAATTTAATACGTTGTTCGTTGTGGATTGTGGATAATTTCTTATAGAGTTGTTTTAATGTGACAGACATATAAACACATTGGCTATCTCAGTCTATCAGATACACCATAGATATTGTATGCCTTTACATAACCTAACAAAATATCATCATTAACAAATCTTGCTCAAAATTTTAAAGACATACAGTAAATATGATCAATTTAGGAAATTAGGTTAGGTTTAGTTAGTTAAAATCTAGAACAGCAGAATTATAAAAACAATAATAGATAGAAAACATTTTACGAAGCCATGTATGTTTAAAGACAGACAGATGTCGGATTATTTGTAACCTACTAATTTCTAACTGCTCTAAACGTAGAACGTTAAAACAATGTATAAAAGCATAACGCACAACGGGACAACGAACAGTCTACAACGTGTTAATTTAAAGAGCTCTGAATGCGGCTGAAGTGCTGGAAATGATTGATGCATAATGATCATAACTAAAATAGCGATTATCCAGAGAGCTTGCCGCTGTCTAAGTGACGAGCAAATTTAACTTAAATACTTAATTTACTTCTGTTCAAATGCAGAGATTTGATTACAAATAAACGGTTCTTCCATTTAACAGCATTTCCAATTAAATGGAATCTACTGTGTTAAATTTATAGTCAATTTTTCTTTATTTATTTATTTAATTATTTAATTTGGTTTTCGGTTCAATAACAAAGTAGATTTTTCAAGAAATCAACAACCAAGAAACAGTTTGAAGGCTGAATTACATTTTATTATTTTTATAAATTGTGCCCACTCTCTTAAAAAAAAAGATGCAGGGTAACTAAAGAGTAGCAAAAATGTTCACTATACTTATTATAAAATTGTTTTATAATAAGTATATATATATATAAATTTTAGTTCCAATTTTAGGGTTGGCTAAAATTGCCCATGTTAGTTTTTGAGGTAAATCTGAAAAACAGCAAAAAATATATATTTTTTTTTATATTCGACCATTTTTTTTTTTTTTTTTTGAGGATTTAAATTTTTTGAAAAAACACGAATATTTAGGTCACTAATTATTTATAGGGTGAAGAAGGTACGAGCATTTCAAAAATTCAAACCTATTTTTACCTTTTTCATAATATTTTAGTCGACCCAACTTCAGTTCAATAGAATTTTGTTCAAGTCGCAGCTAATTATTTTTCGTGTTTATTTGGGACTGGGACAAAATAAGAGTATCATTCGGGACGCCAGGACAATTGTTTCAAAACTAGAACTAAGAAGTCTGTTCATTCGTTTGATAAAATTTGAGTATGTCAATTTCTTTGCGCGGTGTGTAACTATAATGTAATTTCTTCTTTTTTTTTTAATGTTGGATAATCTGCCCAAATTATGACAGTTTAAATTTCAAATGTCAAATTTGTTTATGAATTGACAGAATCAAGTTAATCTGACATTTTACACTGATAAATTATCTGAACTTACATTTTTTTTTTTATAAAATCCCGATTTACAATATTAAAAACAATTGATTAAAAGTTCCATCTAATCTTTAAAAGTCGCATTGATTTCAAAATCTAGGTCCGTACGGTGTAAAGAAATGGACTGTAGCTACAATATCATTGATGATTAACAAATGTGAAACTGGGGGAGGGGTATATATAAATATATATTAAATTAAGTTAAATCTGCTCTAAAATCCACCAGCTTAATATTATTATTTTGTTGGTCGCTTAATAGAGCAACAGTAACTCTTTTTCTTTAAAAATAATTGTTTATTTTAAAATAGGCAATTTGAAGAATTTGAAACAATTTTGTCATAATAATTTCTTGGATATATATATATATATTTTCAATTCATTGTATATAGCTGCGTTCCCCAAAGTTTTCCTACGACGGAACACTTCACAAATTCTGAAATTTTTACAAAACATCTTGCATTTTTTGTAGGGTAGGTAATAAATTAGTAAATCTAAGTATTAAGAAAAAAATATAAATATAACACCACGACGACCACTGCGTATTGGGAGCCTATACATATTAAGATAAAAATAATATAATGTCATTCAGCGTTGAGGATGCTTGAAGGCTTTTATTTTTGTTCAGTTTTTAAAAGAATCGATATTTGGAGTTCTGGTACCCTAGTATTTTTATATATTTTCTTTCCACATTTTCTGCAATATAAACATGCATGTTTTTTACTACATATAAAGAAATCCATAACTCCTGCTGTAGTGCGATTTATAATTTAATTTATAATTTGATTTTTGATTTGTTGTTGATTGAAGATGTTTGTGCTTGAGTTTGATTGCTTACTAACCTTATCGACGATGTTTGACGTTGCTCAAACAAGCTTGTTACACAGTCGCGGTGGGAGCAACAGGGGCCGATTGGACAGGGAGAACGTGCCGAGTGGTAACACGGCCGAGAGAGACAGGGACAGCTTTTCACGGTGGAGAGATCGCCAGTATTTTGGACCAAGACGATGGCTTGAATCAGCTTTACGAGACACTTTTGATAAAGATTCAGGTAAAGCTTATAACAATTCTTTTCATTATTCTCAGTCTTTTTTATTAAATATACAGTAGCGGTCACAGAAATGTACTAACTTTAAAATATTCGAATAATCATCTATCACGTTAAAATGCAGTTAATGCAGGTGTGTACAAGTGTATTGTGTGTTAGTTTGGTCACATGCATAAGTGTATCACATATAACATTTCACTTTTTCTTCAACATTAATAGTGTAAAGTAATTTAAAAGTGAAAATATGGCAAACGGGAAACAATTAACAGAAAACGAAAAGTGTAAAATAGTGACTAGGCAAGGAAAAATTATCTACGCGTGCTATAGCTAGAAGAATAAAGTATATTCAGTCAACTGTGATAAAGTTTTTAAACAAATACGCTATAACAGGGCAAATAATTCGTAAAAAATGCACAGGACAGCGCCGAAAGACAACATTTAGAGAAGATCAAATTATTAAACGCATTTCTTTAAAGAATCGTTTTAAACTGCCGTAAATATTAAATCTGAAATTCAAAATAATATCGGAATAAAAATTAGTGTTCAAACAGTAGGTCGAAGGTTTCGAAAAAATTATTTAAAAGCAATAACGCCTGCTAAAAAAGTCATTTTTGAATAAAAAAATGAAATTGGCACAGCTTCAGTGGGCAAAAAAGTATGAAAATTGAGATAAAAATTATTGGCGAAAAGTGATATATTCGGATGAAAGTAAATTTTGTTTGTTTGGTTCGGACGGGATGACGTACGTGCGGCGTAGACCTGGTGAATGTTTGAGCGACGAGTGCATTAGGCCTACAGTCAAATACCCAGCGGGACAAATGATATGGGGAGCCTTTTCATATTATGGTATAAGCAAATTGGTGCTTTTTAAGGGCACTGTAAACGTAAAGAAGTATATAGACATTCTAGAAGAAAATCTTGCCATTTTCACAAATGCTCATTATAATGGCAGGATCCCTGATTTTCAAGATGATTCTACGCCTTACCATCGTGCCAAAATTATGAATATTTCTTTTAAATATTAAGTTAAGTAAATTACCATCATTAATGTTTTATTTCTAGAACAGGTAAAAGATTTTATCGAAAATAAAGACATTATTTCCTTGAAGTAGCCCCGCAATAGCCCCGATTTAAACCTAATCGAAAATATTTGGGGAATTATGAAAAAGAAAATAACAAAACAGAAGCTTTCTTCATTAGATGAACTCAAAACATTCCTTGTAAATGTATGGGAAAATAAAATTTTCCAAGACCCTTTGGAAAATTTAGTAGATTAAATGCATACTTGATTAAAAATAGTAATAAAAAATAAAGGTTATGCCCTAAAATATTAAAAATGTTAAATTTAATTATTTTAAATGACACTCAATTTCCGTTTTAAATTTTGACTTTTAATTTTTGATTAATAATTTATATTTCATGTAACGCTCAATATAGCGTTATATTTTTATAATAATATCTTTTCGCAAAAAATATTATTATATTAAACAAATAAATTAAGATTAAATACATGTAACAATAAATATAAAACAAAAAAATATAATTTCTAATAAAAACCTGTTTTTAATATAAAAAATTTAAAAAATAAACAAATTTATTAGGTGAGTACATTTTTATGACCGTTTCTTTATATTCTGCAATGTTTAAGGTATTGTTTGAGTAATTTTTTGCTCATATAATCAAGAAACCTTTATAACATCACTAATGTATCTGTCTGTCTGTATGGTAGAAATTGGAGACAAACGGCTGGACCTAGAGCGTAAAAGTTTGATATGCTTATACAGTTCTTTGACCCATATAGGGGTGTAACAAGATAGACGGAATATAATTTTTCTCCGGATATACAAATAAATAGTTAAAATGAAATATGTAGGGTTGTTTACTAAAAACCTTTAGTTGAGCTATTGGGCTCAACAGCACTATAAAGTGACACCAGGCGGACAAAATCTGAACTCGTGAGACGAGTAACTGTTTATTGTTCACATGTGGTTATCTCGTGTTGTTTGTATCGCGTTTAAATTTGAATGTTGCAGTTTGATTGTAACATTAACTTTGATAGCAACTATTATAATAGACCTTATTAGTGTCACATACATGTGCTGCCATCTGAGAGCTGAGTCCTTTAGAAGTTTTAGGCTGGTTTAAAATACATGTGTCATTACTTTTGTTACCTTAATTTTATGAATATTTTCAATTTTGGTGCAAAAAATATATATTTTTGATATATAATAAGTATATACTAATATGTACAGTCCAGATACTTTATGTTATAGAATAATGTTTTTATAAACATATAAATAAGGATTCGAAGATATATTTATAGGTTATGTTTTTAAATAATATAAAAATTTGAAATATTTAATTAATTAAAACTAAGTAATCATTAATATTTTGTTTTAGAATGAATAATGGTGTATTGTTTTGCTCCAAATTTTAACCATTACAGCCACAGTCTTAATTGTAAATTTTTTCTTTTTTTGACAGATGAAAATAAAAAACAATAATGTATAAAATAAGAACAACATATTGTTCCTTCAAACCATTTAGATATGGCACACACACTTATTTTTCACAACTACATTTTTCAAAATTAACCTGCAAAATAATATTGTTCTGCAAAAATAATGACATATTAAATTATAATCTATAAAATAAGAATTTTAATAAATAAATATTGCCTTGTAGTTTTGATGTGAAACATTTACTTACTTTGAAAACTTAATTTATACTTCCAAAATACAATTAAAAAAAAAAAAAAACAACATGCTAAATTCAAATAAAAGGAAACCAACTGCGAGGCGGCAGCACTGAATCCCATTTTGTGACGTAGTTACTAATATAGTCTATTGTGAACTCTTATTACTTATGGATGGAAAGCATTTCAAAAGTTTTATTATTTTTATGCAATTACAATAAAAAATGTCTTATACTTAATGCCTACGATTCCTGAAATATGTGGAAATTAAGACTACTAATTTTTTTATCATAATGAGATTTGTTTTACCAATATTGCTCTTAAATCCACCAGTATGAATTTATTTCTTGCTAGGTCGCTTAAAAGAGCTAAAATAAAAACTCATAAATTCATTAAAATGTTAAATAATAATAGATTATTTAATATGAATTTGAGGGACAGCCAAACAGTACTATAGATTCTTATGCCAAAAACCATAGGGAAACTTTTTAAGATCGCAGCGCCATATGCGGCAAAGCTGGAACACTCGGAAGTGACATTAAACTGTTACTCGTGTATTTGTTTACATAGTGAAAATAAACACGAGTTGTATTTTTCCTGTTTTCCGAGCTTTTTTTTATTTAAAGGTAATCTACGATTTACAAGATATGTAATATACTATTCTACAGAAATTTCAAGAAAATTTTTAGTTTTTCATTGTATTTTTAATTCTTTTTGACTGTCTGTCAATATAATAGCAACAAAAATATGGTAAATTAGTAAAAATTAATATCTCTGCCTGAAAAAGTAGAAGGACCTTTTAGTAAATCAACTATTAATTTAGGCAAATTTTGGGTGGACTAAGTGCTTTTTTCAGTCTTTTCTTGGACGTAAACAATCACATTCCATAAAATACAACGAGCAAACGTGCATGCATGGGCTTGGATTTTTGTCCATTTTTAGTTTTTGGGTCCATAAAAACTTACGATCCACTTTCTCTCTGACTTCAAACGTAGTTTCAATTGATATTATTTTCGATTTAGGTAAATTATGGAATGTTTAAGAAGGATTCTTCCTTATTCACGATTTACATTGCGGCAAACAACAAAACAGATTGTTTTTTTTTCATGATTCACAAAATAAAACACAAATAACAAGAAAACACGTATTTCTCCATTGAACAACACAAAACAATGTCACTTTCGTATCTTCCGCAAATTGCCACCAGATGTCAGGGCGCTTAGGAAGTTTCCCCTATTGATTCTGTGAGTCAAAATTTAACTAAATGATAGTAATGATGACCTTGCTTCATTAAAATTCTAAATTAATTAAAATCAGAATACAAACTTTATTACTGTAAACTTTGGGCATTGATTTAAATTTTTTGTAGTTTAAGTCTCATCGATGAGTTTTTGTGATTTTACAGAGAGTAAGAAAAAAGAATTATCAGCAAGTCCACTATGGATGTCAGATGAACTAGAATATTGGCCTGATAGTGCAGGCCGTTTCACTCACATTGTAGCCCTACACAGTGAACTAATAGCTTTGTCAACCACCGGACAAATTCACCAATGGAGATGGAATGACCCAGAACCTTACAGACATCCAGATGTAAGTCCACTTTTTGTTCATTACGTAGATAGTATAAGTAATGAATATGACATGTTGTATTTTTTTACATGCATAAAAATAGAGATATTTTTTATACCGTAAAGAGGTGGCACTTACGTTGCGTTAATAATATGTGTTAAATTGTTTATGGATTTGTTTTTTAATGTCTCATTTTTAGTACTTTGTAACGTGGTTTCGCGGCATAACCACAGGGATTTATGAAGTTGCGTTAATTTCAGGAAAAAGTAAATGGAACTTAATACGATAACGATATGCCAACCAGACGGTTGGCATATCGTTTGCGCAAATAAGAATTACAGACAATTTTGGAGCGGGTTCGTTCATTAATGCTCCATGAAGTTATCCCGGATCTCTCGACATCTTGTTAGACATTGGATTCGCGAACGAAACTAATATTTAAAATTACCAATGCTCGTTAGTGTCTGATATTATTAATATATCTGTTCACCTCCATAACATTGGTAAATCAAAAAGATGAGATTATGTACAAAATGTTTCTAATAGGGAACACTTTATAATCAAATCTGACATTTTTATTTTGCCACATTATTCATTACCACAATATTATTGTTGTGGTGCCCTTTATTCAGTATTGATTGTTATTCCTTTCGTTGCGTGAACCGGATAAATACGCCGAAATTACAAGCAGTGGCTATGGCAGCCTCACGTGCCCCTTGGAAAGAGGCCAATACATTTTTTCTTGTGTTCAATTTGTTGTAGTTACTAGTGTTGTGTATTATTGTATTGCAGGTTTTAGCTGTTTTTGTTTTTACAGAATCCAAATGTACATCATCCTAAAACAACAACTTTAGGTTTGACCGGAGAAAAAATTGTTCAGTTATCAGGCAGTTCAACACGATGTTCAGTAGCCACCGAATCTGGCAAGGTGGCTACTTGGTTGGACGAACTGTTGGTACCTGCAGCTAGTAAACTGGAACATCCAGCTCAGGCATACTCAGAATTTGCCACCGACAAAATTGTATCACTACATACTTGTCCGTTGTTTACTGTTGCTAGACTGGAAAGTGGTGCTCTCTACTGGTGGTAAGTAAAGTGTTACTATTGAGACATTTACAAAAATATTAATTATACTAACTTAGGTGGAATAGTATATATAGTATTAGTGGCGCGTTGGCAATTTTTTAATAATTGACGCACGCTGTATAGGATCAGACTGGGGTAACTACGATATAATACGAACAGGTGGAGCTTGTCACAGATTTTTCGCGCATGCTTTTGTTTTAACACATTAAACCTGGATTGGCCATCTGGCATGCAACCACAATTAAGAAAGGAATATAGGTATGTGTCAATACTTCATCTTTTTTTTTTCGAATTTGTTGGTTACATTTTATCATAGAATAATTTAGTATCCTGTATTCGCAGTGGACATTTTGTCTTGAAAAACTGACTTCCATTATCTTTTGTAACTTCGCAACCAGCTTGAACGAACCAGAGCCAGTCTGTTGCACCACACTACTGTATTCTGTAATTACATCAGCAGGAGTATAGCATATATATAAACTAGTATATGGCGCCTGGCCTATCTCTCAATGTAAATTAAAATGTTCCAACATAGAGAGTAAGATATACATATGTCTGTCTCTTTTGGTGACCGTAAAATACAATGCGCATGCTCGGGTAGTGTCAATTCATTTTGAAAAAGCAGGATAAAATCAGATGAAATGACATTTACATTTAAAATAATAAGGTTAGAAGTTATCAAACAAAAACCCTAATTATTTGGTTTATACTATTTGGTAAAAAAGACGTAGCTGTACCCGTTTAAATGGCTAATATAATATTTACTGTGAATATTGACTGATTATTTAAAAGGAACAACACACTTCTTTACTTTAAAATTACATTTAGAGTTGTAATACACAATTTGCTGGCATTTTCGTTATAAATTCGAACTTTTTTCACAATTTAATACAGACAAAACTTCGTATAATATTTCTAACAGAAAGAATGACGCCACATGTCCACATGCCCTAGCTCCTTCTCTTAACTCCCGCTACTTAACTGTAATTTTTTCGACCAATAGCAAGGTCGTAATTTAGACATGCGCAAAAAATTCACCGGGCATAAAGGGGCACGACAATACATAGCTCCATCCTTCTATCATGGAACATCTAGCCAGCGTTCATGCGCCATATACTTGTTTATATATATATGGAGTATAGTATGTATCACGGCTGTTCAACCTTTTTGTTTTTGGGATCTACTTTTTTTATATATATATTGTTACCACGATCGACCAGAATGCTTAGCCGGCCACTGGTGGGGGGGGGGGAAGTTATATAGTGCCCTTCTGAGGGGGGAGGGGGCTCCCTTGGGAAGAAGATTTTGAAAAAATGTATTACATATTGCAATTTTAAAGCTGTTTTTCATGTAAAACTAACCTAATACGCAAAATCAAATTTACAAAAAAATGTTTATGAAGATTCTTCATAGGCCCCCCAAGATTGCACTTTTAACCCGACGGTTAACACATTGATCTCTAACGAATTTTATGCAAGATGCAAGGTTAGGATATGTTAAGATAAGGTTTTTTTTGGTGTAATTTTATAAATTAGTGTTTTTTTGATGTGCAATCACCGGTCTTCGTTACGAAAAATTTAGGAAAATTATACGTTACGTTGCGCCAAGCTATCATCTTGCCAGTCACTTATCCCACTCAAGCAAACGTGAGCGATTGTGCGGACAGTTACTTTTCGCGCGTTTTATCGATGGTAGTTTTGATTTAAATTTCTTTGCCGGTCACCCCCATAGCAATGAATGTGTTAAAGTGGTCCTGAATTTATTGAAAAAATAAGAATTTATTATATAACGTTTATAAACGTTGTATGTTTATTAAACATTCCAATACAACATTTGAACGTAGGTTAGCGAGAAGCTTGTTTTAATTTTAACTTCTTATAAAATATATTTTCAAGTACAGTCAGCGCTCACTTAACGTACGGCCGCTTAACGTACGTTGGATGTTACTTACAGATATATTTAGACAATATGTCCGCACGAAACAACAAATATCCTCACGAACGTACACTTTACTTGGCCGTCGGCGAAAATGCGTGTAAATTTCCGTAACCCGCAAATTTCGATGGACAACAAAATGGGCGTATGGCTGAATAGATTAGAAAACTTGTATGTATATTTTGTTCACAAAAAAATACTAACAATATAATGAATAGAAAATAAACAAATACATGTCATACAAAAATTATTCACAAATATTATTAAAAGTTTGTCCACAGTTAATTAAACTGAAGCCTTCTTCTTTTCCTGATACATAACTTTGTAACAAGCGGTACTACTGCAAAGATTGCGAATTATACCGTTTCTTCTTTCCAAACCAGGGTTCGAATTATCTATTAATTATACAATATTTTCAACTCTATTTCTCTAATAATTCAAAAATTTCCAGCGAATGCCCATTCACAAAGCGGCGATTGTACGTTTGTGTGGACAAAGTGTACGTTCGTGCAGACAAAGTGTACGTTCGTACGGACATGAAGAAGCAATATGAGTACCAAATAATCGTAATCATGTACATTTATATGGAAATATACCGTCCGGTTAATGTACAACACATTGGGAACGCATTAAGTACGTTAAGTGAGCGCTGACTGTACATGGAAGCAAGAGAAACTAAAGATCTACTTAAAACCATGCCGCGATCGACTGGTTGGGCAGCCCTGGTATATAACAACTGCTCTCTTTTGCTCAACGGATTTTGATATTCGTCATGTTCTTAATATGGTTTACCAAAGTTCTTCCAGCAACGTCTCATTTGCTTATTTAAAAATTTGTTGATAAATTAAAAATAATTGTTCCTGCACTAATTGTACATTTTTAACATTTTAGTAGTTTTAATTGGCCAGTATCAAGTGGTTGTTGTATTACTTTTATTATTTTTTAAACGCATTATCAAGATTTTATCATAAAGTATAATATTAAAAATTAAGAAAATTGTAAAAAGTACTTAGTTGTTGGCAAATATACTATTACGTATGACGGATAGGTAAAGTATGGCGTCGACTGAGGCATGTACATAGTCTAGTCATTTAGATAGGCTGCGTTAGACGCAAATAGCCTTTGTTGCTGTGCGCCAAAAATTTTAACTAACTAACGACTGAGCCATGTTTGTTATCCCGTCGATCTTAGTAGTAACTGCTACAGGCTCCAGATTGTTCGAAAAAGAAACGAAGCGTATAAAGATGAAACCAATACTTAATCTAAATAGGGTTTCCGAAAAAAAGGCAGTTATTAATTACCAATGCTCGTTAGTGTCTGATATTATTAATATATCTGTTCACCTCCATAACATTGGTAAATCAAAAAGATGAGATTATGTACAAAATGTTTTTAACAGGAAACATTTTATAATCAAATCTGACATTTTTATATGTTTATATCTTTATTTTGTTTCACTACTGCGTGCTGCTGTATTCGTTTCCTGACCGCGGCCCTCATGTAGAAAAAGAAAAACCCACGTACGAGCCCCAAACATAGCGTCTAACGCAATAATGTACAGTAGGAAGATACTAGATATAATAAAACAAAAGTAGTAAAGACTGCACATCATCGGTTAAGACAGTAAAAACATAAAATTAATGCAAAATAACTTGACAGTACATTTCATACACTAAAATTGTCTGCTACTCAATATAACTACTGTAAAAGAAAATCAACATATTTTTTGACTCGGAATTATTTTAGGGGAGTACTTCCATTTGCTCAGCGTAAAAGACTTTGGGAAAAATATCGAGCTAAAACTCGAAAACAAAGACCAACAAACGCCCAGACAGAAATCGTCTGTGGCTCTCAAGTCTGTATGAAAAACAGTCCTATGTACCAACCCGGAGCAATTGGTTTCACAGTAGCAGCAGGAGTTCCAAAAGTCGGTCAGTTACAGAATGCAGCCTGGACTTTATCCGACACATGTACCTTCAAATTAATCACATCGCAAGGTGTTCCACCATCGAGTGAAGGAAGAAGGGACTCTGTACCAAGCACCAGTGGATTAAGTAAGTGTAAATTAGTTTTTATGAGTTGGTGTGTTGTTAATGTTGGATGTTATAGCAGGTACACAGAGTACATCGGCTAATAGTAAGAGTAAAGAAAATACAGATAGATTAGATATGCCACCACCTCCTTCACCAGCTTCTAGTACCTGCAGTGATACAGGAAGCATCACAAACAGTCATAGTAAGTTTTCTTATTCATTTATTTTTTGAAAAAAACAGTAAACCCTCGATAAAACTACTATTGATGGATTGTTCGAATTTAATTCATCATAATTCTTAAAAAATCGCGCCTATTTGTTGCCGGTGCATCAACGTAACAGTAAATCGCTTCTTCCTTGGTGCATAAACACAGCTTTAAATCAGTTCTTCCCCGGTAAACACTAGTCTGGTGGATTTATAATAGCATAATGTTTCTCAACCTTTTGTAACAAAGCGCCCGTATAATGTACTCCCTGGAGTTGGTGAAGATTTAATAACTTGTTGATATTAGTTTCAAAACTTGTTGCCAGTAATTTAATAAATTTTTGTTTACTTATTTCAAGACGGTTTCTTTGGTTGTTAATCAGTGGGATTTTGAAAACTGGCTTTAAGTTACGTGGATAGCCGATCAGCGTAGCGTAGTGGTAACATACGTGCCCTGCGTTGCTAAAGCTTGGGGTTCGAATCCTGTTCAGGCATGGAATTTTCATTAAGAAAAATTAGAATTGCCTGGCTAATTGCCTTAACGAAGGTCATAAACTAAAAAAAAAAAAGGTACGTGGATAGTAAATAACGTTCACCATAGTTACGATCGAATGTCAAAAAGGCCTTTTCAAATCTCAGAGTGACCTGTCCACTGTTAATTCACGCCAACATTAATACATTTTGTAGATCTTTGTACATGTTTTACATTTAGTGAATTAAATAAGAGTATTTCCTGACAATTGAAATAATTCAATCTGTCAGTTTATTATTTTATTTACAATCCAGTTATTCCATACTACATTTATGATTATTATAGGAAATACATAAATAAATTATATTTATATAATTTATAATTGTATTAATTTATATAATTGTTGATATATATCTATTATATATTTATTATTCTATTGCAGTGGTGTTCAACGTAAGACCTGCGGGCCCAAAAATAATTTTTAAACGGTCTACAATAAGTTTTGCCTCCCCCGTCCCTAAGTTTTTTTTTTTTAAGTCTTGCCCTTTTCGCGGCTCAAGTCATTTTTTGAATTTTAGCCTCCCTGTCTCTAGCTTGTTTTCTGAATTTTTACCTCTCCCGTTCTCAAGTGATTTTTTCGTACTTCTGCCCTCCATTAAAGTGTTTTTTAAAATTTTACCGTCTACCTCCTCCAGTTTATTTTCTAAATTTTTACTATCCCATCCTCAAGTGACTTGAAATTTCTCCACGATTCAAGTGATATTTACAATTATCACCACCCCCGCCTTTGTTTATTTTGTGGCTTTTTTACCTCTCTCGTCATTAAGTGATTTATATATATATGTTTTTTTTCATCATCCCCTACCCCCACCCCAGTTTATTTTCTGAATTTTACTTCCCCCGTACGCAAGTGATTCTTAGAATTTTGCACAGCGTGATTTTATTCAAGTCAGTAAAATAATTTTTCTATAAATATTTTTAGTGCTTACCACTTTTTACTATGTAATCTGTTGTAGACATTCAGTCAATTGCGCTATTTAATATAATTTTAATTATTTTTTAATTCGAGTCTAGAATTTTAGAGGCTAGAATATGTTAATGTTAATACAAGTTATCTCTGAACGCTGCAATTCAGCTGACGTCAAGTCAGTCCAACTTTCAGCGTTAATGTATACGGAAACTTATTAATTCGACAAAAACCGGTGTGACTTAACGTTAACCCTTACCGTGACTCAACACCATCTTTCAGAATCCCACTTAACTTATGGCGACATATAAACGCAGTGGACAAAGTGCTGTCAATAGCATCAAAAGAAAAATATTAATTTATACTTATTATTATTTAAAACAACTTCTAAAGAAAATAATAATATTATTGGTTCTTATTAATATGTACATTTGTCATGCATAGTATTAACAAAAACATATAAATTCGTGTTTTAAATTTAATCAAATGTTTTAGTTTTAGGATTATTTCATTTTGAAGGTTTTTTACTATAGTCCACACAAACGTTAAAATTCAATATTGCTCTTATGGGAAATGTGAGCGGTGTTGCCAAATGTTATAAACGTATCAAATGCGTCAATGAACCCAAAATATTATGCGTAATTTTAAATTATTTTGTTAATAATTTATTCAAATTAAATGGAAAATGAATAGCCATTTGTACCGCGTTTTAAAAGATCAGCGCGTTTTACAGCTGGTAACCTCGCCAAAGAAGAAAAGAATATATTGTTGATTGACGAAGATGTGGTTGAGGACATTCGATTTTACGGACACCGCCTCCCCATATTAGTTCGTTAAATCGAGGGTTTACTGTATTATTTAAGTTTAGTAATCAAATAGTTTCTAAATTCATTTAAAACTTGATAGTGTGTGGAATAATTTTTGAATAATGTTATTAAATTTAAATATTTATTTTTAAATTATCCATCATTAATAACTCGTAAATTCATTAAATAATCTTAAACCTGAAGTTATGTTAAAGAAATTATGTGAATAATTTTTTGTCTGTTTTAAAAAATTAAATAAACCAGTATTAAATGCAGGGGCTTCATGGATCTTGTGATATGTGCAACTTTTTTAAATAAAATTTTTGTTAGATAAGTTAATAAATAAATGATTTGTAAGGGTTGTACAGGAATATTTTCAGTAGGTCTTCGGGCGTTTCGCTTTCACTTTCACTTTTTTTCCTTTCTTTTTTTTTTAATTTATTTTTATTTTTTTATTCTTATTTAGATTTATTACCGATTTACTAATTTTAAAATTAACCCTTTTATAGCCCAATTAAATTGCTAGTTTTTTTTTCCAAATGAATTATTTACATTAAATATTATGAACTTATTTAATACCCCACTTGAAATTAAAAAATATATATTTTATGAACACAATCGAATCAAAATTTCTGTTTCTTATCACGGTGCATTATTTTTTTTTCTTTCAGATTTGTATGCAGGCCTTGTAAATAGAGTGGCCAAATATTTATGGCATATATTTTGCTAAAATCGCATTAAAACATACTTTTTTCAATAATATCAATAATTCAGGTATTAAAAGTATCCCACCATCGGCAATAACATTTGATAAAACGAAACTTCCTTTTTTTATGCCTAGTTTAGCATGTGCTTTTTTGTTTTTCTCGAAACGAAGTATCTCGCTTCGTTTTTACAATTAACATTAGTAAAGTGATAAATTTAAGAAAAGAATTCTAAATATTTCTTGTTGAGTGTGTAGTTGTTATTTGAAGGAAAATTGAAAGTTTAATGCGTTAAATTAATTTATTAATTCATTAAATTAAATTAAATTTCTTATTAATTCTTTAAATCGAGAGTTTACCTACGAAATCCTAAAAAATATTATTTTAGACATTTTGGTGATTTTTCACGGGTATTCGGAACCTATCCTGCCTTATAAGCGGGGATTTTATCTTCGTGATATTCAAGGAACAGTTAATTGAAAAATTAAATTATTTATTTAAAATTTTCAGAGAACATAATGCATAAAATCATTTTAATGTTATTTTTTCCAAGTTGAATCAGGTTTTATCATAGGGTCCATGAAAGCTCAAAAAGTTTTAAGGATTTAATGTTTGTTCCTAGTTTACTTTTTAATTTAAATTTTTTTATTTAATGGTAACCTAGTTAAGACTGCGGGCATAGTTGTTAAATTCGACCAAAATGCTTACACATTCTTAACAAATTTCAGGTCATAATGACATTAATTGCGTTACAGAACGTCAAAAACGTATACAACCATCCGGATCTGATACACAATCTGAAACAAGACGAGACGAAGAAGAATGGGCATTACGTGATGTTATATTTGTTGAGGATGTACGAAGCGTACCGGCTGGTAGAGTTTTGAAAGTTGATGGAGCATATGCAGCAGTAAGATTCCCAACTAGTTCTGGTGGTCCAAGAGGTGACCATAGAGATGGAAGGGAGACTGATGACACAGTGTCGTTGTTACAAGATTGTCGGCTTATGAGGAAAGATGACCTACAGGTAAGATACACAAATATTGTTCTTATAAAATAGGAATAACAAAGATCTAAAAGAGATTTAACAGAAATTAAGAGCAATTTTACACGACGATATTCGTATTGGATTATATGCGTACACGATCAAATGCGATTTACGTACCGGGGATAAAAACATGGGATACTTGGGAACATGGGTCTAATTCGCTTATGTAAAGTAACAGTAATTCCAGAAATTTGTTTTGTCTGAAACACACATAAAATCAAGCTATTTGCTTATAATTACGAGCAATTTATCTAATTTTGTTCGATGTAAGTGTATTGTTTAATTTCATTTTGTGTTGCTTTTTTATTTAAATAATTTGTATGATTGTTTCTGGAGTAGTTTTTATAAAAAGTATTTAAAATCTGTAGTCACAGATTCGGTGTTTTCAATAGAATTTTTTTTTATTTTAGATAACGCAAAAAAAAAATATATGGAGGAGTACTAAATTTTTTTAAAGATAAATTAATATATAACTTATGTAAGCAATCAAGTAGGTGTGTACGTTGCTGTCTTCATTTTGCGAGTATACTAGTATTTATGTACACTAATAGGTTCAATAAAATAATAATAATAATTATTATATATAATATCTACACATTTATAATAAATATAAATACAACCCAGTTGAACTTTTATATATTATTTTATACAGGGCTTCGAACCGTTATTTTATTCGGTTTTCGTTCCGGTTCAATTAAAAAAATATATATCAGTTCGGTTCCGGTTTTCGTTCCGGCAAAAATAACAGTTTATTTTCGGTTTTCGGTTCAGTTCCGAGTGATAAATTTTTAAATGCTTTTATTTGTATTAGAAATTTATTTTCTACTATAATTTAGAAGAACATTTTATTCCTTATTCTGTGATAATCATACCAAGGTCCCTGCCCGGGGGGGGGGTGTTCTGGGCATTCACCTCCCCCCCCCCAATAGAAACGCATTTTGTTTACTTATCAGTTAAACAATTACAAATTACGATTTTTTTCTGCTCATCAGTTTAAAAAATTATCTTAAATAAAATGTATTTTATATTCACTCACATAAGCATTATCTGAACCGAAATAAACCGATATTTTTTTTCGGTTCAGTTCCGGTTTTCGTTCCGACAAAAATAACGGTTTTTTCGGTTCAGTTCCGGTTCGAAGTCCTGATTTTATATGTAAACCATAAATACTAAAACGCAGATAATACATCAACTTGTATCTCAGAGTATACTGGTTATGTGTGTTGGTCGCTGATTGGTCGGACCGTAATGCGTCTAACATTTTTCAAATTAGTTCACATATTTACTGGGGCTTTTAATTTCTTAGGCAGACTATAGCAACTTTTAGTCTAAAAATATACAGGGAATCCTATTTAAATTTAAAAGCAAAGTTGATATTTCTCCAAAAAAAAATTGTTTTTTTAAATGAAGTTCAATATTTATACATCTAACTTAAAACTACCCATTTAATTTGAACTATTTTTTGTATCTCCGAACACATTATTTAAATCGTGTCCCCTCTGTCTTGTTACATCCTATATATAGATTTTTTGCAGCTGATGCTGCGTTCTTTCTTTCGACCAAATTCTGCACTTCTATCTGTTCTCCCTTTCTCTGTCTTCCAGACCTACTCTTTCAACGATTTTCACTTCTTCCTCTTTTCCATCTTGCCGTGGGATTTAATTTTGTCCTTCTTTTAATCCATGACGTATCATTTTTTACACATGCCAGGTACACATTTGTATGATACGTCCATACCACACTAGTTCTTTTCTTCGGTGCATTCTAAGTCATATTTTTCTATTTTTATCCTTCTTCTTATCTATTCATGTGGTATTTTGTCCATTCTCGTGACAGCTAATTTTTTCTGAGTTTTAATATATTGAATTGTCGGCAATTTAACTTTGTGAAATTCACTTATGCATATAAGGTTGTTGAATGATACTATTTTATTACGTTTCACAGATTTATTTATTATACTGACTGCAGTTTCCGTTTTTGCCATTGTCAAAATTACAATTTTGGGAACTATTCTTTTTAAATCAAAATCATTTTCTTTTAACACCGAAGGTCTAGAAATACTTTACTCTTGCCCAACGCGCACTTGCAGCTAATTATTGTTATTAAATGTATTAATAATAGTTTTTGTTTTTTTTTTTTGTATAGGTTATCAAATCATCATCAACCTCTCGTGTGCCTGATTGCTTCCAACGAACCCCAAGACGAGTTAACATTCCTGAAGGCCAAGGTCAAATTTTAACGATTGCAGTTGACGGTCAAGGCATTCATGCCATCGTTCGAACTGGTACAAAATTAAGTTATGTCTTATACAACATAAGTAGCGGAAGAACTGAACAAGATAATCCATTCCCAAGTGACACAGCTTCATTTATGGGGCTTTATCCACAACACATCTCACTGACGAGCGCTGGAGAATGTTCGGAAAGTATATTAATACTACGAGATGGTAATAGTACTATATATCCATTGGCGAAAGATTGTGCTGATGCGGTGCGAGATCCACAATGGTTGGATTTGCCACCTGTACGTTGTGTTGGAGCTGGCACATTAGCGTTGAATATTACAACACCGAATATGAAGAACCAAGTTGCTTTGATTGTAATGGCACTGGAACAACAGTTGCTGATGCCGAGGATTTTACGATGTGATTTGGATGGTGTTAGACAGGTTTTGGTTCAGCTGGAGAGTGAAGCAAGTAAGTATTTTAGAAGCCATGTAACTCACTTTGAAAGGAATTATTATGTTCACGTTTATCAAGCATGCATTACTTAAGAGGATCCTGTACTTTACAGGGTGTTAAAAAAAGATGTTCGGAAATTTAAAATGTATAGTACTGCCCAAAAAAAGTAAAAAAGAGCTTAATCAACCTGTGTCCGCAAACCAACCATTTCAAAGATATGAGCTATTTTTAAACAAAGCAGTGTATGGTAGAAAATGAATGTATTTTATTTTAGAATGTTAGGGCACACAATATTTTTGGTATTAACAGTGCAGGATCCCTTTAAGATAAAGAATTCAATCATTAATTCTAATCTAACATGCAAACAAATATACCAATGCTCGTTAGTGTCGGATATTTTTAATATATCTATACACCTCCATAACATTGGTAAAGGAAATAGACAAAATTATTTTGAAAATGTTGTATATTTGCAATATTTATAATTAGTCTTACAGTTTTATTTAATTATATTCAATTAAAATGGTATTTAACTTTTTATATACTTAAAAATAGCACAGCTGCAATTTTGTCTTCTTCTTTATAGGCGTTTTTGGGAAAATGTTTTCTTTTTAAAATTCATTGTAAATCAATACTTTTTAAAGCGTAAATTACAGAATGAAAAATAATATTAACAAGATTGATTTAGTGAAAAATATTTGTAAAAAATCATCTAGGTAGATCTAAAATTGGTAAAATAATTAAGTAATTGCACATTGGTATGAATCAACATACCACAAACGGAATTTTCGATTAGTGCATTTTATCCAAAAAATTCATATTCAAGATTTCATATTTTAAAAAAGATACATATCGTGGCTGACTATGAAAAGTAACCAAATCGAATAAATATTGACCAAGTTGAGAAAATCGCAATAAAAATTCAGGTACTTTAAGTGGGTTTTACACGATTCAATTAATTGAATCGTGTAAAACCCACTTAAAGTAAACACACTAAAAAGTTGACATTCAATTAATTGATGTGTGTAAAGCGTAAAAATTTCGTCAATTAATTGATCAATTAATTAACAAAAAAGTTGATCAATTTATTTTGAAAATAGAACAAGTTCTATTTTTCGTCAATTTTTCATAAATTATTTAGGGAATTCTAGGTATATTTTTATCTGTTAAGATATTGCCAACTGTTTAGTTGTAGCATAACCTCGAAACATATTATTTTTGTTTCGTTTTCAAATCTAGCATAACCTGAAACGTTCTAATTTATCATCATCTAGGTTATTTCTTTTGTAATACTTTATTTAGTATACCAAAGTGAAACCTTTGGTATACTAAATAAAGTATTATTATTATAGTATTATTATTTTGTTTTTGTTCACAGCTCGTAATTTTGTGAAGATTTTTTCAATATTTTCATTTTGATAAATATGTCAACATGTTTTACAGTTGGTAATGTAAAAATTTTCAAAAAAATTGATAAATAAATTGATGTGTGTAAAGTGTTGTTTTTGTTCCCAAGGTTACCAATAAATTTTTCAATTAATTGACAAAAAACTTGATCAATTTGTTGATCAATTAATTGAACTGTGTAAAACTAACTTTACAAAAATTTAAAAATAATAGGCAAAGTAACTTTGTAGAACTTAAACAGTGCTCTTTATTAGTGTCGTGAAAGCAAATACAATATAAGAAGAAAAATATACCATTTGTTAATTTTTATTGTTTATTATTATTATTATTTATTATTTTTTATTTTTTTTACCAAAAAATCGTACTTTGTTACTTTATGCTGTCGAATAATACATGTTAAACTGCTTGGGAAAAGTTAAAAACACTAGTGGAATGTAAAATATCACTTCAGTAACTCATATGTAACATTACTTAAAATAAATAAGTCTTAAAGAAAAAAGTTAACATAAAAATAAATTGAGAAAGGAACTACTCCACCTCATTTTCTGATTCAGTTTCTGAGCTCGCTGGTTCGGGAATAGCGTTCCTGTACAGTTTATCGACGGGTGAATTACACCATTCATGGTATTCTGGAAGCATCACTTCAGTTTTAAATAATATTAACCAAATTTGCTTTTTCTTTTTAGAAATAGGCAAGAGTCCTTTATATAAATTTGTTAATTCTTTACGTATATTATTATTTAAAAGTCTACCTGTTAAATTTTTAAAGATCTAATTTATTTCTATTATACAGGGTGTTTGTTTGAAACGGAGCACCCCGAAAATCTCCTTTATTTGTGAAGATACAAAAATTCTTCACAACAAAAGTTAAACTAGACAAAAAGGCCCATCTAAAGGATACTATAAGAATTCTGAGGCACTTCCGGTTTCACCGGAAATGATGTCAACTTTTGATCTACCATAGGGAATGGATAATTTTATATTTTTTTCCTAAAAGTACATTAAATTAGCTTTACAATGACACCAAAAAGTCATATTTTTATGTTAACCATTTCAAAATGGCGACCATTTATTTACAAAATAATAATCAACATAAGTTTTACAAAGTTGAACGTAGCAAGCTTTGAAAACAATATAAAAAGGGTTTATTAAGAATGAGAAAATGTGTGGACAATAATGGTGGTTTAATTGGACATATGTAATTTTTTTTTTTTGTAAAATAATTGTAAAAAGTAATAGTTTTTTTTCTAAATAGTCAAATTGTTTATTTTAGAGATATTTTGTTACTTTTTTTTATTGTTTTCAAAGCTTGCTACGTTCAACTTTGTAAAACTTATGTTGATTATTATTTTGTAAATAAATGGTCGCCATTTTGAAATGGTTAACATAAAAATATGATTTTTTGGTGTCATTGTAAAGTTAATTTAATGTACTTTTAGGAAAAAAATATAAAATTATCGATTCCCTATGCTAGATCAAAAGTTGACATCTAACTAAATAACGGCACTTCCGGTTTCACCGGAAATGCCTCAGAATTCTTATATTAACCTTTAGATGGGCCTTTTTGTCTAGTTTAACTTTTGTTCTGAAGATTTTTTGTATCTTTACAAATAAAGGAGATTTTCGGGGTGCCCCGTTTCAAACAAACACCCTATATAGTTATGGTTATTTGCATCGACTTCGTAAAATTTGAACTTGGCCACTTTTCGCAGTTAGCCCACGATATATACTTTTAAATTTCATATACAATTACATGTAAGCTCTCAGTACTTAGATTAACATACGACAAATGATTCAAAATATTGTTCGTTTTGACGCGATACACAGCAAAAATATTATCCAAGACTTCAGAAATCGGGCCCTTTTTCGTCCTCCTTACTGGATACTTACGAAATTTGGAAATGTGAAAATTGACACCTCACATTATTATTATTATTATTTTTTAACTGTGTTTTTCTTTTTTAGAATCTAATCCTAATATTATTCAATCCATTTTGACGGAACGCTGTGATGGAAATAGAAATATTTTCCATGCCTGTGTTAATATGTGTACGCCAACATCAAACAAGGAAGGAGATAATGGTATGTTCTTTTAAATATACTTTGTAGACTTCTCCGATAAGTTACGGGTGGCCAATCAGTTTGGCATCACTGAACAAGTTCTCTTCGATTATCAGTAATATGCTACTGATAATTGAGACATTAGTTTTCTTTCTGCCCAAGATACTCTTAGCAGCCTTCGCCAGGACCACATTTTGAAGAAATATATGTTATATGTTCATATCTTTCATGACAGGAAGAACAAGCGTCTTCATTATCTTCGGTTTAGTTCTATTTAGTGTATTTACATCTCATCTAATATTCATGTCATATTCCGTTCTAATAAATTTTAAAAGTAAATTTCCATTGATTTGATTAATTTAGAATTATAGTAGGCCGAAACAATCGAAGCTATTATCTTTTTCCGTCACAAAATCGATACATAAACTATAATTTTATTTAGATGATTAAATTAATGTATAATTTTGCTGACATTTACTACTTCAAGCGTAGATAGTTTAGGTAATGGATATGACAACGTTCTCCAAAAGTTTCCCTGATCGTTGTTCGCGATGGAACTACTCTTCTGTCTCAACAAGAGGCGGATGTGAAGATACGCATGCGCCAAATTTATACCCGTCATTTGATAGGGAAAACTTGCTAAGCGATATGACATCTGGCGGGATTTTAAGCAACTACATAATTAGACATTCTATCGCGCTTTTTACAAAATATATATTCAAAATATATATTTGCATTTTACTATAGTTTTAATGTTATTATATTGTTACGTTTTGTTAAGTTTTATGTTATTTTATGTTTTTTTAAAATCAGTTTTAAATTGTTTTTACTGGTATCAAGTGATAATAAATGAAAATAACCTTAAACTAAAGTGGAAGACCAGCCAAAAAACATGTCGAAGTCTAACTATTATTGCTGTGATCTGAGTGTAATTCGTGGACTAAAAGAAATCCATTTCAACCTAAAAAATAACCTAACCTAAAAGGTCCATTTCAAGCTAAAAAATGTATAAAAACATGTCTAAAATTAATCTTATTTATTAATATTTGATGTTATAATATTTCATTGATTACCTTGCATAAAAACACGTATTAATATTGTAGCAAAACTACAAAAACCATCAGTAAACACTTAAATTCACGTATTGAACATATGAGATTATATGTAATGAATGTCTATTTTGGAAGTTCAAAGTATTTCACAACAGCGCTGCGATCTTAAAATATTTTCCCTATAACTTCCACCTTGCACAACTCTAAAAAACATGGATTTATTGAAACTGTCAAATAATTCAAATATGTACAAATTATTTATAAAGCCGGGTTCACAGAACAATGATTGGTCGCTGCAACACTTGTCAAAAACAGCTGGAACCAATCGGAACGATTGACTTTGCTGTCGCTAAAGTCCGTGTCGCCAAAAGTTGAAATTTGTTCAACTTGCTCTGACACTATGCTCTGTCCCTTTTTAAAAAAGTTCTCTTCTCACTCTTAACCTAAAATTTCAACTGACAATCAAATTGATTTGGATTTCCTATTATACTTTACCGTGTGTAATATCATAGTTAATATATGAGAAAATGACGAAAAATGTGTCGCTCGGCAAGCGTGTCGCTGTCGCTGGTTTTTGTTCTGTGAACTCCACTTAACACCTGCGCAACGTAACTTCTGCCTCTTCAAGGTATAAAAAATATATTTATCTTTCTCTGCGATTGAGGACTTTTTTATGCATGTAAAGGAATACAGCATATCATATCCATTACTTATACTATCTACGTCTTCAAGTAACTGAACCTAGCTGGGTATGGGGTTTATGTACCCTTTGCTGAATTGTTACCCGTAGTTCTCGGTGAATATTAGTATTCAATTAATATTTGTAAAATTTCTTGTACATATCTTTGATTGAATTTCTCTTGCAGAAACCACCTCCTCATCTAACACAAACGCTGGGCTAGAATGTATTAACGTAATAACAAATGCTTTAGGGCCACGTTCAGTGTCCTTGAGAGAGATGATGCGAAGAGCAACAGCTGCTGCTCGTTCAGGCTTAGAGAGAGAGTTAGGAGGTGGTTCCGGGGCAGATCAGCCACCTGTAGCTCCACCATTGCATGAGGAACCGATCCCGACATTAAGTTGGCCGCCGGAAAGTTTTGATCCTACATCGGGTGATGAGGACAGTTTGATGGGACTCGGAGCTGGTGCTTCTGCTAAAGGTGTTGCTAATTCGGTGGTTCAGGGTAATGGGACGTTAGTTATTGATCCTACAGAGAGGAGGAATAATGCTATACAAGCACTACAAGCCATGTGTGATGCTCCAGTACTCGCGCCATATTTGAAAGAACTACTCAGTGCCAAGTAAGTATATTTATTTATTTGTGAAACTGTGAGTCAAGTTTCATGACAAAATTTTTTGCATTAACTTAATTTTTTTGCTCTAAAATCCACCAGCTTTATACTGTTATTTTGGTTGGTCGCTTAATAGAGCAACAGTAAATCTTTTTCTCTGATTATTTATTATTTATTTTTAAAATAAATGATTCATAGAAATCGAGACATTTGTTTTTCATGCTATTAAAATGTAAAAAGATCGAATACAAATGGTAGTTTCTCAAATTTTAAGATGACAAAATATAAAATAGGACCGCATTTAATTTGAAAAATTTATATATATTTTCAAGCTAAGAGGATTGCAGTGTTTCTTAAGGAAATCGCTGTAATTGTAAATAATTCATAGAGAACGAATTTTTTAAAAAATACAACTGAATCAACTCTTGGTTTTACTACCAATGTTTTGGTTTTTACTACCGATGTTTTGGTTTTTACTACCAATGTGCCGGATCACATAAAACCCCCGCTATATATCCGCTAGTCCACCCGTTAAGATTGTACCCGGTTCCGATTTTGATTACCCGGTAGCGAATAATAATAATAATAATATTTATTAATGTTGATACATTATAAAAAATGTTTACACAAGTCAAAATATTTAAAAAGTACAAATTTAAAATAGTACAAAACAACATATTAAAATTAAAATAAAAAAAATATATAAAAAAAGTACAAATTTAAAAATGATATTAAATATAATAAGTAAAGTAAATAAAATTACAATTTTTTACAAAGGTCATCAAAAAGGATAAAAAAATAAATAAATAAATAAAAGATATCAGGTGTCAGAGAACAAGTTAAAATCGTCCACCAGGTACTCGTCAAAATTATAGAAGGCCTTTTTGAGTAAAAAATTTTTAATTTTTGTTTTAAAATGACTTTTATCAAGGCATTTGACCTTACTCGGTAGCACATTATAAAATTTGGTGGCATAGTAATTTAACGAGTATCTGGTTGACGATAGTCTTGTGTAATCAGGCCTGATCAATTCTTTGCCTCTGGTATTATAGCTATGGATATTTTTTTGTAGCTTTTTGTCTTTAAAGTTAAAATGGACATTCAATAGGCAATAGTATATGTACAGGCAAGGGAACGTTAAAACGCCAAGTTCTATAAACAAGTGTTTACAACTCTCTCTGTAGCCTATTCCGCCGATAATTCTAATAACACGTCGTTGCAGTGCAAAAATTCTCACTGCATGCGTGAATGGGCAATTGTGAGAAGCATAAAAGGATGGAAGCAGGTGGCCTGTTGGCTCCCTTCCTTCGTTCATTAACAGGTAGCGTGTAATAACCGTGTAATGATATCGGGTACCCAGTTCCAGAAATTCTTATTCCTCGTCATTCCTAGTTCAAAATCTCTCACTCATTGTCATTGATTATATTAATTTTAGTCTGATATTTTATGTATACTAGACCGCTCGAAAACTACCGACTAGTAATGTGATGCTCGACTAAACATCAATTTAAACGTAAAATTTACTCCACCTTGAATGCAAGCTTATATTTAAACTAATTTGGATTTATCTACATGATATTCGTTTAAGGCCTGGGAAAAACGGATACTGCCCAGATACGGATTTTAATTTTTTGCGGATCATCCGCGGATACAGATATTCGAGACAGTAATTGGTAATATAATTTTGTTTAAAGATTTTTATCAATTTAATATCATCAGGTAAAATCTGTTTTATAGTTAAACTGATATAAAATCTCACGTATAATATAGTTTTTCCACACCTATTAAATTATATTGCACTTATTAGTACTCATAAATAACTACAGTGAATTATGGTTTCACAATTCACTGTTTACCGCCAATCACAAACCTACATTTCCATAATTTACTCTTGCTGATCCAATCATATTTGAGAATGGCAATTGGAGGGTCCAAAACTGCAGTGGTAGCAAGCAACATGGATGACGCTATCACTTCCTTTAAAATTATCAATTTTTAGTCTAATTTATTTATTTAACACGTTGAGTGCCAATTGACTGAGTTTTCTCGTAGTTAGCGTTCTTGACCAGGACGCCGACTACAAGATTACTTCTACATTGATTTATGCCGGGTTGCTAACGTAAGAGTTTTCTCTAACTCAAGTTAAAATCATTTGTTTTTATATGTTACAACATACAAAAACAAATGATTTTAACTTGAGTTAGGGATAATTCTTACTTTAGCAACCGGCCATTAATAATATAATATGGCTATATCAAATTGACTTCTGAGATAAGAATCCTGAATCTTGCCTTGGCAGTCAACGTGTTAACAGGTGTGGAAAAAGTATAGTATTACACTCGCAATTATGGCCATTATTCACTCCGATGATTTGCGTCACTCGCCTGCGGCTCGTGGGCTCAAACGTAATTTTCGTGAATAATGGCAGTCATAATCGCTCATATAATAAAATACTATTAAAATTAAATAAAATTGTATGTAAAATTGGTAAAATTAACTATTTGTTGATTCATTTGTAGCATTATTATTTTCATTCGTTAGTAATTATGTACAAATACAGTGATTTTCTTGCGTAAACAGTACAGGATACTCTTAAGTACATTAGAAAAGTTATTTTTGATTATTCACCTAAATAAATCTATTTTTATCTTCTTCTAGTAGAAATACAACCCTGAGTATAGTTTTTTTGTGTTTGAAATTCAAGTTTATCATTTTGTGTACGTTATCTATTCTTATATTTTTTCTGAGTCTTCTTCTATCTCTTGTAGTTCATGCCGTTCGTTCCTTATTGATCCCCCACCATCACCGCACTACTTTCGTCTATGTTGTAAGGCATTTAATTAAGTTTTACAATTTTTTTATTATTGTGGTTGAACTCTGAATGTATATTTCATCTCTTTCTGTCTAAATATACTTTACTAATGTTTTATTTTTTTCTTTTCTTGCAGGGATGCTCATGGCCAAACACCATTCATGTTAGCAGTAGCATCTCGTAGTTATCCAGCAGCTCTAGCATTACTAGACACAATTCAACGCATAACAACAGATACAGCAACTCGTATGCACATGATCTTTCCACCGGGATCAAACCCAGATCATTCTCCTCTCCATGTATTGTGCTGCAATGACACCTGCAGTTTCACCTGGACGGGGGCTGAACATATTAACCAGGATATATTTGAATGTCGTACTTGTGGGCTGACTGGTTCACTGTGTTGCTGTACAGAGTGCGCTAGAGTTTGCCATAAAGGCCATGACTGTAAACTGAAACGTACTTCACCGACTGCTTACTGTGATTGTTGGGAGAAATGCAAGTGCAAAGCACTGGTTATGGGAAATCAAGCTGTTAGATATGATCTCCTGACTAGATTGGCTAGGGACACGGATCTTGTAACTATACCAAATTCAAGGTAAGGAAATATATTAAGGACATTTCTATTTACAAAAAAATAGTTTTAGTAGTGTCACAAGCATTAATATCCGGTTATAATAGAACGAGTTAAATGCTTTAACTTCAGTTATCCCTAACTCAGGTTAACTTGCTTTAGTTTAATTCACTGTATTGATATCAGACCGAAGTCAACTGCTTATTTCTGGCTGAGTTAAGATTCTAGCCATACCTATCCTCGAGAAGTTACGGACCACCCTTCTTGGGTTAAAATAATATGTTTTTGTATGTTGTGTTTACTCGAGTTAAGCCGCATTCCGACCTCTTTAAATTAACGAGTTATAGACTGTGCGTTGTGTCGCTCTGATTTAGGCTTTAATGCATTCTTTTAACGTTCTTTGTACCGTTCACATCTGTTATAAATTAGTACGTTACGAATAGCCCTCCATCTGTGAATTATGAAACCAACTATTTAGCTTTGTGGAATATTTTATATGTATTATCGTTCTTATAATTCTGTTGTCTTAGATTTTAACTACCTAATTACCTAAATTGATCATATTTACTGTTCGTCTTTGTAATTTTGAGCAAGATTTGTTAATGATGACATTATGTTAGGTTATGTAAAGGCATTCGATAACTACGGTGTCACTGATAGAATGCGATAGCCAATGTGTTTATATGTCTGTCTCATTAAAACATCTCACTAGCTATAAGTTTATAGTGCGTTCAAATGTGAGTTTGCAATATAGCTCTTATGGCAAATGGGAGCGGTGTTGTCAAATGTTGTAAAAGTGTCAAATGTGTCAATTATAATAATATGAAAAACTCGTATGATTTACAAAAATCAACTCTTATTAAACTCAAAATAACACTCAACAAAAACAAATGGTCATTTGTAGAATACTGCGTCTTCACAGATCAGCGCGTTTTAGAGCTGGCAATGTCGACAAGCAAGAAAAGGCTAGTGATATTGTGTAAACCCATTAGAGAGTATGAAAAAGAACTACTCCATATGCCCTGTACTGCAAACTCACCTTTGAACGCACTATAGAAAATTATGCACAATCCACAACAAACAGCGTATTAAATTTGGAGGTCTGAACGGCGGTTTCACGTCTTATCATATGACAAACTTTTTGGTGACAGTGAAAAGTCCATAAGTTACAGTGCACAAGCTATTGATTTAAGAGCTGTGAATGCGGCTTTAGGCATATCTCAAGTTAAAACAATAAAGTCGTTCTTTAGCAACTGGTCATAAGTATTATATTTAAAAAAATAGTAGTACATAATAATAATCAGTTTCAAGCCTAACGTAGATCCCAACTTTTCTAGCTTCTGCGTCGTTTTGCGAAAATGTATGAATTGTATTTTGATTTACTAACTTTTTAGGGTTTTGTAGGTATGACCACAAAAAACCCTTTTAACGTCACTCATGTGTGTCTGTCTGCCTGTACAATAGAAATTGTAGCCAAACGGCTTAACATAGAAAGCTGAAATTTGGTATGCTAATACAACTCATTGACCCACATATAGGAAAAATATTGAGACTCCAAAAAATCAGATAAATATAAACATACAAATTTGTTAATGAAAAAATGAATATTTTTTTTTAAATTGTGAGTTGATGTCAAATAAAACCTCTTAATGCATGGATAGACAAGCAAATTTTTATTTTTGAAAAATCTTTTTTTTTTTTGGGGATTTTCACCAAAAATGTGTAAAAAAGCATTTGTCCCCCACCCTATCTTCTAGAGGACATGATCTAAAAGTCTGAAAAAAAATCTCCATAATGTACATTGATGGGAACCGGAATAGTTCAACAGGAATTTTTGATTAATTAGTTTTTCGAAAAATATCGTTTTTTTTGTCGTTGAAAAAAATAATTATTTAAAAAAAAAATTACTGTGGTATCAAAAGAAAGCTTTTAAAACATAGATTACGGAACAAAAAGTAGTTTTTTAAATTCGTTTCTTTTAACACGTATTTAGTCAAATGTGCGAAGCGGGGAAACTAAAAATTTGAAAAAATTATAAGTAATAAACATTGATCTGAAGCGGAAACGTACGACAGAAAATTTTGATCAGATTTCGGTTTTGGAAAATATTTCAATTTTTGTGTTTTTGACAAAATTAATTATTTCTCTAAATTATGGCTATTATTGTTATGTATTTATGACTAAAGTATTGTATGTCTTTCTTTTTATATTAAAAATATAATAAAAAATTTGTAACAGCTGACAACAAATGTCGATTAAGAGCTTAAGAAGCTTGCACTCATAAACGAGATCATTAGAGCGCCTTTCGTTATACGTCGTTTTAAGTTCACAGGATGATAAATAACTTATAGTAGTGAAATAATTATAAATCAAATAGCACATGTTAATAGTGAGAAATACGTTTCTGAAATTGAAAAAACATGAAGTTTAAAATAGGACTGTATCTTGCCGCGAAAAATCTGTTGATTTTGATTATAGAAAAAAAAAGTGTCTAGACGTCCAGCATTCTGTTTACTTCTTACACACTTTAAATACATACAAAACCCTGAAATGTGTGAAAATTCACACTTCAGATCAATTTTTTAATAACAGCTTCTTTAACTACGGATGAATTTAATTCTAGATGTTATTAGTTTTTCTTTGAATATCTTTTCTTATCTTTTTTTATCTCCCTTTGAATAGCTAGCATCATTATTATCATTCGTGTTCTTGTTTTTTTTTTTGTATGATTGTGTCTTTGGATCTGTTTTTATGAGAGTAACAATGTCTTTTCTTTTATGATTTTTGTATGTATCTATAACTAGAGGTAATCTTTTTCGTCAAAAACTATTCTTATTCGCGACTCCAAATAACAGTGAGACATCTGGTGGCGGCTTTGTAAATTAAACAGAAGCGTATATTTGTATAATATTTGTAGTGTGTTGTGCTGCAGTTTATGCGAATTAAGACGTATTTATAAATATTGTGACTTAAATACAGTGCTTTTTTGCCGAAATATTGTTTGAATAGATAAATATTAAGAAAAAACTTCTGACATATACGCTTCTCGTCGGCCATCAACTGTCGTACGCAGCGCCGCCAACGTTAGTTTTAGTTGCGAATAGTAACAACATTAATATCACCATAGACAACATACAATAGATGAGAACATGTTTAAAAAAATACATTAGTATTAGCACCAAAATGACATAATGTATACCGACTAATTTTGGATGCTAATCGATAATACAGACATACTGCATAATATTTAGAAAACTGGGACCAATATGTCACATTTTGAATTTCCATTATTATATTTTTAGGTAAATAAAAAGCATTAGTTTGCTGAATCCACAAATTTATTTTTTCTTGTATCTTGAAAAATTTTAAATCAAGGAGTTATAAGACAATTTCAGTAGCAATTACAAATTCTTGTTACTTTCGCTGCTACGCCCGTAAATATACGTTTTCCAAAATATTTTTTTATATGCTACTCCCGTATATTTACGTTTTTTAGTTTTATAAACTGTGCTTCTTCCGTGTATATACGTACGAGAACTTGTACGAACTTGATCGCAAGAAAGTGAGTATTCTAGTGACGAAGACGAAGAAAGTGCAGCTAGATCAATATTCTAGTGACATTCCGTTCGCTACAGCTAGATCATCTAAGTCTGTCAATAAAAAGAAGAGGAAACAGGATGAACAGTTTCCACCAATTATACATTTATTTGATAACACTGATTCAGGATTTCAAGCTGAGTCGTCAATTGTTGATTATTTTGAAGCATTTTTTTCAAATAATCTTGCTGGAAAAAGTGCCTCCAAAACTAATAGGGCCAATTCAAACATTATATTGTAAATTTGATAAATATTTAATAAATTTGTTATGTTGAAACCTGGTGACAATATTTTGATTTTGTTACAAAAAATTGCAACAAAAAAGTCTTTTTGCGTCTACGTAAATGGAAAGGAACCGATTCGAAAAATCACCCTAAGAAGAGGAAAGACATTCGATATTTTTGTCCAGATTTTGACGTGGGACTTTGCATTGTTCCTTGTTTTAAATTATTTCATACAATAAATAAATTATAAATAGTATTTCATATTGTTGGGTCAAATAAAATTTGCTTGAAATTTTTTGTTTATGTAAAACCTAGATGGTTTCTCAATCCCTGCCGGCTGAAAATAGGCTCTGATCCCGGGCCGTAAAACCCAAAAAATCCTAGATGCGCTTTAAACGTATATATACGTACGAGATTTGGGATATTCCATGCTACGTCCGCATTAATACGTACGATACAATTTAATATGCTTCGTACGTATATATACGTTTCAAGGCTTTCTTAACCTAGCACACGCAGTTGTGTTCAGCGTCCCTAACTCCGCAGCGAAAGGGTTAAAAACTACAAAACAATACAGATATAAATAACAGAAAATTCTATAATAGAATTTTACAAATATCACAATTATTCGCGACTGAAACTAACGTTGGCGGCGCTGCTTACAACAGCTGATGGCGGTCGAGAAGCGTATATGTCAGAAGTTTTTTCTTAATATTTATCTGTTCAAACAATATTTCGGCAAAAAAGCACTGTATTTAAGTCACTATATTTTAAAATACTTCTTAATTCACATAAACTGCAGCACAACATGCTACAAATATTATCCAAATATAAGCTTCTGTTTAATTTGGCCAGTCACCACGAGATGTCTCACTGTTATTTGCAGTCGCGAATATGTAGCGACACATTTTTATTTTTAATCCAATTAGGTTCTCCAATTAAATCTGCTCTAAAATCCACCAGCCTGATACTATTATTTTGTTGGTCGCTTAATAGAGCAACAGTAAATCTGTTTCTTTCATAATGATTGTTTACTCTAAGATAAACAACTCGAAGAAATTGAGACAATTTTTTAGAATAATTCTTTGCGATATTTCGTTAAAATATATCTATAATAATTTAATTGATGCTTCTGGAGAATCAACAAAGACTAATTTGATATTATAAATATATTCATTATTTTATTTTTGTTTGCAGGGGAGAGAACATTTTATTATTCCTCGTCCAAACAGTAGGACGTCAAAATCTCGAACAAAGGCAATACAGAGCTGCACGACCACGGACAACATCAGCAAACTCACGTAAAACACCATCCTCAGACAGTGAGTCGTATTTAATCCATCACAGTTTGTTCAAATCTTATGTTAGGCTTCTTTACAGTTGAATCTGAGATGCCAGAACATGACTTAGAACCACCACGATTTAGCCGCAGAGCTTTGGAATGCCTGTTAGGTAACTGGCAAGCAGTCCGCAGTATGATTATGTCTGGTGTTAAAGAAGATCAGACTGGTAATTCTGGAGAACAGGCTTACTTGAGCAGTCAATCTGGAACTACACTCTTGGATAAGTTTACTCATTGCTTGTTGGTAAAATGTTATTTGGAGGTAAGTTCTTTTAAAGTACTGTAAGAATCCGCGGTTAACGCTACTTATACCTATTCTGACAAGTAATACAACAATCCGACGAAATTATAGATAGAGTCAAAGAAACAATTAGCAGCATACGGGAAGTAACAAGATATTTTTAAAAACAAATTACCCCCAGTTACTAGTAAGTTCTACCATTCTTCATTTATACTGGTCATAAGTATCGGGTATTAAATAATAATAATACATACGCAGTAAGATTTGCGTCAGCAATGTTGCTAAATATACTAGCTATTTACTACTATGTAATTTAAACACATTAATAGACGTTGTAACAAAAGCTAGTGGAGAATATCAGCACCTTATAGGTAAACTGTGTCGAGTCACATTTTTATCAAATGTTACATTTTGGTGCCAAGTGACTTAATACTTTATGGTCTGTCGAGTAGAAAATAATTTGGAACTAAAGCTTTAGCCTGTTTCAATATACGTTGTTTTAAAACTGTATCAAGTAGATCAACGCATGGAGGTAAACAATCTTAAATCGTCTTTTCTGAGCTATTTATTATTTGTGACTTAATACAATTTACCTCAGAGGTGCTGATATGGTTTATGGTTTAACATTGCTTCGGCTCTGGCTCTAAAATCCACCAGCTTTATACTATTATTTTGTTGGTCGCTTAATAGAGCAACATTAAATCTTTTTCTCTGGTAATTTATTATTTATTTTTATAATTGATTCAGAGAAAATGAGACATTTTTTAACGTATTAAAAACATTAAAATAAGAAATGCTGGTAAACAAAAAGCACTACTGAATGAAAGCCAAGACCTAGTAAGCGTGATCTCTTACGACGTAGTATGCGATGTAAAACTTCGAAAAACTGTATTCTAGACACTAGTCACTAGAATATCTAACTGCAAACGGCAGAATAATCTAAAGGAGTTGGTTGTTCAATATTGGATTTGATTAATGCCGATGTTACTGGAGATGAGGGAACTACCTCTATTTGTTTGGCGTGATTTAGGGATTTTTTTGTATATTTAATATGGTACTTTACAGTGTTGAAAACTGTTTCTGTATCCTTCTTAATTAATATGTATGTTACATAATTTTTATTCTTCTTTAAAGGCGTTGGAAGTTTTATTGGAAACCTTAGTGCGTGAATTGAAAGAAGATCGTTCATCAAGCAGGAATACTTCAGCACAGCAGGTTGCAAGACGTTTTGTACGTTCAGTGGCACGTGTATTTGTTATTTTCAGTGTAGAAATGGCTCCGAACACAGCTAAACGCAGGATGGTGTAAGTGATAATTAAGATGTGAACCATATTTTTATGGTTTATATTCTAATATTTATAGTTTCAACAGTCAAACCCAGCCGCTTAGTAAATGTCGTCGTGTGTTCCGTTCTATGATAAGACTTGCAGTTGAAGAGTTGTGTGAAACGGCCGATTCCTTGATTGCGCCTGTAAGGTTGGGAGTGGCTAGACCGACTGCGCCGTTTACTTTGGCATCTTCAGCTAATGACATAATTAACGTAAGTTTAAATACACTAATTTATTAACTAATAGGCAGACCCCGCTCTGCGACGATTTATTTTTCTCATATGATTGATTTGAATTAAGAATACAGTACCCTGCAACCAAAATATCCAGAATTCTCCAAATAAATCTGCTCTAAAATCCACCAGCCTGATACTATTATTTTGTTGGTCGCTTAATAGAGCAACAGTAACTCATTTTCTTTAAAAATCATTGTTTATTTTATAATAGACAATTTGAAGAAATTGAAACAAATTTTCAGAATAATTTTGTTGGTATGACCACCAAAAAACTCTTATAACATCACTCATGTGTCTGTCTGTTTGTAAGGTAGAAATTGTAGCCAAATGGCTGAACATAAAAAGTTGAATTTGGCGTGCTTGTACAACTCTTTGACCCACATATAGGAAAAAATATAGAGTTAAAAAACACATTGCGGGATAAGTATTAACACATAATTATTTAATGTGAAAAAAATATTTTTTAATTTTTGATTGGGGTATCAAATGAAACCTCTTAATGCATGGGTAAACATTTTTATTTTTCAAAATCATATTTTTATGGGATTTTCCCCAAAAATGTCCAAAAAAAATTGTTTCCCCTATTTATCGGAGGCGTTGATCTAAAAAAAAATGAAAAAAAACTTATAACGTATGACGGGAACTGGAATAGTTCAACAGGAATTTTTGATCAGATTAGTTTTTCGAAATGTATAGAATTTTTTGTGTTCCATCAAAAGAAAGTTCACCCTTAACCCCGTTCAGGCCCAAAATAAATGTTTTCTACAAAAAAAGTATTCATTTTCTTAAGTTAAAATATAAAATTTACCTTAATGAATTTGTTGTTACATTTTTTGTGAAAAATATAAAAAAAGCCGTGTTTCAACTAGATAGCCACTGGGACACAAGAAGATTACCGATTACTGATTACCGTTAAGAGATGGTGCTGTATGGCATAGCGTTGCGATAGTGGTTTTATGGCGTCGCCACTGGATATCATGTACAGGCTATTTCAAACGTTTAGGCGGAACTAAATGGAAATTTCGTTCTTTTAGGTTGTCACGAGAAGGGACCTTGCTTGGGCTATTTCGTGTTTCACGGTTGGTATATGAAAATTTAAAATTCGAACTGTGAAACCATGGAAACGAATGACATATGTCAAAACTTTTAATACTCCTACATTTTTCCATATTTTGAAGACAAAAAATAAATAAATAGGAATTTTTTATTAAGAATGACAAAAAAATTAAATGCAATGGAAAGGACATTTTATAATGACAATCAATTTAATCTAGAATTTGCAATGTGAGTATGATTTACAAAGCTTAAACAAAATGACCAAAAGTCCGAATTAATAGATAAAAATTACTAGATTTCAAAATCTAGTTCCGCCTAAACGTTTGGAATAGCCTATAATACATTTTTTGAAAGGTGGTTTCTTGGTGTAACCACTAGGAATAAAAGGGTTATTGCGCGCGCATCTTGTAATTAATGCTTGTAAGTCTTTAGGTGGAATATGTATCCACAATTTATTGTCACTTACTAAATACCTACAAAACACTGAAATGAACTCAGTATTTTTTCAGTATGTGGGCCAAAAAATTCTATATATGTATGTATCAAATTTCACACGAGTCTATTTTCTGTATACAAGTATATTTCTTAATCGTTCGAAATTTTTAAAATTAAGAACAATGAACCAAAAAAATTACATGCATCAAGAACGGTAAACTCGGACGGAAAAAGGCAATAATTTTCTTTACTGTTAAATTATTGTGGTAGCGAAAAATGTCTATAATATGCTCATTTCCTGAGTTGTTGAAAATCATTTAACTAATTTATTATAATTTTATACTTTTAGGGTTCCGAAGAATTGTTTTTGGTAGAACCTTTGGCTCCGCAAAGTGGTCGAGGATCAGTAACCACTCAACTGTCATCCCGGGGTGATGTTCGACCATTACTTGACTCAAATGTCGTAAGGGGTAGTCAAAGAGACCTCGACGATACCAATGATGCGGAAAGTGAGAATATTTATATTCTAGGTTATTTTTATTTATTTCTTAACAAAAACAGACAGACAAAAATTTCTATTTTTTTTTCTTATCCATAATTAAACAATAGTAATAAAAATTTGTAAATAATTAAATGGATAACATATTTTGAGTGAATGAAATCTTAAAAAGTAAATATTAAAAATTGTGTTGCCTTTGAGTAAATTTATTAATAAGCATGAATTAATAAAAAAAAACTGATAAATTTGTTTTTTATGTTCACTCATACTTTTTTTCTTTCTTTTTTTTTCTATGAAAACATTTTAAATTGCATTCTATTCTCTTCTAATAATTAAGTTTTTTGTGAAATTATTTAACGGCATGAAAACTTTTATCTGTCTCGTTGAAATTACCTCCGTAGATGTCATAAACGTTTCCTTGTATGTTGCAATTCTAAATCCTTAGGCATGGCTATAGATAATGATGATGACAACAATTCGGAACAAGAAGATGCTACAACTGACCGTGATATGCCATTATCTGCAGTTCGTCAACAATCATTAAATGAAACTAACGAGGGTGCTGAATCAAATGCTGATCCTCTTGCACACGATACAGCTATGGTGCAACCGGAAGATAGTGATCCGGAACTAGATTTACTTGTAGAAACAGAATCGGATAGTGATGATAATCATAGTAACCAAGATGCTGCTTCTGCGCAGAGAAGTACACAGACAGGAGCTACAGCTGGTTCCGATACAGGTATTATAACTTTAGGTTTATAATGTAATTAATGTCGTAAGCCTGTATGTCTGTAACATATTCCTATATGAGATGTTTTTCATATAAGAATGTGCATGTTTGTGGAATGTTGTGCTTCTAAGTGAACAAAAACCGCTACTACCACCATTACTAATGAATTTTAGTAATTAATTTTCAAACATCATAAATTTGGAATATTATTTGTTGTGAAACTGATTGTGGGGATAAATAAGAAAGATATGAACATTTGAATGTACAGGCAGATTCCGAATTACGAACGAGTTTCGTTCCTAAATCCAATTTGTACGTAAGACAGAATAATTAGGTAAAATTCAAAAAGACATCCTAATATCAAACTCTGAAAGTGAAGACGAAAGCGAATATTAAGATTATTTTGTAATATCACGAGCCGCCCCTCTTCGGACGCATGCACAGACTAAGGGATGTTGTTAGGTTTTGAAAACGGACGACCAGTTTCTGCTTGGCCGAATTGATTGAATTTGTATTCATTTAATTGAATACATGTGTTCTGATTGATCGGCGTGTTATTACAACATTAAATGTCAAATCTAAATTTATCTAGGTAATGGGTTCTTAGGTGGGATGCTTGATTTCACTGGGGTTCACTGATATTTTTGTTGGTTATGCTGACAGTGGACCATTTCTGTCCTGTAATGCTATGTATACGTATTGTGGGTTTAGTGGGTGGTTCCTACCGGGGTTGCGGTTGGCATGAATGATAACAGTTTTAGTGGGACTTTGTTGGGTGTCTTATTCGGGAATCTATTGCCGAAATTTGATTGGATTTAGAAAAAATTCAAAATTATATTCGAAATTTTGCTTAGTAAAATTAACTATTAAATATTATAAACTTAACTATTAGTTGTTAGTTAGTACTAATTAATTGTTAGTTGTGACTGTCAAACCTTATAACTATACCATGAATAGTATTATTTTTACTGAACTGGTAAAAAAATGGAGAAAAAAAAAATGTATATTAGTGACGTATATGATATAGTATTGCGTATACTAGGTTTTATAAAAAAAATACGTGGACTGCGCGCGTAATGAATACCTAGTAAGTAGAGAGGATAATAATGACTTATTATGATGCATCTGTTATTTGTGAATTGACTGCTGTTGAAGTTATTTCATTCGAATTTTATATCGGTTTTCTTTACCCTGGCGTTTTTTAAAATGGACTTGATCGAAGAGTGAAATTTTGTTTCAAACTAGGACAGACAGCCGCAGAAATACTTGTACTATTGAAAATTTTAGGGGAAGATGTGCCGAATCGAACTGTGGTGCGGGAGTTTAAAGTGTTAGAAATTCAATGAAAAATGATGGAAGATTAGATTGGCCTTCAATTTCTAAAATTCACCGGGAAAGTGTACCAATACGTAAAAAATTTAAGCATTTTTTTTTTTGTTATTTGAAGTTCTGTGACGACTATGTTATTCGTTTTGGGCGCGTTATCGAACAAAACTGTTTAGTATATTGACTGACAATGGACGCGTTTAGCGAACGCAACTACTGAGAATTAGCACTCAATTGTGATTTTTGTCACTTTTATGTGTAATCCACTTGGGACCTCATACTAAATCTGCTCTAAAATCCACCAGCTTTATACTATTATTTTGTTGGTCGCTTAATAGAGCAACAGTAAATCTTTTTCTCTGATAATTTATTATTTATTTTTAAAATAAGTGATCCAGAGAAATTGAGACATTTTTTAAACATATTTACAAATTTATGTAAAAAAATCTGTTTACTTTAAAGTCCACTAATATTAAATATTTATTGCATTCACAATAGATGTTCAAATCACTGGTGGTGATATCTCCGAAGGTAATTTTTTAATCTAAATGTATTTTTTTTGATTGGATAAATATTTGGAGAGTTATGACGGAAAAACCCCAAAAATTAAATGTTTAAATTAATCCCTTATTATTGACTTAACAGCAAAAACTTATATATATTACAAATATTGTTACGAATAAGAAGACCGTAAATACCTTGTATGTGTAGTTCCAAATTCATTTAAGGATAAAAATTGATTCTTAATTGTTTAAATTTCTAAATTAGTCAAAGATCCTCATATATTTTAATACAGTTTAAGTGATGACTCCTGCTTCAATTACAGCACAGTTTTATTTACTCACCATAGGCCAAAAAAGTCTTATAAACGTCTTCGTAACTTTTTTGATGAGATCGATCGAGTGTGAAAAATCGAGAAATGACCCTTTAAATCAAGGATTATCATACTTATTTATTTTTTAACTATCGTTTTACTTATTTCTTACGTACAAATATTTTTTTTTTATGATTTTCCATCTATTTATTAATTTTTGTTGTCGTGGTAATTGTTACTTTCTTATTTATCCATTGTGTGGTGTATGTGTGATGATGTGCGTATGTGTGTATGTGTGTTGGTGAGATGGTGTGGTGTAGCGGTGCGCGTGTCTGTGTCAGGCATTGCATCGTTGCTGATGTTCCCGGAAGACGAGAGTGGAGAATCGAGTCAGCAAGAGGAGGAAGAAAGCGAAGGGGCTGAGACCGATGAACAAGATCCAGAGGACTATTCACTCAATGATGAACAGCTAGAGAGGAGAAGGTTAGTATTTTTATATTATTTGTTTTGTTTCATGTTGATTAGATGTAGTGTTGTAGTTTTATTTATTGTCGAATAGAAAAGAGAACTGTATATTAATATTTAGAGATGTTATAAACAACATTTTTATTTAGAAGAGCACTTTTCCAGTAAGATTCCGGATAATTCTCAAAATATATTACTAGAATTTATAACGTTATAACCGTTATAACATAAAGAGATCTCTCCATTTTTCTTACGTTGCTGTCCAAATGGATGTTAATTACTATTATGCCTGTTTATCTTTGAGACGGCTAAGCGGAACAATGAATAGCTTTCCCATACCAGTTATGCAGTTTTTACAGCTGGGATAATTTCTAGATTTCTTTTTACCTTCTATATTGTCTTGTATTATTAAATGCATCAGCCGATAACGTTGGTGTCGTATGATATCCAAAGCATTGCAGCATTGTTTTTTTATTAGGTGGAATTATTTCAAGGTCTTTTTCTATTTTCTTAAGAACTTCTTCAATTGATATTTTATCTATCCACGAAATCTTGATCAGTCTGCTGTACGTCCACATTTCAAAAGTTTACAATTTAGTATACAACAGTTGTCCAATATTCAGCGCCCACATAGTAACATTGTAACAAATCACTCGTTGTAAAAAATTGACTAACCATGTCACATTGTAAGATAGAGAACACATAGTAACTGGGGTTCAATTCTTGAACTCATTCGTGTACGTAACTCTGTTTCGTATGCGATTCCCCTACCGGCATTCCGAACGATTCGGCACGCATTATTCATGCGTATCTACATCGAGTGGCTAGTAGGCAGTAGAAACTGCTTTTCGTGGGCGTATTAGTTTGATTAGTCAGTTTTTATAACAAAAATGACTTTCATACAAAAAATTCAACGGAATATGAAAAAAGTTAATAAAACACATAATTTTGTTTTAGAATAATGCCACATTTAGCACATTTAATTAATGCAACAGAGTAAACCAAAAGTCATATTTTTACCGAGAGTCATGTTTTTACCGAAATTATATAACCTTCCTAAACAAATGGTTTTACAATTAATAGCGATTGTACAACCTTAATTTAGTTTAAAAATAAATAAATAAATGAAATATAATAAAAAAAGCAATAAAATAAAAAATATTTATATAAGCTGTTCACTTTTGTAAGAACACACTAGATCTGGTTATTTTGGTTACTTTTATGGTGTGTTACTGACTTTAAATGTCAATTAAAAATATTCCTTACGCTGTAAAACCGACTTTAGGTTGATAAGGTTATGATCATTATAAATAAGATATCATTTTTCATTATGACATCTGTCAAATGCATCGACATTTTAAAAAAGTGACATTTTTTAATACCAACATGACATACAGCTTCAAAGGTGCAAACTATTGAAAACAAAATTCCCTCTTAGTTTGTTCTTACAAAAGTGAACCTCTTATACACTGAATAGTATTTGTTATTTTGATTATATAGGTTAGTAAATAGCAGAATAAATAAAGATTTTAAAACTATGTCTTATTTAATAAACTAAAAAATAAATATAAAATCGAAGCAAAAAACAGAATAAGTATATTTTGAATATAGGAATTACAACAAATTTTTAATAATGCAAATTGGCCTTTGTACTTAAAATATGAACGATGTTGAAAACAAAATTAAACTTGTACTAATAGAAATCTAGGTTAATGTTTCGTACAATCCCACCAGCACCAACTGTGTGGAGAGAAAACGCATACTAGTTAGAATGAAATTTGGCTTTGGCGAAGCGCCACCTGTTTCTTTCAAAACATAACATTTACAATTCAATCTTATCTTTTCCAAATTTTTTATTCAAAACTGAAATAAACATTTATTTGATGTGTTTGTAACATTTAGCTTGTATTAAAAAAATAAATAATAATGAAATATCAGTATTTATATGGTAAAAATACACATTTAAATGATTCCAAGGCTCAAATTCTATACACATACCCACTACTGTAAGAATACACATGCTCACAGCCCCCCCCCCCCCCCGAATCATTAAAAAAGGTTTTTCCGAGACATACTTTGCTTGTAATAGAACCCCCCTAAAAAATGTTGGCTTCTGACCCCCGTAAAAAAATGTTGGCTTCTAACCCCCTTATAAAATTTTGGCTTCTGACCCCCCTAAAAAAATGTTGGCTTCCGACCTCCTTAAAAAAAGTTGTCATCCGACCCCCTTAAAAAATGTTGTATTCTGTCCCCCCTACCAAAATGTTGTATTCTTAACCCCTTAATTAATTTTGGCTTCTGACACAAAAAAAATAAATGTAGTTGTATCGTACAACTTAACTTTACAATCGTACATTCATATGTGCGATCTTATCTATCTATCATAAATATAGTACACACTTTCAATTATTTTCAATTTACTGCTGATATGTTTCCATTCAACTGGATCAAAAGTAGCTGTAAGATTTCTTGACCGGCGTCTTACTGCCATCAGTTGTTTTAACGAAACGAACAGAATCTAGTGACTTTTCAGTTAACTGCCAATTCAAACGAACAAAATATTTTGAAGCCGCCGTAACCCGTAGACGCCAAGTAGCGAAAAGACTCTCTTACGACCACATCTTCTGGTTTCTAACGTTACAATATACTTTATTGTAAACATACAGCCTAGTTCTAATTTAAGCTGGTGGGATCATACGGTACATTAACCCTAGTCTAATCTAAATATATTAAATAAGAATAAATGATAAAATAATTCAAATTTTAATTATATTTTACATTAATGCCTCATTTTCATGGTAGTGTCAAAGGCGTGACAGGGGTGAGAGGCGTGGTGTTATATTTACAAGTTCGAATTTCATGGTGGGGTTGGAGGCGTGATAAGGCCGCGTTTTCGGTTTTGACATTTGTATATAACCCAAATTTAACCTAAAAGTTTATACAAGTGTTTGGAGTAAACGGTTATTCAATTTCATTAAATATGTCGTCAAATCGAAGGAGACGTCTAGCTCTTTTTTATGCATATTTAGACTTAATGCGATATGAAGAAAAGCAATGGTGGGTACGCCCCATATATAAAAACAGACGGCAACAGGCTGATTATTTTAACTTGTTGCAAGAAATGAGACACAACGTACACAGACAGTTACTTCAATCACAAGAAAAAAAATTAATACACAATCTTTTTTACTGAAATAAATTTGACATCACAGTTTAGAATGAAGATTCTGTTGGCCCATACTTGGGGGTCTATTATTAGTATACCCACTGCATGACATTTCTGCAGACCAGATATTTGAAACTGAATCCATAATAATAAACTTTATGACTGCCGACAACATTGTAAAAGTCGCTATTTCGCTACATCAATTTACGTTTTTTTATTTATTTTTTTTTTAGGAAATTAATATAAGTTTCTCGCTAAAGATCTCACCATTCCGAAAAAATATATCTGTTTCTATGGTTTCGACGGTGCGGCCGGCGCTAGAGTTGAAATTTCTGAACTTGCGACACCGCGCTTGTAACACCGCGCCTACGAAACCATGGTACGGGTTTTTTCAAAATAAAGCGATCCTATTGGTTGATTTTTTTGTTCCACACTTCCAACACCCGCATGAAAATGAGGCATAACGCTCATAATTAATTATTTGGTTGTAAGGTAATCAGAGGTTTAAAATTTTTGATAATTTCCTCCTTACATTTGTATCATTTTTCTCTTTTTACATATATCACATGTTTTGCATGTTAGTTAAATTACATTCTAATATTTGCAGCTAAATTCCCCAAGTATGGCGTCATTTCGTAGTTATCGTGAATGAATTTTATATTCTCGTGCCATCAAAGAAAATGTTAAACAATTCAATTATTTTAAATATTTTCGGCTTATGATCGAAGTTTAGTCCCAAGGAACTCGAAAATTATATTTCTTGAACTTTGACCCTTTTTTTTTAACTTTTAACTAATTTTAATTCGCATGCCATTAATTGCTAATTATACTAGTGCAATATTCATACAGGTAACACGGATATATTAAATACAAAACCTAGCAACTGGAAATTAAAAACATAAACGACTGGTTTTCTTTATAATAAAATAGCTCTACTCGTCGACTTAAAACTACATCCTTCTACTTATAATCCATCTAACGATATTTTATGAATGTTTTAGTTATTTTTATAATATATTTCACGTACTGTTTTTCTGTATCTGAAGTGTCCATTCCAGTGGTGCAACAGGCCATGGTCATCGCAGTAACTTAGCTCCACAGAACATGCAATGGGCTATAAGATCTCGTGACGCTGCACGAGGTGCCGGTGTTCGTCTAGCCGGAGGTTCTAACCTTGTGTTTATTGATCCAAGTTCTCTCAGGCGTTCCAATCCGGCCAGTACAACTGTTGCTGCCAGTGTTGAGCCTGTAACAATGGCAACTACGGCCAGTTGTCTCGGAAGAGCATTCGGTAAGAAGATATTGTAATTCAGTCATTTCAGAGCATACCAAAATAGATTGTCCGTTCTATTTGAGAATACGGCGCAAATAGGTTTGAAACTTCAAGGCTGCGGTTACAGTGGAAGCGTGTTCGCTCGAACTGTACGACGCGCATACACGACCGTATTCGGTCGACTGATTCAAGCATGGTAGAAGTATGCACTGTGGTGGTTACTGTAAAAGCTTATCGATCGCGCGAATAGCTCGTTGCTAGAAGTTCAAACGGGTTTGTTTTCGTCGTGTGACGTATGCGTTCTCCGTACAGTTCTAATCTGTTTCTGTATACAAAATTAATATTGTGAAATTAAGGTTATTCATTTTAAGTAAAATAACAACAAATAAAGTCTAAGAACTATTAAAAAATAAGAAGGGCTCTTAAATCCACCAGCATTATATTTTTTTGTATTGTTGGTCGCTAAAATGAGCAAAATTAATTCTTTAGCTCTATTTTATATTGTTTATTTTTAAAATAAATAAAATATGTAGAGGTGAAGTACATAGCTTTATATATACATGGTGTAAATGAACAATAACCAGTGTTGTAATGTATCTAGTTACAAGGATCTGGATACAGTAACTAGATACTTTTTCAATTACCTAGATACAAATTAGATACTTTTTGTAATATGTATCTGTATCTAGATATTTAAATTTAAGTATCTTATATCTGTATTTTAGATACTTTGATCGTTACTTTATTCTTATACCATGATACCGAACTGATATAATAGTTTAATTATAAATTGTCATTTTAAATATTTTATTTTTGCTATAAACAAAATTCAGAAAACAATTTTGACGTTTACAAATTAAATTTATATGGAATGTAAAAAAAAAATCTCACTCGTTTTTCGTAGCTTTTGAACGTCCATAAAAATAGTAGATATTTAGGTACCACAATAGTAGGTACAGTACTTATATCACGGAAAATGGGTCATTATTAATGAAAACTAAGTTTTTGAATAACTATTGTTGCTATTTTGAGGAGCAATTTACTAAAAACATATGAAATATTATATCCACACAAGTGGTTTGGGAATGGACCGTGGTTTTGTGAAGCCTTGGGCAAGACAAATTAAGGTTATTCAGAAGTATCCAGTGATTAAAAATACACTGATAATTTTTTTTGAGGCATTTCATCACTTGAGGCCTGGTTCTAGTCCGCCTCACCCAAGGGCCGGCCATGCTAGGGTGGATATTAAGTTCATTTCCTAATTGAAATCAGTAAGATAAGTAGGTGTGTTTCGTAAAGGACCTAAAATTATTAAACCTTCATATAAATTTAATTTCTAAGGGTGAGAATGTCAACTAAAATTTATAAATTATGTTTATAAATTAAATTTGTATGGAACGAGAAGAAAAAAATAATAATCACATATTTCTTATCAGTAATTTTTTATTAGTGATCAAAAATGATCGTGACATTACACGGATTCCACTTCAATTAGGGCTAAAATTTGATTGAAAGGAACATCCTCTTAATAAGAACATAGCTGCGTATCTATAAGACTAACATTAATCTTATAGATACGCAGCTCATACGTTAGCACATATGGTTAACATAATACATATGTTATTTACTACAAATTTATACCGTAGAATAGTGTTTTATCTTGAATTTAGTGGGCTTTTTGTGACGTCACGGTCATTTTTGAATACCCTGTAATAGTATTGATAAACATGCACTGTTTGTTTGGTAAAAAATATGATATTTTCATATTTCAGTGTTTTTTTAAAAGTATCTAGCTATATCTAGATACAAACATTTTTGGCATGTATCTGTATCTAGATATTTTGTATAATTCTGTATTTGCATCTAGATACAATTTTTCTTAGGTATCTATCTAGATATTTTTTTAAATGTATCTATTACAACACTGACAGTAACGACAAACTTCTTGAATTTATAGAGGTTTACAAGTAGTTTTAGTTACGTCTTTTGACGCAAAAATTTGTTTTTTGTTTTGTTTGTGATTTAACAAAAACCGTGTTTCATATCCAATATTACTTGCAGTTCTATAAGTTCTACAAGTTCTACCTCAATAAGTTCTACAAGACTGTCGCTGTTAATTTATTTACGTTCTATAAATGTTTTTTAATATTCTTTAATAATTTAGCAAAATAGTGTAGTAGTATTCACTAACCAAATTGTTTTATAGGCATCGTGGTCCGCCAGATAGCTGATCTATTGACAATGATCCATGATTATCAGACCAGTCCACCAACACATCCATGCCTTGAAGTTGGATTTCAGGAATCAATTAATTTACAAGTAATTACAATTTTATTTATTAAAATAATAAATTGCTTATGGCTACAAATTATTTTTTAATATTCTGATCTGTGTAGATTTACCTAGAATTCCATTTGAAGCCTACATGGGAGTGGTTATTGACGGTGATGGATGCTACGGAAGCCCAGTTACGTTTCGGAGCTTCCCTGACCCAGAATGCAGACCCAGCTCACCCAGGACACCCGCTTCATAGTGCTACAGGGCTTGGGTTAGCCCCAGGAGGTCTGGCCGCTTTCAATACCCAGTCCATTAACTTATTCGGTGGTTAGTACACTTTCAATCAGGCACTAAACAAAATGCCAAGTTATTTACAAAGGCCTCTATTCATTTTGTAGTATGATTTTACGTTTTGGTTTTATGCCTTTGATTGGAAGTGTTGGCAATTCGTAATCATTTAACTGCTTACTTACTGGAAATGGTGGTTTATAAGCAGGATATTTCAAAGGTTTTTATTTTGCAGGTGGTTCGGCCAATACCGGTTCTGGTTCTAGAGGACATCGTGCGGTTTCGTCAAGTGCCAGTGGTAATTCTGGTGGAACACGTATTGTTGGTTTTACTACTGCTGGCGTTGATGGTTCCCGATCTAGACCTGAAAGAGAAGGTACAGTAAATTTTAAAAAAAATATATATATATATACGACAAAATGCCAGTACAGTAAAATCCCGCTTTTCAAATTGTAAGAGATTTAATAAATAAGATTCTCTATATTTCTACACATTGTTATTTTAGAATAAATCATTACTCTGAAAATTTAATTATTTTTGTGCTATGTTTTGTGCAAGTTTCCATGGTCCGGCAATAAAGACGTTCTCTTAGTGATTTTGTTCTTCTCTTATCAGAACTGGCTTATTTTAACGTTTAACAGCTACTTTTTTTATATTTTATATATAATTTAAACTGCGTACCAACTAACTTTTTTTTTAGAATAATGACCTTATATTTATATATTTACCGTTTTATATATCTAGTCATTTGACTGTATAGGGAGTATGTCAGGTGCAAATAATCGTCGATGCTGTGAAATTTTTTAAATAACCAACTCACTACTTTAATGTCCATATTTGGCTCCTTTAGGATTTCACTTATTTGAGCTGATAAAGGAACACCCTGGAGGGCAACGGCATCCAGTTGATGCAGTAGTACAGACTGCTCTATGAGTGCTTAATAAAGCAAGGGCTTCTCTTTTACAGGAGTTTTTAACTTTATAGCACGTTTGATACTGTGATTCAATATGTTATCCTTTTATTTATTAAGGATTTTCAATAAAAATGTGTAAAAATAAGGAACCTTATTTATTAAAATCGATATTGTATCACATTATTTGTCAAAATAATCCAGGTACCGAAATTTTTTTAGGAGTGGATGGCCACGCAGCACGCCGTGAATTCTTATCCTATGCCTTATCCCTAATGAGAGCTCATAATTCAGAACATCTCGACTCTCTACCAATAATGGATGTGTCCGCTTTGAAACACATAGCCTACGTGTTCGACGCGCTCATCTATTACATGAAATCAGGAACAGATCCACCGGATGTTGATGTTTTGAGAGACGGTCTCCCACCCTCGGCCTGGAACGATCAGGATGAGAATGAAAATGAAGAAGCTGAAGATGACATAACAGTTGCCATGGAAACAGAGTCACTAGATGATCAAGAAGCATCAGGACTTGTTGTAATGGCGAATAACATAAATAATTCAACAGCACCTCTACCAATTTCTACTGGATCTGGAAAAGGACGAAAACATTCCTTTTTCCAACGATCAGAGTCGACTTTGTGTTTAGGTGCACCTCCACCAGATCCTTTTGAATCACCGATGGCTGAAGCTTTGCCTCTGGCTGATCAACCTCACTTACTACAACCGAACGCAAGACGCGAAGATCTTTTTGGAATACCTAAACAACCAATCACACTCCCTAATTCGGGCAATGGAAATTATAATCCGTTGGAAACGTTACCAACTAGGTTAGGGTTGTCTGTGAGGACGGCGGATACTGCAATGACTAATCCTACAGGATCTGGTACTGCGACTACTTCTATTAATATTATGGGACCAAGCACTTTACCGGTACCTGCTCCAGATATTGATGATTCAGATTCAAAGTCGAATAGTCGTCCAGTTATGGGATATGAACCTCAGCCTGGAACTAGCAAACATTACCAGTCCTTTGTTAGTTTTCTGTCTTCTGTGAAAAATGAATCGACTCAAGGTAAGCCTCCAAAATTAAAGTTTCAATAGTTATTAGAATTAGGGGACTACTTTATGGCTTTAAAACACGGTTTTATTAATATTTTTAATAAAATATAAATTGAATACAATCTACACATTACGAAAATATGTGGGTTAGATCTAACCCAATAGCAACTAAACCTGAATGATGAACGCTGTGCTTCTACAAAAGACGGGAATTCCTCGAAGAAAATGCGCAAAATCGCGAAAAAACGTAAAACTTCTGAACAGTGACTGCTTTAGGACTAACCAACTGGACGGGCACACAAAGTTCATATAAAAAATACAAAAACTTGCCAGTTATATAGTTTTGTATTCATATTAAAGATTGTTTAGATCAACGATGTGATATTTATTAGTGTAGGCGCAAGTAGCTTGTGATGCAGTGCGTCAAAAATCTCAACTGACTATATAGTTTTGTAGTCGAAATCAGTTGTAATGTTAAAATTAAAACCGACAGCGGTATAGGGAAAATATTTTAAGATCGCAGCGCTGTTGTGGCATACTTGGAACTTCCAAAATAGACATTCATTACATATAATCATATGGGCAATAACCTGAATTTTAGTGTTAACTGGTGGTTTTTTGTAATTTTGCTACAATATCAATACGTGTTTTTATGCAGGGTAATCAGTGAAATATTATAACATCAAATATTAATAAATAAGAATAATTTTAGGCATGTTTTTATTAATTTTTTAGGTTGAAATAGACCTTTTAGGTTATTTAGGTAAGGTTTTTTTTAGGTTGAAATGGATTTCTTTTAATCCACGAATTACACTCAGGTACACAGCAATAATAGTTCGACTTCGACATGATTTTTGTCTTGTCTTCCACTTTAGTTTAAGGTTATTTTCACTTATTATCACTTGATACCAGTAAAAACAATTTAAGACTGATTTTAAAATAATATAAAATAACATAAAACTTAACAAAACGCAACAATATAATAACAACAAAACTATAGTAAAATGTAAAAATATATTTTGATCTCATATAACTCAATGTAAAAAGCGCGATAGAATGTCTATTTCTGTAGTTGCTTAAAATCCCACCAGATGTCATATCGCTAAGCAATTTTTCCCTATTGAAGTTTTTAATTAAACCAAACTTTGTAACAATTTTAAGTTTGACACAGCAAAACCAACATATTTAGTAATGAATTAGATTATGATAAAATGAGTTAAAATTGTTAGTATAAGTACAAATTTTATTTATATTACCTAAAATGCGTAAAACTATATCTTCACTTATATCCATATTTAGATTTCATTTATTATTCTGTCACAATAATAGCAAACTAAACTAACTAAACAAATGTAAATACTGTGAAGTTATTCACATTTCAGTAACTGGTGCGTACTCGACTAGTTGCTGTACTTATCATAGTGTAGCTAATTCACAGCTTTGAACAATGATCCAACGCACTCTTACGCACTTAAAACTAGGATATCCGTTATGGTGCGACGCAAGGGACTTTACATAGAGGTATAGGCAATGTCTGGGACAAAATAGTTGCGTGCCCGACAAGTGCGAGCATTGCTGTCGGAACAATCGAGTGAAGTCGAATTGAGCGTAGTGTCTAAAAACAAACAGATTTAAAGATTTAAATTTAAAATGAAATAATAATTTTACATCTTTATATCTTTGGAATTATAATAAACTAGATTAGTCCTTTGCCAACAGTGTTGGCAACCAATAGTATTATACAATATACTATGAATATGAATCGCAACAAATGCATGTCTACGAAAAGTTATGGTTGGTTTATATACGAAACAAGAATAAGGAATAGGAAATAAGAATAGTACACAAGATGTTAAAACATGGCTGCGCCGTATATCGGTTTATGTAGGAATGAAATTTAACTTAAACATAAGAAAAGTTGGTAACATTTTATTCTTATTCCAAGAATAAGAGACGATAAGCATGCGCACAGTGGTCATAATGTCGGCCGTAATAAAATTTGTCCAACAGATGTTTTCGTGCTGTGATCAGAAGGTTGGAAAAAACAATATAATGTCTAAAACACAAGCAAATAAATTTACAAAATCTTCTAAATCCATATTACTGAAAACGATTTTTTTTAAAGGTTATATTAAACACAACAACCTGTCAAACGACAACCGTTAAACACAGGCCAACGCAAGTACGCAGGCGTAGCGACGAAATGTTATGTCCGATATAAACGGTTTCATATTTTTTATTCTTGTGTACTATTCTTATTTCCCATTCCATATTCTTGTTCCGTATATAAACCAACCATAAATGTTTCAAAAAGCTTATTCTAGTTGCCGTCTTGGAAAAATTGGATAAAGTAATATGAATATCTGATAGGTAGCTAAGAAAATTTTCTAGCAGTGTCAGTAGTTATTTTTTCCTTTAAACTCAGTACTAGAGAACAAATAGTATTTTAAAAATCCATCTCTGTATTTTTTTGAAACTCTTGTGTTGCGATCAATTTTCACATTACTTAATTCATTTCCTCGAGTTACTAAGTTATTTTTGTGTAAATATATCAATTAACCACTACTATTATTTTCCGATTTCTTTCAAATAAAAACATGGCGCGCTATATGTCAATATACACTTCGGCAAGCTTCGGAATATTTCGTGACATTTCGGAATCTCGCTTCAAATTTGTTTTAGACGACAGCATTGACGTCATATAATTATACTACCTCATTGGACGACAGGTACGCACGCGTCCATCCACCCAGGGATACACGTTGGGTTATTATATTATAGATGGGTTATTATATTATAGATGGGTTATTATTAAATAAAATTAAAAATGTTAAGATTTAAAAATAAAGAAACAACATTTTTCTTGAAGTGGGGGCATTGCCTGTTTGCCCTTACATAAAAGTTGCCTTTGCTTCTAAAATATCCACACCAGACAAATGCGGAATATTATGACTCAAAGAAAAATTTGGTCTTAATTGTTGTGCGACGTAAATATGATAGCGAAACGACTCTAGCGGCTACTATGGTTTCTACAGCTGCTACTACGGTTTCTACAGCGGTTAACTTAACAGTTCGCGACTACTTCGACATTTAATTATTTTTAGGACGTCTGTATATTTTGTTTGTAAAATTTTAAATTGATATTCTAAATTGGATAATACTTCAACAATATTGAAAAATATTACAAACAAAAATTATTTAATTATCTAATTAAAGTTATTATTTGTAAGTGTACATGATTTTTTTTTATTTTGTTTACAGATAGCAACAGCGCTCATGAAGAAAGACCTCAGGATCTATCCTGCAGTAAAGAAGGATCCCGCATGGATGTCGATAGCGATCATGATTACAACTCTGACAATGAAAACAGTTTATCTGCTTTGAGAAGGGAGAAGGTGTCACCGTTACCACCTATTTCCACTGTTATACCACCAGGTCTGTTGGCTGCTGCGGGGCTAGGTTTGTGTATTTTTCTTTTTGTCCATGATAAGAACTAAATAAAAGTTTTGTTGAATTGAAGTATTTATAGTTGAGAAAGTATTACGTTCCAAATTTGTATGTATGGAAATTTGTATTGAAATGTATAATTGCTTTATGAAACTTATCCTGGACAATAAGGCAATTTATAACATGTTCCCATTTAACTAAATCATAATACAAGTATAATCTTGATTTTTACTTTTCATTATTTCAATACCTTTGGAAATTAACAATTGCATGGGAACATGATATAACATTATATGTTCTTATTTGCTTATAATATACTCTTAACATGTCCATTTAACACATTAATTTATTTTCTTCAGTGGCGTATCATGACTTATGCAGTAGAGTGTTCGGAGTATTGAACTAATAAACAGTAAAAATTGGACTAAAATATCACTTTTATATTCATTTATAGGAAAAAGAGTATTTTAAAATTAATTTTGAAGTTAACCGTTTTGTTCCTAGTGGTTACACCAAGTAACCACTTTTCAAAAGATTTATTACATGATATCCAGTGGCGACATCATAAAACCACTAACGCTATCTATATTGTAACACACTCTCTAAGCAGTAAGCAGTATTTCACGTGTCGGTATGTCAAAATTTAATTTTAATATTTTGCGCTGAGTAAGCTGACATATCAAACAGTACAAAATTGCAATAAACTATTTCATTATACTCAATTAGGGGATTGCAATGGCTGATAAGTAAATTTATTAGTAATTTATGATCAGGTTATTACATGTGGTAAATTGTTTATGGATTTGTTTTTGTAATGTCTAATTTTTCGTACTTTGTAACGTGGTTTCGCGACATAACCACAGTAATTTATGAAGTTGTGCTAATTTCAGGAAATAGGAGCTTTATTGTTTTAGAAAATATGAAGGAGAGTTAGTTAGAAATGTTGTTTGGAGATATTTCGTCTGGCCCTGAATCTCATATAGAATATCTAATCTTAACACAGTCATACGTCCAGGTATTAAGTGAAGTTGGATACCTCGCTTAAGTGCGGATTCTGCGGTACAAAGAGTGAGCCTGATCGTACAAAGTGGAGTTGCACCGTGTCTAAATATTTTATTAAATACCACAAAAAATAAAAGATGTTTTCTTGTGTACCAGTGGTTATCTGGTAGAATCACCATTTTTTTTTTTTTTTTTTTAATTTTTTTTTTTTCAAGAATGTAGTAATAAATTCATTAATGATAATTTTATGATATTTTAACTTAATAAAATGAATGATACTTTTTTTTGTTGTTAACATTCATTTTGGGTCTTAAAATATTAAAGTAGATTTAAAAGGTTTAGGGCAGTGTTTCTCAACCAAAAATGCACTGCGGACCAGTATAATATATAATTTTCTAACGCGGACCACTAATAATAATTGTTGGTTCATTTTTTGCAAGAAAACAAATATATTTAATTTGCTACTAAATACATTTATTTTATTTGTAGAAAAAAAGTTTACAGAAAATAAACAAAATATAAATTATTTACATAAAAAATGTGCATAAAAAACTGCAAAAGATGCATATAAAAACTTTCGCGGACCACTAAAAATTTTCTGAGGACCACCTGTTGAGAAACACTGGTTTAGGGGATCCTCCACGGAAGCTCAAATATCTAATTAATAATTTTTGCTGTTTGATTTTATTTATTAATTAAAAATAAATCTTTGTATATTTATTATACATTCATTAATATAAATTTTCTGGTCTTCACTATGAAAAAAGAATTTTATAGAAACATTCTTGTAAACGGTCCGCCGAAAGAAAAAAGTTGTACATCACTGGCGTAGTATCTTTGAGATAAGTATCGACAGAAGACGTTTCCGTTATTTTCAAATATTATAAAAATGTACCTGTTAATTAGTCCAAATAAATGATTATAGTAAAAAAAAATTAAGATATTTAAATGTCTAATTTATAATAGAAATGTAAATATATAAATATAAGTTGTTCAGTGGCGGAACCCTGCACTGTTCCCGGACTGAGACACTGACCCGGCTCTGAGGAGCACAAAAATAAGCTAATGGACTGTATTGCGCGCAATCTTACGCGATTGTAGAATGCTGGAGATGGGATAGGAGGATATACTAGTTCATGGACTTCGTAATTGAAGCGTGAACGTATTAAAGGGCTCTTTGAACTGCTGTAGTCTGGTCCACTCTGGAGTAGAAGAAAATTGAACATACAGCTGCGTTGATACACTTAATAAGTCCACACGGCAATCGCGAATTAACAAACAAACAAACAATAAGACACGAAACGAATGTACATGGATCGTACATTTGTGAAGAGACCGAAACGGGGTCGAAATACGGTAGCACGAGGCTCTAATAGCCTGACTTATCGATACTAGACTCAAACGCTATCAGTCTACAAAATACTATCTACAAAAAATATATATAAACCTAACAAACCCCAAACTTAAATAAGAAAAAGGTCTTCCAGAAGAGGGGCGCGAACATAAATAATTCTGCAGTTTTTATTAAGTTGCCTTTGGGTGTGCGAAGAACACCTTGAGCATACGCCACTGATTTTCTTCTGTTTCTTACTAACAAATGTACATAAATATGTTTCTATAATTCTTTTATATCTACTTTTCTCAACAATTACTTTAACATTGCTTCATTACTTACAATCTTTTGGGTTAATTAGACACATTCTGTTCTATACATTATCTAATTTTATAATTAAAAAATTTTAGATCAAGGACTCCAGTCTACTCGACCACAAATAATAGTGTCTCCAAGAAAAGTAGCAGCGGCAGTCGAAGCAGCTACTGCTAGTTTACTACTCAACAAACGGAACATCCAGCAACCATCGGGCAGTACCACTAATTTATTACTACCAGCTATGAACATTTTAAATGAGCAGACGCAAGATAGTTCGAGTCAGGCTGGTTTGACATCTAGTCAGTCTCCCTCTACATCAAGATCAAGTGGCAAGAGCGTTATTGTCAGAGCGGTAAGTGAAAAAATTGTCACGACTAGTTATTATTATTATTGATTAACCTTTCTTAATACGTTGAGTGACAAATGACCACGTATGTCGTTTGGTCTCTTAATTCAGGTACAATTAATAATAATTTATTTATTGACCATAATACAAAATAAAACATTGTTTTAGTCAGTCATACAAGCAATACAATACAAAGTACAAATACATGTTAATATGGAGCAAAATAATAGGCAATAATTATTAGGGTAGTACAATATATATGGTGTTAATATATAGACATAAATAAATTTAAAATTTAATATTCAGAAATTCATATGTCGAGTAGAATGGGTTTCTAATTAAAAATTCTTTTACAGTTTTCATGAAATTCAGAAAACGCAGGACTTTATATTCTTCTGGCAGAATATTAAAAATTTTTATGCTGTAATAATTAGAGGCATTGCATGATTTAGTTAAACGTAAAAAGTTTGGATATATATAGTCTTTATTTTTAGTAACATGCGAGTGCATTCTGTCGCCAGTAGGCCATACATTTCTATTTTTATAGGCATACAATACACACTGATAAGTAATAGACGTAAGGTAATGTCATTATTTCTAATTCTTTAAATGTATTCTTAAAATAAGCCCTAGAGTTAATTTTTGCTAAAATTCGAATAGCACGTCGTTAAAGGGAAAAAATTCTAGTAGCTGCAGCAGAATGTCCCCAAGCTAGAAGGGCATAAGAAATATGTGATTGAAATAGGGGATAATATGATATTAACATTATTTCTTTTGAAACAGTATTAACCAGATTGCGAAAAAGAAATATAGATTTTTTTTTGCAAGAATCTCTACGTTTTGATCCCACTTAAGCAGAAGGATTTGAAAAATTATGGTTTTTACAAGTAATTAAAAGGTTTTGACTTTTCGAATTCTTAATTGGGGGGGTATGGTTAATTTTGCATTTTTTAAGCATATTTTTAAGAACGATTTGTGGAAATCTGGTAATGGTAAGCTAAATGGGTGAAAGTCTATCTTAAAGAACAACACTTGAAGAGTATTGCGTTAAATTTTTATTGACAAATATTGAAAAATGAGCCATTGGCGTCACTTTTTAGTAAACACTCCAAAAAGTACATGCGTCAATTATAAATTAACGTAAGGGTTTGGAGTCTACAAACTTCTAATTTTAATTTATACGTATAAGTACTAATTTTGAAGGTTGTAAACGATAACGTACAGTTACGTATAACAAACATTTACGTTCATTCTAAGTACTAATTCCTAGTTTCGAGGTTCTGAACGCAGCATTATTTATTTTAATTTTTAAACTAATTTTTCGATACCCTCTCTATAAGAATTTTCTGGTTTCGACTTAAAATAATTGATCAGGGGATTTTCTACATCGCTGATATTTCGAAATTAGAACTTTGTATTTGTATAAACATGATAATAAGACATGTAAACGTAATGGAAACTATATTATATAAATCCAATTAAATGGAAACTAATGTAAAAAAATTCAATTCCACAAAAATATATTACACATATCAAAACAATAATGAAAAAATATAAAATTGACAAGAAATTATGGTCCTAGGCATATCTAATTTACTGTGTGACGCTCAATGTGTTAAATGTGTCTTGAAGATATGAACAGGATATAAACCAAAAGTGAAATATTCCGTTTTTTGTTTGCTGTAGTGTATTAGTTTTATTAGGGAGCCATGAACAGAAACGCAGGCAACTTAAAGTTAGGTTGACTGTCACTTATCTCCCAATAATAATTTAAAATTGCTTTCTGATGAGCGCAGAGCTGCGAGTGTTTGTCTGCGTACAGATACGGAGCATACAAATATCTACTTGATATTTCTAAATAAACTTTCGGTTTTTTATTGTGTTCACATGTTTTACTTTTATTTAGGGCACAAGTTCTCAAAGAATGGATTCTGATATTCTGGTAGTACCAACTGTAGACAATCACCAGACAGAAACATTGGAGAACCAGGATATATCTGCAAATGTTACGGTGGAAACTAACCAGCATTCCGTTCCACATCAAGATATGCCCAGACCACAACCAACCATTGGTCAATCAGTGTCGCATGACTTATTGCTAGGAAGATGGCGTTTAGCTCTCGATCTATTCGGTAGAGTTTTCATGGAAGATGTTGGTTTAGAACCAGGGTCTGTTGTATCAGAACTTGGAGGTTTTCCAGTTAAAGAAGCGAAATTTAGGAGGGATATGGAGAAGTTAAGAAACAATCAGCAGAGAGATTTAACTCTTTCTAAGATGGAGAGAGATCGCACTCAATTAATTTTACAAACATTTAAAGAGTTTAACACGCAATACAATAATTATAGTAGAAGAGCTTCATCCATGCAGCCCCCCATGGCTGTGAACAGAGTTAAAGTAACCTTCAAGGATGAACCAGGTGAAGGTTCTGGCGTAGCGAGAAGTTTCTATACAGCGATTGCAGAAGCTCTATTAGTTAATGAGAAGCTCCCTAACTTAGAATCTGTTCAAGTTGGTAACAGCAAATACACACACAGCGTCCTACAACGTTTGAGAAGAGATAGAGACTTCTCTAGGAGGACAGTTATGAGTTCAAGACAATCAGCTCGAAGTCGAGAATATCGAAGAGCTCTGAGTTACGAAGCAAGACCGTACTACCCAGTCACTCCTAGTGGAGATGTGCAACCCTTACCCGCTTCTAACATTGGCGGGAATAGCAATAATAGTGCAGCTCCACAAAGTCCACTTTCCGGCCCGCCCCCGTCTAACCAACCAGTAAATCCTAATGAACACCTATCCCAACATCAGCAGCAACTCGGTGAGAGACTCTATCCTAAAGTTTATGCATTACATCCCACATTTGCTGGTAAAATAACAGGCATGCTATTAGAACTATCTGCAGCGCAGTTGCTTCTTCTTTTAGCTTCTGAAGAATCGCTGCGTGCTAAAGTTGAAGAGGCAGTTGAACTCATCTTAGCTCATGGTCATAATCAAGAAATCAATCAAGACTCGTTATTAGGTATGAACTTGTATTTACAGACTTTTATTGAATGACATATAAGATTTGTTTCTAGATTTAGATGTTTTCACGTTGTCTGACCGTGGTGGTAGTTCCAATCGTAGGAGTTCCGCAAGGTCTGGAACTACGGAAGGTACAGCTTCAGAGGATGCAACTACTGAGGATGTTGAAGATAACGCACCACTCTTTTATTGTCCTGGAAAGAGAGGATTTTATTCACCACGTCAAGGAAAGGCTTCATACGAACGTTTGAATGCTTTCCGAAATGTGGGCAGGTAAGATGCACTGTTGAAATATTTCCTGAATATCTTTATGGTTTCGTTGGTATAATAAAGAATCCCTTATACCTGCACTCATGTCTTTTTGTTTTTATGGTACAAATTATGACAGCTAGAGGCTTAAAATTCGGCAGCATATATACATACCTTAAATTTTGAGTGGGGTATCAAATGTAAACTCTTGATACATAGATTAACCGACGAAAAGAAATTTTTAAAAATCTGTAAGGGTGCTATTATTGTAAAAAAAAAAAACTTGTCCCAATCCTCTAACTCAGAGAAGTTGGTTTAAAAATCTTCTAAAAATGCACATTAATGTGAATTAAAATAGCAGAAAAGATAGGAATTTTTGATTAGATTATTTCGATTTTTTTGTATCGTGAAAAAAATTAAAATGTATATATTACGGGGTATCAAATGCATTAGTCAGGAGGCAGCGTTGCAAGTGACCTGGTCATTTCATCCCGATTGATTCCTATTGGAAATTATTACTTTCGGGTAGTAAGTTGATGATCTAAACGTCAGCTGCGTTGGTAGTGGTGGAGCTGGTTGTGAGAATATGTACATCTTGTAAAAAAAAAGAAATAATAATTCCAAAAGTCATTTCAAGCCACTTGAAAATTTGCAGTTATTATTTAAGTGATAGTAATAATAATAAAAAAAAAGGCAGCAGCGCGCGTCGTAGGGGATGATACGTCAGTCGCTTGTATAAACCTGTCATAAAAAAAATGATGCAAAGTCATTTCAAATTCAATGAAACTTATACATCGAACTTATTATATAATTAGATTAATAAAAACAAAAATCAGCTGTTTGCACAATTGGGGTAAGACCGTCAGCTGAGGGATTATAATTGCTGAGCGGGCATTTAGCTTAAGCATTTTATAATGTAATCAATGATGTAATTGACGATCTTTACCCCGTTACCTCAGCAGCTGACGATAATTTTTATTTAATATAATATGTAATCTATTCATTATAAAAATTTCAAGTGTCTTGAAATCAATTTAGCTATAATTTCATTGTTTTAGTCGATTTTTAGGGATTTGTAGGTATGACCAAAAAATCCTTATACCGTCATTTTGTCGTCCGTCTGTCTGTCTGTCTGTCTGTCTGTCTGTCTGTCTGTCTGTCTGTCTGTCTGTCTGTCTGTCTATCTGTATGTCTGTCTGTTCGGTAAAAATTGTAGCCAAACGGCTAAACCTAGAGAGTTGAAATTTGGCATGCTTATACAACTCTTTGACCCGCACATAGGAAAAATACTAAAACATCTAAAAAACATATCCCCCTAATAATATAAACAAATATGTGCTCATCGAAAAAAAATATATTTTTTTAAATTTTGAGTAGGGTATCAAATGAAAGCCCTTAGTACGTGGATTAACGATCAAAATTTTATTTTTGCAAAATAAATTATTTTGAAGGGATTTTTGCCAAAATTGTGCAAAAAAATTTTTGTTCCACACCCTGTAACTCAGATGATTTAAACTAAAAATCTGAAAAAATTCTAAGTAATGTACATTGGTGTGAACCGGAATAGTACAACAGGAATTTTTGATCAGATTATGTTTTCGGAAAATAACGCATTTTTTGTGTTTTTAACTTAATATGTTAAATATTTAATTGGCTATGTAACACAGTAGATAACCAAGCACTCGTAGCGTAAAGCGTTTGGTCGTTGCTTTGTTGAATTTTTTCGGTCGTTGAATTTGCAAACTAGAATTCGAATCCTGTCAATTTTATTTATTTATTTTTTTTTGCATTTTTATTTTGTCAAAATTCTAGTTATATTTTGGTTGCATTTAGTTTTTAAAAGCGTAAATTTAATAACCAGTGGGAAGTGTTGAAATTATAATTTAGTTCTATGTTTGAATGTATACGAAATCAGAGGGCGGGGCTTATGATTTAAGCAACCAATGGAAGCCATAGGCGCAATTTTCAAAATCGTAATGAACCTTGCTATATAAAAAAAATACTGTACATATTTAGAAACTTAAATAATGGTATTAGGCATACGAATTAAAATTCATAAAGAAATATTTTGACAAAATTTGTTTTGGCATCTCAAATAATCATCATTTAGTTACCAAATACCTGCGAAACCCTGAATTGTGTGAAAATTCACACATCACATCAATTTTTTTATATTAAAACACATTTTATGTTGAACCATTTTTTATTTTTGTGTTCTTCTATTTTATGGCATATTCTGTCTGTTTTTATCCTATCTTTACTGGCATAATGGAAACTGATAATTTTTAAAAACAAAAATAATTATTTGTCACGATTAAAATAAAAAATGTCAAATGTCACCTACAAAATCATAAAATATGTGAAAACAGACACTTTTTCAGGCAATTTTTTTAATATATATGATTTTATTTTCAGGCTCATAGGTTTATGTTTATTACAAAACGAATTATGTCCCATATTCCTATCACGACATGTTCTTAAATCAATTCTTAGCCGACCAATTAGATTCCACGATTTAGCTTTCTTTGATCCGGTTGTATATGAATCTCTGAGGCAGTTGGTAGTCGATGCAGAATCAAAAGATAGTAATAGTTTATTCTCAGCTCTCGATCTGACATTTAGGTAAGTTTTAACAAATATAATATCAATATAAGGTTTAAAAATGATTTTACATTTTACAGTATTGACCTAAGTCCTGAAGAAGGTGGTGGTGCTATTGAACTTATGCCTGGTGGTAGGGAGATCGAGGTTACAGCAACTAATGTTTATGATTACGTTAGGAAATATGCTAAATATAGGATGATTAAAGCACAAGAAAAAGCAATAGATGTCAGTATCATACGTTATATCAGCGGTTCTTAAACTTGTAGGACACGTTAAAAAAAAATTGACAGACCCCCTAGTGTTTATATGTTCAATAAGTATAACTTTATTTATTCATCCGTTTACAGCATAAATACTAGCGGCAAATGTTCACAGGCGTATGATGAAAGAATCAATGATTCTTAGCCCACTACAGTTAGCGGCTTGTTCTTATTATCTTATTTGAACTAATGGACTATATTAGAAAACACGTCACAAAATGGGCTCTGGTGCTACCGCCTAGTGGTTTGTTACCATTTATTTATTTTGAGCAATTTGTTATAATAATAATAATTTAAAAAAATGTATTCTTGAAGTATAAATTAAGTTTTCAAAGTAAGCAAATGCTTTACATCAAATCTACAAGTTGATATTTATTTATTAAAATTCTTAACATAATATTTACAATATTACTTTACAGATTAATTTTGAAAAATTTACGTTTATTGAGGGGGGCTAGAAGTAAAAGAATTTAAGCGCATATTTCATAAGTTTCGAGAAAATTAGCTTCAAAGTTAATTGCTCTAGGAGAATTTTTTAGTTTTAAGATAAGTAAAACAGCGAATCTCTCGCCATCTTAATGGGTAACAATCAGTATTGTTCTTAGGATCTTGTAAAATGATTCAAGCCTATTTAAATCGTTTTACCAATAACGGAAATAGCAATTTATTTTTCATTTTTTTTTTTGCTTAAGTTTGACAGAGGGTGTTAGTAAAGCGAATTCTGTTGAAATCGTTTTACTATTTAATAATAATAATGTTTCATGAATCATTTTATTTCTAACCCCCTCAATTATCGTTGTTATGGCAAGCGACATAGCAATAAATCTGTCTACCATTTCTATATGGGTTGAAGGAACAATTAGTTCTTATTTTATTTACTATTGTCTATCATTTTCATCTTTCAGAATACTTAAAAATTTCCAACTATGAATGTGGCTGTAATGGTTGCAATTTAAGGCAAAAGAATACACCATTATGCAATCTGAAACAATATATTAAACATTACAAAGCTATAGTTACATAAATATTAATGAAATTACTATTTCCTTATTATTTAAAAACGTGACCTATAAATATATCTTCGAATCGTTATTTATATTTATTAAAAACATTATTCAATAATATGAAATATTTGAACTGTATATATAAGTGTGTACTTATTAAAGACATGTATTTTTTTGCTTCAGTATTTGAAATAGTTGTATAATTAAGGAAGCATAAATAATGACACATGTATTTTAAATCAGTAAAGAAAACCGTTGTCAAATGGCAGCAAAATATATGACGTCACAATAATATGGTCTATTAACAAAATCAATTTGTAGGCGATTACACGTCTCGCCTTACGTAAAAATATTCAATCATAATGTTGCTACATTTTAACAATAATTAATATTTCTACCAATACTTAAACAACATTAATCCGGTTTCTAACAATATGATGGTTTTATTTATACACCAATTTGGTCACATAACTTAAATTTAATTATTTAGATGTTCTTAGAATAAATTTATTTCTTTTTTTAACTTTGAGTTGAACACTTGGGAGTCCGTGGACGACAGTTTAAGAATCACTGCGTTATATGCTTTATCTTGACACCTAACATGTTCTCATGTTGTTTTCTTTTGTAGAATATACGCTTAGGTGTATTTGATGTTTTGCCAGAAGGTTCTTTGGATGGGTTAACAGCTGAAGATTTAAGATTATTATTGAACGGTGTAGGTGATATTAATGTAGCTGTACTCATATCCTACACTTCGTTCAATGATGAATCTGGTGAAACGAGTGAAAGACTAGTTAAATTTAAACGCTGGTTGTGGTCCATTGTGGAGAAGATGACTCATATTGAAAGACAAGATTTGGTAAGTAACATTGTGTTTTTATTTCTGATGATTTTGATCATGTCCTCAACTACATCGGCAGTGTCGAAATCACGCCGAAACCGGACCGAATACCTCTTTAAATTATTCAATCGGTAGCGACTGGCATTATGTAGAAAGACCAGGTATGTAACTAACGCGAGCTTATGACTGGTACTTTCTGGGAATTTCTTGTTGTGGGGAATAATTTTAAGTCCCAATCCATAGAACGAAGAAGGTTCATCTATTTGACGGAACCGCTCAGTTGAGGAAAACACGGTAGGAAGCGCGCGTGTGGGTCGGCATATATAAGGGCATAACAGATCATATTATTGCTTAATTACGTAAACCGCCTGTCCTTCAGAAGATTATTGTCTAAGCTTGCAGTAAAAACGGTGAACTCTCTACCAGACGGAGAGGCACGTACATACTCGCACGCCCTTGCAATTGTCGCCGCAATCTTTTTGCCCGGTAAGGGTTCTCAGGTTTTTAACAGTGCTTTCAACATATTGCTCCTAAATCCACCAGTATGAATTTGTTTCTAGCTTGGTCGCTTAAAGGAGCCAAATTAAAATCTCAAAAGTTTTGTAAACAGTTTTGTTTGATTGTTTATTATGGTGTTTGAGAGAACATTTATTTTTGTAACATTATTTTTATCATACTTGATTTTTTTTTTATTCATCAAATAAGTATTAAAACATAAATGCAAATTCTTGAAGCGTAAGTTAAGGAACAAAATGTAGTATTTAAGAAATTATGTGCTTTAATTCAATTTTAGGAAAATAAAAAAAAAGTTACTTATAATAATATAAAGTAGTACAAAGGAAATGTTGTATCAAAATATGTTTTAGAATTACATCGATTTTTATGGGTTATTGTAAATATAATTATTTAAAAAATTGTAATAATGGGGTGGATCCAATCTCGACTGACTCGACAAAAAATCTCTGGCCTTCTAAAGGAAATCAATCCCTTTTCATTATTTATTGCACTAATAACTATTGAAAAATCTTTTACTTTTAATGCGATTTTAGTCAAAAATATTTTCTACCACTTTCCCACCCAGATGAGAAGGTTTAAAAGTCTGTAAAAATTACTTTTAGTATTAAATATTAAAACTTATATTAATAGACGACAAATGCTTTTCAAAATATTGATAATTTTGGCGCGATAACAGCAAGAAATATTGTCCGAAACATTTACTGCGCCCTTCGTTGTTCTTTTACTTACTACGAAACCATGTAATGTGTGGAATTTCACACCTCACGTCAATTTTAAGATTTTGTAGGCATGACAAAAAATCTCTTATACCGTCACTCATCTCTTTCTTTTCGGTAAAAATTGTGGCCAAACTATTGGACCTCGAAAGTTGAAATTTAGCATGCTTATACAGTTCTTTCATCCACATATAGGAAAACTATTAAGGGCCGGTTTCTGAAAGCTTAGTTAACCATATATATAACCAAATAGTTAGAGTTGTTATGGTTACGTATGGGATTGTAATATTGTAACCGAGTTTAACCAAAAGATTAAACTCGGCTAAACTTTCAGAAACCGGCCCTGAGAATTCAAAAAACACATTGCACCAAAAATAAAAAACAATATAAACGAAAAAATAAATATTTTTTTAAATTTTGAGTGGGTTATCGAATGAAACTTCTTAATGTGTTATCCACAACAAATTTTTATTTTTGAAAAATCAAATTGTTTATTCAAATTTCGCCAAAACTTTTGTCCTGCAACCTTTTTCCTTTAGGGGTTGGTCTAAAAATACGAAAAAAAGTTAACAAAGTACATGTATGAACTTGGAAAAAGTTAACAAAGTACATGTATGAACATAGTTTTTCGGAAAAAAATTTATTGTATTTTAAAAATTGACTATGTTGTATCAAAAGGAAGCTCTTAGAACCTGGCAACGAAAAGTAGTTTTTTAATATTTTTTTTAATAGATTTTTGCAAAAAACTTGCTAAAAAAGGTTTGTCCCACACCCTATAACCCAAGGGGGTTAAACTAAAAATCTGAAAAAATTCTGAGAATTGGAACCGGAGTAATACAACAGGAATTTATGATTATTGTTTCAAGAGTTGCCGAATTTTTCGCAACACCATGCGCCCGCGTATCTCTTAATTAAGTACACTTTAAGTCCCTAGATCGTAGGACGAGCTGTATTTTTTCAAAAGTTATCTAAAGTTGGTTTTACACAGTTCAATTAATTGATCAAGTTTTTTGTCAATTAATTGAAAAATTTATTGGTAACCTTGGAGAAAAAAAAACATCACTTTACACACATCAATTTATTTATCTTTTTTTTTTTGAAAACTTTTACATTACCAACTGTAAAACATGTTGACGTATTTATCAAAATGAAAATATTGAAAAAATCTTCACAAAATTACGAGCTGTGAACAAAAACAAAAGAAATAACCTAGATGATGATAAATTAGAACGTTTGAAGTTATGTTAGATTTGAAAACGAAACACAAATAATATATTTCGAGATTAAGCCACAGTATATACAGTAGTTTCACTCGACCGTTTTTCTGTACCAGATTTTTCATGCGCATGTGTGAATCCTGGTTAGGACGCGCAGTTTTGCGAAGTGAATAAATTAAAAAATATTAAATATTATTTTATATTTAAGTAATTTTCCTACTTTATTATTATACTACTTTCAATAGTTTTTGTATAATATTTTTAAAATTCATTTTAGAGTCATAAAATGCTAAATTCTTTTGTTAGTTGTCATGTAAAACTTATTCGTCCGTATTCATACGCGTAATAGTCTGTATCGTTCTTTAGAGTTTTGGTTAGGACGAGGTAGCTCGAGGTCACGAAAATGTGGTACGCCAACATTAAAGCTTCCGACACGAGTCGGCTCACTGATTCTACTGTGGTTAAGCTACAACTAAAAAGTTGGCAATATCTTAACAGATAAAAATATACCTAGAATTCCTTAAAAAATTGATGAAAAATTGACGAAACATAGAACTTGTTCTATTTTCAAAATAAATTGATCAAATTTTTTGTCAATTAATTGACGAAATTTTTACACTTTACACACATCAATTAATTGAAGGCCAACTTTTTCAATTAATTGATCAACAAATTGAATCGTGTAAAACCCACTTTATTTTATGATTTTGAATATGTTTGTGTACCCACATTTTTTTGTCACTTATTAGATACTTTCAAAATTCTGAAATATGTCCCCTCACATCAGTTTTTTTTATATTGCTGTTTAACTTGTTTTCTAACATGTCGTTGTGTGTAATTCAGGTGTACTTCTGGACGGGTTCACCAGCGTTACCGGCAAGTGAAGATGGATTCCAGCCGATGCCGTCTGTGACAATAAGGCCAGCTGATGATGCGCACTTACCCACAGCTAACACTTGTATATCCCGCCTGTACATTCCACTGTACAGCAGCCGTGCAGTGCTACGTCATAAACTGCTGCTTGCTATAAAGACTAAGAATTTTGGATTTGTATAACACCATAAAGGTAGATATTCTCTATGTATTGTAATTTTACAGTAGAAATTTTTTTTTTATGTACGAATTATAAACAAATGAATAGATTTATTTTTGAAGTATCATTAATAAAATTGTTGTAAATATTTAATAAATAAGAAAATGTTGTATTATTGTAGAATCATTTTTATTTTTAAGGTAATACGTTTGTCTCATTTTTATAATGTTGTATTTATGTGGGTGGTATTTGCTTCCACACGATCAGTATTAATCTAAATATTAAGTAGACAATATATGTTTTATAAAAAATATGCATTTTTTTAATTTTGAGTGGGATATTAAAATATATGTAGCTCTTAGAGCATAGCTTGAGGAAAAAAAATAATTCTTAATTCTAATCTTATTTTGGTACCATTTTTACCATAAATGTGACAAATAAAATTATTGCATACCCTCTAAGTCAGAGACATTGGCTTAAAAATTTGAAAAGAAAATGATAATTTGAAAAGTTGATGCAGATAGCTGTGAACCGGAACAGTACGATCACAACTTTTTAATCGAAAATATTTTACTAATTTTTGTAGAATATCAAGAACAATCAAGTTTATAAACATTTAGTTTTCATTAAAAACTCACATTTTTTTGTATATTTTATTATTAATCAAATTTTATTTAAAAATATTGATCATTTGGAATAAAAAACGAATAAAATCTGTAGTTTCTTAAAGAAGCTGGAAAAAATCCACTACTAAATAAGTATAATTAGAATATTTGTAAAGTATAATTTATTACACCATCTTTTATTTTGTTTCAGAGTTATTCTGCAAAGTGCTGACGAATCCTTTCGTTGGGAGATGAATACGATGGATTTTTTGTTTATTGTTTGCGTTAATTTAAAAACCATTTTCCGTTTAAAATATTTGAATGTAACAGTTTCGGGCACTTCATTATTCGCTTATATTCATAATAAAATATTAGCCATTGAGTTTAAATTAGCATATTTTCTTGTGAAATATTTACTGTTACATCTCCAAGGCTTGGTGAAATTAATTAAAAAAAAGGAAGAAAAAAAAGGTAATTCTTGGAACTATTCGACATGAAAAGGGTATATCGCAGAAGATGTGTTGACTGATGTAATTGTAAGTTTTGCTATGTCTGTCGATAACCCTATTATTTTGTAATATATATTCCATATTCATATTTGTTTAATTTTATGTTTAAAAAGATTTTAAATGGGTGTTGAATTAATCATGGTTCGACTCTTGTTCAGATAAATTGTCTGTGACATTCTTTATACTTTAAATTTTAATCATAATATCTAAGATTACAACTCTTTATTAATTACTGAAGTCGTACAAAAATTGATTAAAAATACTATAAAAACATTATTATTATTTATTTAGCTATTTGGTTTTTTATGACAATTTATTTTAAAATGGATTAAGCTGGAACTAGTTTTAAGCTGCTGCAATTCAGTGGTAAGATGTTTACGGAGCACAGGAAAATGAATTCAGTTCCCGCTGACTTCACATTAGTATCAGATTGTTCGGATACTAAATACATAGCCTGGGTGTTGAACCTGTCTGGAGTAATCTATACTGAAAAATCAGTATACTTCTCAAATCATCACGTGGCTTTCATGTAGTGGTGGGTTTACACATATGTAACGACATGGAATGACCGCGAATATAAATTAAAAGCGCGAAGAATAAAATCCCGCGAATGTTCCCGTTCGAAATTCGTGAAACTTTTGCATTAAACGAATTCATATTAGTATATATTTTTTTTATACAGATCGAAGTATAAATGAAACGACATTACGAGCCATTGTTTCACATAGTTCCACCTACGATTCGTTTAAGATATGGACCAAAAAAGAAATAATTATTGTAAACGAAAGGTGTAATCTGAGTTTAAAAAAAGATAACCTAAAAGGCGAAAAGATTCTTATTTATATCGCTCTTTAAAGGCAAGGAGAATACAGTAGGAAATTTTATGTGATGCCTAAGTGGGATATTACTATTCGGTAATTTAAATTTTGTGTTCACTCCGGATTTTGAATGGCTATAAACTTAGCGATAACTAAACTTGGTGTGTTAACTTAGCGATATACTAAACAATATTTTAAAATACATTTTTAATATTCGAACCTAAAACTATAATCCTGTATATTCTTGCAAGTGAATTTACTAAAATTTTAAATATATTTTTATACTGATTCCGAACATTTTTTACTATACCGGAAGCAAAGGCAAACAAATTAGTTGGTTCGTTTCGTTTACATTATACATGCTTGTATCTCATACCTACTTTGCTGTTGCTTTACATTTTGATTTTGTGTAAACCCACCATGTCGACAGTAAATTTATGTGTCTATTGTGCCACTTAGACATTGGTGACCTATTTATTAGAACTAATTTAAACCAGATTTATTCAGTATGAATACTGTATTTAAATCACACGTAGCCTGTGAAATAATCTTATCCAAACAGGACTGCATTTGTTCACTTATTTTGTTTTATTATATTTATAATCTATTTGTACCCTTCATCGCAATAACATATTAGAAGTCTTATACAGTACATTCTGAGTTAATTGTGACATATCGGGATTCGATTATTTATCCCCAGTAAAGAGGCTGGATCAATTAAGCAAACTACCCCACTGTGCCAAAAAATAATTTATACTTTCTATGGCGAGTCTAAGAAATAGGTAATTAGGAATAATGTTAAACTACTCTTTTTCGTGTCTACAATTTACTGTGTGAATCCTTGCGAAATGTATACATTTAAGTTCTTTTAATAATTGAGAAATAGTAGATTTTGAAGTATTGTCTACATCTGATAGTAGACGATACTCTAGCCCAGCCCATGCTATTTTCTGCACAGTTTTAATTCTTAGATCCTAATTTAAAGACATTAATGTTTTAAATTGAGTTATCCCTAACTCAAGTTAAAATGGTATTTTTTATGAATTAACTGAAGTTAACTCAAGAAACAAAAATTGTGTTATTGATACAAAATTTATTCATTGTAAAACAAAAATGGACAGAAAACAAAAGTTTATAATTGTAGCTTAACAGTATACCTACAATTCTTATTAAAATCGAGCAAAATACCTTGTCTCGCGAACATAATATTTCCTAATATTTTCCGCGGAACCTACTTTGGGAAACTAGACGTTACACTCCGGTATCTCGCGTCTCCATTACACTAGAGTGGGCAAGTGTCGTGTTACGGAGTATCTATGGGTATGAAGGTTGTTTATTGGTGAGAATAGAAGCTTTTTTCATAAATTGGTAGTTCTTTACGTGGCCTTACGACCGTAAAAATACCTATTAAGTACCTGTGAGAGTTGGCTCACATAAGCGAAGAAAATTTAGGCTAGATATTTTATTTCTGTTATCATTTTGTCAAAAATAAACAGTTATTCTAATTAAGCGTTGGTCCTTTTAACCGGAATCTACTGTATTAAGTTCTTTGTTTAACTCTAAATTTTAAACATTAGTTAATTTATGACGATTCTGAAATGAAATATCTTATTTTAAAACAGTGCGACAAAATTATCAAATAAATAACTTGACAGAAAAATATTTTAGGCGACACAAGAATTTCAGAACGGCCTTTGAAATTATATCACGGTATACTTTTGTTTTAAAATTTATAATAATAGTGATCTTGAAATTCTATATTAAGCGACATTTCAATGTTTGTTTGTGACACAGTAATTACGGAAGAAAAGATGAATCAAATGCAGTTTCGTTTGAAATAGTAGTCTTTTTGCTAGTATGATTTCTACGAATGCATATCAACTCGTATAGTTTAGTAACAGGAGTCGAATCTTGATCTTTATTTCGCACTGTGTAATTTTGTTGATGACAGGGGAAGAGCAAAGTCCTTGAGCACTGTTTTAATATTAAATATTTTATATCGGAAACTTGTAATTTCCTACAATTGAAATGTGATTTGTGATATGGAAGTGAGACTTCCAACATTGTTAGTTGAAGATTTGGTACTGTGCAGTGCAACAGGACAAAGATTTGTTAAAAGCACACATGAAAATTTATGGCTTTCTTTTTTTATATACAAAATTTATAGGTTTTTCATGTAGTACTAAGGCTTGTAATTATAGGAAAAGTATGTGTTATTACTTTATAAACTATTAATACGAAAATGTAGATTCTAGAATTAAAAGAAAGGAATATTTAAAAAATATTATTATTAATTTAGCCCTTATCCAATTTCACTGACAAGTTTATTAAAGATATAGATCAAAATCAGGTACAGTAAAATATCAGTTAACCATACTGCGTTCTACTTTGGTGAAAAACTTTGCTAATTACCAAAAAAATATTACAATAATCATTTATAATAAGCGACAATTTTTAGAAAATTACATTTTTAAAAGGTGTTCGATTAAGGTGAGTTGTGAATTGTGTGAATTAAGATTAAAGCCACGCTTATCAGGTTATCACAACCAATGGTTCATTTTGAGTAACGCTAGAATCTTAAGCAAACACACACAGTGAATTAACATAAAGTGACCATATTTTTTAGTTCAATATTCGGGTCGGGAGTTCATAAACGGGGGGAGGGGTGTTAATTATTCAAGCATGATTGTTTAATTCATTTTTTTAATAAAAATTATATAAAACAAATAATTATAATTTATAATAAATAAAGATTTCCAACCACAGATTTAACTTATATTATTAAGAGGAACATTATTAAAATCACAGTATTTTCTAATTGAATTCAAAATTTATTCATTAAAATTACTCAATAGAAAACTTTATATATTTTTCCGAACTATGGATTTTTTTGAGTAGGTCTTTTTTGCTTTGTAGCTTTTTATAAAAATCCTCAGTTTTCTTCATAGTTTACTTTTTTTTTTTTTTTGCCTTTGCTGCTGTGGCAATTCGCCAGGACAATTTTTGTTTGAGAAAATTTCCATGCCATAACCGGGATTTGAACCCGAGCCCCTATGGTTGGTAGTCAAATGAGCTGACCACTACGCCATAGCGACCGGCATAGTTTACTTTAATCAATAATATTTGATTTTAATGTGTCTACATCAAGTTCAGTCTTGTCACTTGTCCAGTAGTTATTCATCAAGGAAAATACCCTTTCGGGAGATTTTTTTTTAGTTCCAGTTTTGTAAAAATAATTTTAGTTGAAATATTTTAAAAATAAAAATTGAAAATAAATATCTTTTCTAAAATTTGACAAAAAGCTCGAATTCGGGACAAATATTAAATTCTGATACAAATATTAACCTCTGAAAAAAAGCAGGACGCAAGTCGAAATATCGGGACCGTCCCGGCAAATTCGGGACGTATGGTCACCTTAAATTAACACAAATAATGAATATGCACTTTTGTCCTAGACCGTTCAATATAAGAAAAACACTGGCGGATTTTAGCGGCGTTCATATGCAGAAACCAAATTTCGTCCATTACATATATATATAACAGTTAGTATAACACAGTTCAAGTGGCGTCACTTTGATTTGTTTTTGACTACGGGTATGGTGCGATGTTTGTTTAGTTCCATTATTATAATTTATTTCTCGTACGTTTCAAGGTATACCGTGTACTAAAATGAGTAAAAATGTATTTGAAATACAGGATTTTGTGTGTTTCGTATCCACAACAATTGTTATAACCCATATGTACGTCAGTGTGATCAGCTGTTTTCTCGCGCAAAAGTGATGACGTAATTTATGATACCTTGTATTTTTCTTATGTTGAACGAAGTCTAGCTAGGCTTAAACAAGCAACTAAGCTGATGAACACACTACGCACTACGTAATTATTTTACTAGCTTCCAGCATATATTTGAAACATATCAATACGTTTATTAAAATATCAGTTATATGACCTTGATCGGACTTCTTTTATAAATATAGCGGTATATCAAGAACTTTTTTTTTTTTATTAAAATGTGAAGGTTTTTGTGTGATAGAAATCTAACATCGAACTAATGTGATATTTATTAATCATAGTGAGATTGTCAATAGGTTTTTAAAGAAAAAGTTAAATTAAAAGATAAATTTTCACACAAATATTTATTTGTCATGCTGACTGCAGTTTCGCCGTTAGCCATTTTGAACAGTGGCGTAACTTCATATTTTGCCTCACCCCGCACAATCATGATTGGTCTCCCTAGTAGAAGTGTTTCAAGTTAACGTCATGCCAGGCCTATGTTACCGACTCAGCTGCGCAGAAACCAAATTTCGTCCATTACGTTACCAACAGCTAGCTCGACACATTTCAGTGGCGTCACTTACTTTGATTTGTGTTTAACTACGCGCATTGTGCGATGTTTACTAACATGAGTAAAAATGTATTTAAAATACATGATTTTGTGTGTTTGGTTTCCACAACAATTGTTTAAAACCCTAATGTACGTCAATGTGATCAGCTGTTTTCTCGCGCAGGATTGATGACGTATTTTATGATGCCCTGGCATGAAGTTAACTTGAACGTACTCTAGTCTAGATGTGTCTAGGGAGAACAAACTACATAAAAAAAACGTCATTTAGAGCTTAGACGAGCCCAGGCGCGTACCCTGGAATTTTTAGGGGGCGGGGGCTTAGAAGATAAAATTGTTTATTGTTTTAAAAAGGTTAAAATCGGGAAATTTCTCGGCAGCAAGTGTTGGCCAGAAGTACTTTTCCGAAATGTAAATGTTGACCTAAAAAATAAGAAAAGGTCATTACTTTCAAAATACGATATAGAAGTGATAAGATAGAGAAAAACGATACTTGTATTTTGAGCCTCAACAGGGTGCGCGCCTGAAGTGTCCCCTAAATGGCGTGCCCTCTACGCGGTTGTGGGCGTAACAGACCCATAAAGTCCATTCACGGTTAGAATAAGATGACGTCACACTTGGTTAATTTAATTGCCAACATCATCATGTAATTTAACCAACATGAAAGCATTATTCAATTGTTACATTTGTCTAGTACATATTGGTACCACTTTCCTACGTTGTCACGTTTAAATAGCCATTGTTCAGTCGTATTTCTGTTGGACATATGAAGGAGCGGGGTTAAAGAAGGCTCGAACATTGCAGCGTTGCTTTTTCTCGTATATGTCAACGACATTGTACAAGCAAGTAATAATTATAAAATATGCCTGTACGCGGATGACACAACAATATACACCAACAATCGAGACATAGCAATTGCAATGCAAGACAATGAAGACCACTACAATCGGCTTCAAAACTGGTTTCAGATAAACAGACTAACTTTGAACACATCCAAAACAGAAAATATAAATTTTAGCTTAAAACTTAAATATGACGAAAACGTTAGATTTCTGGGTGTCTGTCTCGACTCTCGACTCAATTGGAAATCGCATATTGAATATATTTCTAAAAAATTAAATAAATCCCTGTACCTTATTCGAAACTTGAAAACAAAAGTCTCCGCTGAAGCTTTGACCATGGTGTACTATGCGCACTTCCATTCTATTATATCTTACGGTATAATTTTTTGGGGAAATTGTTCATACAAAGACATCATTTTCAAAATTCAAAAAAGGGCTATAAGAATAATCGTGTCTGCGAAGTTCAACGAGTCGTGTCGAGAACATTTTAAACAACTAAATATTTTAACATTAACGTCCGTGTACATATTGAATGTTTTAACATATGCAAAAGAAAAGGAATTCGAATTTTTCAACTCGAATCCTAATAAATATGAGACACGACAAACAAATAATATCATCCCTACGCCATCCCATAAACTAAAAATAAGCGAGAACAGCCTAGAATACATGGCAATTAAACTGTACAACCACCTTCCACCAAATATAAAACAGATGAATAAGACAGGTTTTAAGAATAACGTAAAAAAAGTTCTCAGTAAAAATATTTTTTATACAATTGACGAATTTCTGAAATTTAAATTTGAGTGACAATAAGATTAGCAAATCATACATTTAAACTTGTTTTTAACTACATATTTATTTATTTTTTATTATTTTTATTTATATATTATTTATTTATTTATTTTTTTAATTATTTTAACCAGTAACATATTTTTATAATTTTACTTTATGACTTTTTAAATTATTTTATGATTTTTTAAAATCCATTGATTTTTTCCTAATTTATTATTATTATTATCATTATTGTTTTTAATTACAACACATTTATACTCACGTCTGTAACGAGGCCACCTAAGTCATTATTACTATTATTATTACTATTATTTTTAAACATTTTATTTATTTATTTTTTTTTATATGTAAACCTACTGTACTTTAATTATATAGTTTTATATTTTAACATCTTTATAGTACATATGTGTATATTGTAATGACGAAGTGAAACCTTTGGTATACTAAATAAAGTATTATTATTATTATTATTATTAAAGTAGTAGTATATAACATAACTTTTTTGACAATTAACGAATTGACAACGCATCAAGTTTTTCAACTGTGACTTCATCTCATTCTTATCGTGAATGCACTTTAGTTACGCCATTGATATTGAAACAACTACAATGAAAGCTAAAAGTATTCTCACTTGAATGAATCATGTTCTTACTGTTCATTTTTTTTTTTTTAATAATCAGTAATTATGAATAAAATGTAGACATCCTTTTACTTTTAATGAATGCTTAAAACTACTATCAAGCCTTACTGAACAAGTGTTCTGACGTTTATTGTATCATATTCATTTTCAATGAAGGAAAGATCGAGGGTAAAAGAAAACCATGAAGACGATAAAAATTGGCATACAATATCCGTTAGAATAGAAATATAGGAAGATCAAAAATTGGGATGTAAGCAGTAGAAACAAGAAAGATAGAAATATTGTCGTACTTCCCTCGTAAATGTTGATCAAATTGAAAAATTCACATCTGAAGCTTAAATATGAAATATCTTTAAAATCCGTTCAACCGAATTTGCTTTATACTTGCCCTCGGACCGATATCACGCTAAAAACAGTTGCTTTGTGTTATCTTTAAAAATCCCTTTTTTATCTTTAAAAGTCGAATTGGTATATTACAATATTTCTCACTCTTTATCGACTCATCCTACGAAGATAACTCAATATTTTAATTTTTTGTCTTATGTAAGTTAAATATTAGAATACATGATATTCTTCATGTGAAAAATATATATATCTCGCAAATCTGTACGTTATGCTACCAAAATTATAGTTTTGTGAGATACGAATTTTTTCACTGAAAGGTTACACGATATACTAATATTTAACTTACATAATTTAAAAAATAAAAATATAGAGTTACGAAGATCTTCGTAGGACGGGTCGATATGTTACGGTAAAAATGTAAAGTGGATCGAAGTGATGACAAAAAAAATAAAGATTGGTCGAAGTGGTGACGAAAAATGAAAGACGGATCGACGTGATGGCTAAAAAATGATATATGAATTATTGCGGAGTCCCTCGAATTACGGGGCTGGGTTGCGGGAAACACTTTAAACCGCCTCGTGCCGATCGTGGACTACGCACTTAATAGATTCAAGATAATGTGATTTTCACAGACGGATCACAATCCAATAACAAGGTTGGCTGTTTGATTATTGTCTTCATTTCATGCTGTTCCAATATCGTTTGTACTCAAACTGGAGTGTGTACACTGCTGAGCTTTACACTATATTCAAGATAATGTGTTTTGTTTTGTCGGAACAGTCTTTGAAGCTTTATTTCGACTCACTGAGCCTTCTGAAAGGCATACCAAATCCAGATTTAATAACAGTGTTGAATCCAGAAGTTTTTCTCCTGGGGAGAAATTACAAGAGCTGGGGGGGGGGTCCAACATGAGTTCGGATGAAGTAAATTAGGCAGGTATTACAACTAAAAAAAAAATTGTCCTGGAGCTATTTTGCCCGCTAATATACCGCCTGGATATCCTTGGATTCAATAAACTGAGACAAATTAACGAATATAAATAGTGGAGTTCTTGATGCATTAGCATTCACAGAGTAGAAACCGTCATCACATACTTTCATATTGACCCCGAGCCCAGGCGCGCATCTAAGACTTTTTCTGGGAAGGGGGTTCAGCAACCAGAATATTTACTGCAGGATTAGGTACATAATCGCTCAATTACATGAAAAATGCGTCCCTTTAAAAATATGTAATATGAATGTTTAGCGGGACTCAAGACCGTGGTCGCTTTAGTGTGTGCCTCAGTTAGGCTCCTATTTGTGGACGTGTAACATAGATTTGTTAGTTATTTAATTTACATGCAAGTGTTTATACTGAAGCAGCTTGCTGATCTAGGCCTAGTAGCTGAGCAGCGATAAGAGCGTAGAGAGAGAAAAAAAAAATAAATAATAAATAAATAAATTTAATTGAAGTCCATTAAAGTCCGGTGAAATGAAAATTTTATAAAAGTAAAGTATACGTACCGCAAAATCACTTAGACATTGTTCATATAGTTTAATCTTTTATTATGATCAGTCCTGAAATGAATGTAAAATATTCTTTTGTACTCTGTGATTTTTTTGTTTCGTAGGTATGATTGAGGAATCCTTATTCACTCACAAGTCTGTTTGTTGGGGAGAAGTTGTGGTCAAACGGCTGGAACTATGGATCTAGAGCAGAGTTTCCCAAACTGTGATCCGCGATCTACTAGTGTCGCTATATATATATATAGCGACGAATTCTCGTGAAATTTCTCGGGAAACTCTGATCTAGAGAATTGAAATTTAACTTACATAATTTAAAAAATATAAATATTGAGTTACGACGATCTTCGCAGGACGGGTGTACGAAATATATACGCACAGGTGTAAAAAAAAAATGACCCACATGTACGAAAATACTGAGACTTCAAAAAATCATGGCGCAAAAATACAAATCAATATGTGTTTATCGAAAAAAATATATTTATTTGTATACGCTTGATACGCGGATTAACAACCACATTTTTTTTTTTATAGTAAAGCATTAAACTATTGTCTCTTTTTGTTTTGTTTTGTTTTTGATATTTATAACAATATCCTACAGCAGGAGTGACATACTCATTTGGATCGCCGGTTATTTTTCATACAAATAAAGTTGTTAATAAGCAGAGACGGACTACAAATATGCCGAAGGGCTCAACATTTTTGAATAAATTTTATCCTAAATAAGCTCAATATATATATTTTTTTCCTTATGTAACAAGTGCATAAAATATTACTTTTTTCTACGCCTGTTACTAATTAAAAAAAAAAAAAAAAAACTAGATCAGTAGAATAATTGAGACTTTCTAATTGAAGTTAAGATTCACTTCAATTTTTTTTTTCTTTTTCATGAAATAATATTTCAAGTGCAAATAAATCGCACTTCACTTATCAAATCAAAACTGTTACCAAAGTAATCTAAGATAAGAAAATATAAGACCACAATAAGACTCGTACTGTTATATGGCAGTGAAAAAATGACGCTTGCGGAGAATTTGAGAAATAAACTGGCAACATTTGAATGAAAAATTATACGTAGGATATTTGTTATTAGTTATAAAATAACATGAAAAAAAATATGTCAAAGTAAGCCGTGGAAGAGAGAGGCAGCAATATGGGGCATGTTGAAGATAATCAAGCTACAGAAACTGTTTATTACTATCATTTTTGACTATTTAGTAAGTTTAAAGAATTTGTAACGATGAAGGCGTAATCACATATTCCATGTTGTTTAGTTTACAATTTTATTATTTTATTTATTTGAGATGGTTTATTTAAGTGAATGGACACAAACCCTACTTAATATATAATAAATAAACAAGTATTTTGTTGAAAAACTAACTGTTAAAATCAAAATTTAAATTTGCTCAGTAACTCTGTACTGTCAAAGCTTATTGAAAACTGTTAAGCTCGGATACGCAGTCTGGTGGTTAAATATTGTACTACGCGACTGTAGTACTGTTTGAAATTATTACATATGTTCTAGTGTTGATTTTTTGTTAGAATGTCGATAGATACATTTTCATAAAATAAAAATGTACTGTGCTTAAATTAACCGGTTCGCTGTTAGCATATTGACAGCTGAATACTAGACACGACAGCCATATTGCCTTGGAGTACAGCGCCGCCAACGGTAATGTCACTTCTCAATAGTCTATTATAAACCTTTAAGTGGAACCCATTGAATGAAAAGACTAAAGGAAGGAGGCTTACATGCTAATTGGACAAACCAGATTGGTATTTCAAAATGGCGGACAATAGTTTCAGGCTGTAGGGCAATTTATTAAAATAATTGTTATCGGTACAAAAAGACAAAGTACCAATCTGGTTATTTTCAAAAGAAGCTAAAGATAGGAGATACAAACAATCAATAAAACACTATTATATATCTTTAATTTATTTTTATAAAATTAATGATACACACAAGTAAATAAATACATATAGAACTTACAATAAAAAATTATGACAGTACGCCATTGTCCGTAAGTAATGTGTATGTTGAGATTTATCAAAATCTCATTCATTCAATTGCATAATATGAATGGAAAATACTTACGAATGAAAAGTTATTTCTTTAGTCTTGGCATTTTGTGTTCTTGATCGACCACATGCAGTATAGCTAACCATTTTGACAAAATGCCAAATTTCAGGTTAAATGCTTACTATTATATTGTATTATAAAATAACTAAAAACTATTTTAACCTTTTATTTATGATTTAAAAAGTTATGAATATACTTTAAATTATCAAAATAAATGTGAATAATTACTTTTTAATACGTAAACAACAAAATATTGACAGCAATTGTGGTATTTGGAATGACATAATTTCTGTCAGGAAAATTTGTATGTAAAAATTCATATAGCCTCGTTCCTGTAGTCTTTTTATTCAATGGCGGAACCAAATTGAATTTTAATTTTCTTGTGTTGTCACGAGCTAATTTTTTAATGTTTGAAGTTGGCTTTTGCTAAACAAAATGATCAAAATCTTCAATCAAATGTTAACAGTTACTAGAATTCAAAATCTAGTTCCGCTTAAACCAAAGAAACATGTTATATGTGAGTAGTTCTAATTTCAAAATTTATTCAGACATATTTTCTCAGTCTACTCTGATTTTTTTTTTTTTCTTGCATCGACAACCTGATTTAATATTTATAGTGAAAAGCTTTGAGTCAGATGGATAGGTTATTTGACCCGAGTGAAAAAGCAATACTATAATGAAAATAATGAAGAAGTCAAGCACTAATTGATCCAGAGAAAAATCAAAAAAGCGGTGCATTGACAACGTGCTCAAGGGCCTACATAAAATAGATGACAAGAACTGGCGAAGACAAGCCTTGAATCGGCAAAAGTAGAGTCAAACTCTTCTCATATGGTATATTTTTTATTGAAAACTATTGTTTAAAATAAGGTTATTGTATTTGAAAATAAGTTAAACGTAAATAATTCCGTCAATGAATCAGGGTTGATATAATTAGCCCAGTTTTATTTTGTTTTCTATCAGGGGAAAAAGCGGGAATGAATTAAACCAGCATCGGCTACGTCCGTACTGTACTTCGGGTTGTTTCGACCGCTTGCCGATCAGTCGTTGTCAGTCGCTGTACAATGGTGGATGTGTTATTGGGTGTGTAATTTGTGTATGTGTTAAAAACTCGAAAATAAACAATTCCATAGTGTTTTCAACGATTAAAATACTATGAATGTGAGTATTACATCATATTTGATCATTCCGCATAAAGATTTAGTTATAAAATTGTGTATTTACTTCTCAAAAACGAGATCAATGACCACAATGTTGAGATGGGTGGGTTTTGAGTGCATCTTGCTGCTGAGTAGGACATGCGTGTATAATGCTATCTCTCTCTTTCACGTAGCGGTAAATGAGAAGCGGGTTTTTGCAGTTTGTCTGGAATTGGATTCGGAATATTTTGTGTGATGTGGGTTTGCCTTATGACATAAATTATAATGCTCCTTATTTCATTTGCAGAACTCTTTTTAATTATTAGCTTCAAGTTACATGACAACAATACTTTGAAATTATACACAATTAAGAGGACGCTAAATTGCTGTACATCTGCAAAACTGTAATCCTAAAATACCGTACATAAAAAATAATATTATTATTTGTGACAAACTGTATTAAGAAACAAATACTAAAGGTCAGTATTAATTGGAGTGTCATTCATAAAATAAAACAATAATGGCGGATAAATTCAACAAATTCTAATGTTTGTTTATGATAAGATTATCACCGGAATGTTTTATTTTTGCTGATGTTCACACATCAGCAAACCATGCTTAATGTTAAATTATTTTTTGCCATTTATTTGTTTTAATGTAGGTGTTCACGAGAATATTTTGAATTGCGTAGGTAATTTTTAAAGATAAAAAAACAGTTAAAGTCAGGTTTTTTTAATCTAAAATACCGGATATGTAATCTTGTTTGAAGAATATTAACCTAATAATTTCGAGTTTTTAAAAACGCCAGATTAGCCAAATTTAACAAAAAAGGCATTTTTTAATTCGATCGTTATTTAGTTTTCTGATTATGAAAAGTAATATGAAACGATTGTGTTTTTAATTCCTACTTTATTTGATATTTGAAGCGATACAATTTTATTTACTTATTTTTTTTTCTGATTGAGATTTTTTCTGAAGATCTTGATTTGCTGACTGGCTAGATATGTCGTTAAACGTCTTCCCACTGGTCGACGAATGTTCCTTCCCGGAATTTTAATACATGTTCTATTGAACACAATCGTAATCACCAGGGAGTGGAATTTTTTTGGTTGACTGGAATAAATGAAATAGAGGTGGCAAATTTATTTGATTATTTACCCCTTTATTCCAGTCAACCTAACAAATTCCGCTTCCTGGTCATCATGTATTCTAAACTTTGTAATTGTTTGCCTCGCATTTACTGCGTGATACTAAGCACTAAATACAATTCTCGGATGAAATCATGTTTCTGACTTTTTCATTTACCAATAATTTGGATAAGACCAACAATAAAAGTCTAGTGTTTAGTTAGGGGTCTAGTATTTTGTTTGCATAATCCCTTTTGTGTTGTTGGAACATAATAGCGCGTAGCATAGTTTGGCAAAGTTGGACCTTAGTGTTTTAAAGTAATCTTATTTATTGCTTAGAAGAGATGGACGAGTGCTAAATGAGTTGGATTAGCATCTTGAATTCAGTTTTTGATTTGTTGTATAATCCGATATACTTGTCTTATCATGGCCAGATATTTGACGGCTGCTACACTTTCAAAGGTGCAACCATTTAGGTACTCACAATATGGTTTTATTTTTATAACTATTTTCGCTGACAATGAAATAGTTAGTTTTTTCTTTACTAATGCTGAGTCATACTTTCTGAGACTCGACATTAATAAATTGTCAGGTATACTTAGGCTACTCCTTACGGATTCTGGTTTTGATCTCTCATTGCAGCGACCTCGTCGTTTTACTAACTTGTTCAGATTTTCTGTTTAGTCGCAAATTTGGCCCAATTAAGCCGTATTAAAATTCCCTATTAATAACAATTTAAATGTTTCAAACATGTTCTTTTATTTAAAATTTGTGTTACACAGTCTATTCCAAACGATTAGGCGGAACTAACCGGAATTTACATTTTTGTAAGTTATCATTAGCTATTTGTTTATATATTGAAGTTGGCTTTTCCTGAACAAAATGACCAAAAGCTTCAATCAATCGGTAAAAGCAACTAGAATTGAAAATCTAGTTCCGCCTAAACCAAAGGAATAGACTTTACATAATCATAACCATGTGAATAATGAAAATAATCAACCGCTTATTAAAGTGTGTAATGCTTTCGATTGTGGACGAGAAGACCGGTTAGCAGGGGTGCTTTAAAAGCGCGCGTGTGTTTTGTGGTGGGGTACTGTATTTTGATCATATTTAAATTTATTATTGGCCAATAGATGGATACACTGATTTCTGAATTTATTTCTATTAAATCGAGCTGAACCTCGGTATGGTATGTGCTCTTGTAGTGATACATAATATTCCATTTTTTATTTTATCAAAATATATATTCATATTGACTGAATAATGCTACTGTTTTCAAATATATAATTCTACAGCCTGATTATTTGGTTTAGGCGTAACTAGATTTTCAGTTTAGTAACTTACCGACTAAGTGAGGCTTTTGATAATATTGTTCAGCAAAAGCCTACGTCAAACCATAAAATAAGAGCTCATGACAATTTACAAAAATGAAAATTCCAGTTAGTTCCGCCTAAACGTTTGTAATAGCCTATGTGTCCATGTATATAAAAATATATTTATTTATTTATTGTTTTATTTATGCTAAGTTAATTATAATCAAGCTTATAATCGGCTTATTTACAATAAATACCTATAAATTTTATAGTATAAAATATAGGTATCCTAAATTCTTAAATCTAGAAATTCTAGAAATTTAAATTTTATATTTTTACAATTTTATTGTTTACTATTAAATTGAAATACAACTTGTTAATCGTTTGCTGATAATTCGTTATCATTATATTTATATAATTCTTATTGTATAATATATTTATAAAATATAATCTGAATGATTATTAAAATAATAATAGTGTACATTTTATTTATAATTTTTTCTTTTCACTGCTCAGTATAATAATTTTGTTGAAAATTATTAAGGAATGCCAGGTAATTTTCAAGGACATTAAGGTCAAAAATGCTGTCCATCTTTAAAATATTGTAAACAATAATTAAAGATTTGTTTTCTTAACATTTTTATGGTTTAGATGTGGAATATATTTTTATCGAAAATGATTGTTTTTACTGTCTCAAATTATTTTCAGAATTAGATTCACTTGAAAGAAGAATTTGTTTTATTAATTAGATAATTAATTCAAAAAGATGTTATTAAAATGAAGGTGGGAAGAATATAGAATTAATTTTAAGATTATTTATTTTCAGAATTACATCCACTTGAAAGAAGATTATTGATTAGATAATTAATAGAAAAATATATTATTAAGATGAAGATGAGAGGAATATAGAATTCATTTAAAGAATTAGATCCACATGAAAGAAGAATTTGTTTTATTAACTAGATAATTAATAGAAAAAGGTATTATTAAAATGAAGATGGGAGGAATATAGAATTAATTTTAAGATTCATTTTCAGAATTATATCCACTTGAAAGAAGAATGTGTTTTATTATTAGATAATTAATAAAAAAAGGTATTATTAAGATGAAGATGGGAGGAATATACCTAGTCCTGCCATAAATACTGTTACAAAGTGTTTGGATTATAATAATAATAATAAAAAAAAAAAACAGTGCACGTTACAAATGATTTTTTATATTGTTGCATTTACACATATAGATATCATATTAAATGAAAATAAATGTCTTATTCAAAATGCCCTCCCTTTGCCTTCACAGTAAGTTCGATTCTCTCAGGAAGAGTATCAGCCTGTCCATAAGTACTCTGCCGTTGCTTTAGGTGACGACAGAGTACTTATGGACAGGCTGATGCTCTTCCTGAGAGAATCAAACTGACTGTTTTATTTGTGAAGTCTTGCACCTTTTTAATTTGTTCTATTTAGAGACTGTGATATTCGATGGTAATTGGCCCCTTTAGAGCCTCTTACCATCACCCTGAGTCTGTTCAATTTTTCGAACAGACTTTTTATCTTATTTATTTGTGTTTGTCGGTGCAAGATTTCTTTTATTGGGTAACCAGACAACTGGGGTCGTAAGACAATTCGGGCCGTTCACAATTGGGGCTTTTCACTACTGGGGCTTTTCACAACTGGGGCTATTAATAACTGGGGCGATGGACAATTCGGGCCGTACACAATTGGGGCTTTTCACAATATTAGCATTTCGGGCCATTAACAAATCGGGCCGTTCACAATTGGGGCTTTTGACAACTGGGGCCATAACTATAAGAGCTAGAGTCTTATTTTATTTAAAATAAAAAATAATTATTTTACGAGTTGGATTAAGTACATTTTGGTGCTAATTAAAATAAATTGTATTCTAAGGGTTGGCTTTAGTAAATTTAAGTGTTCTTTTGAATAAATAAATAAAAAATGTATTTAATTTTAGAACTAAATATTACTATATAGCACTAAAATTTACATAAGCCAACCCTTAAAATTCATTTTTTATTTATTTATTCAAAAGAACACTTAATTTTACTTAAGCCAACCCTTAAAAAACATTTTTTATTTATATAGTCAAAAGAGCACCAAATTTTACTTAGTCTAACCCTCTTTTTCATCAAATGATAACGAAAATTTTCTTAAGCGAACCCTTAAAATACAATTTTTTTATGTATTCTAATTCCCACCAAAATGTACTTAATCAAACCATTAAAATATTTTTTTTCAAAAGAATATACAATTTAATTTGTGGCAACTTGTAAAATAATTTTTTATTTTAAACAAAAGAAGACTTTAGCTCTTATAGTTATGGCTCCAGTTGTCAAAAGCCCCAATTGTGAACGGCCCGAATTGTCCATCGCCCCAGTTGTGAAAAGCCCCAATTGTGTCTTACGGCCCCAGTTGTCATGGACCCCTTTTATTGAGTATGCGTATTATTAACTCCTTCCCGATAACTTCAAAAACACGTAGTTTTAACCTGTTTAACAAAATGTAAGTTATGAGCCACCCAAGAGCTCGAAAAACATGTCTTTTTTTGCCTTCACTTGTATTTTAAAGGTGAGGACTTTTTTTAGATCATCCCTTGTATTAAATTTCGTCTTCTGAGGTCCCCCCCCCAAGAAATATTCCTGGGTGCGCGCTTGCTTGGAAATCATCGTATTTTAGGAAATATTTAAATAAAACAAAATTATTTTAAGAAAATCAATGCAATTTATTTTTAAACCGTCACACGATATATTTATTTTACCACGATAATAATTTGAGATAACTTTGATAAGATCTGGTTCCATTCACAGAAAATGATTTCGGTTCCCTTCTGAAAATTAGAAAACAGTGTTGGCTTTGGATAATTTTACTCTGGGCAGGCAATGAACTAAATGTTTATAGAAATATACATTTTTGCAGTTTTGATAAAACAGTAATTTTTAACGCGTATTTGTCTGTTAGGTTGTTAATATTTATGAATATGCAAATATGTTATTCATATTTCTGTTTACTTTTTGATAAAAAAAAAAAAAAATATGTTGTACTGCGTAAAAATATATAAATAGCTATCAGAATTGTAAATTAGATATTTTTTTGACATGCATTATGGGGTGTTTTACTAGGGTTGGCAAGTATAGGATACTAGCAGAAATTCCTGGCGTTGCCCGGGAGAAAAATAAAGTTTATTAAACGATATTTACTCGGTTAAGTACCAACATACGTTACCTTCGATTTTAGTTATGTAATTTAAGAGCGTTTAATTTATCAAAATAGTTTTATATAGGGTTTTAACAATGGACGTAGGCTTCGTATGATCTGTCATCAACTGGTACGTGTAACGGTCCAACGCTCATTCGGCAAAGCTGGTCAATTTCACGAAGTCTTACGACATGACACGAAGCCTAACATTATCACACACAAACAAACATGCATTGCGGTTTATACATTAGATTTGCAAATTTGAAAATATAGTATTTCAAATGAAAATGAGGCTAAACTATGGATAGGTACCTACACCGTTACAAGATTTCTTTGTAGACGGCAACACATAACAATTTCACTAAATAATTCAAGGATTATCAGTGGCTCTAAAACAATGGTTTCTGGTTTATCAATTCATACACAATGATACACAATTTTAATTGGGCTAATATGGGGGAAAATAAAGTACTATGCACCTAAAAACAAGATAATTAGGTTAGTATTAGTTAGTAAAAGTCTAAAACCGAGCGGAGCGAGTTACCCATCTTCTAGTTTAATGACAAAACACTATCTTAGGTTAGGCTAGTAAAGGTTTGGTTAGAAGAAGCCTAGCGAAGCGAGCTACCCAACTTCTAGTTTAATGACAAAACTCTATCTTAGGTCAGGTTAGTAAGGGTTTGGTTAGAAGAAGCCGAGCGAAGCGAGCTACCCATCTTCTAGTTTAATGACAAAACAGTGGTGTAGGTACATATTCCCTAGTTATACCGAACTTTGTTTTGAGGCCATGATATTGTTGACCATATACTTGCCTTGAAATAAAATTAAAAAAATTGTATAGTTATGGTTAATATCCACGATATATATTCCTAGAAATAAGAGCGCTAAACGAAAGAGTGCTTAACATATATCATTTTAATTATATGTTAATAGAGATTTCGATAGAACCGAATAGATAAATGTAGGCAGATTTTGAGCTTCGCACATAATATATTATCTTTATATATAAAAATCAATTTCTGTTTGTTTGTCTGTCCTTTATGCAAACCCAAACGGATGGACCTATTTTCACCAAATTTAGTATAGGGGGGTAAAATAATCCCAGAAAGTTTTTATTGAGGGTTCCAACTTCCTCCCTGTCCCTCTAGGGGGCGTTATGGGGGAAAAAGTGCATATAAAAGATCTGCTTTGGTGAGAAGAAAACCAAAGCTTTCTAGGAAAAAGAGGTTGAATTTGACCATAGTATCAGGCGCGCACACAAGGGGGTGGTCCTCGGGTCCAGACCCCCCCCCCCAGTAATGGAAATATCATATACTTATTTAATACAAACTAAGCAAATAAAAATAAAAAATCGCCTTTTTTATTAATAAAAATTAAATTATAATCAAAATTAAAATATATATCAGCCAACTCCTCTCCGTAAAGAAAAACGATATATTTGTATTATTTTACGGATATTTTTTCGAAATGGACCCCCCTCCAGATTAATTTTCTGTGTGCGCACCTGCATCGTATGATCCTTTGAACTGTAGAGAATCTACAGGAGAAACTTTTTAAGAACGCAGCGCCATATGCGGCAAAGCTGAAACACTCGAAAGTGACATTAAACTGTTACTCGTGTATTTGTTTACATGGTGAAAATAATTGTATTTTTCCTGTTTTCCCAACTTTGTTTTAATTTAAAGGTAATCTACGATTTACAAGATATGTAATAATATACTATTATAAAGAAATTTCAAATAAATTTCAAGTAAATTTTTAGTTTTTCATTGTATTTTTAATTCTTTTTGACTGTCTGTCAATACAATAACAACAAAAATATGGCAAATATATTAGTAAAAATTAATATCTCTGCCTGAAAAAGTAGAAGGGCCTTTTAATATATCAACTGATGATTTAGGCAAATTTTGGGTGCGATAAATGCCTTTTTTCAGTCCTTTTTTTGGACGTAAAAAATCACTTTCCATAAAATGCAATTAGCAAACATGAATACATGGGCTTGGATTTTTGCCCATTTTTAGTTTTTGAGTCCATAAAAACCTACGATCCACTTTCTCTCTGCCCAAACGTCGATTTAATTGATATTTTATTCGATTTAGGTAAATTATGGAATGTTTAAGAAGTATTCTTCCTTATTCCCGATTTACATTGCGGCACACAACAAAATTGATTGTTTTTGTTCCATGATACACAAAAATAAAACACGAACAAAAAAACACGTATTTCTCCATTGAACAAAATAAAACAATGTGACTTTCGTATCTTTCGCAAATTGCCACCAGATGTCAGGGCGCTTAGGAAGTTTCCCCTATGTATTGGTCAGTCAGTTGTCGGTCGCTCGGTTGTTCGTTCGTAGGTAGAACGTCGCTTAGCCCCGGCTCTTATCTAACATTTTTGAAACAAACATTTCACCTTATGTAGCTACTGTATTTTAAACCAGATGTGTTAAGTTTATGACAATGTTTATTGCCCTTATAAATCGGACATTTGGGCAATATTTTTATATAGTATGGTTGTAAGAAAATACAAACTAAGCCTATTAGTTTCAAATAAACTGCCCTACAAATTGATCACAAAATACACTTTATGATAATACATTACAAGCCGAGTTCTCGCGAAGTTCAACATGACATCGATCCAGATCCGGATCACTCCGGTCACTGCTCACAATCGCCCGACCAATCGTATCCTTGAAACTTGAAACTATACAGTGAGCCGTGAGCCGGCTCATTTCAATTTGGTGAACCGTGTCACTTCGGTCATTGTACTGAGCCGGCTCAGCGAGCCGGTTTGTTCATGAACGACCCATCTCTAATTAAGAGATATATTGATATAATATAGACAAAAAATCAAAAAGTCTGCGAGAGCATATACCTATCATGCACCGATATCGTGTATTGGACAATTTTCTGTTTTTAAACGATATTGTTTTTGTATTATAAAATTTGTGGGTGCATAACATCGGAGTTTTATAGTGATGTATCAATTATTTTAGAATAATAAATTAAACCATTTCACGTAGAATCTTAATGCGTATATCTAACACTATACATCAAAGATTAATAATAACGCAGTTATCACAGCGTAAACAGAAGCCCGAAATGCAAATATGTTGAGAGTTGTGAATTCGTAAAAAGGTGGCAGTGCTAAGTAGTTATTTATTCTCCACTGCCTAACGGTACTTAAAATTACTATATCTACCGTTTATATATTTAACTTTATGATCGTTATTGTCCACTTTTTTTGGAATTAATGTAGTGAAATGCCGCAGCGAAGCACGAGTACACCCACTATTATAGTACAAAAATAAGATTTCATTTATCAACGACCATATTTTATAGAACATTTTTGTAATATTTAAATCTGTACAATTTCAAAACGTTCCAGTTTTATTGCAATTCTTTTTAGAAACAAAACAAAATGTTTGCGAACAACAAAACGCGTTGTGGATTCGCGCATTTAAATCATCACTTATCGAGCATTCCCCGGCCTTCTGAGATCAAAAGAAAACTGTCGTCTCCTTGCTGCTCTTTGAAATTCAATCTTAAAGAGATGAAACTCGTGTTAAATCGGAATACGCTTTTTATTTTCGGCATATTTGAAAAGTTTTTCATATAATTTGGGCAATTTTACATAAATTATGTCTGAAATATTAACTTTTATAGGTCTTAAGTTTAGGCAAGTTAAGTTTACGGACATAGGCGTATCTGGCGAGGGTTAAATGAAGGTTAAATAATGTTTTATTCCCTTATGGACTATTTAATCACTGTTTTAGTGTAGGATGTAGTTTTATTTTATAATTATGTACACTAGGGGCAGCATTGTTATAAAGGGCCAGAAGGGTTGGGCTTCACCATGTTTTAGTTGATCAACTAAATCAATTTATTAGAATATTCGAGGATATGGATACGAATTATTTTTTAGAATATCCGGATAAAAATGTTCGTAATAAACATTAATAAATATATATATATAATTTTATTACAGAAATACAAACAATGTTTACAACAATTTTTATTAGAAATTCAATTGCTTCTTCATTTCCAAAAATTATTAAAATTCCATTAAAATAAATTTTAAATGGTGTATTATTAACAAATCTTATATGGCACTAATATTCATTACAAAAATTATTCATATTTGAATTTTAGTAGACGGAGATCACATTTTTAAATTATTTATTTTGAGAAGAAAAATCTCAGCTCAAAAACGATTAAAGATAGCGACCTGCGGTTGAAATTTTGGATTACCCGTAGTTTATTAGTCTAAAAAAGATTGGTGCTTTAATCGTTTAATGCGTTTTGAGATTATGACAGTTTTTTCAATGACCTAATTTACACTAATTGTGCAAATTGTGAATTAAAAAAATCATAACTCAAAAACGGTTAGAGAAAACGACTTGAGGAGAATTTTTGGATTCTTCGTAGTTAATTTAGTCACAAAAAAAAAAAAAAAAAATGAGGCCTTATTCGTTTTGCGTATTTTAAAATTATGACAAATTTTAACATGGCGTAATTCATAGAAATTAACATCTTTGCATGGACGTACCTCAAAATCGAAATGCGATAAAGACTTGTGGTTGAAATTTTTGAAATCTTGTTGTCCAAATTGACTTGAAACCATATTTTGAAATAAATAAAAAAAATTAAAAATTTTAGATTTTTTTTTAAATTTTTTGGAAAATTTTGATTATTTTTAACTAAAAAATGGTTAGGGATAGAAATCTGTGGTTTGCATTTAAAAATTCTACTGCATTGTTTAATGTAAAAAAAAAAATTGGGCTACAATAAACCTATTATTAAGTTTTGTATAAACAGTAATGCAAAACATTGGCCAAATATCGAAAAAATCGTAAGGGTTAGTTAAAAGTTTTAGATTTATAGGCAAAAAACTGACCCAAATCGTCTCTAACTCAAAAACTAGGAAAGCATGAATTTTTTAAATATTTTTTTCATAATATCTCGCTAAAACTTTGGCTAAAATCATATTTTTTTTTTATCAAAAATTTAGGGAAAAAGAGTTTTGAATTTTGTTGGAAATTTGGTATCCTTATACATTTTTGCCTTAGATCATAAATATATGGTCACTTTTGATTACGATCTAAAATGTTGACATTTGTAAAAAAAAGGCAGTCCACAAAGAGTTTCAGAGACGATGAAATATGCTTGAGCCTGCCTTTGTTAATAAAACCATTTATAATTTACTTAAATGTAATTTTAATAATTTTTGAAAATAAAAAAGCAATTGAATTTCTCATTAAAATAGTTGTAAACATTGTTTGTATTTCTGTAATAATAATTTATAAACTTATTATTGTTTATCTTCATTATCATTCATTATCTTTATTGGCATCTGACACTACCGATAGAGGCGCTACTGCATTCACATCATGGCTGACTTTGGTAGGATATTTTTGACAGGTTCAATGGTATCTTCATGTGATATTTATTGAAACACACGGGAACACACTCTAAAATGGTCTTTAACTGTCTTTCCACTTCTAAGAACATATTCCCATGCTTGTCACAAACTCGACTATCCTACAACCGTCAGTTTCTCAAAATCTCACTAGAGGCGCTTCAGTTATTGTCAGTTGACAATACCAAACTGCTTAAAAATAATTTAAATTAAACTTAATATGAGAAAAGTCGTAGGAGTATTTATTTTGTATACCGGGGTGTAGATGGCACCCCGCTCTACCGCCTAATGTCAGACTGACCAGCGTAGCGTCTATCAATACACGCATCAGAATAATTTATTTATTATGATGTTCTTTCTTTGATTACTTCTGATCTATAAACGATAGATCAGGAGTCAAAGGGCTTTTATTTTCGTTAGTAAATACTATTGCCATTAAAGTTTTTTTTTCCGTAAATCTTTAAAGGTAACAACGATATTCTATGAAATGAAAACTAATAAATGATAGTTGTGAGTTATCTATTGACCTGCGATGTATGCTCCCGCAGACTTTTTTGTAGTAATATTAAACATTAAAAGCCTGTCATAAATATTTTCGATATATCTCTTACAGTTAAGGCGTCGTAATGATTTTAATGTTATGCCCGTAAGATTTTTTCGGACGTATTTCTATCCGTAGGCCCTAAAAACATATACCTCATTGAAAAATCGATTATTTTTTTGCACCGTTAGTGCCGCAGGGTGCTAAAGAATAACTGCAAAATTTGGTCTAAATCGCTTAAAGGGCCTAGCGAACAAACAAATAAACAAACAATTTTCCTCTTTTATATATATAGAGAAGATAAAATCAAAACATTAGCGAATTTTGGATTATTTAAACGTTCACCATTTCCTATTGCAACATGATTCAATGTAATAACGTCATAAAACAAACAATTTACTTTTTATTGCTACATGTTTACCAAAGATTAATATTATTGGTTCAGATATTCAGTAATAGATCAAATATTGAGTTTAATCGCATATTAGCCGCAATGCTCATATCGTAGTGATTCATTATCAATCAATTTATCTTACGTAATTTATTTAAATAATTGAAGCTACGGGTGTGATATGAATGGCTAATATTTTTGTTTGAAGTGTAATGCTGGTACACGATATGATGGTATGAGTGTCATACATCCTACTTCTCATGTGATTTATTACTAATGATTTGTCATATTAATATCAGATCATGTTTAGTCATTTTGTACAACTGTAATTATTGTCATGTTACTGGTTCAGACATTTTTCACAGAATTTCCTGTTTACATATGCATTATTCTGCACATATTATAATAATTATTATATGTTTGTAAACATTTTATGTTAATTAAATATTTGTATATTACAACAGGCTAGGGCAGACTTTTGCAGGTGAAGGGCTATTAAATGCGGAACCCTGCAATGTTCTCAGACTGAGACATTGACCAGGTTCCTGCTCTAAGGAGCACGTTCGCGACGATCGTAAGGCAGGACTTACGATCTAGTTGAAAAACGCGAAATATAGCGAATGGACTTTATTGGGCGCAACTCATGCGATTGTAGAATGCTGGAGATGGGATTAGATGTATACAGGTTGATAGACTTATCTAGTGGTTGAAACATCACGTAGCAAAGGGCCCTTTGAGCTGTTCTAGTCTTCATAATACACCAGGTCTGGAATGGAGAGTTTGGAAACAGCCACGAACGATTTAATCCACACTGTATTCGTGAAATAGACTAACACACACGAATGTGAAAACATGCGCAAAATGCGTTCACGACAACAAAACAATAAACGAATTGAAGTAGAACATGGTCTAATTCTACCTCTGCTTAAAGAAGCACGATACTAAGAGTTCAAATTATGCGGTGACCGAAATGAGCGACTAAGATGCACTAAGACTCGTGAAGAATGTATATGTAACGTACATTCGTGAACATGACCTGGGCGGCAGGGCGCTTGCAGATAGAACTGAGAACAAATATTAACAAGACACAGTTGGTTCGAGTGTTATATCGTTACTATTCAACAAACAATGTTGGACTGAGAAAACCCACACTAATAATTCGCGCGAGCTGTCGCGAGAAATGGCTAATTCTAACTTTTCGCAGAGTGGTAGTTCACCGTATATTTATTTATGTGGGATAAAAATAACGTTAGGTTAGATACAATTCGTCAGAGTAGGCCGAGAAAAGAATTTCGTACTTCGTTGAACAATAGTATTTTATTTAACAAGCTGATAATGGAGGCTGTATTTCACGAGGATGATGCTTACCACCCGAGCCGTGGGCAACTTATGTACATTGCAATAGGTAAATTCGAACATACAAACGCTGCAGCGGCTTTAATCCTTCTGTGCGATAACTCCAGCACTTTTAGACATATGTATGCCAGTTTACACAAAATGACTGCAAAAGTTAAATTGTTGTAAATGTTCTTTGTAGTTCCACGTTGGGCGCCAAATAGTGTAACAAAAGTATTTTGTACATTTTGATCTATCTCAAGATTATTTATAATTTTATTATTTTGATGTCAGGCAAAACTGGTATTATCCTTGTACAAACAGGCAGGGCCGTAACTAGCTTTTTTCGATCACTTCTAAAATACAAGTGATGACCTAAAAAAGGTCCTTACTTCTAAAATTTAAGTTATGACCTAAAAAAATAAAATAAAATCCTAATTTCTAAAATACAAGTGATGACCTAAAAAAAAAAGGTCCGTACTCAAATACAATTATTATGCCAATATTTTTCTTTTCTGGGTCCGGGGCATGTGCCCCTTTTGCCCTTGCCTAGTTACGGCACTGTAAACAGGTACTCATTTTTAGTATCAAATATTTAAATCGACCCCTTAACTAAGAGAGTATTGGAAGGTCTAAACATCGCGAGTGAGCAAAGTTTTTCAAAAACGAATATGTTTTAGAAATGATATGGATAGTTTATAGGTGGTATTTTATGTGGAAACCAACGTTCAAGGACATCCATATCACTTCAACATACCAGCTAGTCATTAGTTGTTAAATAACTACGAAAGAGTAATTAAAGCTAATTAACGCAAATTTTAGTGGTAACTGTATGACAACATGCGTACTTATGAAGCTATCAAAGTTCTTTTTATCATACTTTATTTTTAGTACGCCATTAAATTGTTATTTAACATGGGATGCTTTCGATCACTGTTATGTAAATCTTGATTTTATTTTTCAAAACGTACATTTCAATTAATGATTATCAGGGACCGGATATTTCGAACTGGGATTAATTATAATTAGCTGGGCCATGGGCGTCGTATAAAATATTGAATTTAATGAAATAAAACATTCAAATTTAAAAGTTATCCAAATATTTATGAAAATAATAACTTGATTTTAAGGCAATAGATTTATAAAAAAATTTCTAGTGTTATTTCTTATTTGTTTATTTATATATGACGTAAATGAGTTGCAATAACTTGTTAGTTAATGAAAGGCATTGTCAGTTTAATATTGTTGGTTTTTGGAGTTATTTATACATCTATTTTTTGCAAAATTATTACACTTTTTGGTATTTATTACTATTATTTTGATTTATTTATTAGTTTTTTTTTTATTTTTTCACGATTGTATTTTGAAGCAATCTTTTATTGCATATAATTATATTTTAGTACATAGTTTTTTGCATGGTTTGTACATGGTTGATGTTGTAGAACAAGCGCCACTTTCTCTGCAAATGGAACTACTTGAGCTACAGGAGAACTTGAAGTCAAAAATGAAGGACATTTCACTAATTGAGTTTTATAAGAAATATTTCCTAATTGACAAATTTCCGAAACTCGCAGCTTTTGCTCAGAAGAGAATTACGCTCTTTGGAAGAACTTACAAATGTGAGCAGTTATTTTCTAGAGCAGTTAAGTTCGTTAAATCAAAAATAAGGACATGAATAACGGATTCGCACCTAGAAAACACGTTGCGGGTTGCTACATCAGTTGTTTCCCCGAACATTGACAAACTTAAGAGCAATATGAAGTCCCAACCGTCCCATTAAAATTAACATTTTCTTATTTAACAATATTTATGCAGTATAAAAGATTTTTTTGTGTGTTTTTTTTTAATGTTATGAACTTACATATTTTTTCTGTATAGTTTAGAAAATTTAGAATATTTTATTTTTTTATAATTACGACAATATCAATGAAGTAAATTTAAAAAAACTGATTCTAAAAAGAAAACAAAAACAAAAAATAGATCCTTAAAAAGTTCTGTCCCGCGAATGTATTGGGTTGGTGCATAATTATCAGACGTTTTGCTCGTTTCGTTGCAGCAAATCAGTAAAAATTCGGACACGTTCGGCTTTATTAATGTCGTGAGGGACCCATCCAGCCACTTTCCATACCTTTCCGAGTTTTTTGATACGACGAACGATGGTTGAATGGTCCACATTGTCTTCGGCCAGCATTTGATTTGCAAGATTTCGTCCTCTTCCACGGCTGCCAAAAGTGCCTGGTTGTCGAAATCCGATGGTCGACCTCTTCCTGGTTTATCTTCCAAACTAGTGTCGCCAGATTTGAAACGGGCAAACCATTTCCTGCATCGACTTTCGCTGATTGTTCCTTCGCCAAAAAGTTCGTTGAGATCGCGAAATAACTGCGCTGCTTTCCATCCTTTTTCGAAGTGGTAAAGTATAATATGACGAATATGCGTAATGTTATCGACACGCGTTTTTATAACCTGAAAATAAAATAATATTTTTATTAAAAAAAAGCAAACAAAACAGCAAAAAACCCGCATACATAAACGCCTGATAATTATGCACCAACATCATATTTCAGATCACTATCCGGCCCTCGGTCTTTTGGAAGTTGAACATGCCTGATTTAAACCATAAATTTTGCGACACCCTTATTACCGAGTCGTGACACACCAAGGTGTCGCGATTAGAGATGGAAATTTCGGCTGAGTTTGCGGAACCGGATCAGTGGAGGTCGTTCATTGTTGAGCCGGTTCATTGATCCGGTTCAATGATCCGGTTAAGTAAACATGTTTCCGAGACACAGGTCGGTCGTTAGTTCGTAGGTAGAACGTCGCTTAGAGCCGGTTCTTGCAATATATGAATTGTAAACATGATCCCGAGACACAGGTCGGTCAGTTGTCAGGCCGTGGCTTAGAGCCGGCTCTTGCTTAGACCCGGTCAGTTGTCGGTCGTTCGCTCGTAGGTAGAACGTCGCTTAGAGCCGGCTCTTGCTTAGACCCGGTCAGTTGTCGGTCGTTCGGTCGTAGGTAGAACGTCGCTTAGCCCCGGTTCTTATCTAACATTTTTGAAACAAACAATTCACTTTATGTAGCTACTGTATTTTAAACCAGATGTGTTAAGTTTATGGCGATGTTTATTGCCCTTATAAATCGGACATCTGGGATTTGGGCAATATTTTTAATATTTTTATATAGTATAGTTGTAAGAAAATACAGACTAAGCCTATTAGTTTCAAATAAACTGCCCTACAAATTGATGACAATAAATAATACACTTTATGATAATACATTACAAGCCGAATTCTCGCGAAGTTCAACATGACATCGATCCAGATCCGGATCACTCCGGTCACTGCTCACAATCGCCCGACCAATCGTATCCTTGAAACTTGAAACTATACAGTGAGCCGTGAGCCGGCTCATTTCAATTTGGTGAACCGTGTCACTTCGGTCAATGTACTGAGTCGGCTCAGTGAGCCGGTTCGTTCATGAACGACCCATCTCTAGTCGCGATACACTGGTACAGACCTTGCTCTTTACGTAGCCCCATAATCTGCAGTTCTATTACTTGTCATTGCTAAAATAAATATTGTTAAACCATGTGGCACAAATTTTACAAAACCAAAATTTAATAATAAAAACAAACAACTTTATAAATCATCCATTCGAATGAGTATACTTCAAAAGCAGATACAGTGTTTCAATGAAACTGTCATTTCCAATTAATAATGTTATTTAAAGCAATGTTCATATAAATTGTCTCAGGTATTCAGTTAATTATTCAAGCTAGCATGCACTTCACTCAGCGTTAATTTTCTAAATCGATTTTACTACTATTGCGAAATTGCGAATTATCAAGAAATAGATAATTTCCGTTTATATAACCTTCGTGTAAATAACAATGTTGATGTTTGAAAATTTATTTTACCTTTTTCATACACGTGAATTGATAATATGTTCACTTCATGGCCATCGGCTTCGTTCAATTAACCGACAAAAAGTTCAATTAACGGACAAAAAATAAATAACCAGGGAAAATAAATATTTTTGTTTCGATATTATAATTATATGTGGATTATTAATATTTCATTACATGCTTCAGGTGAGGTTTAGCTTTTTTATTTTAATTTTTTTAACGTTTTATTTTCTTTTTTACCGTTTTCCGTAATGTGTGCTGCAAATTGCACAAATTGCAAGGAAGACATTGGCTAGTTGGTCAAAAAGGCTTATAATTTTCATATTTAACAATGGATACAGAAAATAAATACGAAAATAATTATAGAAATAAGAGGAAAAATAAGAAATGAAAAATACGGATTGAAGCTGAAGAAGAATAAACCACTGTTGAGGGAAGAAATAGAAAATGTAGTACAAGATTTAAAGAACAACAAAAACGGGATTAATAGCAGAGCCCTATATAGATGTCGCAGACAAGTGGCTCACCATTGCTATCTTTCCTTATATTATAGATAGAGATTCGGTTAAATCTACAAAGTTCTAGTATTTTACATAGGAAATATCATAACAGACTCAAAAATATTTTTAAATGTTTCGTTGACCAGATATTTTTAAAATAAACATTTTTTTAAATGGAATATCCTGTATATTGTTAGGCCATTGGAACAACGATTTTTTTGTCTTTATAAAAATCTAAACATGTTTATAATGATTTTTTTTTTAATAACGGAGATATCAACCTTACACACTTATAAAAATAGTACGATTAGAAACTTACATATAATAAAAACAAAAGTAAAAATTACCAAGTATTTTGGTTACAAATATTGTCCGAATAAATATCCATTATTGTTTAAACACAATATTATTCTTTATTTTATGTTTCGCATTACATTGCGTAACATATTTTTAGAAATGTTGCTGCAAGCAAGATATTGGGAACACGATTTTCAGCTGCTAATTTTTTAAAATTATTTTTAATTTGAAAAGACATTATAATGCTTTAGCCATAAATACAAAAAAAAAAAATACGTTACTAGCCATAATTTAGTCATGAATAAAAAAATATACAGGGTGTTTGTTTGAAACGGGGCGGCATCCCGAAAATCTCCTTTATTTGTAAAGATACAAAAAATTTTCAGAACAAAAGTTAAACTAGACAAAAAAGGCCCATCTAAAGGTTACTATAAGAATTCTGAGGCACTTCCGGTTTCACCGGAAATGATGTCAACTTTTGTTCTAGCATAAAGAATCGATAATTTTATATTTTTTTCCTAAAATTACATTAAATTAGCTTCATAATGACACCAAAAAGTCATATTTTTATGTTAACCATTTCAAAATGGCGACCATCTATTTACAAAATAATGATCAACATAAGTCTCTAGAAACAAAATATCTCTAAAATAAACTATTTGACTATTTAGAAAAAAAAAACTATTACTTTTTACAATTACTTAAAAAAAAAAAAAAAAATTACAAATGTTCGATCCCTGTATAAATACTTCATTTTGTCAAAAATTTCTACCGTACGTTTGAGTCCTGATGTTTCTGGCTTGGTTAATAAGACAAAGACGCGTCAGCTGTAAGACCTGGGTAAAAAGACCGAGAAATTGTATCCTGTTTCATTTGCTTGGTCTTCAAAACATAGGTTTTTTCTTCATACTATCACACGCACAAGACTTCGATTCGAATGCAAAGACTTTAATTTTCTAAGTTTAGACTTGAATAATAACTCTAGTGTGATAAGGCTTTAATACGACCAACCTATACTTACATAATTCGAATTATTACATAATTCGAATATGACCTTGACTGGACTACTTTAGATAATCGAACCGTACTTGCATTTTGCGATTTATTATAAATTCAGGACAACTACCATAATCAACATATTAAATGGTTGAACGCTTATTTGTTTATACAAATCAATAGTTCGATAATTTGTAAACTGACAAAATTATATAAATATTAGGTATCCTCTATAAATATGTACATAATTTCCACTCGACCCAACTCTGGTCCCGTACATTATCGAGTGTTTTAATATTAATGGAATCAAAAATTGCCATTAACAAAATGAGTTCAAATTTCAGTGGTTTTATATAAATTGTAATGTTAACGTTGTAAAAACATGGCAGAAATATTGCACTGTAAATAGCTTCTGTTATGATGGAGTAGAACTTAACTGTATTATTTACTGAGCAAATTAATTTTTGTAAAAATGTCAGACATTTACTTTATCTCTTAATTTGTAACTGTAATTTGGCTGTCACTGAAAATATGGTGGTTTAAGTAAAATATAAATTAAAACTGGTTTGGGCAGTATGACAGCTTAGTGGAACAGCTACTTCTGTCATTTTATCAGATGAATTGTGACAAATTACGTTAGTATAAGGAAATTCCAATCTCCATTTGTTAGGATCTTGTGTAGTTCTTAGAGCTTCTCCTTGACTCAGGCAGTATCTCTTCAACAATATTGAGCTTTGGAGACATTCTGCATATTCTTTTCTCGTCGACTTTACTTTTGCCTTATCTAAACCAGTGTTTTCCAACCGCCGGTCTATGGACAGGCACCGGTCTGCGAGATTTTGTTTTACTGTGCAGTTATTCGCCTAATAAGTTATAACCCATTTACGAGGGATGTTTCCTAAATTCTGGGAATTTTGCTATAATTAAATTACGCAGAACTTATAGGCAATGTTATTGGTGCCAGACAAGTCTTGACATGTATATGCAACTATCTAGTGCAATATTGTTCAGTCTGATTTAGGTGTTCGACTGATATAGACGCGTTTTCATAGCACTGTTTTTGTAACCATGGAAGACGCAGCAAAATCTCAAAGAGCAATAATTTTCTTTTTGTGGAAAGAAGGTGTGTAAACATCAGAATTTATTCAGCGTCTGCAAGGAGTATTTGGCGAGTCTGCAGAATCCAAAAGTACTGTTTATCGGTGGATCGATCGTTTTAAAACCGGTAGAACATCACTAGAAGACGATCCATGCAGTGGGCGCCCAAGCACGTCGGTAAATGAAAGACACATTACTGCCGTCGAAGACCTACTGAAAGAGGACAGGCGAATGACTATTCGTCAAATTAGTGTGCGCCTAGGGATAGGTACATGACAAGTTCATGACATCTTGCATGATTGTTTGGGCGTTAGCAAGGTTTCGCCGCGCTGGGTGCCAAGGCTGTTGGGACCAGAACAGAAACTCAATAGGTCTGATACTTTGAGGACGGCTTAAAAAAATTAGTTTATCGTTGGGATAAATGTATTCAGTTAAATGGAGATTATGTTGAAAAACTACATTGTAATATTGACGAAAATTAACAAAATAATAAAAATTATAGCTAAATTCTCAGAACTTTGGAAACATCCCTCGTAATTTTGAGATGAAAATCTCGGTCCTTAATCTGTTAATAGCTTAAGTAATAATTTGTTTCTTTTTTCACTAATTATATGTGATTTTTAATTTGTTGTTTTTTTTGTGTTTGTAATCAGTGCAATAAAAAATATAAAACTCTTGCGATACACATTACTTACTAAACTTGCCGGTCCGCGAATTTTTTCTAGGTCGCTTGTCGGTCCAACAAGGAAAAAGGTTGGGAAACGCTGATATAAACAATTATCTAAGTTTTCGGTCCTTCTGGTGATATGACCTGAGAATCGAAAAATTCAATCATATATAGTTGAGGACAGTCATCGGTTTACCTTCTTCGACAACCGATATGTGTACCTTTTGCTATTCAAGGTATTCTCAGAATTTGTTTCCATCAATTTGTATATTTAGAATTACACAATCTTGTTTTTATCGATTTAACCATATTTTCGCTGCATAAATAAAAATGGAAAAACTGCCCTGTTGCCTAGAGAGACAGTTTCTACGTATATTACCCAGATTTTACTGAACAGAGGTATGACCGCTATTAAAGCCCTGCACGGGCCGGATCTAGGCTTGTGGGCCGGGCCGGGCCGGGTAAGTTTAATTTAATTCGGGTTCGAGCCGGGATCGGGCCTCATATTATCAAGCTAGTATTTGGAGCAACGGGCTTATTTCGGGTTAGATAAAAATAATACTTTTTTATGAAATTTATTTTCATTAATTTTTTATTAAAATTTTTATTAAATACATATTTGTGTATGTTTTTTTCCCTATATGTGCGTCAAAGATTTGTAACAACATGCCAAATCTAAAACTTTCTATGTTCAGCAGTTTTGTCAGAATTTCTACAGATCAGACAGTTAGACGCATGAGTGACGTTATAAAGGTTTTTTGGTCATTCTCACAAAATTCTATAGTGCGTTCAAAGGTGAGTTTGCAGTACAGGGCATATGGAGTAGTTCTTTTTCATACTCTCTAATGGGTTTACACAATGACACTATCCTTTTCTTGCTTGTCGACGTTGCCAGCTCTAAAATGCGCTGATCTGTGAAGACGCAGTATTCTACAAATCGCCATTTGTTTTTGTTGAGTGTTATTTTGAGTTTTATAAGAGTTGATTTTTGTAAATCATACGAGTTTTTCATATTATTATAATTGACACATTTGATACTTTTAAAACATTTGGCAACACCGCTCCCATTTTCCATAAGAGCTATACTGCAAACTCAGCTTCGAACGCACTATAGAACGGAATTGCTTGATAAAGTATTTAAATATTCAACAAAAATTCAGTAGGTATAGAGTGACATATCTCTTAAAATTACTATAAAAAAATCAGCCGTGGCCACCACAGGACCGACCGCCATCATAAAGTACTTGTATAAAATACATTCTAGCAGCAGAGTAGAAATAACTTGGCCTAATATTTTCTAACAAAGATATTATTTATCATGACCATGGAAACGTTACGTATAAGTATAAAAAAATTGAGAATTACAAAAATTTTAAAAAATTTTACATAAATTTTTCGAAATTTTTCGTTTTATCAAAAAACGTCTCAAATAAAAGTTATTAGTTATTATTGCATTTATAGCAACTTTGTCGAAATATTTTTCTGTTTCTAAATATTCGCAAAAATCTTAAAATCGACACGAGTAAACTCCCATTTCTAGCCAACCGATTTTTACCAAAAGTTGATCAACTCGTGTCATTGATGTCAAAAGTTTAAATATGCAGTTTCATAAAAATCATTTTAGCCGAATTTGCTCTACACGTGTACACAGACAGACGGACAGGCAGACAGACAGACGGACGGACAGACAGACCGACAGACATCATGCTAAAAATAGTCAAAACGTTATGTAGGGACCTCAATTCGTCCTCAATACCTTAAAATCGGTATGATGACAATACCTCCCTTATATACCTTGACAGTCGGTAAAAATGAAAAAAAAAAAGGAATATGAAAACAAGAATGCAAAAAATATGTCTTCAAACTAATGAATAATATAAAAATTATGAATGTGACAAATGACAAGTAGTTTTTTATTCATTGTTAATTTAGCTGCTCGCTAAACCACTCAGAAGCAAAGTGAAACAGCCCTATCTTCTTACACATTGCATTCTTAATTGAAATGAACTATGGTATCTTACAGTAACCTACTTTTGAACTATTTCTGTAGAAAATTTATCAGTACTCAAACTGATGCTCATTCTGAGGAAATCAAACATACAGTGTTGATGGTGCAATAAAATTCTCGGTATTTTTCAAAATAATGTATCAAGTGCTTGTAATTTTCCCAGAAATCTTAGTATCCACTTTCATCTTAATTTAACCGCTTTGATTTCAATGTATATAATTTTGCTCAAACCAAGGTCGTGGAATCAAACCCACCTTTTCAAACCACAACTCGAGTTATTTTACGAATTGAATGATAAAATATACTAAATAAATTCGTACTTAAAATAGAAGTAGATAAACAATAGAATTCTAAAGATTCTTTACAAACTTATTTTCATAAATTATGTATCGTAAAACGTTTTTGTGTTTTTCAATAGACCGTTTTTTGCTGAACGGTGCTGAACGTGTTTCAAGGTTATCTAGATTTTGTTAATTACTGTATCTTACGGGCTTTTCACGCGAGGAAAAAAATTGCAGTGTTTTTTATACTTTGCCTAAATTGGAGAGACCAAGAGCAAAGCCTTGGAAATTTAAAATATTAATTTACTATATTGTTTCCTAAAAGGTAAAAATGTTGTTGAACCGTGCAAAATTAATGGATTTTTAATATCCCTATAGGACTATATTTTTTGTTTAAATAGAAATTGATTAAAATTATAAGTTTTACTTTTAATATGTCGAAAATATGTTCAAAAAAATCGTGGTCTCGCTATAGAATTTCTAAACTGTGCGTTGTCTTTATGCTGGCAACACGCTCCGGTGTACTTGAACAGGTTCACCTGTGCAGGCATTTCGAATTTGCTAGCACATCCACACCAGGCGCGCACCCAAAATAGTTTTCTTAATAATAATAATAAGTTTATTGACTAGAGTACATCATATCGTTATTTACAGTCATTCAATTACATAATTAGATACACATATTATAAAAAAATAAATAAATAAATAACATTTTTATAAATATAGACCAGTTGTAGTCTTATAGTGAATGAAAATGATTTAGTCCTCGTTATAGATAGATATATTTACAAAATCTATTTTAGAAAATTTTTCTAATAGGACTTGATTTTCATTGATATATTGTTTTATTTTTCTTTTAAATAGATAAAATGGTAAATTTCTCAGAATAAGGGGAAGTAAATTAAAAAAGTGCAGAGAATAGTAATTTGCACTGTATTTATTTAGTCTCATGAAATCTGGACATAGATTTGATTTGTTTCTGGTATTGTAGGTATGAATATGTCCTTGAGTATTAAAATCACCAAGATGACTGTGCATAAAGTAGGCAGTGATATGCGTACAGCGCTGGAAAAGTCATTGCGTAGTTCAACAAAGCAATGCTTACATTCAGCTCTGTACGATAAAACATCATTATTCTAACTAATCGACGCTGAAGTGAGAAGATCTAGAGAAACAGAAGGCGTGTCCCTGGGCCAAAATTGCATAAGTTATTTGTGATTCAAACAGTGCGAAATAAGCTATTTTTAATATATCAATTGATATCGAAGTCCTGATGTTTCTGATTAAAAAAATAGTTCTGCAAAGTTTGCCACAAAGTGTGGATATATGGGTTTCCCAGTTTAGCACAGATTACAAGAACACGCCGAACCGGATTTTCGAACGAGTGAGATCTGTTGGTGATCAATAACTTTTGAGTTTTAATTTCGTGTAAAGTTAACTTGTTTCTGACCAGCCAGTCAGAAGCATTTATAATGTATAGGCTGTTCTGGGGTTTAATATCACCTAAGGATGTTGACTGGGTTAAGATCGTTGCACCATCCGCATATAGTATGGCATTTGTATTTAGTGCTAAAGGATGGTCGTTTATGTAAATTAAAAAGAGTAAAGGACCTAAAATCGATTCTTGTGGGACATCAATATCGAAAGGGGGCCGCAGAATCGAAAATGTTCTTTAGGGGGCTCAGAAGCCAATTTTTGAATGGGCTCATCTTTAATTTATGACGAATGCGTATCCGTAAAAACGTGTTTTTAGGGTTTTGTAGGTATGACCAAAAAACCCTTATACCGTCATTTTGTCGTCTGTCTGTATTTCTGTTCGGTTGAAATTTGGCATGCTTACACAACTTTTTGACCCGCCATAGGAAAAATAAAAAAACATATCCTCCTAAAAATATAAACAAATATCTGCTCATCAAAATATTATATTTTTTTAAAATTCTGAGTAGGGTATCAAATGAAAGCCCTTAGTACGTGGATTAACGATCAAAATTTTATTTTTGCAAAATAAATTATTTAGACGTAATTTTTGCCAAAATTGTACCAAAAAAAATTTGTCCCACACCCTGTAGCCCAGATGGTTTAAAATTAAAATCTGAAAAAATCTAAGTAATGTACATTTGTGTGAACCAGAATAGTACAACAGGAATTTTCGATCAAATGTTTTCGAAAAATATCGCATTTTTTGTGATTTTTGCTTGACCACGTAAAATATTTAACAGCTTATCTAAGACCGAGAATCAGCATGCTTTGATAGTGTAATGTCTAGCATGCTCGCGTTCTAATTTGCAAACTTAAGTTCACTCCGCTCTCAAGGCAATTTTATATTTTGTATTTTTTTTTCATTTTTATTTTGTTTAAATTATTTTTTCAAAATTCTAGTCTAGGCAAATGTTGAATTTTAATGTTTAAAATCGTAAATTTAATAACCAGTGGAAATTGTTGAAATTGAATACACGAAATCAGTGGGGCTGGTTTATGACTTAAAACAACCAATGGAAGCCATAGGCGCAATTTTCAAAATCTTAATGAACCTTTCTATATAATAAAACAAAAATACTGCACATATTTAGAAACCTAAATAATGGTATTAGGCATTCGAATTGAAATTAATAAAAAAAATATTTTAACATAAAATTTGTTTTGGCGTCCCAAATAATCATCAATCACTTACTAAATACTTGCAAAACCCTGAAATGTGTGAAAATTCACACTTCACATCAATTTTTTTCTAAACGTGTATCGGGTACTACGCGAGTAATTGTGTCGAATACCTCGTTCCAGAAATTATTAATTTTCGTTTTTCCCAATAGAGACATTGCTATTTTGGTTGAATGTTCTATGCTGCTAGTTTTCCTTTCATCTTGTATTTGTTGTATTGCTCAACAACAAATGTATATGCAATGTATTGTAAAAAAATATATATATTTATATTTCTTAAATTTTATATAGTCTTTTTTAAAGCTTATTGTAATAAAAGTGTTCCTTAAACGATAAAGTATCTGTAGCATATGTACAGAGCAGGCCTGACAGATTGTTATTGCAAAATACTTAAGAAGTATGTTTTATTAAAATCTCTGAGCCGAACTGAATTTTATTACTTTTTTTTATTGGATTTGAATGCATGGGCCCGGAGTCGGGCTATCGGTCAACAGTAAAGAATATACAGGCGAGTTTTTAAATGAAAATAAATCGATAAATTATTCAGGTTTCGTATCAACCTACTTGCAATATGTTAAACATATTTTTTGCAAACCATATATGGTAATTTATTTATTACCTACTTTTTAATAATACAGGGTGTCTTGAAAAACTATCTACATGTCTTAAGATATACGATTTAAGGAATAGAATGTATACAAAAAAGAGATGTACAATAGAGTAAAAGAAAATGTATGCAAACTTTATCAGCTTTACTCGCCAGCGAGTAGCTTGCCGCTCAATGTAGTCGAGCCCTGACGTGATCTATGTCAACACTTCTAATAAAAACATAAAAACACGGACGATGCTTGGGGAGACCTATGTTTAGATGCAGGCGCGCACCCAGGATTTTTCCTTGAGAGGTGGTCTCTGAAGATGTAATTATATAATTCTAAATTCGAAATATCAGTCGCAATTTACAAATTTACATCGCCCAAATTGCGATTAATCGCCCAACTTGGCAACCCTGACCCGTGCCATTGACGTCAAAAGCTTAAAAATGAAGTTTCATAAAAATTCTTTTAGTCGAATTTTCTCTGCACGTATACACGGACCGACAGACAGACAGACAGACACACCGACAGACATCATGCTAAAAATAGTCAAAACGTTATGTAGGGACCTTTCAGTTCGTGGAGATCCATCGAATACCTTCCTTATATATGTTGGCGGTCGGTAAAAAGACATACACTAGCTTTGTCATAAATACAAGAAATCCATAACATTATTAGCCATAATTTAGCCATGAATTAAATAAATAATTAATTTTGTCAAAAACACAAAAACTGCAATATTTTCCAAAATCGAAATCTGATCAAAAATTCCTCAAATCAGCAAGTTACTTGGAACTTCTTCGTTACGAAAATAATGTAAAATATTATTAACATTATTATATAGTTACGAGTAATTCTGTTTTTCGTATAGTTATTTGTTTTAATTATATACAATTGAGTTATGTGACCTTGTGATCTTGACCCTCAAATTATAATGTTTCTAAAATGGGCGTGATCTTATTCTAGCAATGCGATTAAAAATAGCAAAACCTAGATAGATATAATCATATTGATCCATTTAAAAGGTATATTTAGAAATAATCTAGAATCTAGTGCTTATTTTAGAAGAAGGAAACATTAATTTTAATTTATAATGAAAGAGAATGATTGATTGAAGTTAATGCTATTTCTGATTGGTTTCGATCAGTATGGTAATAAATTATTTTCTAATAATGGCAAATTGATCGACCGGTTTCCCGTTTCATAGAGCAGTGTTAGCCACAGTTTAGACATCTGGAGAATCACATCAGGGGTAGTTTAAGTACTTGTGGACCAACATTTCAAAAGGATGATTTCTTTGTTGTATTTATTCATGTTATTGTCATTTTTACCGACCGCCTAAATATATAAGGGAGGTATTATGATCATAGCGATTTTGACATTTCGAGATTTCGATGGATCTCCAAGAATAGAGGTCCCTACATAACGTTTTGACTATTTTTAGCACGATATCTGTCAGTCTATGTACACATGCAAATTCGGCTAAAAGGATTTTTATGAACTTCATATTTAAGCTTTTGACATGAATGGCACGAGTTGATCAACCTTTGCTTAAAAGAGGTTAACTAAAAATGGGAGTTTACTCGTGTCGGTTTTAAGATTTTTGCGAATATTTCACAACGGAGAAATATTTCGAAAAAATTTATTTAACTTAAGTTGCTATAAAAGCAATAACTAACAACTTTTATCGAGCGTTTTTTTTTTTTTTTTTAGTAGCAGGGCTAATCATCTGGATGCAATTCAAACTTATTAAAGATTTATCACGAATTTATAACTATTTTTTTAATATTAAATAAAATTCATTATCATAAATATGTAAAATTTAATTATTCTTTGACATTTGTTAATTCACAAGACACCTCTCTCCACTAAATACTCAACAAAGTGTTCATGCGCAAAAATTTTCAGAGTAGAACATTTGGGAGTAGTTCAGAGTATTTCACATCTACCTGGAAAGCACCTATAGTATGCCGTTCTGTTCGATGACCTTTCTCTATCTCTCCGGTAGCTGCATAATCCCTTGGTCGTAGTAGTTCTTAGGTTTCTGGCTAAAGAAGTGATTCATGTGTTTTTCAAGTCTTCCAAGGAAGTAAATTTTTTACCATCTAAGCTGTTTTGAAGCAAATTTAAATAAATGGTAGTCGGAGGGCGCAAGGTCGGGAGAGTATGGTGGATGAACCAAAACATCCCAGTCAAGCTGTAGAAGTTTATGTCGGGCTGCCAAAAACAGTGTGGTCTAGCATTGTTCTGACGGAACGCAATGCTCTTTCTGTTGGCTAATTCACGCCGTTTCTGGTCGATTGTTCTCTTTAATTCACTTATTTGTGAACAGTATTTCTTCGAATATATGGTAAAATTTAAAAAAAATATATGTATCTTTCTGCCAGGGTGACTATTTTCAGTTTAGGTAAACCATGAGATTGAAAAAAAAATTGAAATACAGTATATTTTATTCAATTTTGCTTTTATTTCCTAAAACATTAACAAGTCCATCGACCGTCAACAGTCACCCGCTACTGTCTGACTCGCACTACCGGCTGACACTAGTCCGAGGGCAGCAGTTGGCGACACAGAACATTGAAACAGTCTGCGACTGCTGCAGCCTCTATGTATCCGGCTAATCGGCTTTGACCGTTGGCGTGATTGGAAATAAAAAGAGTTAGTTATACGCAGGCATTACGCGCGAGATTTGCGTTGCTTATATGAAACGTAACTATGCTATTTTCATTGATATAAACCATTTACGTAAATTTTAGATAAAATTAGCGTAACCCGGAGATTTTATAACAAAACCCGGAGCCCGAAGAAATGATGTTGAAACCCTGAGACCTGGTCATCGTGTTTACGGCACGTGGAATCGTCAATGGTACCCTCACCGTACACAGCACAAATCTTTTTTTGCGTCTGCGAAGCATTTTTGCCCTTTGGAAAATAAAATATAATATTATGTCGCTCCTTATTTTCTGACATTTTTAATGCGTAACAAAATTTACAAAATACAACCAAATATCAATTTTTTTTCCCCGATGTACTTACTGAAATGTTTTCTTAGTAAAGTCCTCAAAAATTAACGTGTGTTAAGTTGATGGCATTTCGGTTTTGCATTGCAATGCCATCTAGCGCGAAAAACGGGACGAACTTTTGCATCAACCCAATATAAATACATTCGCGGGCAAGAATTATTCAAGGATCTTTTTTTTAGAATCATCCGTTTTTTTTTTTTTTAATTCACTTAAATTTTCTTTATTATAAAAAAAAAAAAAATAAGTCATTCTAAATTTTCCAAACTATGCATAGTTCACAACAAGTTCATAACATCCATAAAAAAACCTAAGAAAAAAATAAAAAATCTTTTATAATGCATAAATATTGTTAGATAAGAACAAAATATTTGGTTAATTCGAATGGGACTGTTGAGACTTCATACTGCTCACAAGTTTGTTAATGTTCGGGAAAACAACTGATGTAGAAACATGCAACGTGTTTTCTAGGTGCGAATCCCTTATTCGCGTCCTTATTTTTGATTTAACGAACTTCATCCTAGAAAAAAACTTCTCACATTAGTAAGTGCTCCCAAAGAGCGTTATTCTCTTCTGAGCAAAAGCTGTGAGTTTCGGAAATTTGTCAACTAGGAAATATTTCGTATAAAACTCAATTAGTGAAATCTCCTTCATATTTTATTTCAGAGTTCTCCTGTAGCTCAACTAGTTCCATATGCAGAGAAAGTGGCGCTTGTTCCACATTAACATCAACCGTTTAACCGCATTTGATCTGTGAAAACAAAGCTATACTCGCGGACCAGATTCAATGGGATTTTGGATAGTTAGCGCGGGCCAGACAAAAGGAGGCTACAGACCGGATCCGGCCCGCGGGCCGTAGGTTGCACATGCCTGCGATAGAAGAAACTACATAGAGTCAGATAGATGGTTATCACCTGTTTCAGTAGTTCTTAACCTTTTTTGTATCATGGTTTATAAAAACTATATATAGACGCTTGGTAATAAACAAATGAGAAAATACTTTTATTGGAAGAAGTGACCTAAAAATCTGAAAAAAACTGAGTAATTCAGTATAATCCAATAAATGTGCATTATTTCTAGATACCTATTTGATTATGGAACGTGACAGCTGGATTAGGGAACTGAAAGTGATTTATTTGCAATGTGTGCATGTAGCTGGGTTTGATTTGTTTAGTATGTTTAGTATGTGTATACAATTCGTGTATGATCTATTCTCAATCAGAATCGTTTGTTATCTGCGCCGATTGTCGAGATCCCAGATGTCCATGTCGGACTTTACTAATCGAAGTTTGTTCTATGGATAATATCTAGGAAACTCCGAATTCTGTGAAAATTCACGTAACGTATTTTGTTATAAGACAGCTAGTTGTTGTTCAATTTTGTCGATTTGGCACAACCTTTGTAACAGAGAGAAACAGAGTGGAATTGATTTTTTGATGATGCGTAGTGTAGAGCTTAAGAGAGCTTTAGAATTGAAACCCTGGTTCAAATCCTGATTTGTGATTATTTGAAAATTTGCCCGCTTATTGTAGAAGACCAAATTGACCTGCATGATCATCATTATGATAAAGTTTATAATAAACGAAAACCAAACAGAACTAGCTGGTGAATTCATCTATTTGTGAATAATAGCTAATAGCAAGAACGATACATCAACAAATTTACCATCTACACTGTTTAGTGTGTTATATGAATTGGAGGTGTTCTAGGGTAATATTTTTTAGAAGACGCCCCTGGAAATGCTGTTACTAAGGTTGATTCTGTTGATGCTGTTACAAAGGTTGTATCAGCCCTATGATGCGACAGTTGATTCAACCACAAATTAGTGAAATGGATCTTATTATGTGCCTCCAACAAGATGGCGCTACCTGTCATATAGCGTTGCAATGGTTCTATTACGAGAAATGATTCCTGTACATATATCGAAATTCGATACAATTTGTCGAGGAATCGAGAGCGATAGTGATAGACCACTAAAATCAACAGATTTAATAGCGCTAGATATATTTTTATGGGCATTTTATACCAATTATCTGTGACATCTAAAACAAATCACGGATAGTTGTGCAGCTTAAGGAGACATTTGTGATATCGTTGCTGAATTTAGGGAAATATTGCAGCATAGGGTCGGTCTAGAGCTGGTGTGCGGGAAGTTCCTTGGGGTACAAGCTGGAGTTCTACGCTGTGTAAGAGTCTTTTTTTGTTTGTTGAGTCTCTTGGAATTGTTCATCAGTTTTATATTTATTAGATAATACATCACTTAATGGCTTACAACAACTGTATTTTAAAATGTAATCGTTATACTTCAATTCAAAATGTGTTAAATACACTCTACTGGTTCAATTTAATAATTGATATATTATCATCCGACGATTTTGATTTATAAGACTGTACATGGCAAAACTAGTTACTTTTAATAATGAAAGTCATTCATATTTCAGAAAGAACTGTAATAATATCTATATTAAAAAACTAATCTAAAATCATCTATGAATGCTTTATTTATAAAAGGCTGCAACGAATATATATCGCTCTAGCATCAGAAATTAAACACTCAAGGTAATAGTAAAATATTTAAACACAAAATCAAACAACATTATTTGATGAGACATAATGCAAACCCGACTGTCACATTTTTTTTTCAAAATCGAGATATCATGTGATTATCATTTCTTACCTTGAAAGCTATTCAGAAAACAGAAAAAATGTGAAAAAAATCAACAATATCCCTTTATAATGTCGCATCGAATTGTGCAAGACAAAACAGAACCAACTTTATCTACAAGCGAGTCTGGTGCAAAATAACTCTTCATTTCAAACAATCACATCACTCCATTATTTTCTCTATTTGCGTAGGTTACAAACACATGTAGATAAATACAAGTTGACAATAACAAGTTATAACACGTACATAACTACTCTAACAATTATTTGAAAATTAAAAAAAAAAAAAATCAATGTTTACCGTATTTTTCCGACCATAAGACGCACCCCAAATTTATGAGACAATTTTTAGAAAGAATACTTATTATTACAATAACTTATACCAGCCACATTCTGTTCATCTTCACTCTCTGTACTATCACTCGCAGTGGCGGATCTAGCTTTTTAGGGCCCAGGGCTTAAAAATGCCAAGGGGCCCTACACATGCTCTTCACTTATGTTGAATATTTTTATAAGTGAAGAGCAAAAAAAAAGTTCCTCATCTCCCAAATCTAAGTGAAGAGCAAAAAAAAGGTCCTCACCTCCCAAATCTAAGTAAAGAGCAAAAAAAAGGTCCTCACCTAAGAAATCTAAGTGAAGAGCAAAAAAAAGGTCCTCATCTACCAAATCTAAGTGAAGAGCAAAACATAAAGGTCCGCACCACCCAAATGTAAGTGAAGAGCAAATAAGAAGGTATCTGCCCGAGAGGTTGGGGGCCCCTTGCGGATCCGGGGCCCAGGGCTATTAGCTCGTATGTAGATCCGCCTCTGATCACTCGTCTTGTTAATGTCACTGTTCGTATTATTTTCGTCGGAACTATTGTAGTCAATCTCTTCAAAAACCAAGTCTTCTTCGATACTATCCAATGCGTTGCTTATACCGAATTTCTTAAAAGACTTTAAAATCGTCTTTTCTTTTACAGCTTCCCATGAATTTTTTACCCAGGTACTTTTGAAATTGTCGTCCGTTTCATCCGTTGCTGTAACATAGCGATTTGGCTTTATCATTCGTTTGTTCCACTATTCCCGCGTAAAATTATTAAATGGTTTATTAATCGACTCAAGGGTTGTCGTTGACTTGTAAGGCCTCCAGAAATTACTAATTCTGTGTTCATTTCTATTATATCTTCTTGGTTGAACACTTTTGAAACAATGCACCTGTATCTTCGGACCATAAGACGCACCCCAATTGTGAGTCGATTTTTCTGTGTAAAAAGGTGCGTCTTATGGTCCGGAAATACGGTAATAAAATTTTATTCCATGACCTTACAGAATTTATAAATTTTTATTTCTATTTTATATGTAATTAATTTTTCTATGACTTTGTGTATCTTTTTTCTTTTTTGTATTATTAGACGCATGTCTATTTTAATTAATAAAGTTATTATTATTAATACCTTTTTTTTTACTACCGAGTCTTTCGGAGTATTATTTTTTACTGTGGGTTCGAGATTCTGGGTAGTTGAAAAGGTTAAGCACCACAGGTTTGGAGGGTGTTATTTAGCCAACATTTTATTCCATACATAATTGCAAAACACTTCCGGAATGACAGCAATTATTTCAGTACCCAACTCAGCTCCAAAAATATATAAAAGTAAAAAAAATAATTAGCAAAATAATTTGTTTGGGGGTCTTGCATACACAAAGCTACATAAATAGAACAGTTATTTGAAACCCACAAATATATCAAAAAATTATGCAACATTGTTGTGTGATATTAATTATTAAGTTATTGAGCCATAAAACTTTTACAATCATTTTTCTACAACTAATCATATCCTATTAGAAAGATAAAAATTCTATTATTACTAAATTACTAAATCTATTTCAGATTGTTAGTTTTGTATAAGAAACTCATAAGCTCTAGTATTCCCAGTGAACGATATGTAACAAGAAAACCGCTAAATTTAATTTTATTTAATTTCTATTTAATGAAATACTTATGTAATTGTTCGCCCCAATTATAATCAATAGCGTTTTAGAATTATTGATATTATTTAGTGAAGGATAAAATAATTTTCTATTTAGTTAAATTTATATTTACTTCATTTTTTTGTTAATTTATGAGTGAAAGATTGTGAAAAAACGGTCCATGAAATAAAAAGAAGAGTATAATGTTTAGAATGAACCTCAGGAAATTTGCAGTGGATTAAATAATGTTACGTGCGTTGAATATCTGACGAATGAAATGGTAAACTGGAAATTGTAAAACGAAGCTTGTGCTGAATTATTGACTTTAATCTTTTACGACTCTTTCATAAACAAATCCTAATGACTACCGTAATATATTTTTATTTCCAGTGATTGCGTAATAGCATTTTATTTAACACGCATATAATGGAGGCTATGAAATAAAGAGTCAAATACAATATTTTATCTACGACTATATAAATTTATCATTAAAAAATTAGTAAATTTAATTTAAAATCACAGAAATTTTGTGTCAATTGTAAAACTTCAGAACTAACGTCACAAGATGGCTACCGAACTATCAGCTGATTGTAATCTATAACAATGTTTAAAATAATATTATTTATTGTCTTATTTATTCTAACTTATAAATAATATTTTAGTTATTAAGATGGGCTGCGTGAGGCGCAAATAATCATTATTGCTGAGCCCCAAACATTTTAACTAAGTAACTAACTTATCGAAGATATCGAATAAAAAGTATCGATACCGGTATCGTATCGAAACAAAATATCGATATTTTCAATTATCGAAAGGAAAAATGAATATATTTTCTATCAAACGTAAAAAACATTTTATTCTTATAATAACAATGTAATGGTTTTACAGTAATACATAGATTAAAGTATAAAGGCTATTCCAAACGTTTAGGCGGAACTAAATGGGAATTTCGTTCTTTTAGGTTGTCACGAGTTACAAGAACGGACCTTGCTTGGGTTATTTAATTTTTTAGGTTGTATATGAAAATTTAAAATTCCAACAGTGAAACTGTTCTGTGAGTGAAACCATGAAAACGAATGACATTTATTAAAAATTTTAATACTTTTTTTCACATATTTTGAAAACAAATAAATAAATAGGAAATTTTTGTTGGACATTTTATAATGACAATCAATTTAATCTAGAATTTGCAATGTGAGTATGATTTACAAAGCTTAAACAAAATGACCAAAAGTTGGCAATAATAGATAAAAATTACTAATTTCAAAATCTAGTTCCGCCTAAACGCTGCGACGTAAGCTACCTCTACCTAATCCATTTTGTGACTGGAACTAAAGAAAAAATCGATGATACGAAAAAATAGTTCAGTTTGTTCATATGTGTTTTCGATCATACGAACAAATTGTACCGATGACTCGCGGAAATGGTATAAAAATAAACTTTCTCCTTATAATTTTTGTTTAAAATTGCATCTGTAGTATCTAATATAACACAACTCTACGCCAATGTATAAATTTAAATTGAAAATTGAAAATAAGCAGTAAATAATTCACCAATTGCAGTACAGTATATTTGATTATGTACGAATTACGTTTATGAATATTTTAAAAATCAAAACAATTCGTAATTATATTTCAACATACCACAAACATTTGTTCATCAAATAATTTAAGCTATTATCTTTTTAAACAATAATAAAATATTTACAAAACCAGATATTACTATTATATAATATTTATTAATAATTAATTCCAAAATCAATAAAATATTTAACATTTTTACGTCAGTATTTACCAGTGGTAGCTTATCATTAGGGACATAGGGGAGTTGGGTTCCACATGCAATTTTATAAACTAGCCAATAGAGTGGGCCGCTTCTGGATACGAAAATTTTGTCACAAATAGCTTAGAAATAATTATAGGTAGAATCAGGATTCTGGGAATCTAGATTTGCGTTTATTGCGTACTAGTATGACATATTCTATACGTATCGGTCATATGCGGTGAACATGGTATCCAGCTGGTGTATCACAGTGCTTTTCAACCCAAAACTTACCGCGGACCGGCAAAATGTACATATTTTTATGCGGATCGGTGAAAATATTTTAAAATTTATTTTATTTATTTATTTTATTACGACGCAACTTGAAATCGCACGGCCTTCTGTTGTCAAAGAATCACACCCAGTCAGTGCCAGACCAACTAAATTATTGTTAGGGTTTTGTAGGTATGACCAAAAAACCCTTATACCGTCATTTTGTCGTCTGTCTGTCTGTCTGTCTGTCTGTCTGTCTGTCTGTCTGTCTGTCTGTCTGTCTGTTCGGTAAAAATTGTAGCCAAACGGCGAAACCTAGAAAGTTGAAATTTGGCATGCTTATACAACTCGTTGACCCACACATAGGAAAAATACCAAAACATCTAAAAAACATACCCCCCTAAAAATATAAACAAATATGTGCTCATCGAAAAAAAAATATATTTTTTTAAAATTCTGAGCAGGGTATCAAATGAAAGCCCTTAGTATGTGGATTAACGATCAAAATTTTATTTTTGCAAAATAAATTATATAGACATTATTTCTGCCAAAATTGTTAAAAAAAAAATTTGTCCCACACCCTGTAGCCCCCAGATAGTTTAAACTAAAAATCTGAAAAAATTCTAAGTAATGTACATTTATGTGAACCGGAATAGTTCAACAGGAATTTTTGATCAGATTATGTTTTCGGAAAATAGCGCATTTTTGTGTTTTTTGCGTAACCATGGAAAATATTTAATGATATTATGTAGCATAGTAGACAGAGCGCTTCGATGGTGTAATGGTTACTATACAAGCGTTCTAATCTGCAAACTCGAGTTCAAATCGGCCGCGAGGCAATTTATTTTTTCTGTTTTTTTTTGCATTTTTATTTTGTTTAAATTACTTTTTCAATATTCTAGTTATATTTGGGCAAATATTGCATTTAATTTTTAAAAGCGTAAATTTAATAACCAGTGCAAATTGTTGAAATTGATTACTATTGGACTTACAACCAAGTAACTTAAAATATAACGTAACTATAAATATATAATACCATGGATACAAGTTAAAAAAAATGAAATATTGAAAATATATGTTATGTCATGTGTTACAATGTCTGTATTATATTAGTGCCTAAATATATTACTGCTATACTGCTATTTATATTCCTACAAATAGACGAAAACAGAAGGGCGGAGCTTATGACTAAAACAACCAATGGAAGCCATAGGCGCAATTTTCAAAATCTTATTAAACCTTGTTATATAAAAGAAATACTGCACATATTTAAAAACCTACATAATGGTATTAGGCATTCGAATTAAAATTAACAAAAAAAATATATTTTAACATAAAATTGGTTTTGGCATCCCAAATAATCATCATTCACTTACTAAATACCTGCAAAACCCTGAAATGTGTGAAAATTCACACTTCACATCAATTTTCATTTAAATTTTATGCACAAATACTACGAATTGTAGTTTTCGTAGTGTTTGCAACTAATGGCCAGTATCTAAAAACGAGTTAAATGTATTTACTCCAGTTATCTCTAACTCAAGTTAAATATTTTGTATGCAGTTTTTACCTCCCTTATATATGTTGACCGGTAAAAAACTAGCGTTATAAATTTCTTCTTCTATGAGTACGTAGGTGTGCCGCGAAATTTTTCTTGTTTGGAAAATGTGCCACGAGAGTAAAAAGATGGGGAAACACTGCGTCAACCCAACAAAACAGACTTCATATACGACTATCATAACAAATGCGAAGTTAGCCTCAATGTTAATTTTACACCGGAAATAAGCTGTTACATTGAGTTTTACATCGGGTTGCAAGAATACAGATTTTTTCAGCGGTGTTAAATCTGATTTAATATAGCGATGTTATTTTCGTTGGTGTTAGATTAACGGGTGTTACAATCGAAACTTCAGAATAACACGAGTTTGGTAGCAGCGTGTGTAATCGCAAGCGAATAGCTAGTTCAGTCGCCTAGTGTAATTTAGGCCTTAGCTATCAGAATTCAAAGAAGAATGTCGGACATGCTGCTGACTGTTTTGGTAATAGCGTAGGAACAATTATCGGTGGAGAAAGAGAATTAAGTGAGAAAAAACCATAAAGAATTTGGACAGTCACTCCAAATGAACACTTACCTGCTATACTTTAATTCATCGGATCAGGTGCAACTGTGAAGATCTTACCATGTGTTGTATTTGTTATGTCCACGAGCAGCCATTGATATTTGCAATATAATTTACGTACGCAGTCTTTGTAACATTTTCTGTCCTTCACAGGTACAAAACCGTATCACGTGACGTAAATTATTTCACGTCATACAAATTACCATGTTTGTTATAAGTGGATACCCACCAGCACCCCTTAATACACACCTGACGTAACAATTGACGTATTTAAATTTTTTGTTGTCATTGACTTGAGTATTTATTTACTTTTTTCAAAGTTTATTTTAACACTAAGGTTATCTGCACATATAAAAATAAAACAATTGCACTTAAGTTTTTATATAGTTACATAATCCATTAACTTAAGTCTGTTTAAAATTTTTAACTGAATGAATTAAAATTATTAATTTAATAGTTATAATTTTGAAATAAGTTTTTATATATATCGCAAAAAGAAAAAAATACTTCGGCAACTAAGGCCGTTAGTTTTACAGTACATTTTACACATTATGAATAGTACATTTGGAAAAAAATATATATTGGGTTTAAATTATGGTTCACTTCCGTTTTTAGGATAGTTATATTTTGTTTTTTACTGATATGCCTTCTAGGAATTTTAGTAGAGTTTCTAATGTTTTGTTGTCATTAACCAGGGCTTGTTGTAATGTTGGGGGAATTTGATGTGTCTTCCTTTCGTTACTATATTTCTTGCAGGTCATTAGGTATATTCAACTGTCAGTTCTGTGGCACATTCTTCGCACATGGGTGGTTGTAGTCTGTGGAATACGTATTGGTGTGTAATCGCCGTATGTCCAATTCATAGACTCGTCAATATAATGTGGTCTCGTCGGTTTCTGGTTAGGGTCCGTTTCTTCGTGTCGTGTTTTATATGTCCTAATTTATTGTTGTTCGTCAGTCTCCATTCTAGGTACCAGTCTTCTTTAATTTGGTATTTAATCCAGTTCTTGAAGTCATAGATTGGCATTGGTATTTCTGTTGTGGCTGCTATTGGCTTTTTTGCGGCTTTGTCTGCTCTATTGTTGTCTTCTATATCTACATGGGATGGGATCCATAAGATAGTTACTTCTTTATCTTGGGCGAAATGAGTTTAATACTGCGTTTATTGTGTTGTTTATTTAATTTAAAAAATTCCAAAGAAAAATGATTCCATAATGTTAGTTGATATGTTTAAAAAACGATTGATAACGACAAAAAATACGACAGCACAGTATTTCTTCTCATCAAGGCTCTTGACTATTTGATTTACTATTCTATGGGTTTGCTGAATCGAATCTAAAAATATTAAGTTAAGCCACTGGTCATACCTACAAAACTCTAAAAATGGGATTTATAGCTAGACCTGGTATTAACGATCTACTCTTTGATTTTTATTGGATGAAAGATTTAATTTCTGATATGACTGCAATAAATAATATACAGACCAGCAGATACACTACAAAACATTCTAGCTTTCATTTCAGAATGTCCTAGACAGTGTTAAATGTAATGAATCGCACAAAATCCCATTTGCAACAGTAAATTTGACTTTCAGAATAACACTGTCAGCTGTTTGTACTCTCATAGTTAAACGAATTATGTGCTTTGTGCTCTTTGTATTTAGGGGAGCAAGCAGAAAATAAAATCAGCTTTTTTACAACGCCCGCTTACCATGTTACAACTAGTTTACTAGATATTCTTTGTTTGGGTTTTCATTTCGAGTGTAAATCACATTTCTACTATAATTTATGTTATGCTTTAAAGTAGACATTATGCAAAATTAGAAGATAATCAAAATAGAGATAGTTGAATTCTGACAACTTCAGATGTATATTATTTAATATACTTACCGAAAGGAATCATTTTTCATTATGACAATGCACGTCCTCCCTCAGTAAAAATAACCTGTGAAACAATTCGGGACTAAACTGGGAAATTATTCTACATCCACTGTATTCACCCGATCTTGCGCCTTCCGATTTTCACGTATTTGGGTCTATGGAACATACACTCAGAGATAAAAAATTTCTAAATATTATTGATGTAGATGCCATCGCTTTTATTATTTTCCCATCTGTCTAGCAGTTATTGTATTCCGTGACGGAAAAACGACTCGTTCTTCGAAGCGATCCAGTCATTGAGCCATTTCTCTATTTCTTCATAATTGTGCAAGTGCTGACCCGAAAGCCCGTGTGCCATCGATCTGAACAACTGATAATCTGATGGAGCAATGTCAGGTGAATACGGCGGGTGAGGTAAAACGTCCCAGCCAAGTGCTTCCAAGGTGGCCTTCACAATCTTTCCAACATGTGGTCTAGCGTTATCATCCTGGAGGATCACTTTGTTGTTTCTCTTTGCATATTCCGGCTGCTTATTCTTTAATGCGTTGCTTAAACGGAGCAATTGTTGTTGCTAAAGTTCGGCAGTGATGATTCGGCTCTGCTTTAATAGCTCATGATACACTACACCCATCTGGCCCCTCATATACAGAGCATTACTTTCTTGCCGTGAATATTCCGCTTTGCTATTGATGCGGATGGTTTTCCTGGGTCGCAAATGGATTTCCTTCGTTTGGGTTTATAGAAATATATCCACTTTTCGTCTTCAGTCACAATACGATGCAAAAAACCATTTCTTTTTTGCCTGGCAAGCAAGATTACAGACATAGTTTTGCGCCTCTCGATGTCTCTTTCAGTTCGTACGGCACCCATCTTCCTTCTTTGTAAATTTTTTCCATGGCTGCCAAACGCCCAGACATTATTGATCGATCAACACTCAACAATTGCGCTAGCTTATGTTGCTATTGACCCGTATCTTCATCGATTAGCGCCTGCGATTCCTCATCCTCGAACATCTTCGGCAGACCTTGACGAGGTTTGTCATCGACACTGGAATCATCACCTTTGAAACGTCTAAACCATTCTGTGCATGATTTATGGGTGGGAGCACTTTCACCATAAGCTTATACGAGCATTTGATGGGCTTCAGCCGCTGATTTTTTCAAATGAAAACAGAAAATGGGAACTTCCCGGAAATTTTGCTTTTTTGACTCGAATTTTGGCATTTTCGAATCAGATAAACTCGATGTTATTGTTACAAACCCAAACGTTTATCAACTGAATATTATTGCTATATGTCAACACTAAAACATAAAGCCGGTTGCAGACATTAGATGTTAGAAAATTACATAGTACAGAAACTGATCGCCAGATGGACCGAATTAATTCACACACCTACTATTTGTTTGTCGGCTCTCTGTCGATCAATCGGCTTGTAAAGTCTCGTGAACTGTACAGTTTTGTTTATTTAGGCTTCATTACCACCGAGATTCTATCACTTCTGGGGTGATTTCCCCTGGTTCCCTGGTTCCTGTCTTAGGCGATTATAGCAGAAGCTTAAACTCTCCACTTTTTTCTAGAACTGCCCTAAAATATTGATCCCTTATCCAGTTTTCTTCTTTTCTTAATGGATGTGATGTAGCCAGACCTAAGATTATACTTTTATTACCAATTTTATGAACTTTCAATGCAGTTACAATAATCTGACAATGGCAAGTAATTCTTTCCTTTTAAATTGAATTGAAATGACAAATCAAACAAATAGTTTGAAGTGGCTCTTCGATTAACGATTTGCCGCAACATAGTCGCAACAACTGCAAGTATCAATTAGAACAGTTTTATAATCTTCTTTATAGCAACTTGAGAGATTGCTTTTCTAAAACTATTACCTATAACAGTTAGTATTGAATTTAATTGAAAACTGTACTTTCATTAAAACTACACTTGAAATATAAATTATACCTGAAGAAAGTTTGTTAATTAAAACTTAATAATCATTTGCAAAATATAAGTTACAAGTTGTTTTTGGATATCTTGATTATTGGATAGCATAAAACAAGGTGATTTTAAATTATTCTTATTATGCTATATATGAGTCATCATAGTGTGTACCGCTACGAAATATCACTAACCGATTTGCCACTAAAGGCCTATTCTTAACTAATGGTGGCTGGTGACTTATCTAGGTGGGGGTGCTGCATTAAATAAAAAAAGAAAAAACTTAATTTTTATTTTTCACATTTTCTTTTATTTATTTTTTTTAATTTTAAACCACTGTTTCCATCCATACAGTATCCCCCTCCAGGAAGTGAACAAAGAAAACAAAACTTAGCATTTCTAATTTCGCAACAACAAAGCCATTGTTTTGTACCATTCTTTGTTAAGAGGTCTGATATACTATTCATTTTTGCTTATTTCTTCCTGAGTTATAATAATATCTGGAGTCAAGATGCAATAGCAAATTAAAAATAAAAAACCTGGACATCCCAATTAGAGATGGGTCGTTCATGAACGAACCGGCTCAGTACACTGACCGAAGTGACACGGTTCACGAAATTGAAATGAGCCGGCTCCCTGTATAATTTCAAGTTTCAAGGATACGATTGGTCGGACGATTGTGAGCTGTGACCGGAGTGATCCGGATCTGGATCGATGTCATGTTGAACTTCGCGAGAACTCGGCTTGTAATGTATTATCATAAAGTGTATTTTGTCATCAATTTGTAGGGCAGTTTATTTGAAACTAATAGGCTTAGTTTGTATTTTCTTACAACCATACTATATAAAAATATTAAAAATATTGCCCAAATCCCAGATGTCCGATTTATAAGGGCAATAAACATCGCCATAAACTTACATCTGGTTTAAATTACAGTAGCTACATAAAGTGAATTGTTTGTTTCAAAAATGTTAGATAAGAGCCGGGGCTAAGCGACGTTCTACCTACGAGCGAACGACCGACAACTGACCGGGTCTAAGCAACAGCCCGCTCTAAGCACGTTCTACCTACGAGCTAACGACCGACAACTGACCGGGTCTAAGCAAGAGCCAACTTACACATCGCATTTTTGAGAAAAATCGTGTTCCCTCTACCTTAATACATTGTGTATATGGATTCTAAATATGTTTCACAGGCCAAATTGAGTTAGATTGGGGGCCAGATATTTAAAAATCACAGAGGACAAATGACCGAAATTCTGAAAATCATTTTAGAACGTGGAGAAGAAATTCTGAACATCAATTAAGGACAGGAGGAGTGGAGAAATTCCAAAAATCTTGAGGAAGGGGGGAGGGTGATTCTAAAAAAACAAGGGGTAGAAATTTCATGCGAGCCGTTTGAAACTTATTGTTGGGCCAGATTCGGCCCGCGGGCCGTAGGCTGGACACTGCAATATATTGATCAAAAAGTGCCCCCCCAAATATTTTACCCATCAGGCGCTACTGAGCGCTTGTATATTTCTAAGCAAAATATTTCATTTCCTCTTTTAATGTTAGCACGTCTGCAGAAAATGAAGAGAAATAATTAGGTGGACGCATTTTAATTGTTTCATTGTAATTGAAGCAATATATTACCGCTTCTGTAGTTTCTAAAAAGTTTTGGTATCATTTTTGTTTAACTAAACTTATTCTATTTCTGTGAAAGAGATTTTTTTTTGATCAGTTTGTTGGATCAACCATATCGTTGAGGTAAAGTTATCCACCTAAACCAAGCTTTAAACTTTAAACAGTTTTATCTTTGGAGTATAAAACAAGTACCAAGGTTAACGTGGTTGGAAAACTTATTTCCAACAACAATTCATCTAACGGAATGCCTCCCTGTATCATAATTAAAGTATATAACTTTATCATACCCTAATTATTATGATGCGTGAAGTCATCTGTAGGCTTGTAGAGGTGTGGGAAATGACTCGTACTGTAGACAATAATGACGAACATAAAAACAATCATTGGGGACAATGACATTATATCAACTAACCTTTCATGCGTAACAACACGGTTATCGTCCAGGAAAAAATTATCGAAATAATACGGAACAACGGAATAAAAGCAATTTTGTTTTTCAGCATTTGGTAATCAGAACACAATTCGTTGATTAGTTTTTAGTTATTTTTCAAAGGTAATTCAATCAATACACAAATTGAGTTACATCTAACTAACTACACACTATTACTTTGGTCAACGTTACCCATTTAAGGCATAATTCATTATAATATGCTTCTGATAAATACTTTCTCAGCAAAAGTATTTCATCTAAAGCACCGTTTCCCAACCTTTTTTCATGGCGGACCGGCAAGCGACCTAGAAAAAAGTCGCGGACCGGCAAGTTTAGAAAGTAGTGTGTATCGCAAAAGTTTTATATTTTTTATTGCACTGATTACAACGATTCTATTTAACCCTCACAAGACTAAAGGTAATAAAATGTACCACTAACATCATGTTTTTGGTATATGTATCGTTTATTGTGGAATGTAATTATTATTGTATTTTATAAATTAACATAATTTTTTGATTTATAATCTTGCACATAAAAATAATTTTGAGGACCGGCGGTTGGGTGACACTGATCAAAAGTTTAAGTTACACTTAACCCATTAATGCCCAACACAGATTATTTTATATCAGGTTTCGGAGAAAAATATGTGTAGGTGTCATATGTATAGGACAAAAAATGTGTCAAAAAACTTTTGTCCCCCACCCTATTTCCCAGAAGTGTTGATCTAAAAATATGAAAAAATTCTCAATGATGTAGGTAGGTACATTGACGAAATAGTTCAACAGGAATTTTAGATCAGATTAGTGTTACAGCAATTTTTAAATGTCATGTACATAATATATGGTCTATTTCTTTGATTTAAGCAGAACTAGATTTTGAAAACTAGTAACTTTTAAAGTTTAAATGAGGTTTTTGCTCATTTTGTTTAGCAAAAGCTCACTTCCGTCGTTAAAAAGTCAGCTCGAACAACTTACTCGTACTCTTACAAAGATAAAAATTTCATTTAATTCCGCTTAAACGTTTGGAACAGCCTATATGTACGAATCCCTGCAGAAATTGTTGTTTTTTTTTTGTATGAATCATCGTATAAACACATGAAACGTTTAGAAACGCAATATTTAAAAAAATGGATGGGAAGTTGTGAGTTTTCACACATTTCAGGGTTTTGTAGGTATTTAAGAAGTGTAAGAAGCCAACAAAATGCTGGATGTCTAAGAATATTTTTTTGATAAAAGTTTTTTTGATCATTTTTGTTCGTTATTTGAATACTAAGAGCTTCCATTTAATTTATTCTAGATAAATTTAAATAATTTGTGAAAATTGCATCACGATAAAATTTAAATTAAAAAATCCCAGCTATTTTTTCTTCATTTGCTTCGTATCTAAGTCTTCATTAAAATCAGTGAATGAATGAAACTTGTTTAATTTGTTTCAATTTCAAAAACGTATTCCTCATTATTAATGATTTGTTATTTGATTTATAAGCTTTCCTTTGATACCACACAATAAATTTTAAAAAAATAATTACTTTTTTCAGCGACACAAAAAATAAAATCCTGGTGAACTATTCCGGTTCCCATCAATGTCATTATGGAGATTTTTTTCAGAATTTTAGATGAACCCTTCTGGGAGATAGGGTGGGGTATAAAAGTTTTTTGAAATATTTCGAAAATCCCATAAAAAAAAAAATCAAAAAAATATTTATTTTTTTTATTGATTCACGCTTTATGAGGTTTCATTTAATACGCCACTAAAAGTGTATAAATTAGTTATTTGTGTACCATGGCCAAAAAGTAAATCTTTTTCGGCCACATCTGAAATTGAAGAACGTGGCGCAGCCGATGACTTATAGCTAGGGACAAACAGATAAGGACTAAAAAGATCTTTTTGGCTTAGGTGTACATTATATTTTTTGGGCGGCCAAACGTAATTTTTATTAGAAAAAATAAATTTATTTATTTACATTGCATAATTTATGGTTACTGAACAATTATACAATTATAAATGTTTGACAGTCAGTTGTTTCAGTGTAAACATGGAGATCTTGTAACTTAAGAAATGACACATAGAGGGCTCTAGCATCCAGCGGCCAAAAAAAAATAAGCGAATCGGCCTAGACCGAAAAAGATTTACTTTTTGGCTGGTACTAAAAAAAAAGAAGTGTTTTTGATATGGTCGCCCAAAAAATATTTATTTTGTCAATAAATACATATTTATGTATTTTGGGATGTGTTTTTTGAACTCTCAGTATTTTCCCTGTATTTGGGTCAAAGAGTTGTATAAGCATACCAAATTTCACCTTTCTATGTTAAGCCGTTTAGCTACAGTTTGTACCGTACAGACAGCTTGATAGATTTTTTTCACATGAGTGACGTAAGGGTGTTTTTGTGGTCATACCTACAAAACCCTAAAAACAGATAAAGCCTTCAATTTTATTTATGTAGATATTTAACTTCTATACATGATAGGATCAGGACTAGTTCTTGGACGTCCATTGTAATATGTTACGATAGCAACTATAACATGATGACATATATGTGACAGATTGTAAATAGACGTTGTAATAAATGCTCGTTTGTGTTTGGATCTGTGTGTTTTAATTGATATTATTATAAACGCTAGAAAGCGTTTATCATGCATTTTTTTTTTTTTTTTGAGAAGTATGTTTTTGGCGTACCACTCTGTATAAAACAGAATTTTGTCCATGATTATATTTCCTCTCCCTTTTTTCACATACACCAATTTAAATAAACAAAGCCAGTTACGTAAAACAAACACCTTTATGCAATTCTCATAATAGTTCGCAGCAGCAGGGTTTTAATTGAAAAAAAAAAGAAAGAAAAGCAATACCTACCCTAGTTGTAAAGCATTGATGTATGAAATCACACACGCCTGTGTGAAATATTCATAGGCTAAAGTGAATGACTGCATAAATGTGAATCCGGTATATACCTACCGGATCTGCAGTACGATATCCGGTGTTGTTCGTTCGACCAATCACGGTGAAACGCGACTAATTTCCCATTGTTGTCTGGAAATTGGTTTCTATTTTAACTCTGGCGGTCAGTACTTGTGTGCCTTAGAGAATTCTTTCTGTACTTCCGGTTTTAAACAAACCCGGTGTTTTTACATCTGATGACTTGGATACGGATCGAGCAGTTGCCATATGCAGACTCATCAAATCTATTTTTATGGTGATTTTTATTTTCTTTATTTTATGTGGTTGTTTAGTACCAGATTTCAGAGCTTTTTGTAAATTAAATAGTTTATGTTGTGTTTAAAAATAGTATTTGAAGAAAACAAAACCACTTTTATTGATTTACAAATTTATTTACTTACTGAAAAAAAGTGAAATGTTTGCATCTCTTAAAGTTCATTTCTTTGGTTTAAGCGGAACTAAACACTATTAAACTGGAGTTTTGTTTCCTTAAGTTGTCACGAAAATTGTGCTTGCCTCCTAAGTTATTTCATGTTTGATGTTGGCATTTATTATAAAGTGACGTTTATTATAAAAAAAAAATATGTGAGTGCGACTTTACGCACATATCAGGGTTTTGTAGGTATTTAATAAGTGTAATATGCTGGTTTTCTAGGAATATTTTTTCTATAATCACATCAAAATTAACTGTTTTTTGATCATTATTTTTATTCGTTATTCGAGCACTAGGAACTTTGTTTAAACTTCAAATTTTAATAATTTGCGAAAATTTCGTCACAGTATAATTTAAATTAAAAAATCTCAACGTTTTTTTCTGCATTTGCTTCGTATTCAAGTCTTCATTAATATTCCCACTACCATCTCAATTTTCAAGTTATTCGGCCGAATTATACGCTATTAAAGAAGCTTTAAAATACTGATGCTTTAAAGAAGCTTTAAAATATTTTACTGTATAAGCAGTAAAATTTCGAAAAATTGGGTAATTATAAGCAACTGTCAAAGCGCTCTTCAAACTATAGCAAATAGCCACCTTCATTCAAAAGACTTTGATATACAAAATATTGCACAAATTATATATGTAGCTCAGACTAATGCTTTATCTTTTATATTTCTGTGGATCAAATCTCATCAGGGAATATCTTTAGGGAACGATAAGGCTGATTATTTAGCAAAAGAAGCGGCAATTTCACCAATTAATCAAGTGACATATAATGTAAAATTTCCCGTCTGGATGTTTATAATACTATAAACAGTAATATAAATTCAGAGTGGGTAAAAGAATGGACCGCTTCATGTATTTCTAAAGGAAGACTATACGCAGCCATTGAAAAGACACCATTAAAAAAAAATTGGTTCTACAAAATTGCAGCAGAACGCAATCTCATTACAACCATATGCAGATTGAGATCTGGACATGCTGGTCATCCAGCTCATCTCCATAGAATTGGTGTACTTTCATCGCCTTTTTGCAGCTGTGATAATACATCGACTGGTAGCCTGGACCATATATTTTTTCAATGCCCGACATACGCACTTCACAGACTACCATTTTTACAAAATTTATTACCAATTTTAAAAAAAATTCCAACCAAATTATTCGACATATTAAACGATAAAAGAACTTATAAACACATTTCAAAATTCATGAAAATTTCAAATATAATCTTATTTATAATTTATTTGTTATGTTCTGTAAATGTATATTGAAGCTGGCTAATATGGCGTCTTATGCCGATGGCCAATAATAAATGAATAATAAAAAAAGTCTTCATTAAATTATTAAGAAATATATTGATATATGGCTTATTTTTTCCTCAATTTCAGAAACGTATTTCCTATTCTTAACAATGTGTTATTTGTTTTATAAGTATTTAATTACTATAAATAATTCATTCCTCTTGAACCTCAAAAACAAAAAATTAAAGTAATGTAAACAATAGGTTGAATCACGACGTATAATATCAGGCGAAGCCTACTGAACACTACACACTACAATTGGTGTTTCTGAATTCTCGACATTTTTCATTTCTCGAGAAATGAAAAATTAGACTTATTTTCTCGAGAATTCTCGAGAAAAATAATTATTATAGAAAAGATGACTTTTTTTAATGTTGAAAATATTGTAGAGGATAAAAACATGTTAAAATTATAGTCTACTTTAAAGTACTAAAGTATTCATTTAAATAACATTAGAACAAATGGATAGCGCGGCTTTAAAAATGATTATGAAAACGGCACGTAATTAACTTGTAGTTAATCTGTTACATAATAGTTTTAAACTGAACAAAAAATGAAATGTAATTGATTACAGTAAATAATACACTAAATTATAATAAAATATTGTAACAATAAATGCTAATTAGCTAAATATTATAAATCACTTCTTATCTGTTGCCACAGTTGCGTTGCGGGAGACAGAAGACAAATTTTATCAAAATTAAATATTGTTTTAAATAGTTTTTTAAAAGCACAAACGTAGCGTAAGAAAAATTTACATTTCTCGAGATAAAATTTTTACATTTTTTGAGAAATGAAACATGAGAATTATAACTTTTTCTCGAGAAATTCTCGAGAAAGAAGTCTCGAGAAGAAACACTAACTACAATCTACACACATGAACTCAGTCCTCAGCTGTTACATTTGTTTTTTTTTTTATTATATTTTTAATTTAAAAAAATGCACACTACGTCCATAGGTAAGTACAAAAAAAATAAATGATGTGAAGTGTGAATTTTCACACATTTCAGGGTTTCGCAGGTATTTAGTAAGTGAATAATGATTATTTTGGATGAAAACAAATTTTATGTTAAAATATTTTTTTTTTGTTAATTTTAATTCGAATGCCTAATACCATTATGTAGGTTTTTAAAGATGTGCAGATTTTTTTTATATATCAAGGTTTAATAAGATTTTGAAAATTGCGCCTATGGCCTTCCATTGGTTGTTTTAGTCATAAGCTCCGCCCTTCTGTTTTCGTGTATTTGTAGGAATACAAATAGCAGTAAAAGCAGTAATATATTTAGGCACTAATATGCCACAGACATTATAACACATGACATAACATATATTTTATATATTTCATTTTTTTTTTTACTTGTATCCATGGTATTATATATTTATAGTTACGTTATATTTTAAGTTACTTTGTTGTAAGTCCAATAGTAATCAATTTCCACTGGATATTAAATTTACGCTTTTAAAAATTAAATGCAATATTTGCCCAAATATAACTAGAATTTTGAAAAAATAATTTAAACAAAATAAAAATGCAAAAAAAAAACAAAAAATTAAATGGCCTCGAAGCCGATTTGAACTCGAGTTTGCAAATTAGAACACCAGTATACTGACCATTACACCATCGAAGCGCTGTGCTACATAATATTATTAAATATTTTACATGGTCACGCAAAAAACACTAAAAATGCGTTATTTGCCGATAACATAATCTAATCAAAAATTCCTGTTGTACTATTCCGGTTCACACAAATGTACATTACTTAGAATTTTTTCAGATTTTTAGTTTAAACCATCTGGGCTACAGGGTGTGGGACAAATTTTTTTTTGCACAATTTTGGTAAAAATCGCGTCAAAATAATTTATTTTGCAAAAATAAAATTTTGATCGTTAATCCACGTACTAAGGGCTTTCATTTGATACCCTACTCAGAATTTTAAAAAAATATTTTTTTTTCCATGAGCAAATATTTGTTTATATTTTTAGGGGGATATGTTTTTTAGATGTTTTGATATTTTTCCTATGTGCGGGTCAACGAGTTGTATAAGCATGCCAAATTTCAACTCTCTAGGTTAAGCCGTTTGGCTACAATTTTTACCGAACAGACAGACAGACAGACGACAAAATGACGGTATAAGGGTATTTTGGTCATACCTACAAAACCCTAAAAAACGTAACGTAACTAGCCATAATTTAGCCATTAATTAAAAAAATAATTAATTTGAACAAAAACACAAAAACTGCAATATTATCCAAAAACGAAATCTGATCAATATACATTACTTAGATTTTTAGTTTAACCCGTTTAGGTTAAAGGGTGCGGGACAGAACTTTTTTAGCACATTTTTTGCTAAAATCGTGTTAAAAATCAAACGAATTTTAAAAAGCTACTTTTTGTTCCTAAATCAATGTTTTAAGAGCTTTCTTTTGATACAACAAAATTAATTTTTTAAAATATGTATATATTTTTTTCATTAACACAAAAAATAGATATTTTTCTAAGTACTAATCTGATCAAAAATTCCTGTTGAACTATTCCAGTTCTCATCATTTTACATTATTGATTTTTTTTTTCCAGATTTTTAGATCCTCTTTGTTTATCCTCATATGAAGAGGTTTCATGTAACCCTCTTCAGGGTTGTATTATTTCATTATTCAATATATGCGTGAAAAATCTCGCATATGCGAACAACCTCAAATTTTTCGTGTTTACACTAACGCGAGTCTACTGTAGTTTTCAAATATCATTTTTATTTAAATATGATTCTGGAAAATTTGAAATATATCAATAAGTAATGCATCAGTTACCGGCACACGTGTACACGACATACTGCGGCAGAGGTTTGTTTAAAGATACACTTAAAAAACACCAGCATTATTTTAAAGTGTTCCAAACCCCTGTCAAAATAGACAAGTTTAGAATCTGCTGCCAGATTTTTAATGCTATCTTATTGATTTAGTGGAATCACTATTTTATTCTACCTGTATCTTCCGATTGATTTATCTAAAAGCCTTAAACTTAAACGAATAGACCTATCAAATTTGAATTTGGCCCAGATGTGAAGATTTATGTAGGCTTATGTTTTTTTTGAAGACATTTGTTTTAACGTTTGATCTTGATTTAAAACATAACGTTTGTTTCCATAACATTGTTGTCATAGAGTGAAGTTGTTTCATGCATACAGATTTTATTTAAAGAGAGATTTTTCTGTCAAATATATGATTTCAACTAACTTTCCAAGAGAGTTTAAAACTGTGGTTTGAACATTTTGTTTTATGTGGCTTCCTCTGGAATATCTAATATCTACTATGATAATTGAACTAGTGCAAAGTCAGGCGAGTTTACTGTCTTGACTTCCTTTCACAGTCCTGATTTACGGTACTGACAGCTGTCCCCAACATATTTTATCAGATATCAAAATCAATACTTTTCGTGATCCTAGAAATATTACCATTTATTAAGTTGGCGCTTATGAAATATCTGATTTTATAATGAATTGCTACAGCTTGTCATGAATTTGTTGATTATATTTGCACTACCTTTTTGCTTCTGTGATTCTACTGGTAGGCAAGAAGGAATAATCAACTACGCCACGTTATACTCCACCAAACCGCCAGTAACTTCCGCGGATGGAACGAAGCCTTTAAGACTTGTCTTGTGGCTTAAGTTTTGTTTAGCCTCTTTAGCTGATTTCTTTCAATTATCGTACACGATCAGTTTTTCTTCATTGGCTTGGTCCAAAAATTAATCGCGGTTGTTCCTAGTAAAATGTGAAGCACTCCATTGAGCTTATCTCTTTCAATTATCGTACAATATCCATTTTTCGTCATACGTCACGGTCGATTTAGAAATGTTTCGCGGTTATTTCAAGTAAGATGTGTATTTAATTGGTTTACCTTGTTTTTATTGGAAAGCGTATGAAGCACCCAGAGCCGCAGTAAGGAAAACTTTCGCTAGGGGCAAAACCGTGTTTTGGCGCCCTTGGCAAATAAATGATAAGCAAAAATAAGGTTCTCACCTCCCAAAATTTAAATGATGAGCAAAAAAAAGGTGCTCACCTCCCAAAATCCAAGTGATGAGCAAAAAAAGGTCTTCACTTCCCAAAATCCAAGTAATGAGCAAAAAAAAAGGTCCTTGCCTTCGCAATGTGGCGTCCCTTAGTCAAGCTCGTCAGCGCCCTTTTCCTTAGTGCGCTAGGGGCCGTCGCCCCCTCCGCCCCCCCTTACTGCGGCTCTGGAAGCACCCATATCAGTGTTTAATAAGATATAGTCTCAGGTCCGTCTATCTCTGCGTGTGAATGCGACGCAGGATAGACACTGTTCAAGACCTTTTATGTTTTTACAAACGACCACTAGGTGGCAATATTGGTGTCATTACTATATACGTAAAATTTGACATTTGTTATTGTGAAATCACTGGCAGCTTATAAATTGACCTAGTAGCTTGTTAATAGTGAGCGTTAAAAAAAAACAAGTTTGTGAAAAAATGGATATTACTCGTAAAGGTTTTCATTGGATGATTTTTTACGATTTTAGTAAAGGCCTAATTCAACAACATGCATAGATTCGCTTCGTTTAACTTTTGGTAATGAAGCATCATCAGAAAAGACTATTTACAATTGGTTTGCAGAATTTCGTCGAGGTCGTGCGTCCGTCAGTGATGAATCTCGTGAAGGTCGACCAAAATCGGTTGTGATTCAAAAAAACTTCGATGCTGTGCGCAAAATGATTGAAGAAGATCAACATGTGACTTACCGTGAGATAGAGGCATCCTTTGGCATATCGCAGACTGCAATACATTCGATTTTGCATGAACATTTAGCTGTGAAAAAGATCTTTTCCTGATAGATTCCCCATAATTTGACCGAAGCACAAATAAAGAATCGTGTTGATTGGTGTAAGGCAATGCTAAAAAAATTCAACCTAGGCACTGCAAAATCCGTATACAACATCGTTACATGTAACAAAACTTGGATTTATTCATATGAACCGTAATGAAGCAACAATATACTGTTTGGGTCTTCAAAGATGAACCGAAACCCACAAAAGTTGTTCGTTTACGAAGCACTTCCAAGAAAATGATCGCTTATTTCTTCGGCTGTACTGAACATATTGCAAACATTCCTGTAGAGAATCGGAGAACAGTTAATGCTGAATGGTATACAACAATTTGTTTGCCAGAAGACAAAATAAGGAAAAACAACCAGAAATGTCGCATCATTCTTCATTATGACAATGCAAGCTCCCACACAGCACGTCAAACAATTGATTATTTGAAGGAGAAAAACATCGAATTAATGTCTCATTGCCCGTATTCACCTGATTTATCCCCTAACGACTTTTGTTTGTTCCTCAATGTCAAACAAAAAATGCATGGACAGCGATTTACATCACCTCAAGAAGCTGTTAAAGCCTTCGAAAACCATGCTTTAGAGATAACAACTTCAGAGTGGAAAAAATGGAATTGGTTTGAACGCATGCCAAAGAGTCGAAATCGTAAAGGCGAATATTTTGCAAACCAATAAAACAGTTTGTACAAAAAAAATTTTTTTTCTTAGTTTTTGAAAAACTTAAAAGGTAGTCCTCGTAGTACGAATGAAGTTCTGTTCATACGCAAAAGCTATTAATAGAATAAGGAGGATCAGACAGTTTCACGCTTCTGAAATATGACTTAGGAGATACGAATATTTTTTTAATGTACCATAATTTAGTTCGATTATGTCTAAGCGTTTTTTTATTTAGGAATGGTAGCAAAAATAATTTTCTTATTATTCTTTCGAGATAGAATATGGTGTTTATTGTGCGAATGTTCGCGCAGTTTAACTCTTGATAAATGATGATATATGATACGAATAAAAATTGCATAAGTGAATCATTTTTCTTAGATATTCTTCTCTTAAAATGCCATTAAATCAATGGTGTTCAAACTTTGTATTTTCATTTCTATGAATATTTGCATTTCCTGTTATATAGATTCTGGAATTTGTCGCGGTAATCGCGCATCCCTTTCAGCGACCGGCCAAAGTGACAATTTTCTTGGAACCCTTCATATTTGCAGAATATGCTAAATAGTTTCGTGAAATATCAAGAATTCCTGGAATACATTTTGAATCTCACTGACCTAGAGTAATGTGAAGCTTGGTTTCCAGTTGCCAATGATTAACTTTGCGTCTATTACACAAATTGAAACACATTAATTAGTTCAGGGTCACTAATCTATAATGGAGGATGACACATTTTTGAAATTTAAATGACATTAGTACAACTACTTTGTAGTAATTAACATTTTAATATTTTAAATCGGATTTTTATTTATTAATAAACACGAAACTATTATACAGGGATTGTTAATGTAACACAACCAAATCTTTATAAATAAAACTATTTATCTTTTTATAAAAAGAAAAGTAAAAATGGACACAATCACTTAAATAAACAACCTTAAATAAATAAATAAAATAATAATAATAAATTCATAAACTAATGAAGATGAATTATTATTTAAAGATTGTAATTGTTGCCCAATGATTATATTTAATTTTTGCAAGTTTAAATCTTGCTGTGAATTAACAAAATCAAAATAATTGTTAAATATATCAATATTATTATTATTTACATCATTTAACCAAAAATTATTATTTATTTATTTATTTATTTATTTATTTTTTTTAATAAATAAACTTTTTTCGCTGACCGGTCAAATTTCTCCGCTGACCGTTGCCGGTCCGGAGAATAGCTGAGATAGAGGACATGGATTATTCTTTCAAACGTTATCGAAATTTATGATTTTAAATACATACCAACAATTTTTATATATAACAAGTACTAAATACCTACTAATCTCTGAATTTTTTTCATACTTCGATTTTACATGTTTCAATGTGTTTGTCCGAGGGTAACCATAAAAAAAAAATACGATATATTTTCACATAATTTGGTAAGATGACAAAACAAACATTATATGGCAGCTCTTTGTTTTGTTTTTGGGTCGGGGGAGTTAAAATACTTAAAATACACTTATATCAACGATACTTTTTTCTAAAAGTATTGTTATATATACTATTAACTTATATATAACTAAACTTACCCAGCAAACATTCAACTAACAGCCGAATGCTGGCAAACTGCTTTTATGCTGGTAAATTACTGGCACCAAAAGTAAGTACAACGCCAGTATTAATAATGTACTTCACATTTGTATTTCGCATTCCGCCTATACGAAGTACTTTACCAGCATTTTATAAGCACTCTTCTTCACTCATACTTTTTACTTAAAACCATCAGAAATAAATCTTGCAACTAATGCGATTATTTTGCACTTTACCGTTGCTGGGCCAGCAACTGATACATCAATGGGCCAGTAACGGCCACAGGGACACCGGGGTACTGGCCCATTACTTTCAATGCCGGGGAGTATGTGCTTTACCAGTACTGGCCCGTATAAAAATGTTTGCTGGGTATGTATATACTATAATATCTAACTTAATATTGACATGAAGAAGTTATTTTTAAATTTATTTATTTTATTTAATTTTTATTTATTTATATATTTGACCATATATAACAGGATACAAATCCCAATTATAGGGATGGTACAATTACAATTTATTATATAACATTTACAGAAGTAACAATAACACACAAATTACACATAACAACCAATAATAAATTCAGCAGTTCAATAAAATCGTGTTTGAAGCCTATATAAATTGTTGTAAATTAAGGTGAAAAATATCAATTTGGCTAACGGAATTGTAAGTAGACATAATTCTGTTGATAGGGGAGTTCATGCAATAGTTGCTGTTGCACCTGGGAAGGCGAAAGTGCATGTTGGTAGATCGTGTATGGCAGGGGACCCCAAACTTTTTTGACCGTCGACCCCTAGAAGAGTTTTTCGACTTCGTATCGACCCCCTCTATTTTACAATTACGGTATTATAATAGGGCAAGCAAAAAATACGCTTATGTGATTTCTTATATGGTTTATTGTACAGTGTTTTTATTTATATTACATTAATCTAATATAATTATATTATCATTGTCAATGTGACGGGTGTGGTTGGTGACTCTTTGCAAGATTAGCAATGTCGGGTTCAAAATTAGTTAATTTCAGCTTTAAATCGCCACGGAATTCTACATCTAACTTGTTTCTCTGTTTTGTCAGGATGGAATTAGCATGGCTAAAACCAGCCTCAACCACTGTGTAGCTACAGTTATATATTAAAATTATACTAGTAATTTTTAAGTTTCCATAGACCCCCAATCGACCCCCGAGCCAGAATCGACCCCTAACAATGTCATATCGACCCCCGGGGGTCGATATCGACCACTTTGGGGACCCCTGGTGTATGGGACCCTGTTACGCGGATTTTGAAATGATGAATAAATAATTTTATATATTGTATACCATTTTTTTTTTTGTTTAATTAATAATGTTTTTTCTTTTTCAGGTAAGTTTTCCAAACGTTTCTACGTTATGTATGTATATTTTACATCCAGTACAGAGCTGTAAGTACTTACCGTTTAAAATAAATATTAACCACATTAAACCCAAACGGTTAATATATATGAATATATTAAGCTTGCCGTGGGTTGTATGATAGTATTTACGTTCAACGTAAAATAATAAAATTAGTAATTGCCACTAATTGTATTTTTTGTACCTACTTTTATATTTTTTAATTTTTGTATTGTACACTAAAGGATAATTACTCTATTTTTATGTGATTTACAAACAAATGGCAACACAATTTGTATGTGTATGGAAATTTTGGTTTTAAATAAACAATTATATTTTTTACTGATATAATTTGCAAAAAATAAAGGATTTAAAGCAGTGGTTATTAAATTTTAGCTGACGCTTCATTTTAAAAATATATTTCTAGCTAATTTGTTTTATTATCAAAAATTACTTAAGGATATTGTACTTGGTGGTCTATTTTTGCCGCCATCTCTTATCTGCCTCCGTTCACACATAGGTGTTACTGGTAAAAGTGATTTATTTTTCTTAAAGAACACGTGTACCAAGTGCCATTCCTATTATCATTAAATATATTTTAGAATATCTATGTATTGACAAAACTTCCATTATGTTTCTTCAAAAGATCGAGTAACAAAATTAATTGTTAGCAAAGAACCAACTTTTAGGGGAATCAAAGATTTGCCGAGGAAGAACTATTTTAACTATAGGTACCTTCATTTCTTTACGATTAACGCTCACTCTCGAATATAAACAAAATTTATTTCAAATTTACAATCCTAATATTTACGCTAGGGTTGCACCGATAAGGAAATTGGCCGATTACCGATTAATCGGCCGCCATTTATAATGTATGTGCAATCTGCCGGCTAGTAACACATGTACAGTACATCTGTTTGTACGGTTTGTATGATTGCATGATTATTACTAGAGATGGGAATTTCGGCTCAGTTTGCGAAACCGGATCAGTGGAGGTCGTTCAGTTTGCTGAGCCGGCTCATTGATCCGGCTAAGTAAACATGTTCCCGAGACACTGGTCGGTCAGTTGTCGGTCGTTCGTTCAATACGGTTGTTGGTTTGCTGTAGGTAAAACGTCGCTCAGTTAAATAAATAAAACTCTATAGAAGTGAATTATCTAACATTTTTACCGGGTTAATATTAAACAAGCAATTCACTTTATGTAGCTAGTGTATTTTTTTTAGGGCGATGTTTATTGTCCTTATAAATCGGACATCTGGGATTTGGGCAATATTTTTAATATTTTTATATAGTATGGTTGTAAGAAAGTACAGACTAAGCCTATTAGTTTCAAATAGACTGCCCTAAAAATTGATGACAAAATAACTTTATGATAATACATTACAAGCAGAGTTCTCGCGAAGTTCAACATGACATCAATCAAGATCCGGATCACTCCGGTCACTGCTCACAAACGCCCGATCAATCGTATCCTTTAAACTTGAAACTATGCAGTGAGCCGTGAGTCGGCTCATTTCAATTTGGTGAACCATGTCACTTCGGTCAGGGTACTGAGCCGGCTCAGCGAGCCGGTTCGTTCATGAACGACCCATCTCTAATTATTACACAGAGGTGGGCAAACTACGTTCAGTGGATCGAATGCAGTCCGCAACTTCATTTTCTGCGACATCTTTAAAACTTTCGAGATTTTATTAACAAAAATGACGGTTGAGGAAAGATTTTCAACATTTTTGAAAAATAAGCTAGTGTTTGGCCTACTTGCTTGATCGAAGATTCAAAATGAAATTTCAAAAAACAATAGACAATACGTTAATTTGGAAAATTCTTCTACTTCCTAAGATAATGGAGATCAAGAACACGGAGGTGCGTCTCTATATATTTCAAATTTGTTTGATAAATTAGCTTCTGGCAATCGGGCGAATGATGGTGAACAGATCAAGGAAGAAATAAAACTTGAAACGAACAAGCACTACTTTTCGTTGCAATAAAAAATTGGAAGAAATTTACCCTTGTTCCAGCATACCTGTCTAACAGTAATAATAATAAGAGCCGATTAACAAAACCAATTAATCGGCCCAAATTTTGATATCGAGTAATCGGCAAAATGGCCTATATGGTAGATTTCCGATTATCTCCCTATTAATTATGTATTTAATAAAAAAATTAATATTTTTTTAAATTTTGAGCGGCATATCAAATGAAACATCTTGATGGGTGGATCAACAATCATTTTTTTTATGGGATTTTCGTCAAAAACTTTTTTCCCCCACCCTATCACCCAGAGGGGTTGATCTAAAAATCTGAAAAAAACTCCATAATGATAGAAACCGGAATGGTGCAACAAGATTTTTTTATCAGATTAGTTTTTCGAAAAATTTCGTTTTTTAGGGTTTTGAAGGTATGACCAAAAAACCCTTATACCGTCATTTTGTCGTCTGTTGTAGCCAAACGGCTAAACCTAGAGAGTTGAAATTTGGCATGCTTGTACAACTTTTTGACCCGCACATAGGAAAAATACTAAAACATCTAAAAAACATATCCACCTAAAAATACAAACAAATATGTGCTTATCGAAAAAAAAGTATTTTTTTAAAATTCAGAGTAGGGTATCAAATGAAAGCCCTTCGTACGTGGATTAACGATCAAAATTTTATTTTTGCAAAATAAGTTATTTTGAGGCGGTTTTGCCAAAATTGTGCAAAAAAAAAATTCTCCTACACCCTGTAGCCCAGATGTTTTAAACTAAAAATCTGAAAAAATTCTAAGTAATTTACATTGGTGTGAACCGGAATAGTACAACAGGAATTTTTGATCAGATCATGTTTTCGGAAAATAATGCATTTTTTGTGTTTTTAACCAAAATATGTTAAATATTTAATTCGCTATGTAACCCAGTAGATTAGTCAGCGCTCATAGCGATGTGCGTTTCGTCATTGGTTTTCTAATTTGCCAAACAGGTAACTTGCAAACTAGAGTTCGAATCCTGTCAATTTTAATTTTTTTGTTTTTTTTTTTGCAGTTTTCTTCTGTTTAAATTATTTTGTCAATATTCTAGTTATAATTTGGTAAATGTTGCATTTAATTTTTAAAAGCGTAAATTTAATAACCAGTGGGAAGTGTTGAAATTATAATTTAATTCTATGTTTGATGTATACGAAATCAGAGGGCGGGACTAATGATTTAAGCAACCAATAGAAGCCATAGGCGCAATTTTCAAAATCTTAATGAACCTTGCTATGTAAAAAAAATACTGCACATATTTAGAAATTTAAATGCCAAAAAAATATTTTGGCATCCCAAATAATCATTCTGTTACTAAATACCTGAAAAACCCTGAAATGTGTGAAAATTCACACTTCACATCAATTTTGTTTTTTGTGACGTGATAAAAAATATATGTATTTTTAAATTAATTGCGTGGTATCAAAGAAATCTCTTAAAACTTAAATTAAGGAACGAAAGATAGTTTTTTTAAATTCGCGTCTTTTAACACGATTAATAGGTGCAACCCTAATTTATGCATTGGAGCGGAACTTCATGTCGCCCTTGAATGCTGCCGCCCGGGTGGACCTCTTGCATCACCGGGTTGGGCGCCCTTGCTGGCTACATCCCTAATATATTTTAGTTTTTTTTGTTTAATTTTCTGCTATTTTGTACACATGGCACATTGCCTTTAAAATATTATCAAACTTTCAATCGCTAAACGTTCACTTTGTTCAAGTGCATTCTGTAAAACTTCCAAATACCAGAAGAGTTCTTATCAACTCCAGGGGTAACTGCCAGAACTTTCTTACTAGACCTCCATTCGACTCTTTTCATTCTAATTGGAATTCTATAAGAATCTAGTTTCTTATACACTTTAATTAATGAGTTTTACTTTTATTGTTTTTTGGAATGGAAATAAATGGTTGAATATAATGACAAATTGTTCTTTGTGAAAAAAAGTAAGATGTATTACAGAGAGAAGTTGGAAAATGGGGTATATAGAACTGTTTAATATAAATTCCAAACTTTTTTATATTAGAGGATTTTCTGTTTCGAAACCAATTTCGAAACAATCTTGATTTCAGAAACGTGACAAGATACTGAGGGATCTGGACGCTGTTTTCTATATTTTTTTCGTATTACATTGAGTTGAATGTTTGCGTATTATGTACTTTTGTGCATATTTGTACAGACACCGGCAAATTTGGGCAAAGGAACAGATTGAAAATGATGTTTTTTTTTTTTAAATTGTATTATTTTGTAGCCTATATCTAGATAGCTTTGAATACTCTACTAAACCGTAGGGAAAGATTGTATCGACGCCAAGGAGAACAAAATGCACCATTTAATTTTGCTACTACTGTATCTTTTGGTGGAGGTTCAATTATGATGTGGGGTGGAATATGTTTGGGAACTCGCACAGAGTTAGTGGTGATTGATGGCGGAGCGTTAACTGCTGATAGGTACATCAGAGATATTCTTCAAGACCATGTTGTACCTTTTGTCCCATATATCGGAGAAAATCCCACCCTAATGCAGGATAATGCGCGCCCACACGTCGCCCACTGTGTAACAGACTTTTTAAATCAAGTGGGTATAACAACAATGGGTTGGCCAGCGTGCTCCCCTGACCTCAACCCGATTGAACATTATTCCAAAAAACATCGTACTAGAAGATTACCTGAGAGATATCCACAATATGTACACTACAGGAAAAATAATTAGATTTTTATGTCTGTTCCTTTAAATTTTCCGGTGTGTGTATTTTCTGATAAAAATTAATTTACAATAATTATGTGTTTAATTATTATATTTTTATTTAATATGGTGAATTAAATAAAAGTAGATTAACGAAAAAGAAAAATAATTTGTGAAGTAAAGGATCTCTTTAACCTATTAAGTTACATTGTACTCGCTTGAGTTCAGAAAATATTGAGACATTCCTTGACCGCTACCGCCATCTATAGTTGGATAGTTGATTTTATTTATTTTTTCCAAAAAATATATTTGGGCGCTAATGGGTTAAGTTTACCATAATCAAAAATCTTTATCCAATGTTTACCAATGTTTACCCAAAGAATCGAATTGTAGCATTGAATTTTCCAGAACAACCCGGAAGTACGAGATATCAAAGACAACTTTGATTTTTTAAATGGCAACGTATATCGTGTTGGGTATCTTTGGATAGAGCTTATGAAAAAATTAAGTAAAAAAACTTTTATAAAATATGTTTTAATATCTTATACGGTTACGGTAAACTGCATTCTCTATAACGACTTGAAAGTAAAGTATTTTTAATTCCAAGTATTCAAGGTGCGTTCCATTTTGATTTAAATACTTAATTCCTTTTTAAACAATAAAAAAATTTCCTTTAAAGTCGTACCTATTTAAAAGTATTTGAAAGTGAAAAATATATATTTTTATCATGCACAATTTTTGCTCAAAGTTTTTAATTTTTTTTTTTTTTTGACCAAACCGACAGGTTTAATAGTCACATTTATTATAAGACACTCACATTTTTTACCAGATTATGTTTTCACAAGATATGAGATTTTTGATTCTAATACAGTTCTAACAAAAATATTATCCCATACATAGAACATTCTGGTGGCTTTTTTCACTTATTAAATACTTACGAAAAATTGAAATGTGGGAAATATACACACTTCATATACACAGGGTGTATTAAGATAAAGGGAACACGGTATTTCACGAAAACGCGACGTGTTAGTGAATTGGGGAAAAAATTGACCAATGTTTAAAAAATGAAGTAAAAAACTTTTATTAAATATTTTTTAATATCTTATACGGTTACGGTAAACTGTATTCTCTATAACGACTTGAAAGTAAAGTATTTTTAATTCCAAGTATTCAAGGTGCGTTCCATTTTGATTTAAATACTTAATTCTTTTTTAAACAATTAAATATTTTCCTTTCTAGTTGTACCTATATCAAAGTATTTGAAAGTGAAATATATTTATTTTTATTATGCTGCGAGCTACATATAGCTGAAGACTAGGGATTTAAAAGTGTCTAAACCAAAATGGAAGTCACTTTGAACACTTTTAAATAATAATACTTTACTTTCAAGTCGTTAGAGAGACTACTATTTTTCGTAAACCGTAAGAGATATTGAAATAGCTATTTGTGTACCATGGCCAAAAAGTAGATCTTTTCCGGCCGTATCTGAATTTGAAGGCCGAGGTGCAGCCGAGGACTTTAAACAGATAAGGACGAAAAAGATCTTTTTGGCCAAGGTGCACATTATATTTTTTGGGCGACCAAAAGTAATTTTTATTATATAAATTAAATTTATTTATTTACATTGGATAGTTTATATTACTGAACATTTATTACAATTTTAAATGTTTTACTGTCAGTTTTTTCATTGTAACCATGGAGATCTTGCCACTTAAGAAATGACACATAGATGACTTTAGCATCCAGTGGCCAAAAAAATAAACGAATCAGCTTAGGCCGGAAAAGATTTACTTTTTGGCCGGTACTAGATGCAGGGTGACCAGATTTCAGTTGAGGTAAACCCTAAGATTGAAAAAAAAAAAAAATTGGAAATACAGTATATTTTATGCAATTTTGCTCACTTCCAAAAAATACTCATTACCGAAGTAATGAGCAAAAAAAAGGGTCTTCACCTCCATAATATAAGTAGGGCTGGGAACCGAAACCGGTGTTTCGGGTACCCGATTTCGATTTTCGGGTAAAACCGGGTTTGTAATTTTCGCGTTACCCGGATACTCGGTTCCGATTATCCGGTTTCAGATATCCGGTTTCGGATACCCGGTTCCAGAATCGGGTAAACCCAAAACCGTTTTTTTTTTTGAACGATTTCTGATCGATTTCTGACAGCACTAAATATAAGTGATGAGCAAAAAAAGGTCCTCACCTCCAAAATCCAAGTGATGAGCAAAAAAAAGGTCCTCACGTCCAAAAAACAAATGATGAGCAAATAAAAAAAGTTCTCACCTCCAAACTACAAACCCGGAGATTTTATAACAGAACCCGGAGCCCTGGGACTCCGGGAGAAAACCTGAGACCTGGCAGGATGATAAAAAAGAACTGTTTTGATATGGTCGCCTAAGAAAATGTTTAAGTAAAAGTTGTTTCTTTTCAAAAACTCTATTCAAATATACCCAATACAACATACGTTCCCATTTATAAAAGCAAAGTTGTTCTTGATATCCCGTACTTCCGGTTTGTCCCGAAAAATTTCAGTACAACTATTTGGGTAAACTTTGGTTATCAATTTTTTTCTAACTTGCTTACACATCGGGTTTTTGAGAAATATATTACTTGAATCTATTTTATTATTATTTTTTTTTTTAGTTGATTTTTTTATTATATGTAAAAAGCACGATTTGAATGTACATATTTACATTTTTTGTTGAATTCCCAGCCGTTCAAATTCTATGAAACATTTTTCTTTGCAAAACTTTATAAAAGAAATCAAAACTAATATTTCACTAGTATTTATTTAACTCAATTTTAAAAAGTGATGAAGTTTTTTATTTTTGTTAGCTAAGAGTAAATCATATTATTCCTCTCATGGGCATTTCTGTCGCACCATATCTTTTTCAACACATTTTTACTTACAATAAGATTTATTATTTTCTTCTCGAGTAAGCTTTTATTGTTCCACTTCACTTGACAAATTTCTTGGCCTTTTGTTTACAATTCCATTAATAAAGATATTCAATCAATATTCGGTATTGTCTAGAAGAATTCATAATATTGATATTAGCGTAGAAATATTTTTTTCATCATTTAATTAATAGAATGCCGGCCTTGACAACGCAGGGGTACCAATCCTGCTTCGTGTGTCAAAATAACTGCAGTACTAGATATACAGGGGTACATCTAAAAAGGCTTTAATTTTGAAAACGTATAAATATTTATTCAGAGGATATACACAGTTGTCGGAAAAATAATGGAACTTATAAAAAAAATTAGATATTTTGCCAAAATTATTTCTTTTTATTCAAAATACATCCCTTCCGCATCAATAAACCGCTGGGCACGGTCAGCTAATACTAGCATAGATTTTTTTAAGTCGTTTTGCGGAATCGCCCCAAAGTCTCTCGTCGTGGCTTCTTGGACTTGTGTAACACTGTCATAAAACGTTCCTTTCAAGGCTACTTTGAGTTTTGGGAACAGGAAGTAGTCACTCGGAGATAAATTAGGTGAATACGGAGAATGTTAAAGCACAGAGACTTGTTTTTTCGCCAAAAATTCACGAACTGTGAGCTGGTGCATTATCATGCAATAAAAACCAACTTCCCGGCGCTCGATATTCGGGCCGCACTCGAACGATTCTCTGCCACAGACGCTTCATAACACTCAGATAATATTCACCATTGACATTTTGACCCTGTTGAACGAACTCCCGAAGTATAATACCTTTAGAATCGTAAAAACCAATCAACAATGTCTTCTCTTGTGACTTCTGGAAACGCAATTTTTTCGATTTCGGAGATCCTGGGGATTTCCACGCTACACTTTGGCACTTTGTTTTAAGATGGTACTTGAAGCACCAAGTCTCATGACCAGTTACAACGGTAACCGACGAGTTCATCGAAAATCAATTCATCCAAAATCAATTCATCGAAAATCAATTCATCGAAAAACAAATCATCGAAAATCAATTCATCGAATGATCAATTCATCGAATCGTCAATTCATCGAAAAATTTTGTAAATATTTGAGAGGAATGCCGAGGGGATCGGAAAGTCAAAAAAGCAGTGGTCAATAAAAGTAGACAGACTAAGAAATAATTGCATAAATTTTTTTATATGGTTTAAAAAAAGGTAAATAAAGGGGCATAGTGTTTGAATATAAATAAAGAAATATAATAAGAAAACTTATATAATAAAACAAATAATTTTTTTGTTTTTAAGGTTTAATAAGACAGGTTATGGGCAATTGCACGCAAATAATTTTTATAAATTCATACACAATGATACGCATTTTAATTGGGCTAATATGGGGGAAAATAAAGTACTATGCATCTAAAAACAAGGTAATTAGGTTAGGTTTAGTTAGTAAAAGTCTAAAACCGAGCGGAGCGAGTTACCCATCTTCTAGCTTAAGAAGAAAGCACTATTTTAGGTTAGGTTAGGTTAGTAAGGGTTTTGTTAGAAGAAGCCGAGCGAAGCGAGCTACCCATCTTCTAGTTTCATGTCAAAACACTATCTTAGGTTAGGTTAGGTTAGTAAGGGTTTGGTTAGAAGAAGCCGAGCGAAGCGAGCTACCCATCATCTAGTTTAATGACAAAACAAACTCACACTACCATAACAATGCCACCTGTTTAGAATTATCGTACATTGAACAAATCATGTGTGGTATGACGCGGTGTGACACATGCGCAGTTGCGTTTTTTTTTAGTCTGTCAACTTTTATTGACCACTGCTTTTTTGGCTTTCCAATCCCCTCGGCATTCCTCTCAAATATTTACAAAATATTTTTTTCGATGAATTGATCATTCGATGAATTGATTTTCGATGAACTTACCGTGAATCGTTACAACTGATTCCAGGAATGTGGAGTTCCGTCTGGCCTTTTTAATAAGGTCCTTGCAATGTTCAACGCGAGCCATTTTTGATCCCCATTTGACGCGTGAGGAACAAATCCAGCACAGACTTTCAGTTTGTTTAAATCCTTTGTCAGAATTTTGTGAATCATATCTTTGGTCATTTTTAATTCCTCCGCCATCCATCTCGCAGTCGAATTCGCATCGTAGGCGATCATATCACGCACTTTTTCCACCAACTCATCGCAGTTATTGTTTTTTATCCGTGAAACGTGAATGTCGCCACTGTATTCGCCACATATTTGCTGTCGCTTAAATTTAATGGCTCAAAAGCCAAGGAATGACGAGAGCTCGACAAAATTATCACGTGAACATTGCATGATTACTACTTCTTGATTCCGAACAGAGTATAGTCCAAGTATTTGATTTACTAAATCACTCAGTCACCATACTGAATTCCACTAATTCAGTGTATACACTTGAGTTCATTCACTTGACTGCCCAGGCGAACTGACTCAAACGCTCGAATAAAGGATTCCACACACCAAAGCGGCCGCGGTGGCGGCCACGGTAGCGATCAGGTCTCCTCACACTAACGCGGTGGGTGTGGCGGTAGCGGTAGCGATCAGTTAGTGAATCACGGTATATAGTTGTATGATAATATTGGACCTTGCTTGGGTTATTTCATTTTTCCCCTTTGGAATGTTAAAATTTAAAATTCCAACAATGAAACCATGGAAACGAATGACATATGTCAAACTTAAATTAATTTTCTTACATATTTTATTGACAAAAAATAAATAAATGGGATATTTGTATTAAGAATGACACAAAAAATCAAAATATAAAGAAAATGACATTTTAAAATGATATTAACCTTAACCAAAAAATGTTTGTTGCAAGTATGATTTACAAAGCTTAAACAAAACGGTTGAAAAGCATTATTTAAACGATGAAAGTAACTAGATTGCAAAATCTAGTTCCGCCTAATCGTTTGGAACAGACTTTACTATCAATTTCCAAAACTTTTCCTATTTCGTCCCACACTTTATTTGTTTTCCTAATATTCTTGTAATCAGGATGTGCTAAGTCATACAAAATTAAATGATCCTTTACTGATCTATGATTTTTTCTGTTAAATTATCTATTTTCGACATTATTTTCTTAAATAAATTCACTCTGTGGTATATAAACAATGAATATCGCGCGGCCTAACGCAACTTGTCGAGTTTGGCCGCCAGTGTTTGGTGATCGCTAGAATGAACGCTGCTGTCGGTGGCGTTCTCAGATAGCGGAACGCTTGTATGTGCGTGGTCTCATTGTATTGTATAGGTTGCGTTAGGCCGCTGCATTATCGCCACCGTGGCCGCCACCGCAGCCGCTTTGGTGTGTGGAATCCTTAAGACTGACTTGACTAAGACTCGTTGAACTTCACTGTATGAATACTAATGCCCCTCCGGTTAATGAAAGCGCGCTATAGATGTTCTGACCCTAAAATGTTCCATAGATTTCTAGAACCTTCGGGCAACTCAGTGTTCAAGGCCATCTCTGTCCGCTTCAAGGCTACTGTTGTCTTTGGCAGGGCCATATTCGTAACAGTATATTAAATCACTCTATTTTCTTCATTCGCTCATATCCATAAGTATTTGGTTTTCCTTTTTCATTATTTCAAAATGAATAAATAAATAAAATGTCCTGTAAGCTACACTTATTCTTATATTGCAACAGACATTTCCAGTTCAATGTTCCCCTTATTCAGATTTAAGCGATTGTGACAATATCATTCGGTAAAATGTAGGGGTGCATTATCTAACTTTAGTACAATATCTGCACTGTACGCTAAATTAATTTAACTCAATAAAATATTTATCCAGTTGTATATTTTAGTAGGTATTGTATTTTGCCATTTCCCTTAGAAAACACATGCATTGATCTAGGTATATCGAGGGCTGAGTACGGAATCTGTTTAGAATAAATTTACATTCGCTCAGCTCCCTACCTACTATTCAGTGCCACCCCTTATGTTGCTACAGGTTAATTCATGTTATTCTATTTCACTTCCTCGTTCTAGTGAAATATCTTTGTTGTGTTGCTATTTCGGACAAGTATATGTTGAAAGAAGTATTAATGGACACTACCAGAGGAATAGTAATTCACGTGTATTTGTATTCATAAAAAGTTTTATTCTTGCATTAATTTACATGATGCATTTTTAATGGAACTAACTCGTTTTTAGGATTTAATAAGAGACTAAGGCTGTCCGCACACTTTTGCGAGATTGTTCACAATATTGAATCTTGAAATAACCCTGAAGTCTTTTCAGTCCTTTATTATTGCTGTTGAGAGTACTTTAAGAACCTCAGGATGAGTTTTTTACCATCTTTTACCAAATCAGTGTAATTTTCAACAACATCCTTATTCCTTTCGTCAATGTCATTTGTATATTCAGCCTAAAAAAAAAAATCTTTCACGTTGCCGAACAAACCATTTATTAAATGCGCTTTCTATCTTTCAGCTTTTGGCATTTTTTTAAATTCTCTTTTGAATTTTACTGGGTGTTAAGTACTGCCATAATTTTTTTTGATTTATTTTTAACGGACCGTAACTCAAATGTGACCATATATTTGTGATTTAAAACTAAAAATGTATAAGCATTCCAACTTTGTCTAAAAAAAAAAAAAAAATGGGCTATAATAAACTAATTATTAAGTTTTGTATGGGCAGTAATTCAAAACCCTTGAAATAGGCAAAAAATCGAAAAAAAATTTGTCTTCGATTTTATTGAAAATTGGTGTAAATATGTATTTTTGGTCATAGATCAACAAAATTGGATCCATTTTCAAGTTTAGGCAAAAGTTTTGAAATTATAGGCAAAAAAACTCACCCAAATCGTCTCTAACTCAAAAACTAGGAAAGCTTGAATCTTTTAAATAATTTTGTCATAATCCTCACCCCAAAATTAACTTAAAATTATATTATGGCTAAATCAAAGTCAAAAAAATTTTGATTAAAATTTAAAAATTTTTGCCAAAAAAATATTTAATTTTTTTGGAAAATTGGAATAATTACATATACCTTTAAGCCTTAGATCACAAATATTGTCACTATTGAGTTGCGGTCTATAATTTTAATATTTGCGGCAAAAAAAGACAGTCCACAAAAAGGCTTATCTATCATCTATATTAATAAAATTGAAGGCTATGTCTGTTTTTATTATTATTTTTTTTTTCGGCCTCCTATTTAGTTTCTACACATGTCAGACGATTATAAGACAATATCCGTAAAAAAAAAACAATTTTTGTCTGTCTGTCTGTCCGAGATTCACCCAAAAACAGCTAAACATATTTTCCTGTAATTTGACGTGATGATAGAGTTAAACAAGGATTCGAATATAGGTTATAATGCATTTAAAAAATTTTATTCTAGGGCGGTATTAAAGGCCTCAGGATTTAAAAAATATCAACCGTAGGTCTCTATCTCATGTAGATTATGAAATACGGTCTTTAAAAAATGAAATATTTACAAATTTTCAAAACTACACTGGTTAAAAAGACGTTAACTAAGAAGAGCTTGAATTTTTATTTAGGTAGATAAAAATCTAGATTTCCAAAATTTATACACTTTAATATTTTTAAACACGTTATAAAGGTCAGCACAATTTAAGATGATATACCTATATCCTATCGATTGTAATAATTTAATTTAGACAACTGGCAGGAAACAAATATTTCTAAAAACTTATTTTTTGCAAAATTTTATAAGATACCCGCTCTGTGCTGAAGACCTTATCACGCTAGAATTAATATAGACTAGAAATTAAAGTTTTTGCATACGAATCGAAGTCATTTGTGTGTGATAAAATGAAAAAAAAAAAAAACTAGCTGTTTTAGACTAGGCCAGCGGTTCCCAACCTGGGGTACGCGAAGGACCAGTTGGGGGTACGCGAAAATAATATAGATAATGGCGAAAAACACCAGATTTTTATAGGGACTTACGTTAAAGTTGAAAAAGAAAAATTTATTGAACTGTTGACTGCTTCTTCATTTGAATCTGATTTCAAAAAAAGAAATTTCTTTGACTTCTGGGCATTAGTGAAAGAAGATTATCAAGAACTCAGTAACAAAGCAAAAAAAAATATATATTTTCTTTCGAAAGAGCATTCTCGTCTTAGGCGTACATTAAGAACAAATGTCGCAATAAGCTCCTAATTTCAGGTTAAATCTGTCTTCATTTGAACCTGATTTTAAAAAACTCGGATCCATGAAACAAGCTCCAGGATCGCATTAAACCTATTAAGAACCACGATGGAAGACTCTCATATCAAGATGAATAGTTGCTCTTTAAAATTTGACGAATAATTATTCTACTTTCAACATAAGTTAATGTGGGTAAAAATTATTTTACTGCTGTTTTAATTTGTTTTGATCTTCGCTAATATAAAAAATATAAAAATATTAATAAAAGCCATTGTCCATAAAAATGACATTGTCTAACATAACTAAAAAAATATATTAAGGGATGGGTGCGGGTATTCAAGGTAGGGGTTACTCATAAATGAAAAGTGTAATCAAGGGGTACGTGAAAGAAAAAAATTTGGGAACCGCTGGACTAGGCAAATGGAACATGTTTCAATTTCTCTCTTTTTCTATGCAGCTTTTTCTTTTAATTACGTTAGTATTATTAACGCCGACAAAGGTTTCTATATTTTCGGTAATATCCAAATACCGATTTAAAAGTTGAGTTCTAATGACGTGAATTCCGAAAACAAACAACAGAAAAAACTACATAAATAAAACTTGGAAAGCATTCTAGTGTGATCCGCCCTGTAGGAGGGCAGAATACTGCGTTAAAAGAGGCTCGTATGAAAAATAAGTACGTATTATATTATTTCCAGAGTCAAATATTTTCTTGTCTAAGTTTACTCAAATTGTTTATCCTATTCTATTTATACTATTTACTTGCGTGTCTTTCATTTTAATCCAAATACGATATCAACAAATATCTCTCATCAAACTAGCAAAACTAAAAGTTTTTTCTTGTTTCTTGTTATTCAAGATCCATCGATAAAAGCCTTCAGAAAAAATACACCAAAATATAACGAAAAAAGTTTCTCAGTGAAACCCATGTTATCGTGTCTTTTGTATTGACAATCCATTTCCAAACAGTTCGTAACTGTGTAAGAATTAATTGTTTATTTTATGACCCATTCAAAGGGAGATAAGTTCAAAATGTGTTACTAGTTAAATGTTTTGTCAATGGAAATGCTTCTGTTTATGTCGTGATAAACTGCCGTTTAAGTGCGCCGGCAGCTTTTTATTCTTACAGGTTTTGCTACATTATAAAGCCATGAAAATATCTTCTTTGTAGTATTACCTTTGCAATGCAAAATTTTGCGCACATGATACATTATTTTCTCTTTAAATATTGTCAGTTGAGTTGATTTTTGACCTCGCGCGTACTAATCCTCCATTTTGTTCTGTTAAGTGTTATATCTTTCTAGGTATACCAATACTGAGAGAATCAGAAAGTAAAGAACTTATAGTTATTAATAGCAAGAAAGTCAAAACATTGTTTAGTGGAAATGAAAACGTTGTTTTTTGTTAATACATATCCTTTTTAGGCTTATGCAGGTATGACCACCAAAAAAACCTTATAACTTTTTCTGGGTGATTTCAGTTGAGGTAAACCCTAACTACAAACCCGGAGATTTTATAACAAAACCCGGAGCCCTGAGACTTGGTCACCCTGAACGTTTCTCATGTGTCTGTCTGTCTGTTTGCTTGTACGAAAGACTGTATCTCAAAATCTACATAAGATAGATACCTAAGGTTGAAATTTTTGAAATCCTGAGGCTCTAAAAGGCGTTAGGACTCATTTTGAAGTAACTCCCATACAAACATATGTTTTGCGAAATTTTTAATTTGTCATTTAAGTTTTAAAAAATCCTGGTTTAAGAACAATAAAATATAAATAAACTGCGGTTTGAATTTTTCAAATCATCGTATATTGTTTAGTCTAGAAAACAATTGGGGCCTTACTAACACTACTTTTACAATAAATACAAATCGTCAAACAAAACCTTTGAAAATGATCATAATTCGAAATAATCGTAAGGGGTACCACTTACAATTGTTTCGATTTTTGAGCAAAAATTGTTTCTCTCTGTATTACTTCAAAGTGTGTATACTTATGTATTTTGAGTCGTGGATCTCAAAAATAATCTCCATTACAAGTTATGGTTTACCGTTTTTGAATAAATACAAAAAAACTTCAAAAAATTACCATATTTAAAAAAAATATACATATTAGAGGGTGCTTTAAATATATTTTTTAGATTCCCCACCTTAAAATTTGTCAATATAATTTTTTTTAAAAATATTTATAATAGATACATACCATAGTGCGTGGCCATATCCATAAGATTTCACAAATGGTTTTATTGCTTTGAACATTTGTTTGTAACAAACAGAATAAAGAGATAGTGTTTTTTATGCTATGGCCATGTTATGTATTTATTGTACACGAGGTAGGCGTGCAATGTATACTTACTCGCGCATCTAGTCAGATTTTCGCTTAGTGTAGGACAAAAATCTATCATTATTAGTATAGGTCAATTCTGCATTCATTTTTGCTTCAATTTTTGATGAAAAAACACCTTATCCAAAAAGCTAACGAGCATTTTTGAATATTTGAAAAGTAAGTCGGAAATTCAGAGCGAATATTTTTGTTTGTTTACACTTAGCCATCAGACACGGCTGGTAGAACATTTTCGTGGACCGTGAGTGTGTGGCACTCCCTCGCGACTTCCGTTTCATGTTTACCCTCCGCGGGCTTTTTATAGACACTCTCGAACTCCCGTCAACCGTCAACCATCCTGCCATCCACCGTTACCCGTTACCCGTTACCCTTGTCTCTGGCGCTTGAATTCACGGACAAACACTACGACAAATGTAATGTCATTTGTCACGACTGTTCCGAGACATACTTAGTAATTGTCCAGAATTTATTACTGAAGAATTACAACTGTACATTATTTATTGTTTGGTTTAGATGGAAAACAGTATTTGCAAGCAAATTACATCCCATTAAGGTTACCGTAATTGCTGTGCCATGACTTGTTAAACGGTTTTGTGATAGATGATTTAAAATTAATTTATCTAGATCAGATATCAGACAAATTGTTTCCACTGAAAAAACTAACATCTGACAAATAACAAAAAAAAGTTGTATAGATTAAGCGGAAGTATACTCATGTTTGAAGTATAATATCTAAAAAGAGAAGTGTTTCATCTACGCGTCCTACCAGTTTTCATCTATAAAGTCTATGACTTTAATTAGAAACTTAACTGAAAAGTTATGGGTAAAACTGTTGTCGGACGTTATTAAATAAAGGGTATGATTTAACTGGGAATTATTTAAATAGATATGTACACTAAAATTAATACTTTGTGCATTAAAATAAAAAATATTTAGCATTAAATAAATAAATCTATTTAAAATAAAAATTACAATTGAGCAATATTTTATTTATAGTGTGCTTTAAAACGATTTTTTTTTGTGCATTAATATATTTAAAAAATGTACATTTAATAAATATTTTGACTTTAAATAAAAAATACTATAATGGGAATAATTATTATCATAATGTGAATGTCTTTTTGGCCCCCGGGCCAAACTTTGTCCGAAAATCTTTAAGGCCCGAAAATGATATCAGATATAAGCTTATTATTGCCCAAATTATGTACATATTATTTAAAAACATTAAAAAAATCTTTTTATTAAATTGTCAACATGTTTTCTTAACGCAAAATCAAAATCAACACATTTAAAAAAATATTTATAAAAACATCAAAAAAATATATAATAATAATAAAAAAATTATTTTAGCACTTGCTATTATTTTTTCTAAATCTAATTACATAAACTTAACATAAACATAAAGAAAATAATTAATAAAAATTTGCATTTTTATAATCACTTCCATAATTTGGTATTTAACCCTGAAAAGACAGAGTGGGGTCTTTAAAACCCACGCAGGTATACAAATCTGCGTACGCATGCTGGAAAGCTATTGTACCTACTCCAACCCCAATATAAATTCATTTTCAGTCAATTGTAATTTTTTTATATCTTAATAAAAACATTATAACTTACAAAATGTGTAATATTTTATTTTCGTATTTTGACATAAAAAAATACAATTATTTATGATTTTGTTTTGTATTTGGTATCTTAAATACATTATTTACAGTTTATGAAAATGATTGGGTGAAAAAAAAGTTCTAATAAATAACTATATTTAAAAAATATATATATAGGGTCTGCCAAACCCCACTGTGTCTTTTACGTCTAAAAAAATAAGTGTGTCTGTCCAGGGTTAAGTAATATACATGTGGTATATTCGTGGGCGGACAAAATGTCCCTGGATAAAATGTCCCCAACTTAAATGTTTCTGATTAAGGGCGGAATTCATAATTGTAATTATAATTGATGAAATTATTCATGACAGTAATTAGATCTGATAATGCGTTTTCAAGATATTTGTGGAGCGTACTGCAGCAAGGTTATATCGCGGTTATAGTCGAGCAAAGCGACGCGTTTTAAACAATTTTGATTTCTCTGCTATCATCGTTGCTAAAATAGTTGTTTAAAATTGATATTGAGGCATTTACGAGTAGTTCTCATTTATAAGAGGTATTTATAGTAGGTTCCGATTGAAATTTGTCCATTTTTTACCAATTTATGTTGAATTTTTTCCAAAATATAATCAAACGTTGAAATACTCATGCGAAAATAAGAATGAAACTTTTCTGGATGTTCGCGGAGTTGCATATAGAAATGATGAAATTCACCATGTATATGTCTACTTTTATTTATTCTGTGAACATTGCACCTTCTAGTGTGTTTATTTTTATTTTTTAGTAAATACCAAATTTTCAGGGAAGAGTTTTCTGTTAGTAAAAAATCCATTATAATTTTGTGAACTTTCTGCTCGATTTTAAACGCGTCACTATGTGTAGACACTCTTTTATAAGCGCGACATTCTTTATCTCTCCGCTTTCATCGCAGCTTTGCTCTCTGCTTCACTATGTGCTTAGCCTATAAGTGACCTGCTGTCGGAGAACGTCGCTCGGACTGGTGGGGAGCGACCGACCACACACCTCAAGCCTCGCTAGCACCTAGGAACTTAGCGTTACGAGGATACACAGAAATTAGGGCTTTTATATATATATAATTAGAATAATAATATCTAAATTACTTATAAAATATAAATCATTTGTGATTTAGTCTACTATTTGGAAATGACGTACAAAGATATTTTTGAAGTTTACCTTCATATATTAGCCCTATTAATAAAGTATTTCTTAAGTAAATATTACTACTAGTTAATGTGTTTAAATATGTACTAAAATAAAACATTCTTCGTTCCGGTATCTTAGTTATTTCTAGTTTGCGTGAACCTGTTCCTTAATGGGAGAGTGAACTCTATTATATATATTCAAGTATCTCATTTAAATGGTTCTATGACTTAATTTGTGCAAGTGACCCAGATATATATACTAATATTTACATTGTGTTAAAATATTTTATATGTCAAAGGTAATGCATAAATGCATTTCAAATTATTTAATTAACGTTATTATTTTAAGGACGATGAAAGTTAGTCATGCTACTCGTGATACACACGTGTATTTTCATGTGAATATAATTTTTTGTTTGACTTGAATTTTAAAAGTAGTAGTAGAATTATTATTTCATATGGCATAACTAAATTATTAGAAAAAATTTCAAAGATACGTTTTGCCTTGTTTCAGAAATTGTACAAATCTTATGTTCGACCTTTATTAGAGCACGCAATAGTAGCATGGAACCTAAATCTTAAAAAGACCTTTTAGAGAAAGCACAACGCAGTGCCACCAAAATCCTTATATCTTTTCAAATTTTTGCCCTATAATAGACAAGTAGAGGCTGGTGAGTAAAATATTAGGGGGGACACTTTTTGATCCATATACTGCAATGGTGTAAAGCCTACGACCTGGAAGTTTCAAACGGCTCGCACGAAAAATCTAGCCCCTTCCCCCCACCCGTCCTCAAAAGATTTTCAGAATTTGACCTGTTTTCTGTGATTTTTAAATATCTGGCCGCTATCCCCCAATCCAACTCAATCTGGCCCGTGAAACATGTTTAGAATTGATATACACGATGCATCAAGGTGGAGGGAACATGATTTTTGTCCGAAAGCAATGAGTAAGTTGGAAAAAAAAAATCTTGACCGAAGCCATAATAAAAATAACAATAATTAAAAATATTTGGCTTTCAAATCATACTTTTAAGTACGTCTCAGAGTTACAGATAGGTCAATCATCGGCCGTTAAAAAAAAAAAAAATAAATCTTTGGGTGCTCCATACTAAATTCTTACCACTGTTTTTTACTGAACTCTCTATTAAATGTTTTATTTCCATTTTTGTTCGCTTGTGAAATATTCAATTTTGGCCGATGAGGACCATTTTTTTTTTTCTAACAATTTAGTTTCATAGTTAACTCTTACGGAGTGCTATTTAAAATGTACCCCACAAAATTTGAATAAAATAATCGTTCTTGATTTTTATAAATACCATAAATACTTTATTTACCTACTTATGAAACAATGTAAGTAAATATTTTTTTAATTTTTTATTTTAAACACCTAATATTAATTAATTTATTTTTCATGAATTTTATTGGTTATTTTTAAGTAAAGGGCGGAGTCAACTCGGGGGAATTCCCTGATTTTTGCAAAGCAGCTACCGCCTAAACACTCGCTTCACTATGAAACTGGACGTCGAACAGGATGGACGTATCAGGTTGGGCGTATACTATGCTTTGCTAGAAATTTAGTTGGTTAGTATGAAACAGGATTTTATGAATGTTGGACGTATGAAAAAATTGCAATTGAAAATATTGTAATTTCAGCTAAAAAACATTTTTAATATATTCCATAGTAAACCTGAATACAAATTATTAATAAATTATTTATTTACGATAAAATAAAAATGGGGTACATTTGTACCCCACACCGCAACCAAAGGACATCGTAACGTAAGGGTTAAGAACATTAATTTTAATATAACGCACTGTATCCAGTTTAACGTCTTACCACAAATACTTACCACAAATCAAAACAAACGAACTAAGCTAAGGACACCGGCCGAAATTCACTAATACATACACACCAAACGTCGCCGCTGTTGCCTTTTCCAGTTCATTTTTATTACGTGCGTCGATAAATACGTTAGAAATCGCATGTGGCAACGCTGTGTATTGGGAAACTACTAGAAGCGACCTAAGCATTGTTTTCTAGATCAAATTTTTTAAAATTTAACATTATATGAAAAATATTTAAATTAGAAATAATAAAAATAAATATATGTAGATAAATTTAGCTAATTGAATGTAATTTTAAAGTATAAATGAAATTTTAAATTAATTTTTTTTATTATATTTTTAGGGTTTTGTAGGTATAACCAAAAAACCCTTATACCGTCATTTTGTCGTCTGTCTGTCTGTCTGTCTGTCTGTCTGTCTGTTCGGTAAAAATTGTAGCCAAACGGCTAAACCTAGAGAGTTGAAATTTGGCATGCTTATACAACTCTTTGACCCGCACATAGGAAAAATACTAAAACATCTAAAAAACATATCCCCCTAAAAATATAAACAAATATGTGCTCATCGAAAATAAAAATATTTTTTTATAATTCTGAGTAGGATATCAAATGAAAGCCCTTGGTACGTGGATTAACGAACAAATTTTTATTTTTGCAAAATAAATTATTTTGAAGCGATTTTTGCAAAAATTGTGCAAAAAAAATTTTGTCCCACACCTGTAGCCCAGATGGTTTAAACTAAAAATCTGAAAAAATTCTAAGTAATGTACATTGGTGTGAACCGGAATAGTACAACAGGAATTTTTGATCAGATTATGTTTTTGGAAAAAAACGCATTTTTTGTGTTTTTTGGCTAATAATGTACACACGTTATAGCTTTGTAACACACTCGAATGGAAGGCTTACTCCTGGTGTAGTGGTACTTGCGCTGACTTTTTCACCCAAGTAAGTCAATTCGATCCCCACGAGAAGAGACAATATTTTTTTTGCTTTTTCTTTGAATATTTATGTTTAAATTAATTTTTCAAAATTCTAGTTATATTTTGGCAAATATTGCATTTAATTTTTAAAAGCGGTAATTTAATAACCAGTGGAAATTGTTGAAATTATAATTAAATTCTGTGTCAATGTACACGAAATCAGAGGGGCGCAGCTTATAACAACCAATGAAAGCCATAGGCGCAATTTTCAAAATCTTAAAGAACCTTGCTATATATATAAAAAAAAAAAAATACTGCACATATTTAGAAACCTAAGTAATGGTATTAGGCGTTCGAATTAAACTTAACAAAACAAAAATTTTAATATAAAATTTGTTTTGGCATCCCAAATAATCATCATTCACTTATTAAATACCTGCAAAACCCTGAAATGTGTGAAAATTCACACTTCACATCAATTTTTTTAGTAGGTCACTGTCCCAGCGCCACCCTGTCTCAGACGCCAATGTAATAGACTAAACAAATTTAATTTGATTTCCTTTCCTGATCACAAAGACGTTCCCGTGGCGCCTTGATTCTAACTTTTAAAATATAAAATAATTGAAACATGCTCAGGGAACGATTGAGTCTTTTGTATGGTCCATATGGCTATTCACCGATCTGGAGAAATTTCGTGGAGGCGTTCATATAATCGAATGATTTAATTTCAATCGATTTTTACTATAATTTTATTGTGGAAGGATATAAATGTTTACATGGTTGAAATTGGGAGAAAAAAATAATAATATAATAAATATGCCATCGATTAGATCTAAAAAATATGTGTAAACTAATTTAAAAAAAATAAAACTAAAAAATTTTTAAAAAATATTTTTTTTATATGTAAATATCCTCCTTGGTCTGCTACAACTTTGAAATTTCGTGTTATTTATTTATCTATTTTTTTTTTTATCTGTATATATATATATATATATATATATTGATACAACCGACGTGGTCAGACCAATGATATCCAACAGGCGACCTAAGACCTACCGTTATTTAAAGGATTTCGCGTGTATATATGCCAGATATAGAATCTACCAGTTATAACTCTCAGGGCACACTGAGAGGGGTAAGAAAATCTCAAAAAAAAAATTCGCTATGTTTAATAAACATTATTAGACCCAGTATATGGAACCGCTTTTTCAGTATCACCTGTATAAAATAGTGTTGTTCAATCGACATTGTCAGGCCTTGCGACGTTGCCAATTTTATCATAGTGTATAATATGATTTGTAAAGTTGAAAACATTCAAACCGACTCATTCAGTCCTACTGTTCAGGAGTATGTTTACACTCAAGAGTGCATTTTAAATAAATAATAATAATATTATATGTGAAAAAACACTTGTTGATAATTCATATACGTATTTGCAATGTAACATGTGGATCAAAATGTCCTTTCTTCGGGCGGCTATGTTTTATATAAGAAAATCTCCTTTTTTTTCGACAAATGACACGTGCATTATGAATACTCAATTAACAAAAGAAGATCTGCGATTTATAATCTGAGACTGAAAGACTTTTTGATCATAAGTTAGTAATTACATTTAATATATGCCGATTATTATTTTATACATAAAATATATTCGAGGGATCCTCCTGTGCTGTTTTTTTCACGCGTTTTTGAAAATGATTACACTTCAAATTAAATAATTTTGTTACTCAATAAAATGAAGAAATATTAGTCAATACTGTCGCATACCTGACCCGAAAAGCACAGCCACTAGGTTGTACTGCGCATTAAAATATATTTTTACAAATTGTATCTTGGTTTAATTATATTGGCGTATTATTTACGTATTTTGTTATTAAGGACATTTATTACTGTATAAATTCAGTAAACTATTACTGTCGTGATAATAAAAGGTAATATTTACAATTATATTTCTCATATGAAAAATAAAGAGAAGTCATCATCATCATTGACGCGACAGCGCGAGATGAGTCTAGATCTCTTGATTTCAAGTTTTGTGACCACAAAAACTAAAAATCTGAAAAAATTCTAAGTAATGTACATTGGTGTGAACCGGAATAGTAAAACAGGAATTTTTGATCAGATTATGTTTTCGGAAAATAACGCATTTTTTGTGTTTTTAACTAAAATATGTAAAATATTTAATACGCTATTTAACACAGTAAAGGAGTGAACGTTCGTAGATCAGTGGTAACGTTCTCGCTTCGTAAGTTGCAAACTACTGTTCAACTCCCGTCAATTTTTATTTTTTCTGTTTTTTTTTTTTTGCATTTTTATTTTGTGTAAATTATTTTGTCAAAATTCTAGTTATATTTTGGCAAATGTTGCATTTAATTTTTAAAAGCGTAAATTTAATAACCAGTGGGAAGTGTTGATATTACAATTTAATTCTATTTTTGAATGTATGCGAAATCAGAGAGGCGGTTTTTATGACTTAAACAACCAATGGAAGCCGTAGGCGCAATTTTCAAAATATTAATGAACCTTGCTATATAAAAAAAATACTGCAAATTTTTAGTGACCCAAATAATGGTATTAGGCATTCGAATTAAAATTAATAAAAAAATATTTTAACATAAAATTTGTTTTGGCTTCCCAAATAATCATCATTCACTAAATACCTGCGAAACCCTGACACGTGTGAAAATTCACACTTCACATAATTTTTTCTTGGTACCCATTTTTCGTTTCTACATGTTCCAAGTGAATGTAAGACAAAATTCACAAAAAAATCTCTCTGTCTATCTGATATGTTTTTTTTCTATGGGTTTATTTATTTGACATTCAAAAAACAAGAGCTATATATATTTTCTCGTAATTTAATGTCATGACAGAGTGAAACCAGGTTTCGAGCCTATGATATGGCATCTTAAAATTTGAAGTTAAGAGGCGAATGTAGCCACCTCCAAAGTCCATCGTTGCACGCGGGGTGCGGTGGCGAGAAGTCGTATTACGTCATTGGGGGAGTGACCAAAGTGGAAGTAGCTTACAGGGAGAGGGAAAAGTGCTAATATTTATAAATCAACCTGTATTTTTGGGAATCATAAAATATAGATTAAATATATTCGAATCAATTTGATTTTTTTCTTTTAATATCAAGATATGAAAGAAAATATCAAAATTATAATAAGTAAATAAGTAAATAAATTTTAATAAAATATAAAGTAAATAAATTAAATATTTTAATAAGTTTAAATTTGTATTTTGATTTATTTTTAATTTTCAATTTTACAGTGCTGTACTTTTTTCAATTTCACATGACTGTTACTCAGTAAATGAATAAAAATTACAAATGTTAACACTTAACCACTCTATATTGTAATTTTATCTTTAAAATAAGCTCTTGTATGTGAAAAGTAATTAATATTTATTACCAATTCTGATTTTACAGATAATTTTGTAGAAATAATAGTTTTTTTTTTATCATCAAAAAATTATGTTAATAATCATAGATTCACCCCTTTAGGGGTTGATTTAACCTTTTGGTTAAACTCGATTACAGTATAACAATCCCATACGTTACCATAACAACCATGTTCTGACCATTTGGTTATAGTTAAATAAGCTTTCAGAAGCCGGCCATAATTATTAAACTTAATTTTTGGGACAATTTTTTTGTGTCAATATGAATTTGTATTCTACCACGGAAAGTCTAAAATAAAACAGGTAAATTTGACGTCACAAACTGTTTTATTCCAAAGATCTTCTGTTACCCATTTCAACCGAATTCAAAGATATGTGTAGGAAACGAAGGCGGAGTTTAAGACTCCCTCTACTATGATTAGATTAGTTTAAAACCACGCTACCAGATAGATACATCTCTCGATGCTTGTAAATGCCAGTATTTCATATAAATAGTGTTTCGGTGTGGGCCAAAGAATTGGTGCTAAATATTAATTAATTTTCATAAATAAGGGCTCATTTTAAAAATAAAAGTACAATCTATAGGATTCTAGCTATGGAATTTGCAATTGTTATTGATTTACGGAGGAACAGTGATGTGAAGTTAGACAAAGTTTAGGACATTGTAAAACTGAAAATTAAAAATAAAACCAAATTTTAACTCTTAAATCCAACGGAGCCAATCTTCATCTTCAAATTAAAAAAAAAATCAAATTGATCCGACAACATTTGGTTCAAATTCTTTGGCCCTTTCAAATGCACGTATCCGTTGAGCGTAACCCAGGTACAGTACGCTCTTAAACGTACACATAACTGTTCAATACTCAAAATGAAATGGAAACTTTTGTTTTTTACAATTATTTTTATTTTTTACAATTAAGAAAAGTAATTGTTCAAACGAGTTATTTGTAATTTGAAACCTTTTGTGTTCTTCTTTGGAATTAAGAATAAATTATGGACATTGATGTCCGTATTAGAATAATTTTCTGTGAAATATATGAACAAAGTTCAAACTTATTAAAATGTACATTTATTTGGGATTCTAATAAAAATATTAAATAAATTTAACGTGTCATTTGAAGCAGTAACATTCAGCACGCTTTAAAAAATCTATAAACTATAAAAATATAATTATTTCTAAATTGGAAAAAAAAGAAGAATTTCATGGCGCAAATACCAAAATTTTAATTTTAACAAATTTGATACAAATCGGTTATATGCATTGTTTTCAAGTATCTACGGTCTGCCAAAACTATATTTCAGTTTAAAGTTTTTCTGTAAGACAAATTGAAAGAAAATATTTAAGTTCTTACAATGAACTAAAATTATCATGACTGGAATGTTTATCTAGCTCATTCTATACAGTGTTGCCAGATTTAAGGCTGAAAACGTCGACTGAATTGTGCTGGTCTGACCAAGTCGGAATCGTACATTTTTTGTATAAAAAGTTATATACAAAAACTACTGGCGCGCGCTCTTCACGACAAATCAGTGAACTAAATTTGTATATAAATATACGATCTACCCTCGTATTCAGACCATTTGTGAAATTTTCTCTGTCATCGCTGCTATATAATCAGGGTGCAAGAGCTCCAAAAAACATGAAAAACGTTTTCAGACCATTCCCCTGGTCTGAAAACGTCAATTTTGGTTTGACACCGTCCATTGAGTAGGTAGAATTGGCTTGCATAAGCGGTAAAACAAATATATATATATATATATATATATATATATATATATATATATATATATATATATATATATATATATTATTTACATACGTTTAGCTCCTAAAATCGTAATGTTTACCATTGAATTTATAATTATTTTTTTTGTATTCATATTTATAATATTATTTATATTCTGTAAATACTTATTTAAGTTTGAATTATCTATTTTTCAATATATCTCTGTTTGTGTAAAACACAAATTCTGATGTTTTAAATAAAAGTGTTCGGAACGTTTTCTTTTTGTCCTCTTTTTTGGTCCTACCTACAAGACCCTGTGGCTGACTAAAAATTTCTTTTACCATCATTCATGTGTCTGTCTCTCTGTACTCTCTTAATTTCAACTTCAACACTCTGAAATTTGGCGTGCTAAAATGGTTATTTAATCTCCATATAAGAAAATATTGAAACTTCAAAAAAACATATCGCCCAAAAAATATTAACAAATATTAGGTGTACTGGAAAGTTTTTTAATTTTTATTATTGGTAATGCTGAATTTAACAGACGTCTTTTGCGTTTTGATTAAACTCTGTAATCTTGAGTACCTAATTATTGTTTTCGTTTCATTTTAAACCCTTGAATTTTAAAATGGTGGAAGAAATTTCATCAAAACATTTTTTATGCTGTTTATTGTTGTATGAGTACCATAAAAAAAATGCTACAGTTGCTACATAAAACATTTGCACTGTTTATGATGATAAACTAAGTGTACGCACATGTCAACAGTGGTTTACAAAATTTAAATCAGGAAATTTATGCTTGGATGATGAACTTCGATCTGGAAGGCCCTATAAAGGAATAATTTATTATGAGATGCTACAACCGGGACAAAGTGTTAATTCTGGTCTCTACTGTGAATAATTGGATCGACTGAATCAGAACTTGACCAGAAATCCGCCAGAAATTGTGAATAGAAGAGGAGTTATTCTTCAAGGCGACAATGTCTGACATCATTCATCAAAAAAGACACGTGAAAAAATTTCCGAGCTTGATTGGGAGGTTCTAACACACCCACCCTATTCACCAGACATTTCACCCTCCGACTATCACTTATTTTGGTCACTGGAACACTTTTTATGAAACAAGACACGTAGAGATATGAACCATGTTAAAATGAGCCTTGAACAATATTTTCCTTAAAAAAATCAGGAATTTTATAAATCGGGAATATTTTCTCTTCCTGATAAATGGCTGAATGTTATAGATCACAATGGTAACTATTTTACTCAATAAAGTACATTTTTTCTTTAAATATTTTCGTTAAATAAACGAAAAAACTTTCCGGTACACCTAATATGTATTTTGCGAAAAAATAAATATTTTTACACGATTTTTCTCAAAAATGTGTCAAAAAACTTTTTTCTCACATCCAATTTCCTAGAGGGGTTGGTCGAAAAATCTCATTTATATTTTGTGGGTACATATTAAAAATTTAACCTCTAACCCGATGTGGGTTAGTACAGGAAGAAGTTGTATTAATTTTATTTTGACAGCTTTTTTCTTGCCGTGTTTTTAAAAGCGTCAATGACCTTAATAGTCCTTAAGTTTAATTATGTTCAAAAAATGAAGTTTTTATAACATGTACCATAATCACTATTCAGGTTGTTGTTAATTCCCTTGATTACAAAATTCCACCATGGATAATTTTCAGTTGTTTATTTGTACTTTTCATTTCAGTTTAAAATCTTTCATTTTGAAAACATGCAATTGAAATATTATGACGTCTGTAATAATTAAAAGAAACGAAAAAACTATTGCAATCTGTTCTGAACTATTCATTGTGTATTCATTCTCTCAGGCAATTATTTTCTTTAGAAATATAAAATGAGGGCAATTTTTCTGAAGTTCATTGTCCTTATTCAAAGATTTCTTTATGCCTATTGATTTTTTTATAATTAAAAAAACTTTAGGGCAGAAAAATGTGTAAATTAGCTGTATAAGCTATTTAAAAGTAAATGTTGTTGGAAACCCTACCAAGGTAAAAAGCAGATTAAAATTGTAATCTTCATTAAGTTGGTTATAATCACTTCTCTTCTTATTAATTGGTCGTTTACTCAGTTTGACTTCAATTTAGCTTGAGTAGAAAAAAAAATCCATTAAAATATATTCGTCAAATTTGAAAAGAACGAATCTTCATATCTAAAATCTTCGGTTCCGGACAATTTAAGAATTCCAGACATTAATTAAAGTATACTATATTCGAATGTTCCAAACTAAGATTTTAGCCCGTCTACCAAAATCGGGCCATTGGCGTATCATAATTTTTTATCTTGAGGGCTTTTAATTCAGAAACATTTAACATTCTTTATTTTAATTATTGGTTTCCATAATGTGATTAATTCTTTACTGCTGATTTAGTTCGTTAAATAACTTTAATTGAGCAAACCTGTAGCTGCAAACGTTAAATCGTTTGCAACTGCTATTTGTCCGATAAGCAAAGGCACGAACTTTCAATTTCTGCTTATGTCAAATAATTTGTGTAAAAATATTTATACAAATTACAGGTTCTGCTTAGCCGTTCGCAACCGGATATAAACTGTAGGTGTCTTTCTGTGTACTCTAAAAAATGGACGTAATACTGACCATATTAGTCCTGAATGTGCATAGATTGATAACATAGTCATGAAACTGGGAAACAGGAGGCCTAGGCTCAACTCGGGCTGTGGCGCCAATGAAAATGATGATGAAATAATTTTAATTAGCTCGCTCCACTCGGTTTTACTAACTTGACGCTTTCCTAACCCAAGATAACGTTTTTTCATTAAACTACAAAGTCGATAGGTCGCTCCGCTCTCAATCTACTAACCTAACCGATCCTAGCGCTGCGATAAACATCAATTTTACGCTGATTTATGGGGAAATCTAACCTAAAATTGCAAGTTATAAAAGTGAAAAATAATGAAAACTGTAAAAAAACTAACAATTTCCGTAGCTAATATAATTTATTATTATCTAAGAAAGATGTCTCTACAAAAAATTCATGAAAATAATGCAAATTGAGTGTGAATATATATTACTTCGGAGCCTAGTCTTAATTATAATAAATATTAATTCATATTTATTTACCTACTGAACTGCATGTACAGTTAACAAAGGTCCACTGTTTTTTTTGCTCTCGTAGGAAATAGTCGTATAGGTTATATACCAATTCATGGGGATGCTTTCTTAACGTTTTGCCTTTTACATTCATATTGTTTTAAATAAAAGGAAACAATTATTTAAAATACAAATATTGTCCTGAAAAGGACAGATTTAATAAATACAAGATGAAATAAAAGCAAAACAGAGTTTTAGACACCACTGGTTCAGTACCAAAGACACTAGAAAACATTATTAGTCTCAGACAAACCCTGAGATGGGATATACGACGGTACACTTTTGTATGTATAAGTACGTTTGTCGTAGCTATACCTGAACAATAAACAAAATTGATTGACAAACTTCATTTGTATATTATGATTTCAGTCATATGACCTTGACTGGACTTCTTTAGATAATCAAAGATTACATGAGTAATTTATATCTTCGAACACAGTGCAAATCATCTCATGGGTAGATGAGGTTTTTATCGCTTTATTTACAGGTTTAAAAATATATTAATTTGTTTGTAGAATACAAAAGATTTGATAACTTCAGTTCACATCAGTGCATTACTCTATTTTTTTTAGATTTTTAAACCAGTCTTTTGAGGAATTAGGGTGGGACACAAAAGTTTTTGAACCATATTTATTGTGTCCTAGATCTCCTCGCTGGAGCATAAGGCCTTTACAAACTAGCGATATCGGGGTCTATGAAGAGCAAGCCTCTTCACCTGGTGCCAGGTAGTTCCGTGGGTATCAAGTTCTTTGTGTATCGTTTTCCTCCATGTAGATACAGGGCGACCTCTAGGACAGCTTCCCTGAGGGTTCCACTCTAATGCTATTCTGATATCGTTTACTGCCTTCCGGAGGGTATACCCAATCCAGTTTTTGCCTGAATTTCCAAGTGGACAGGTTATTGTGCTGTCGATTCCCAAAGATGAGTATTGGGAATATGATCTGACCAAGTAATGCGAAAAATTCTGCGCAGACATCTGTTGATAAAAACTTGGAGCTTAAGGGTAATTTCTTTAGTGACTTTCCAAGTTTCGCAGCCATACATCGGAACTGATTTTACATTGGTTTTATATATTTGAACCATAGCCAATCTTAAATAAATTCTGCAGCTATGGATAACCAGCTTTAAATCTGAAACACTTGAATAGATTAAAGTTTAAACACATAATTAATTCTTGTTTTAGTATCCACTATACAGAACTAATTTTATAAATGTGAAATTAAATTCATTTATAATTCACAATGAATGTTTACCTGCTCTATAATTCATTTGGGTTTCCGTGTACATAAAGTCAAAATAGCTCTTTACCGTTACTAAACTGGGTGTGTTTCGCGAGCTTTATTGCCGGAACGCACCCAACTTCCCTGTAGGGATATTTACGTCGAATTTCCTCAAGTTATGCTCGAATTTTCTGAGAAAGCAACCCAGCGGACGTAATTCGCTAAGATCGTAATAATATGTTACGTGAATCGACTTTGTTTTTGTTATTCCTCAACAATTTCTTTAATTTCAAATAACAAAGTATCAAATATCTCGGAGGTAATTGATTAGATTTTTCTAAAGCTCAGTAATGGTTCAGATAAATATATTACGAGGGAAGTAAGGGCAATTAATTTATTTTTAGGGTTTTGTAGGTATGACCAAAAAACTCTTATACAGATCAATTCTGTAAAAAGTTACTGTGTAGTAACGTTACTACAAGATAAAATATTATAAAAGGTATAATGACTTTCATTCATGATAGTAACTGAGCTTGCTCATAGTGACAAATTTAGGTACTATGATCATGAATATTCGGTAGAAATTTTTGTCAAACAGCTGAATATATAAAGTTGAAATTTAGCTGTGCTTGTACAACTATTTGATATAAAAAAAACTCTAGAGAGTTCATAAAAATACGTCACGGGAAAAAATATATGTATTTAATGAAAAAATAAATATTTATTAAAATTTTCCGTGTGATATTAAATGAGAACCTCTTAATGTCTGCACAAGCAAATAAATTTATATATTTAAAAAAACAATTTATCAGGTCGTCAAGGATCAAATTTGTCGTTAATAATATTGCCAACTTTAACAGCTTATTATATGACATTGGCTTAATATTTTGCCGTTCTGTTTTTTTTTTTTTTTTTGTTGAAAAGTTACACATCTCGCCTGTTAAAATAAATCATTGTATGCTCTAAAAAATATCAAAAACTTTTTTTAAAATTAATTTTGTTAAAAATGGAACGGACGGAGCTACGGCATCGCAGACCGTGCGAATCGATAATAGTGTATTTGGCTCTAGTGTTACTACGCAGCAGACAATATCAAATTGGTTCGCCAAATTTCGTACAGGTTACTTAAAAACCCAACAACAAAAAAAAACTTGGCTCATCGACCACAGCAAAAATATACTGGACGAAATGATGCAAAAATTTAAAGAAAAACAGCCTAGATTGGTCAACAGATTGACTCTTATCTTATTGCATGATAACGCTAGACCACACATTGCACAAATGACTGTGGCAAAACTACAGGAATTGGATTTGGAACTTCAACATCCTCAGAATAGTTGTGTTAGATTCATTTAAATCGATAAGAACATTTAAATCGAAGAGAACATTTAACTCATCCAATAAATGTGTATTTATATTAAATAACTTAATATATTTATTAGGTAGAACATATTTCGCATTTCTAAAACGCTATCCCGAGGGTAGAATTCCCTTTTAAGACTCCTAATTCACCAGCAGCTTCTCCCTGATAAAAACCTTTTGATGTATTATTACCTATTATCGATCTCGCTATGTTTTGACATTCAACAACATTTGAACAAAGGAAAGGCAATTTTTTGTTCTAAGTTTGTTTTCAACATTAATCGTTTCAAAGAAAATCTAAGACGCCCACTTCTCAGAAAAATACTATGTTAAGATAAATAAAATTTCAACGTGAAATTCTGGGTATTAAATACAAGGTGTCTCAAAAGAAATTTTATATTTATTTAACTTACTGCGTGAACGCAACGTATCCGAGGGGCGCGGGGGTTATGTCAATCGGTAGCCTGGCTCTTGGGAATTCACTCGCTATGGAGCGTTTCTCGGGAGCAGACCGCGCGTTATGCGTGCGAGAGTTTTACAAAAACGGTGATTCGGCGACTGTAGCGCGTAGAAAATTCTGCAGTATTCGAGGTTTTCGCCACTTAAATGATGCGCCAAGCATTCCTCTCATTCGACATTGGGTTAAAAAGTTTGAAGAGACTGGTACAACACTGGATAAATCAAAATCCGGGCGACCTAGGTCATCAAGAACGGTAGAAAACGTGGAGAATGTTAATCAGTCTGTTCGTGACGACCCGAACCTTTAAATTCGGAAGCGCACAAGTGCTTTAAATGTGCATAGATCATCATTACATCGCATTATGCACAAAGACCTAAAACTACACCCCTACAAAATTCAATTGGTGCAAGAATTAAAGCTCCAAGATGCCAGTCAGAGGCATAATTTCGTAAATCAGGTGATTGAGCGATTTTCAACGTTTACCAACATTTTGTTTTCGGATGAAGCTCATTTTCATCTTAATGGCCACGTAAATAAGCAGAACTGCCGCTACTGGAGTGCAACGAATCCGAAACGCAAACATCAGAAACCCCTACATTCGCCTAAAGTGACCGTATGGGCTGCGATGTCGGCGCGAGGAATTATCGGGCCTTACTTTTTTGAAGACGAAAGGGGGCGTGCAGTTACAGTGAATTCAGAGCGTTATGTGGAGATGTTAGACAACTTCTTGGTACCTGAACTGCAAAACTTTCCTGGCTATAACCAAAGAACATGGTTCCAACAGGACGGAGCAACTTCACACACGTCCAATATGTCTCTGCCACGTGTTCTCAGGCAAATTGATCTCCCGGAGAGGTGACATAAATTGGCCTCCACGCAGTCCAGATTTAACCCCTATGGACTTTTTCCTATGGGGTTATCTTAAATCTAAAGTTTACGCCAATAAACCGACTTCACTGGCGCATTTGAAAGAAAATATCCGTCACGAAATGGCAGCCATCCCTGAGTCCACCTGCCGAGACGTCATAAGTAATTTTACTGTTCGATTAAATGAGTGCCGAGAACGCGAGGGTCTACATTTAGACGATATTATTTTTAAGAAATAAATCCCCAAAAAGTGTATTTTAATAATTAATAAACATTTTGTCTATATACGGCTTACTTTTTTTTTAATCGATCCGCTAAATATAAAATTTCTTTTGAGACACCTTGTATAATAAGAAGTATTTCACAGCTATTGACCTGCGTGCCGCCTACGAACATGTTTATTATTTATTTTTGAGCTTATAATTTTCCGGGTTTTTACACGTAGAGGCTTATAGGTTTATACGTATTTGCCGTCGTTATTTTTTTGTTTTATTTTTAATTGGTGTCATTTGAGCTTTCGGTATCCGAAGGATTTCTTTACTACATATTTTTAAGGAAAAAGTGTCTTATAAGCCAATTACCCAGGGGAAACCGTTTAACATGAAGCAATATTTTGGTCTTAACAAAATGTTGTGATTTTATACATTTATTTTCTTTTAATATGAAACCAAAAACGCTTAACATGATAAACTTTCGCATCTTAAATGCAACTCAGTAGCTCGCCTGTGTATTTGTAGATATTTTACATATAAATAGTTGTTTCATAGTGGGGAGGCGGAATTGGTATGAATATTAATTAATTTTTACTTTAATTAATTTATAAGTATACAATTTAGCCTGTGATAATTTTGGAATTCAAACTTTTTATTTATTTACTGAGTTACGGTGATGTGAAGTTAGACAAAGCTTGGGATAAACTAAAAATTTAAAATTTATGTGAAGTGTGAATTTTCACACATTGCAGGGTTTTGCAGGTATATAATAAGTGAAGGCGGCATGCTGAGTGTGTAGGACAAATTTTGCTTTGTAGTAACCACGGCAAAATGAACGATCTTTTTAAAATAATTTATCGTCTGTTAATCTCAGAGCTTTAAAAACAAATTTTATGTTAAAATATTTTTTTGTTAATTTTAATTCGAATACCTAATATCATTATTTAGGTTTCTAAATAAGTGCAGTATTTTTTTTATATAACAAGGTTCATTAAGATTTTGAAAATTGCGCCTATGGCTTTCATTGGTTGTCTTAAATCATACGCTCCGCCCCTCTGGTTTCGTATAAATGACACATAGAATGAAAATATAATTTCAATTGGTTATTAAATTTACGCTCTTGAAAATTAAATTCAAAACTTGCAAAAATATAACTAGAATTTTAACAAATTAATTTAAACAAAATAAAATTTAAAAAAAAAAACTAAACAAAAAATGACTCCACAAGCCAGGAACGAACCTGTGTGGTGTATAACAAATCTGTGTAGTTGGCGCGCAACAGAGCCTCTAGACCACCACACGACGCTTAACAACTCAGCGTGTTATATGAGTATAAGCTATATGCATCGTCAACCAAAAAACACAAAAAATGCGTTATTTTCCGAAAACATAATCTGATCAAAAATTCCTGTTGTACTATTCCGGTTCACACCAATGTACATTACTTAGAATTTTTTCAGATTTTTAGTTTAAACCATCTGGGCTACAGGGTGTGGGACAAAAATTTTTTTGCACAATTTTGGCAAAAATAGCGACAAAATAATTTATTTTGCAAAAATAAAATTTTGATCGTTAATCCACGTACTAAGGGCTTTAATTTGATACCCTACTCAGAATTAAAAAAAAATATATTTTTTTTTCGATGAGCACATATTTGTTTATATTTTTAGGGGGATATGTTTTTTAGATGTTTTAGTATTTTTCCTATGTGCGGGTCAAAGAGTTGTATAAGCATGCCAAATTTCAACTCTCTAGGTTTAGCCGTTTGGCTACAATTTTTACCGAACAGACAGACAGACAGACGACAAAATGACGGTATAAGGGTTTTTTGGTCATACCTACAAAACCCTAAAAATGGAACAAAATTTCAAAATTATGGTAGTCCGTGGTTGGAAAGTAATCGCCCAAGGCAAGAGATGGCGCCACCAGTATCAAATCAATGTTGTTTTTCGTAAATCCTAAGCTTCAAAGGACTACTGTAAAATTTTCAACATGCTGCGTCATTTATTTTGTGTTTGTTAGTCATTGAAAGCGAAAAACTTTTGAATTTTTGAATAGACAAAAATGAATAAAATCGAATATAGTGCACTGATTAGATACTTGTTTTTGAAAAAGAAAACGAACGATGAGATCAAAAACGGGTTGATCGATGTTTATGAGGACTCTGTACCTTCGATATCAACAATTAAATATTGGACAGCTGACTTTAAACTCTGTTGCAAGAGCATTTTTGATGATGAGCGTCCAGGCCGTCCAAAAGAGGTCACTACGCCAGAAATGGTCGATAAAGACATGGAATGATAATCGACGAATGACTAAGCGCGAGATAGCTAAGGCTACGGGCATCTCAACCCAACGGGTGCTCAACATTTTGCATGAATATTTGGGAATGAGGAATGAGGCATTTACTCTCAGTCGACAATAAACGCGATCGTTTGATAATTTCGAAGGAATGTTTGGCGATGTTCAACCGCGATAAGGACTTTTTGCGCCGTTTCGTAACCGTGGACGAAACATGGATCCATCACAACACACCAGGGGTCCAATTCTTGAACTCATGCGTAACTTTACGTGTGCGACCAAATTCGAATAGTCAGTTTCGTATGCGAACACTAAAATGTGTCAAGTGGTATTCTTGAATGTTATTCGAAACTGGGTAAGTATTTCCAGATGTGTTCGAACGATAAATGTAAACATACTTTTTGCCGACCAATAGCATAGCGGAACGTCATATGTCACGTGATATATCTACGTTTAAAAATTTGATTTTAGTTGTGTTTTCAAACATTATTAACTTGTAGTTGTGAAAATAACTTCTTAAAACAATATAAAATGTCGAAGCGTGCCGGAAATGTTAATAAAGAACAAAAAGATATTTTGATCGAATTTGTTACGCGTAATCCAAAAATAATAGATGGTAGATTTAGCAATAATTTTACTTTTAAAGATAGCCAATTAAAATGGATAGAAATTACCGAAATTTTAAATTCTATTCCATCAGGCGGTACAAAAAACTGGAAACAATGGAGAAAAGTAAGTTATTATTGATTAAATTTTATTGTATAATTATTAATGAGTATATAATTTTTAGGTATGGCAAGATATAAAAAGCAAAACAAAAAATAAAAAAAGTTGCATACTTAAAGAGAGAAATAAAACTGGTGGCGGTCTTCCCCCAGTAGACAATTTCGATGAAAATGATAAGGCCGTCTTGGACTTATTAAGTCCAACTTCAGTGGAAGGAATTGAGAGTATTTCAGAAACTTTACCCGTATGTAGATATGCAAAATTTGTTTTCGTACGCTTGTGCATACTATACACGTAATTCGCTTTTTACACGATTTCCTTTATTCTTATTTACTTATTTTATAGAAATGGAATGAACCTACAATAATTTTCATACAAGATGAAAATTTAGACGATAATAAATGGAAAGAGGTCTCACATTTGGAGGAAACAAAGGTTAATGATAACAGTGAAATGAAAACACCACAGACAAAGAAAATTAGTACAGGTATGTTTTAGTAAATTTATAAGTATCACAACATTAATTGTATCCATTAATCTGGAAATTGTGTTTACATATATACATTCTTTTCTTTAGAAAGAAAACAAAGTAATAAAATAAGAAGATTAGAAAACACTGTGGCTGCTTCTGAAAAGTTGTTTGATACAGCAAATAAAAAATATCTGCTTAAAGAAAAATATTATAAAAAAAAATTGGAATTATTAGAAAGACAGGTAGATTTATTAGAGAAAGATGTAATTATAAAAAAAGAAATTTCAGAAGATTTAAAAACTCTAATAACGTTACTACCCAAAAGTTAGACAGTATTGTTAATATAAAATTTGAATTGGGTTATAATAAAATATATATTATGTAAAGTGTATGGTTTTATTATTGTAAGTAGTAGTAAATATTTGTATGTATTTTAATATAACTTCACAATCTACATGAAAACTGAGTGGTGACGAAATCGTGTCATATTTTATTTAAGTTATTATTTTTGAACAACTATACAGCAATGGCTACTTCTTACAACAAGAAAAAATATTTAATAGATTATAATAAATTACAAATATCATAAAGTAAATAAATGTTTAAATTTAAAATTGTTTTCTATAAACTACATTGCAATACATTATGTAAAAAAATTTCGAATTAATTTTCTTTGTGCAGTTCGGCCTTTAACAAGTTCTGGATTTACTCGCTGCATTTGTTGTTGTTCCTCATTCAAGTCATTTGACAAGCCCAAGTCAATTTCTTCGCCACAATTTTCTAAAATATTGGATTCGGGTACATTATATTCGACACACATATTGTGGAGTACTATGCATGCGTTTATTATTTTACATGCGATTTGTGGTTGATAATGCAGTACACGGTGCTTTAACAGACATCTGAAACGCATTTTTAATAAACCATTACACCTTTCAATTATAGACCTAGTCTTCATTTGTCTGGTGTTATAATGATACTCAGGTGTACCTATGGCTGGTTCAGGATTTATGATCGGTGTCATCATGTATGATCTAAGAGCGTATCCAGAATCACCTTAAAACATATTAAATGTTGTTACAAAATATAAATAATTAATTAAATACTACAAACCTAGTAAAAAATAATCTGTACAGTCTCTCTGATGCAAATTAAGAAAATAATCTTTTAAACTAGAGCGATTCCAAATGTAACTATCATTAGTGCTACCAGGATAACGAGCACAGACATGAGTTATCCTCATTCTAGAATCACACACCTACAATATTCAATTAACATTACTATTTTTATGTGGACAAGGTATTAAAATATATTACCAATTGGACATTAATTGAGTGATACCCTTTACGGTTCACATAAATGTGTTCTTCGTCCTTAGGAGCAATTATAGCCACATGAGTACAGTCGATACAGCCAACAACTCCGGGGATATTAAAAGTTTTAAAAAACCTGTAAAATCAAAATAATTATTTTTTATGTTGGTTTTAAGTTAAAGGCAACTTACTCATTTCGAATAATCTGTAATTCTTGCAGTGTACTTGGAAATTTTATCCACTGTTGGAAGATATTTGCATGGTTTAAGGCTTCGCTTACTTCTGCTACACATCTACTAACGGACGCTTGACTAACAGCAGTATATAAATCATAACCTACATTTGTTTGATAGCTTCCAGTGGCATAAAATCTTAAAGCAGTTAAAACCTGTAATTTTATAACATTTTGAATTGAAGTAATTGTATGAATATTCTCAAATAAATTACCTTTGTTTGAATATCAAGAGCTGAAGTCCTACTTGGTGCTACAATATATGTTTCCACTATCTCTATTAATTGTAACGCAACTTGTTTAGGAAGTCTAAATAATTTTATAAATTGTATATCTGTCAATTGAAACGCATCCACTTTTTCAAATACTCTTCTATCAGTAAGAATATCATTTTCCATTTCCTCTATTGCATTAATTAAATCTAAATGTATTAAATTTTCTAAATCTGCCATTATTCTACAACAATATTATATATTTTATTAACTTTTTTGTATAAAAATCATTTTTTTGTTATAAAAACTAACCTTTCTAACGAAACGTCAAAATAATACGTACACGCAAATCAGTTTCTATTGCCTACCAACCATTCGATGTGAATGCGCATGAAAAATGCGTGTTCGACCGTTCAAGAATACCAATAGGAGAATCGCATACGAAACATGTCGAGTTGCGTGCACGAAACATTTCAAGAATTGCACCCCAGAGACCAAGGAACAGTCGAAACAGTGGACTGTTCCTGGCAAATCAAAGCTGAAGAAGGCCAAGGTGGGTCTGTCGGCCAACAAAATCATGGCCACAGTTTTTCTAGATGCGCACGGTATCATTCACATCGACTACCTGGAAAAGGGCAAAACGATCACGGGCATTAGGAATCTACAAAATCCTGAAATATGTGAAAATTCATACTTCACAGCACTTTTATACGAGAGTCACGCTAGAATTATTGATAATACATTAATGATACATTAATAATACACATGGTTCATATTTTTTAGGATTTTATTTAAAATATGTTCAAAATAGTTCCCTTCAACAATACTACACGGCCAGTTTTTCCTTCTACTTCTTAAAAGCTCGCAACCAATCTTTTGTCACAATACCGTCAAAATAATCATGAATTGCAACATCAAACTGTTCCTCGGAAGAAAACATTCTACTTATAATGGCTCGCTGCTTCTCTGTTGTTATTGGAATTTTTCTATCTTTATGAAACCATCCATACACAAATTATCTTGGCGTGTAAGTACGTCGAAGAAATGAATTGTCACCAGTTACAATTTTTGAAATAATTTGATGTCTTCCACTATTTAAGGGTTTTAAATTTTCACGGAAAATTTTTACACGCTCCGCGTTTTGAAGAATAAAAAGCTGATATGGCATAAAACGACTGACAACTTTTTTAAAATTCAGGTGATCGTGTATGATTGCTCTATTCCTGCATAAGTGGCTTTATTGAACTCTTCAATTATCTTCTCAACAGCAGCAATATTTTGTTCGGTGTAGGAGGACACCCTGCTCATTTTTGGTATTGAACAGCATTCCTGCCTTGTTCAAATTCTTTATGCCAGCGGTAAATTGTAACCAAAGAAGGAGCTTGTTCACTAAAAACTTAATCTAAATTTTGTTTGCACTCATTAGCGTTTATTTATTATTTTTTTTAAATTTATTAGGATTTTACAATGATATTTAAAAGAATAATTAACTACGTCGTATTTTATTTTTTTTTATTTTTTATTTATTTCTGCTACGAAGCTAATCGCCGATGCAAGGGGACGAGCTCCTGGATGAGGTTGAATGATTGTGAGAATGGGAGTCATGTTAACATATTATTCTCGCCCGAATAATATCACCAACGGAGATTTGAACCAGCCACATCACAATTCAGACTGTTTTTACCAGTCAGAACTGATTTAACGAACTCGGCCACTCCGTTGGCAACTAAGTTGTAATTAATCTAACTTCAATTACTTAACTTCAAATGACAAGCAAATAACTGCATAAAATGATACTAACTGATATAAAGTGATATTTTCCACGGCCTACCTGATTTTATTATTCTCAATAATTCTATCGTGACCCTCATGTTTTAACTTTGAGATCTTTTGCTTTGTGGCTTTTAAGTGACTATGTTCAGATTTACTTTTACACAATTTATTTCTGATTCAATCGTTGTGTGGCACTAAATTTCTTTATTTTTATAAAATCTCCGCTTCCGGGGAAACACAAATAGAAGAGCAATTGACAGTTTTCTACTACTTCACCTACAAAATTAAATCCTGAAAACTTCCAAGAAATAAACCCCTGGAGAGTTTTTTTATTTTTTTGCAAAGACGTGATAGGTCACTTTCCTGTCGGGAAATAGGTTGAATAATCCTTAGGAAAAAAGAAGTGTTTTTTTCCTGAATTCCGGACAATATAGTATAGTGGTTTTTAACCCAAAGGTGCATGAACTCTCAGGACTACGAGGCACTATGTAAGAATTTTCTTACTGCTTTTTTAAAATATAATTTAATTAAAAAGATAAAATTAATTTTATAACAGCGAGTGTGGAAACATATTTGAATATCTAAGGAACGCCGGCAGTTGTAAAAGTTTTTTACGGACGGTCACATATAGTGAGGTATTGCAATCATTCCAGTTTTGACTTTTCGAAATTTTTACAGGTAAACACGAATTAGGCTTTTTGTAACACGAACCAACGTGTAGAGAAAATTCGGTTTAACGGATTTTTAAAAAATTGATGGAAGTGTGATTTTTCACACCTCTCAGGGTTTTGTAAGTATTTAATAAGTGTAAGAAGCCAACATAATATTGGATATCTAGGAATATTTGTTTTATGATCACATCAAAATCAACAGATTTTTGATAATCATTTTTATTCGTTATATGAGTATTAAGAGCTTCAACTTATTTTTTTTTAAACAAAATTGAAATAATTCGCTAAAAATCCCAGCATTTTTTTTTTTTTCTGTATTTGCTTCTTATTCAATTTTTCATTAGATTAATAATAAATACATATATTGATAATAAGCTTCGTTTTTTAAATTTCATAATTCTATTTCGCACTATTAACAATGTGTTATTTGTTTTATAAGTATTTCATTACGAGTGTAGTGTGGTTAAAACTCAGTCCTCAGCTGTTAAATATTTTTTATAATATTTTTAATTTCAAAATAAGACACGCTATCTTACCCATAAATCCAAAAAATCAATAACATTATTACCCATAAATTAGTCTCAATCGGATCAAAAATTCCTCTCGTACTTTTCCGGCTCAGATTAATATACAGGGTGTTTGTTTGATTCGCCGCACCTCGAATAACTCCTTTATTTTAAGAGATACAAAAAATTCTTCAGAAGATAAGTTAAACTAGACAAAAGGGCCCACTTAAAGACTATACTAAGAATTCTGCATCACTTCCAGTTTCAACGGAAATTGTTTCAACTTGTAATCTAGCATAGGGAATCGGTACTTTAATTTATTTTTCTTGAAAGTACATTAAATCAGCTTTACAAGGATATCAAAATATCATACTTTAATTTTAACAATTTCAAAATGGCGACCATTTATATACAAAATAATAAATAACATAAATCGTACTAAGTTAAACATAGCAGATTTTGAAAATGATTTTTTTGCCTGTTAGTACGAGTTTGATATTAAAGGTGATAACATCAAACCGTTTGTAATTATGGCTTACGTACGTTATACAAATGAAGGAATGACAGATATGGTTGTGACATTCGGGGAATATCAAATAAATTCTGTTAGTGCCCAGCAACTCTACCAAGAAAGGTAACCTGAAGCTAAAGGTTAGAAGCCTTAGAACACATATTCGCACCATTCGCACATAAAAATCTATATATTTTTGGAGAACCAATGTGATCAAAAATTCTTGTTGAGTTATTTCGGTTCCCATCATTGTTCATTATGGGATTTTTTTTCAGATTTTTAGATCAACACCTGTGAGAGATAGTCTGGAGGACAAAAGTGTTTGACTTTTTATGCAAAAATCCGATAAGCAAAAGAGTTTACAAAAATAAAAATTTGCTTGTTGATACGCATTAAGAGGTTTCGTTTGGTATGCCACTTAAAATTAAAAAAATATATATCTATTAATTTTTTTATTAAATACATAATTATTATAATAGTTTATAATTTATCTCGGGATGAGTGACGTTATAAGGATTTTTTTGATGGTCTTACCTACAAAATCCGAAAAAAATACACAATAGGCGTTTACGTTTAGTCAGTCAGATTAATCAGAGCGATCCGAGTGCTCCCGATCCGTTCGTAAAGTCATTCGTAGCGTACACATTAGCTTATTTTTAGTCAGTCCGATTGATCCGCCGGAGTAATCCGAGCGTTTCCAAGCAATCCGATGATCTGACAGGATTGCTGGTGGCGGGGGTTAGCGCGGGTAAATTGAATCTTACAGCCAATTGGAATATGATGAAAACATAACTTCTATTATTAGTAATAAACTCATATTTATAAAACAAAATGTGGTAGTAGTTGTAATAAACGAGAAATTGGACAGTTGCAGTTAGTGCCACCGTCATCAGGCGTCATTACTTAACTTCAGACAAATATTGCTTACGAAAATGTTAACAAAATCCGAGTAATCCAACTAATCTTGTGACGTCACCAGATCAATCTGAGCAATCTTATGTATTGAATAAATGTAAACGCCTATTATTTATCAGATACTTTCAGCAGTCCGCGTAATAAAATTGGATATTTTGCCGGTCCACGATTGTTTTTGGTTTGAGAAGACCTGTACTATAATATTTTATATTCTAAATAATTATTTATAGTATACTGTATTAGTTTTTCCATTTAACTACTGCAATAAATTTGTTTGAAACTGGCATGTTTAAGTATAAAATTTTGAGTTTAATTGGTATTGAAAAATATGCTGACAAAGTGACATAATGTCGGTAAATTTAGAGGCATTTCAAATTGTTTATTAAAAACGATGACAGCATTGATATAAATAACTACAAAAGATTATGCTTCATAATCAATTTTTCACACTACATGCTTCTCGGATTAAAAAGGTTAACTCAATATAATTAAAGAAGAGAAAAAAATAGCTCGCCTAAATATAATCATGAACAGCCTGTGCTTTAAAAAAATATGGTTTTGTTCGGTATTCTTGTTAAAAACTTACGTGCAGAAGAAATAAAATAAATTTAATTTTGTATGTTATAACAAGAGCTTTAATGAATGCAGCCAAATTTTACATGAATATTAAACTTAGAATAACAATCATCATCATCATCAGTAAGGGGACGATAACCCAGAGTGTCTTCTGAAAGATGTTTTTAAGTGGCAGTATAATTCGGCAAGAAAATCCGACATTGCCTCTATTTTCTGAAGAACAACTTCTAAAAAAGATAGAAAACCAATATTTCCTATGGAGAAACGGAATTAGCAGTTCTTTTCAACCGATTTGTCGCGAATTTATAGTTTAAATTATGACTGAATGTATGGTATTACTATGTATTATTAAGTGTGTACAAAATTGTATGTGTACAATACGAAATAAAATGAAAATTTCAGTGTATAGCAATTATCAGAAATAATTGTTTTTAGAAATGTGTCGTTCTTTTCATCCTTTTTATACATTTTACTTTAATTTTTCGCCTGGTGTCATATAGACACAGTGGGTTCGGGAAGCAAACTCGGAGTATTCCGAGTCACTCTGTTTAACTCCAGACCGCTCGAGGAAACGCGCTTAGACCTTTTCTTGAACGCTCTAGAGTTAAACAGAGTTACTTCGAGCTTGCTTCCTGAACCCACCTAAAGAGATCGGAAAGCAATGATAGAGAGTTAAATTTTTTATTATTCGAATAGAAATTTTGGAATATTTTAATTTCAGATGTTCGATACAATTTTACTTCGAATAATGAATATTCCAATATTATTGCCAGTTCGAACAGTTTATTTGCTAGCTGCAAGTGTAGATTTCACGAGCACGCTTAAATTACATTTCGCTTGCATTTTACGATAATAAACCGTTATGACTCTACGTAACAGACCTATAGGTTAAAATTAGAAGAAAAAAAAAAAAAATGAACGTAACAAATGTAAATAGAACTTATTCTATTAATATAATATAATATTTATTTATCGACTAATATACAAAATGAAATATTGTTTTCGGTCAGACACATTACAGATTACAAAACCTTTTAAAATATACAAACCCAATATACAGAATAAGATAAAAGTACGTTATAGAAATATCACCCAACATGGAAAATACTTAAATATACAAACAGTACAAATTCAGTAAAAATAAAATATTTTAAATTTGCAATAGGGCACGTAGTTACTTCATAGAATACCTATAGCATATTATCCATATATTTTACTTGCATAAAATCATCAAAAGAATTTTTTGTCCGCATCTGAATTTGATGGCCGAGGCAGAGCCGAGACCTTCAAACAGATGAGAACGGAAAAGAACTTTTTGACAAAGGTGCACATTATATTTTTGGGCGACCAAAAGTAATTTTAAGCATTCGCTTATTATTGAACAAACATCACTATCGTAGATGGTGTTGGCATCCAGCGGCCTAAAAAGAAAGCGAATCGGCATAGGCCGAAAAAGATTTACTTTTTGTCTAGTATAAGATAGTAAAAAAGAACTGTTTTTGATATGGTCGCCTAAAAAATATTTTTTTAACGTTTCTTCCATTTTTAGGGTTTTGTAGGTATGACCAAAAAACCCTTATACCGTCATTTTGTCGTCTGTCTGTCTGTCTGTATGTCTGTCTGTCTGTTCGGTAAAAATTGTAGCCAAACGGCTAAACCTAGAGAGTTGAAATTTGGCATGCTTATACAACTCTTTGACCCGCACATAGGAAAAATACTAAAACATCTAAAAAACATATCCCACTAAAAATATAAACAAATATGTGCTCAACGAAAAAAAAATATATTTTTTTTAAATTCTGAGTAGGGTATGAAATGAAAGCCCTTAGTACGTGGATTAACGATCAAAATTTTATTTTTGCAAAATAAATTATTTTGATGCGAATTTTGCCAAAATTGTGCAAAAAAATTTTTGTCCCACACCCTGTAGCCCAGATGGTTTAAACTAAAAATCTGAAAAAATTCTAAGTAATGTACATTGGTGTGAACCGGAATAGTACAACAGGAATTTTTGATCAGATTATGTTTTCGGAAAATAACGCGTTTTTTGTGTTTTTAACTTTAGTTAACATATTTTAATATGTTAACTATTTAATACGTTGTGTAACATACCAGATCAGTTGCTCTCGTGGCGTGGTTGGATTTGTCGTACGCTTAATAATAAAACTAGGGTTCGAATCTTGTTGATTTTTTTTTTTTTGCATTTTTATTTTGTTTAAATTATTTTGTTAAAATTCTAGTTATATTTGGTAAATGTTGCATTTAATTTTTAAAAGCGTAAATTTAATAACCAGTGGAAAGTGTTGAAATTATAATTTAATTCTATGTTTGACGAAATCAAAGGGCGGGACTTATGATGTAAGCAACCAGTGGAAGCCATAGGTGCAATTTTCAAAATCTTAATGAACTTTGATATATAAAAAAAAATACTGCATATATTTAGAGACTTAAATAATGGTATTAGGCATTCGAATTAAAATTCATAAAAAAATATTTTGACATAAAATTTGTTTTGGCATCCCAAATAATCATCGTTCAGTTACTAAATACCTGCAAAACCCAGAAATGTGTGAAAATTCACACTTCACATCAATTTTTTTCATAGTTGATAGATGTTTACCAAACTTTTCTTTCCATTTTCGCAAATGTACCGTCATTTTTTATATTTATTTGGCATTAAAGTGTTGATGATTTGTTCTTGTTTTAAATCTAGTTCATACATCAAAATTTCTGTCGAACACAATAGTTCTTTCATATTACATATGATCGAGATTCGGAAAAAAGATTACAAACTTTGTTACAATGATTGCTTCCGAGATTTCTTGATGGAAACTGGAAATATCTCAACTGCAATTCCCAACTCACAGATAAATCCATTGATTGTTTCTACTAAAAGATTATTTTTACAAAAAGAATTTATAAGAAATTTTAACTAAATATAGTTTATATAATTAGTAATCTGTATATTTGCATTATACAAATTTTAAATCTCGACCGGTATTAAAAAAAAAAATGTTTTTCCCCAAAATTATTTTGTCTAAAAACTAACATTTGGGTTTCAACTAACTAATTCTAACTTCTATCTCAAAAAATCTTTTATTTTAACTGTGTGTCTTTCAACAGGTGAATTGTGACATTGTTATGTTATACCTACGATGACCATACGTCCTTTATTTCAGGGGATAGTCCTTTATTTTAGAGTACGGTCTTTTGAGGTTTATTAGGGGTACGGGAAAGTTCGTTTTGATTATTAGTGCAGTGTGCGAACAAGTCACAACTTGTTCACTGAATTGAACAGGCGTCTTTTGCGTTTTAGTTAAATCTGTAACATTGAGTACCTAATTACTGTTTTCGTTTCATTTTAAACCCTTGCATTTTAAAATGGGGAAGTTTTCCATCAAAACATTTTTCACGCTGTGTATGTTATATGAGTACCATAAAAAAAAATGGCTGCAGTTGCTACAAAAAACTTTTGCACTGTTTAAGGTGCTAAACTAAGTGTATGCACAAGTTAACAGTGGTTTAAAAAAATTTATTCAGTAAATGTATGCTTGGATGATGAACCCCGATCTGGAAGGCCCTATAAAGGAATAATTTATTATGAGATGTTAAAACCGGGGCAAAGTATTAATTCTGATCTCTACTGTGAACAATTGGATCGACTGAATCAGAACTTGGTTAGAAAACGGCAAGAAATTGCGATTAGAATATGAGTTATTCTTCAACATTACAATGCAGGACCTCCTGCATCATAAAAGAGACATGAAAAAATGTCCGAGCTTGATTGGGAGATTCTACCACACTCACCCTACTCACCAGACATTGCACCCTCCGACTATCACTTATTTCGGTCACTGGAACACTCTTTAGGAAACAAGACATTTAGAGATATGAAACATGTTAAAATTACTTTTGAACAATTTTTTTCTTCAAAAAATCAGATATTTTATAAATCTGGAATACTTTCTCATCCTGATAGATGGCAGAGTGTTATAGATCACGATGGAAACTATTATACTCAATAAAGTACATTTTTTTTCTTTCGATTTGTTTTTATTTTAATAATACCAAATAAACGAAAAAACTTTCCTGTACCCCTAAATTTACTTCCCAAAAACCCACTTTTTTCCAATATTTGTCATTAAAGTAAAGATATTTAGAACCTGTGCTCTAAAGGCTCATTTAGTCATCCTAATTAAGTTCTAATCTATTTTTTTAATATCGTTAAAACGAACAATTCAGATATCTATAATTCATTAACTAGCAGATGTACCTCTTTTTTTTTAATACATATTTGTTGTTAAGTGAGATATTTGAAGTTTGTAGGTAGCGCTAAAAACTACATTGCACGAAGATGAATCGTTTCTTTATTCCAAACTATTTTTCTTATATACTTACATTTTTGCTGTTAAGTAAGTGTGTGAAATATTTCAAATTCATAGGTAACACTCCCACTAGCCTCCTAAATAATCTTCTTATTACAACCTGTATTGAAAAAAAAAAAGTATTTCTTCTTTCTAACCAAATTTTCTTATATGCATTTTTGATTTAAACTAAGTGAAATATTTTAAGATTTTAGTTTTGGGGTGTCCCCCCTGTAACTCCCCAAATATTCATCCAAATGAAAAAGTATTTAGAACAGAAAATATTTGTTATTTTATTATAAACAATTTTTGTCATATACGTTTTTGTTATCAATTCAACACTAAGGGAGATATTTCAAAAGGTTAATATTAGGGTGTTCCCCCTAACTCCCCAAATATGCATCTAATTGAAAAATTCCGTAGAAGAAATTGTATATTTTCTTATAAATAATTTTTGTTACATAAATTTTTCTGTTAAGTCAATAATAAGGGAGATATTTTAAGCTTTTTAGTAAACAGTTTTAACCCCGAAATACCCCCTTAGAATAAAAATGTTGAGATACCATATAGCCAATGTTTGAATCTTGGTTCTATTCTATTATCACACAAAATTTCGTTAAATTATATCCAGCCGTTTTTGCGTGAATCTAAGACAAAGAGCCAGAAATTGTTTTTTGTGGATATCGTCTTTTAATCATTAAACCAAATATGAGGCTGATAAAAATAAAAAACGACAAGATATAGACCTCCAATTTTATGAATATAGATAAAAACTGCTGACTGAAAAAGACAGTCGATATGTATATTGTATATTTAAAGACTACTTTTCACTCAATTATTTATGTATATTTAAAAGTTCGATCTTACATTAATGTTTAATTATTTGGATGATAAATCGATATTTACTAATAATTATTTCTTTTTTTTAGGTAAGTCCTCCTGTAACATTCAGTACTAGTATTTATTGCAGTATTAATATTGTAAGTATTTATGATAATATAGTTTTGTAAATAATTCTGGCAATAGGACAGAAGTTACTCGGAAGAAATGGCCGGTACTACCAACTAACAATTCCGCCAAAAGTCGCCACGCCGGATTTGTCCAGGGATGTTATTAACACTTACTACTGTAGATAATATCATAACCGACTGTACAATTCCCAGAATTCTCAAAAAATTGCCCTTAATTTTCTTTTAAATTTCCCAAAGGGTTTTCATCGTCAAAATATTAGTCTACAAAAAGTCCCTAAAGTATTCCTCCACAAATATAAAAAATGAATTCCATCTCTCAGTGTCGAAGCTCGTAACTTTTCACCGAACGTGCCATACAGTGGACTTAATAAGCAGCTGTTTGCCCTAAGTTCATCCATAGCGACAACCACTACACATCAGCGGTTAATGGAGTGAAGTTCACTATCGTTTACTTGGCATTACCACGTTTTGGTCCATCCATGTGTGACTTTTGCACTTCAAAAGACTCCGCACATTTCTCCAAAAGTCTTTAATTTTTGTGTTCGGGAGCGTATTCCATATTATATACATGTTACAAATATGCGTTAATACTTCCGGTAACACAAATAAGTTGTTAGCGAAATTTTCCTAAACTCAGATTTATTAAAAATAGATTAAGAAGCACCCACCCTCTCATCAAATTTAGAATATCTCATGTTGATGAGTCCGATTTAGATTTCCAAATTAAGTTCTAATCAGTTTTAATTTTTTAAGTTTTAAATTATTTTACTTATGTATGCCTTTAAAAAAAAAAGAAGCGTTCTGTGTAGCATATTAGGCCTGGCGCGCACTGGTGTTTTTTCACCGCTTATACTCGGCGGCAATTTCACCGCAAAAATAGGGCTCATACCATGTTATCAATATGCGCGCACATGCGTTTGTTTCTGCGCAGCGTTTTTAAAAACGAAACTTGTCCGATTCACTGAGCGGTGCGGTAGCGGTAGATCCACCGCAGGTGTTTATCTGCAACATATATAAACATGCAAGTGAGCGCACTAGCGATAAATATACGGCATTTCTGTATTAGTAATCGAAGTGTTGTATCGCTGTAAGTAATATGGGGTCGTATCATATTCAGTACTTCATCAAATGAGCTTTTGGACATCCGAAAATATTGAAAATATTTTCTAGAACTCGTACACAAATCATAATATATTTTGTGAAATTGTCCTTTTAAAAGTCTTTGACTCGTCAAAGGATAAATCCACAGTTTGTTTCGTCGCTTCTTCCGCAAACATATTAATAAACCACATATGGCAGCTTTTTGTTGCCAATCCATCTCGACTCTTGCTGAAAACTGCAGCTTCCAATGAATATTAACGTTTTTTTAACGCACATGCGCGCACGTCAAAATATTTTGCGGTTGTTCAACGGTAGCGGTAAAATAACCGCGCGTGGGAAAAAACGCCCGTGCGCGCCAGGCCTTAGTGTGTGGTTATAATGTACTCGGTTTTACTATTTTTTGGTTTCATGATTTTATATCGCATATATTTTAGTAACTACTAATTTAAACCAGTCACAATCAATCAACCAATTGGCTTTTACAACCGTTAGAGGGTTTTTACCACCTCTACAAACTTCTTCCATTTTCCGCGGTCACGCGCCAATCTGCTCCAATTATGAGTATGAGAAATATTTGTAAAAATATTACAGATGAGCAAATAATACATACATTATCAAATAGAAGTAAAATTTATGGTAATTATTTGAAATTTATATACAATAATAAAATAAAAATTATTTTCATACTTTTATTTAAAAATCCCCCGGGCCGGTTTGTGTCCTGAATCGGGTTCTGATAGAATCATTTGGAGTACAAATATAACAATAGTAACAAAGAAATTTTTGCACACAATCATAGAATAACAATAAAATTTGGAGGAGAAGTGTGTCCAGCTGGACAATACAATTACCACAAAAAAAAAGGATAAGCACAAGGAGAATATAGCATGAACTGGAAGTAACCTCAACAATGTTAAAACGGTCGAACAATTGACCATTAGAATGCTATGTATGAAAGAATGAAAGATGAACGGAGGCCAAAGGCCAAACGGAGGCCAGCTTAAAGGACTTTGAGAGTAAAGAGAAGAAGAGGAAAACCTGCAGTTAAGTGGAAAACAGAAACAATTTAATATAGAATAGAGACTGGGAAGATAGGAGTCGATGGCAACTGAGAACGGAAAACTTATATTGGGAAAATGCCAAGAGAAGTAGAAAAAAATATGCAGAATAAGAGAAGGCTTCAGAACCAGGGTGACCAGGTCTCAGGATTTCCGGATAGAGTCTCAGGGCTCCGGATTTTGTTATAAAATCTCCGGATTTGTAGTTTTGGAGGTGAAGACCTTCTTTTTTTTGCTCATCGCTTGTATTTTCGAGGTGAGCAAAATTGAATAAAATATGCTGAATTTTCATTTTTTTTAATCTTAAGGTTTACCTCAACTGAAATCTGGTCACCCTGTTCAGAACCCTGTTTATCTGTACATTTGTAAAGACAGAGGACCCAGAAAAGATATTTGCTTCAGTCGCTTAATCTCCATAATAGGGTTGATGTTAGTATAAAATATAGACTGTTTACGTTTTAATTAAAAGTAACTTGCAACGCATTATACATTGATCAACATAAACTATTCCATTATGTAATTTATTTTTAATTTTTTATTAGACGTGTAGCTGTTGTCTCGATGTATGTACTATACACACATGTTCCCCGCACATGTGTTCAGACCGCTAACCATGCCGAAGCAAGCCGGGAAGATCAATACACGCGCACACGGCATTAATACTTGAAGAGATAATATGAAGATGTTTAGATACACTTCATTCACAGCTGCCTCTAATGATTGCCAAGTGTGATCAACGCGGAATTAGAAGCAATCCGGATCAGATATCCACTTCTAGCTACTTATATGGGATTAAATATCTTTATCTACAGATCTGTTTCATGAGAAAGTCACTTTTGGTGTGATTTTGTTACTAAGTGATGCAATTAAATTTTGATTTGAGTGGTTAAACAATAAGCTTTTTCACCGGTATTTGATTATTCCAGCCAATTGTTTAGCACAAGGTTCTATAAATATAAAGTATTAAAAACAGTGGTTGGAGTGTTATAGTACTTATCAAAATGATTGAAAAAAGCTTAACATGATCCGAAAATCAACCTTTTCAAAGATACAAGATATTTTCATCATTTTCTACCTATGAAACAACAGTTTTTGGTATGAGATCAGTGGCACAGCCAAGGAGGGAGCCGACGGACCTGGGCCCTTCCGAGGACCAGCAGATTACACGGCGCTGCTCGGAGATTTGAAGACAAAATTTGTTAGCCAGCACCAGTGGCGCAGGCAAGGGAGGGGGCGACGGGTCTGGGCCTGGGTTTTACACACAAAAAGGTCTTATATAAATTGTACTGAACAACAGTGGCGTATTCAGAGGTGGGGGGGGGGGGTTTACAAGGCCCCTCTGAAGGTCCAAAGAAATGAAAATTTAAAAAATTTATCATAATCGTACAGCAAAATAACTTATGTATATTACAATAATAATAAGCTATATTTTATTATGATTAGTATTGAAATTAACAGAAAATACATATTTACATGTTACTTTTAGGTCTTCGTAGATATAATCAAGAAATCCTTATTCCGTCACATGAGTCTGTTTGTTCGGTACAAATTGTGGCCAAGCGGCTGATTTAGAGAGTTGAATATAAGTAAGAGAAATATTGAGACTTCAAAAATGTATCCCGCGAAAAATATAAATAAATATGTATTTATCGAAGAAAAAATCAAGTGAAAGTTTTTGATACATGGATTAACAATTAGGTAAATTTTTTTATCAACAAATAAAGGAATTATTACTTGATATAAACATCAATATCCTAAAGCAGTGGTGTCGAACTGATTTGGGTCGCAGTCTATTTTACATACAAAATGATAAGCACTGACGGAACTTTTAATATCCCGAAGGGCTTCTTGACATTTTTTTATAAAGGGAAAAGGAGAAGAGAGTATATTTTACATTTTTAAATATATTTTTCCCCTAAATAAGCTCAAGTGATTTTGATTACCGCTTCAGGGGCCACAAAAAATGAGGTTGAGTGCCGTATGCGGCCCGCGTGCCCTCGAAAATTGATTCGGCCCTCCCCAAGACAAAATCCTGGCTGCGCCACTGTGTGAGATTAACATGTTTTATTTTTGGATTTTTACAACTAGTGTTCTGCATGTTTTCCTTCCATCTCAACACAGAGTTCGCGTCTCTTTATGAAGGAATTTCGTCTATTCAGTACTCCAAGTCTAATCGAATAATCTGACAGGGATGTTGTACTCGTTCTTGTAAGTGCGCTAGATTATCAATTGGAGTCGAATAAACCAAAGTCTTTAAATATTCCCCAAGCAAACTTTATCACAGCAAACATGATAAAGCCTATGTTGTGAAGGTAGACATTTAGAACACCTGTTGTAAAAATTTTAAAACAAAACTTATAATTTGATACCATACACTGTATTGTTTCATACATAGTGCAATGCTGAACATTGATGATATTTCTGAAACAGTTTGTTTGCGAACCCATGTTGCTTTTTTCACTTTTTTGTTGTATACAGCATTATATGATCGTAATATTTCCGACCACTTTTTTTAACACCCTGTCGGGTTTATTTTCTAAGCAAAATGTTTAAATCTTGAAGTAAATTTTAAAGATATTTAAAAAATAGATTAGAAATTCATTTGGATTTCTAAATGGACCATAAACGCTATTCGTTAGGCATATTTGTGTTAAAATTTTAATGTGGTGGCGATAAAATTGCTAGCTAACGTTCTACAATAAGTGGTAACCAAAAAGGTGATTTTAAAAGTTAATGCTGATTTTTGGTGGTATGTTGTTCACTTTTGTAAGGACAAACTAAATCTAGTTATTTTGGTGTACACACTATACTTTTATAGTGTGTTACCAACTTGCCAATTAAAAATATTCCTTACGCTGTAAAACCGACTTTAGATTTGCAAGTTATGATCATTATAATTAGGATATCATTTTTCATTAGGACATATGTCAAATGGATCGACATTTTTTATAATCTTTTAATACCAACATGTCATACAATTTCAAAGGTGCAAACTATTGAAATCAAAATTTCCTCTTAGTTTAACAGATTGAAATCAAAATTTCCTCTATGAACAGCATATATATGCTGTTGACTTTTGTAAGGACAAACTATGGTCTATTTCAAATTAGAAAAAAGTAGATAGCGCTACGATTTACACTGGACAAATACAGTATAGCGGGAAATTTAAAATAAGTTACAACTAGGGCATGGGCGTAGTAACTGGGTTAGCAAGTGACTTTTTTTTAATATAAAAAAGGTTAATAAGATATTGAAATAAACAAGGCAGATAATACACTTACGTTATTTATACGACATAAATTCAGTTTATGGGAAATTGGGAAAAGTTAAAAAAATATTAATTTTTAAAAATTATGTACTATATATGAAAAGAGAGATTTGGCTAAAAGAGTTTAAATAAAGCAATAAAACAAACAATATATCTTCAGAGCTAAAGTTTTTTATTTAAATATTTATTGTAAATAAAAATTAAAAATATATGTATATATGAAAGTCTAAAAATTATATCAATAACTTCTTCTTTGGGCACTATCAGCTGGGTTGTCTTTTGGCTTCACATTAGTCCTATATCTTGATCTGTTAATTGTCTAGTGTCAAAAAATATTTATATGTCAGATAACCTAAAAAATATATAACTGCGTAAAAGCAAATTACATGGAGAATTTTCTCCATAAAATCTACGCCAATATAAATAAAAGTTATAACAAGACTTTATTGCAAGAGATGTTAATTTATTATTTAAGCCAAAACAATTACAAACATAGTGAAAACATGTACAAAATTGATCAAAACACACAAAAGTTTTACAGTTCGTCTGTACTCTGAGGTAACACACGCGGTAGTGCTACACACATATGACCGGTAAGCGCTGTCTACGCAGTCTCGGCCGGTCAGTGGCGTCGGGATCTAGTTTGTCGTGTTACAAAGTCTAAATATGTAAATAATAACAAAATATAAGAAAAAAATAAAGTAATATAAATAATATATATTTCCAATGTACGACAATGAACATCTGTCCACTTGGACTAAAAACAATATTTTAACAGTGTAATAGGGATGACATTCTAAACCAATCCGAAGCAAGGACAAACAGCTCCTTACAGACATTTTTCTAAGGTGACATAGAGCATAGATCTGGTTATTTTGGTTACTTTTATAATGTATTACTGACTAAATGTGAATTAAAAACATTCCTTACGCTGTAAAACCGACTTTAGGTTTGTAGGTTATGATCATTAAAATTAAGATATCATTTTTCATTATGACATATCTATGTCAAATGGATCGACATTTTAAAAAGTGAAATTTTTTAATACCAAGATGATATCCAATTTCAAAGGTGCAAACTACTGAAATCAAAATTTCCTCTTAGTTTGTTTTTACAAAAGTGAACAGCATTATACAAATACAGTTCCAAACGATTAGGTGGAACTTTCACCGGAATTTTCATTTTTGTAAGTTGTCATTAGCTATTTTCTTATATATTGAAGTTGGCTTTTCCTGAACAAAATGCTTAAAAGCTTCAATCAATCAGTAAAAGTAACTAAAATTGAAAATATAGTTCCGCCTAAACCAAAGGAACAGACTTTATCAATAATTATACAATGAAATTCTACAATATTGTACTGTGCTTCACAACATAAATAATTGATGACAACGATAATGAAGATCAGTCCAATGATAACTGGTTACAAGAGAGAATACGAATTAAAAATAGTGTAATAAATTAATTATTTAATAATTAATATTACAAAACACCTTTAAAAAATAAATAAATTCACATTTTATTCAAAAATAAGATAAATTGTTACAATGTAGTATAAAAAATTGACTAAAGAAAAGAATACTTCAATTTACACCGAAATATTTAGTTATGTTTTTCTTGACATTTGCTACTTGTCGAAAACGTTAAAACTCAACGTAATAGCGCATGTCCGTAAAATTTGCAGCGTTCCATGCAGCAATCTCCTGAGTGAAGAAAGATGTTTTATGTATGAGTTTTATAGAATATTTTTACAACGTCAGCCTGCGATTAGAAAAAAATTAATAAAAATTTATACAAACGTACATTTTCCTACAGCTGTCCAAATTTGTGGTATCCCTCTTCACAAGGTATGTTAACATCGCGTTTATAAACATATGCTAACGTCTACCCTAACAAATGTTTTTTTGAAAATAGCATTTTTTTAAAAATGCGTTACAAAGTGTTAAAATAAAATTTTGAATGTGAGACTAATTTTAACACATTTCTTAGAGAATACATCCGTGTATAAGCTTATTAGTTGGTACACTATATTATCCAAATACTACTGGGATGACAAATTACTGTTCTTAACTGGATTCGATTCCTGAGCTTTGTGATGTGCAGTCAACTCGTGCGTTACCTTCAGGCTACGTCAGTTGACGATTAATTGGCTTGTGACAACAGAAGCATTTCTGATGATTTGTCTCCCATTATCATTGCGGAACCTGTTTGGCCTTCCTACGTAGAATATAATAATAAGCCAGGATACCAGGACTGTCGCTATGTTTTTTGCTATGGCAAATTGCTTCCCCGACTTGCAAAATGATTCATGATGACCAATGCAGTAAAACCAGACATTCAGATACAAATTACTTCCAGAATTTATTATACACATTGTATAGTTTTTTAGATGTTGCTTGGTTGTTTAGGATTATTTTCGTACATGCGTTTGCTTATTTCCAAATAATATCCTGGTTTTCTAAAACGTTTTTATAAACTTTTTTGTCATAATTCCTCCTTATGGTAAATTCTCACATTATTACCAACAAATCATCCCTAAACAGTAACTGAACCAGCTCCATATTTAATAGTTGGCACCAAACATTTTTTAGCGTTCATTCACATTTTCTTCTGTCACTTGTTTTCTTAAGTAATACTAAAGCCTGGAACAGAACGCACAGCGCGCTACGCCGTCAGCGCGCCTTTATTTGCGACGGCGTTGCGTTAGCGCCGTTGAGAACGGTGTTGAATTTTCGCCTGCACACAATGCAATCATTTTTAACGCCGTCAAAGTGTCACGTGACAACCTATATCTGTGTGTATACGTGCGCTTTCTTTTATTAAAATTATAATGGACGATGAAGACTTGTGTGTGATGTTATTTATGTTATATGCAAGTTATATATACATACAAACACTTTACCATTCAGTAAAAACTGAGGTTAGGTGTTCTACGTCAACGTTCAACGGCATCAAAAGTTGTAAGTTGACGACCATTCAGTATCACCGGCGTTGGAACGCCGCTAGGACGCTACACATTCTGTGCATTTGCGTACGGCAGCTTGGTTTTAACTTTCTTCCGACAGATAGCGCCGTCCAAACGCCGTCAACGCGCTGTAGAACTCGTTGCATTCTGTTCCCCACTTTAGTGTGTCGCGTAGATAGAAATGTTGGAAAGCACTGCCGTATTGCATCATGCTTTAAAATTTGATGCGGGAGTACGATAAAAGTACTTTAAGATTTATTGAATGTCAATCTTTTCTGTATAGCAACAAACGCAATTGGCTCCTTTTATGGGCCCCTAACATTATAAATTCTAATATCCATACAAAGCTATACTAATTAAATTTAATCGTACAAGGAAATCCAACAGACCAATAATTCTTGAGGGTTCCTAACTAATAATTGACTAATTTCCAGCTAGTATAGATTTATTAATTCCTCAGATAAATACTTATTCATTAATGAATCTCATACATCATAAAGCTTCATTCGAAAGTTAACGCAAGAAAAGATCAATACTGTGCGCAGGGCGATTCTTCCGGAGATGATCCCGGATAAGGGCACCGGCAACTGAACATAGCCTGATAAATTATTCGTAAGGCTTATGAATCTAGGTAGAGAGATGAATTAAATACGACATATACCCAGGTATTGATATATGAACTGTTACACTGTTACTTTTTTTCGGTGATCGTGAAATGTGTTTACAAGAAATGACGTTGTGAGTGATGATGTTTTTCGATCGATGAAGAACTTTTCGACGTTAAGGAAATATATGAAAGAGATGTGAAATTATAAGGTCATACAGTGTTTTCAAAATAAAGTTTTATGAAAACCTTGAATATGATTGTGAAAACTACTGTATTTTGGGTACATGAGGTGTAAGTATGGCATTATACATTTTAAAATATAAGGAAAAATCGTGGGGAAGCCCCGTTTTCATAATCAAATTGAATTTTTTATGTATTAAAGATGTCATTAAGATAACATTGGTTTAAATAAAGTGACGACTTGAAAAATGATTATGAAAATGGGCGTAAGCGGCGGAATAAGAAGAATTTCGTGTGAAAAATTAGCAAGCCTAAGGTTGTTTTTTTGTAAATGTTAACATCTTTTCGTTTACATGCTCTTCCACTGAACAGTAACAGTAAAGTTTTGCATAGCACAGAACTTTATCGGTATCTATTAACCGCGTTAACCGAGAAACCGAAACACAGATTCAACTACGAATATCTTACCCACAACACTTTCCGTGGATCTCGTCTGATATTTATCTTAGTTTATGTTTGAAAATTTACTTAAAATTAAAAAGTATGTGAGTAATTTTACGGTCTATCTTTATCCACTTCATTTAACCCGCACAGTGTAAATATTTAAAAGGTTCACTGCAGAAATAGGTAGTATATAAAAATTGATGTGAAGTATGAATATTCACACATTGCAAGGTTTCGCAGGTATATAAAAAGTGAAGGCGGCATGCTCAGTGTGTAAGACAAATTTTTCTTTGTAGTAATTATGGCAAAATGAACGATATTTTTAAAATAATTTATCATCTGTTAATCTAAGAGCTTTAAAAACAAATTTTATGTTAAAATATGTTTTTGTTAATTTTAATTCGAATATGTAGTACCATTATTTATGTTTCTAAATATAAGCAATTTATATATATATATATATATATATATATATATATATATATATATATATATATATATATATAGCACGGTTTATTAAGATTTTGAAAATTGCGCCTATGGCTTCCATTGGTTGTTTTAAGTCATATGTTCCGCCCCTCTGGTTTCGTACACGTGACACATAGAATGAAAATATAATTCCAACAATTTCAACTGGTTATTAAATTTACGCTTTTAAAAATTAAATGCACCATTTGACAAAATAATTTAACCGTTTCAGTACTAAAGTAATTAATTAATCCCAAGAATTTTCAAATCAACACTGAACTCTCAAAATGCATTGTTAATGGGCTTTAATTAACCCGTTCAGTTTTTGTAGGTTGTAGTACGTGATTCATGCACTGTCTTAGTAAAAACTGATAAAAGGAGCCGCTGTGAGGGCTGTAAGAGGGAGAAGAGGGAGAAGAGGGAAAGACGAACAAAACATATTTGCAAGGCTTGCAACATCCCATATTGTATAAGTTGTTTCACCAAATGTCATACATAAATTTATTTCTTATTTTGTTTTTTCTATAATAAATGAATTCATTTTCACAGTTTTATTATTTTTTTATATGTCCTACAAAATTCAAAACTGTTGGGTTCAAATTATCCCAGCACTAAACACTGTTGGGTTCAAATGATCCCAGCTAGGAAAATCCGATTTCCATTAAAAATACAGTATTGTTGTCAATATATGTTTTAACCCGTAGTTGACCAAAATATACACATCCAACCAAGTGGGGTGTAGTATACCCCAGGCTTTTCTCATTTAATATCAATTAAAATAAGGTAAAATTATTAGCCTATAGAACAACATTACAACAAAAAAAAAAAATTCAAAGTTATTATTTAATGCTTTTTTAATAATTTTTTCAATTAAAGTCAAAATCACGCCAATTTCTTTCTAAATTGCATCATACTTCTAGTAGCGTCTCGAGTTGACTGACAACACTGCATCTCTCGTTCATACCAACTCTCACACACTAGCTCTCTGATTGGTCTATGTATTTTGGTGGGGGAGACAATTTCTTTCTCATTTCTCAAGCAACGTTTGAATTTTGAACGTTTATTTATTTATAATTCGTTCGAAATGCGCTGTTGCCAAATATAATTTAGACATATTTTTTTGTAAATGGTGTTTTTGATTTTTTTGTCGATTAAAAATTAAATTATTGTTAAATATTAACTAATTCATAAATATTGTCAATAGATACATCATTTCCACTATTAATATACTGGGGTGTGACACACCCCATTTGGTCAAGCCTGGGTTAAACAATTTGTTATAATGTCCTTTAAGTGTCTTTATCTATTTCATATTGCTTATAGAAAAAAGTAGTATTGAAACGGTTAAACAAAATAAAAATTTAAAAAAAAAAAACGAAAAATTAAATTGCCTCCTTTGCCCGGGATCGAACCCCAGTTTGCTACGTAGCAAGCGAGCAAACTAACCAGGATACGCCTTCTAGTGTAGTGTGTTACAGAACTATAATGTTTGTACACCGTCAACTAAAAAACACACAAAATGCGTTATTTTCCGAAAACATAATTTGATCAAAAATTCCTGTTGTACTATTCCGGTTCACACCAATGTACATTACTTAGAATTTTTTAAGATTTTTAGTTTATACCATTTGGGCTACAGGGTGTGGAGCAAAAAATGTTTTGCACAATTTTAGCAAAAATCGCGACAAAATAATTTATTTTGCATAAATAAAATTTTGTTCGTTAATCCTCGTACTAAGGGATTTCATTTGATACCCTATCAAAATTAAAAAAATATATATGCAAAACAAAATTTTACACAAAATCAACAAAATAGTAACACACCAATTTTATTTTTATTTTGTATTTTATTATTTCAAATTATGTTAGTACATTTATAAAATGTTTTTAAATATTTTGTGTTGCCCCCCTTTGCTTTTATTACTGCCGCAATTCTTCGAGGCATATTCTCAATACATGCCCTAATACAATTTTTAATTTACTTTTTTAATATTATCTATTAAAACTTGTTTATTAGTATTATTTAAATCATAAACAAGTTTTTTCAGGGGGTTCCAGACATTTTCGATAGGATCATATCCAGCGAATTACCTGGCCAGGGCAAAATCGGTACTTTTTGTTCGTACAAATCAGTCTCAGAATAAAAATATAGAGTTGAAGATGTTTAAAATAGCTTATCTTTTAATAAATTCACGATATGTTAAAGAAATAAATAAAGTAGCATATGATTATATGTCGGCATTTTTAATAAACATGTGTTTTTGTAAGTAGTTATAATATTTTGTCTAGGTACTGTATATATATTTTTTTTCGATGAGCACATATTTGTTTATGTTGTTAGGGGTATATGTTTTTTAGATGTTTTAGTATTTAGTGTATGTGCGGGTCAAAGTGTTATATAAGCATGCCAAATTTCAACTCTCTAGGTTTAGCCGTTTGGCTACAATTTTTACCGAACAGGCAGACAGAAGACAAAATGACGATATAAGGGTATTTTGGTCATATCTACAAAATCCTAAAAATGAACAATCATTCCAAAAATTTCCGAATTCGGAAAAGTTAATGTTTTTTATTTATACTGTGGTGCTGTTTTTAGTAACAAACATCTTCTTTAAAAGTTTATCAGGTAATTGTATTTTTCAATTTTTCGAATTTTTTTAACGTTATATAAAAATATAGGAAAATCTAATCGTCTGAGAAATTTCCCATCGGGCTCATACCTGTATCCGTCTCCCCTTCTCTGGTGCCACGTTTTATGGTTTGTTCTTATAAGCCTCCGTGTAAATTATGTCTATTGCTACCAGCATTTTAAAAGACTTCCTCCACTCACATTTAATAGACTTAGATAACAGTGAGGACATTTTAATTCACATTATCGCCACCATATATCAGGACTCTTCATAAAAAAATATATAAATTACTGAACTATAATGTTATCTACATTTTTTCATTAAAATGGTATCATAAAGAATGTTTTTATATCAAAAGTTATTCTATGGTTGCGTATAAAAATACAGATGTGGCAGTTTTTCTAACCTCAGAATATTAGAGCTTCCAGTTTGGAGACATAATTTACTACGGTTGTATTAGATGTTTTATACGACCGTGTTTATACGAGAGAGTTTGTATTAAGTGTGGGTAAAAGTTTTAGTTTTCACTATATTTTCATACATATGAATTTGTCAGCAGTAGTTTGGACAAAAGATAACACGTTGATGTTATATACACAGACGTCAGCAAGGCGTTTGATAAAGTTAACCATTCCATCCTCATATGTAAACATGGATCATTACTGCGCTGGATTGAAAGATATGTCATAAACAGTTTGTTTCTTACAACGGCTGCACATCTCGTGATATACAAGGTGTCTCAAAAGAAATTTTATATTTATTTAGCTTACTGCGTGAACGCAACGTATCCGAGGGGCGCGGGGGTTATGTCAATCGGTAGCTTGGCTCTTGGGAATTCAGTCGCTATGGTGCGAGAGTTTTACAAAAACGGTGATTCGGCGACTGTAGCGCGTAGAAAATTCTGCAGTATTCGAGGTTTTCGCCACTTAAATGATGCGCCAAGCATTCCTCTCATTCGACATTGGGTTAAAAAGTTTGAAGAGACTGGTACGTACAACGCTGGATAAATCAAAATCCGGGCGACCTAGGTCATCAAGAACGGTAGAAAACGTGGAGAATGTTAATTAGTCTGTTCGTGACGACCCGAACTTTTCAATTCGGAAGCGCGCAAGTGCTTTAAATGTGCATAGATAATCATTACATCGCATTATGCACAAAGACCTAAAGCTGCACCCCTACAAAATTCAATTGGTGCAAGAATTAAAGCCCCAAGATGCCAGTCAGAGGCTTAATTTCGTAAATTTTCTCAGGCAAATTGATCTCCCGGAGAGGTGACATAAATTGGCCTCCACGCAGTCCAGATTTAACCCCTATGGACTTTTTCCTATGGGGTTATCTTAAATCTAAAGTTTACGCCAATAAACCGACTTCACTGGCGCATTTGAAAGAAAATATCCGTCACGAAATGGCAGCCATCCCTGAGTCCACCTGCCGAGACGTCATAAGTAATTTTACTGTTCGATTAAATGAGTGCCGAGAAAGCGAGGGTCTACATTTAGACGATATTATTTTTAAGAAATAAATCCCCAAAAAGTGTATTTTAATAATTAATAAACATTTTTTCTATATACGGCTTACTTTTTTTTTAATCGATCCACTAAATATAAAATTTCTTTTGAGACACCTTGTATTAGTTAAATCCGGTGTTCCATAGGGTTCACATCTAGGGCCCATCTTATTTAACTTATATGTAAATTTAATTTATATTTGTTTTGAAAATTGTAAATTTTCACTTTTTGCTGATGATCTCAAGTTTTATAGAACCATAGATAGTGCAACCGACTGCTATAAAATCCAATCTGTTTTTCTTTCTTTAAATAAATGGTGTATTGACAACAACATGTCCCTAAATGTAGATAAGTGTTTTGTTGTAAATTTCTCTAGAAATAAGATAATTACCAAGTACACTTATAATTTAAATAATTCAAACCTAAATACTAAAACTAGCATTCGAGATTTTGGTGTTATTTTTGACTCTAAATTACTCTTTAACGATCATGTAAACAGGCCCGCGCCGTACATAAGTGCAAAGTTGTGCGGTGCACAACGGTGCAGAAGAGTCTGTATATGATTAATATGTAGCTAGTTGTGCGTAACGTACCACGTTCAAATCCCGATGCCGGCAAATAGTTTTTAAAATAGTTTCCCAGTCTAACTTCCCGGAAAAGCGGTGACCTCGCTACCGAGGTATTTTCCTTTGAGAATCTTATAATAATCCTCTATGCCTGTTGTTTTTCGAGTACCTATCGTGTATATTCGGAACTCTTCGTACATATTTGAACAGACAAGTACTAAGATAAGAGAAGCGGAAGTGAATAACCAGTATATTAAGCCGTTATTTAAAATAAGAAAACAAATATTTTTTGTCTTACTCATTTTTTCAATTGGATTATTATTTTGGGAGGGCACACTCTAAACTATAATAAAATCTTGAAACATTTCACTTATTATTTATTTTACCTCAAAAATGCATGTTATAAAATTTATGCGATTTGTACAAAAATTAGCGCAATCCCCTGTTCCGCGAAAACACACTACCGATATGTAAAATTCTTTCCGCGGATTATACCTTAGACATTCGTTAGTAACAAACTATATCAGTGTTCAACTGAGAGGGCGCGACCACTGGTACAGCGTAAGCAAATTTATGAACCGATTGGTCAAATTCTTACGTTGGAATATAGCTTAGAGCTTCCTGAGTAACATAGGTTTTATCTGTGGCTCAATCGGTGGGAGGGGACTGATATTTTATCATTTTACTTTTACAAACAAAAATATAATTACATAATAAACATTAAATTTCAATAAAAAAGAAATATGGTGAATCATCCTAATTTTGATTGATATGTTGAAAAACTCTTCTTACCGAATAATTCATTCGAATATATTTTCTCCATAAACAAATAAAAGTGATTCTGAACCCACATTAAACTGTAGGTCTGAAATACATGTGAAAGACGCCACACGCAGTACACAGGTGTATGTCACCACGTACCATCATGTATCACCTTGCTCAATACTGAGCGGAAGGACTAACTATAATAGTGTCATATGTCACACTATTAAGTAAACGGTTCCCTCTGGTTACACGATATAAACCAAAATGTGTCTGCAAATGAACACAATTTGTGGAAATCAGTTGTCAATCAAATTGAATTTTGTAGGGTACTACTGTTTTTGACCATTAATTGAATAAAATTTTACAGGTATGTACACATTTGTGGATCTAAAATTGTCCCATCTAATTTTTTCCAAGGCACTATATTTACACTCGTTTTTTACGCAGTTTATTGTATATATCCCGTAAACTAAAATTTGTAAAACCACTCTAATAAAATATATTAGGGATCTCGAAGATTCTGAAAACGAAATTACGTTGATGTAGAAATAGGTGTTAAAGCGATAAAAAATAAATGGATCAGTAATAAGATTTCGTTAGGCAAATATCGAGGAACACTCTGTAGCAATTTAGTTTTCCAGAAACGTTTTATACGCGTAGATATGAAGTTTAAAGAAGAGACAAAACTAGGTCAACTGCCGTACAAATGATATATACATGATGGAATATTTGTGTTCATATACAGCCTACAGTTGGAATGTAAATGGAAAATGGAGATATAGTGCGTGTCGCAAAAGTTTTATACTTGTTAAAATATGAAACAAGAGAGGCAAGATGCTGCAGACAGCAACGAGTTGACATAAGTTATTTAATTATATGCTGGAGCAGCGATTCTTAAACTCTAGATTGCGGAGATTTTACAGTATCAACAAAATACTGCTTTGACAAATTAAATATGTAAAATTATTCATGAAAATTATTTAAATATGTACAAATCACTTAGTTAATACATTTTTGACCAAAAAGAGTTTACTGATACAATGCTATTAGTGTTTCTATAATAAACAAAAGTCAAATGGCGCTGTCTCTCTGTTTTTTTATTCAAAAATTAGAATACAACAAATAATATAGATGCAAAATTAATTTTCATTCACCAAATTCACTAAAAGTTATAAATACAACATATTTTAATATTTAATACATTTCAACTTCAACATCTTCATCTTCTGAGTATGGTTCTTCCATAGGTAATTCTGGTCCAACAGAATTTTTCACAGGGACGTAGCCAGGATTACAGCTGGAGGGGGGAGGGACAAACTAATAAAATATTATGTTTCATCGAGCAACGTTAAAAGTTAAAAGAGAAATCATACAAATTTATTATTAATTATTAACAATATCTTCAGAATTTAAAGTTGAATTTGCTGTACGTAGTAAATTTTTCAATTGTATTGCCGACTGCGTGAAACCGTTGATTCAAAAATGTATAAAATATAAGATAGATGTTACCTCTTCGCTAGATTTGAAATCTAGTACTTGTTACAGATTGAATGAAGCTGTTGATCATTTTGTGTAACAAAAGTTCACTTCAATCGTTCAAAAATGAGCTTTTAACAACAACTTTTTTGAATAACAACTTTTTTGAATTTTTTGAATAACGTTTTTAATAGCCTATATAAAAGTTCATATATTCTACAACCAAATATTATTAAATAAATTAATATTTAAAATAACAAATCAAAACTATGGGGTCAATAAAGAATGCAATAATGAATGTGTATTTTCGAAATATATTCATCCGAATATAAATATTAATATGCGTATTATTTTTCAGAAATCATTATAGTAACTTTAATATAAATAGTGATTATCATAATCACAATACAAGGAGTAACTGTAGCTTGAATATTGAGAGGCACCATACTGCTTTGTACGAGCAAAGTCCTCGTTTTATAGCAACAAGATTGTATAATAAGGTTCCTGATAGCATTAAAAGTATAACCAATGAGAAAATATTCAAAAACAAGTTTAAGAAATATCTACTAGAACATACATTCTATTCAATCACTGAATATTTAAATTACAAAGCTGACTAGAGTTAAATTTTGCATTCTGTTAAATTGTAGAATAACTACGTATGTATACATTAAATTGACTTAATAATCTGTATTTCTAATGATCACTAATAGGCTCAATAAAATATTATTATTATATTCTTCCCTACTTTGACTGCTTTGAAAATAAAGAAGGTCAAAATTGCAATTGGTCGTTGTCAGCAAAAATATTTTAATAATGACACTAAAACAAAGTTTTTACAAATGTTCTCTATTAACCAGCCTTATGAAACGGTCTACAAATTATAATTGTCCTAAATTATATTTTATATAGTGTAAACCCCTCCTTGGCTACGTCCCTGATTGGTCACAATATTATAATACCAAATATCATGCATTGATCATACTTTTCAGCAAAAGACGAAACATTTTCTAGATTTTTTCTGATTGATAGGTAAATGATTAACATTATAAAGCCTGTCAGTCGGAAATACTTGGAGCTTCTCAGCTCTATGTATGATGATATATCTGTATTTAAGCATCGGAGTAGCCTGTTTCTTGCACCAATCGATGCGGAATTTCGAAAGGATTAGGTACATTGAAAAACCGGTTTTCGGTAGAAATTGGAGATGCTTGGTTACTGTACCGAGCCCTTCAATTGTAGAATTTACCTAAATTCCTAAAGAGGGTTTAAGTCTTCACCAAAATGATTATACCCACGATCAAAAATTATAAAGATTATTATATCTGGCGACCGAAGTCGACGCATTAAAATGAGCGTTTCCAAACGATTGACGCAAACTGGCGGGAGACACTTTTATATTTGTCCACTAATAGCCAACTTACACTATCACCGTTTTTTTTTTTTCTATCACACCTTGAACACAATTAAGTCGATAACTTTTTGCGTCCATCTCGCATTATACTTCCATTAGTTAAAGTTATATTTTTCAGTTTACCAAATATTAAGTATTAAGAACGAATCATTTGTGAAAACAAATCACGTTGTTTGAGGTAAAATTGTTCGTTGGTTTCGAAAGGTTCATTCATCTTCTCTACACATGCTTCTTGATTACCGCCATTTTACACCGCACACTTCCGAAACAATGACTCTCAATCATACAGACCAATTTATGTGCTGCTTCCCACTTATTCGCACACGCATTTCCTGCCTTCGTTCCTAACAAGACTATTTACGAAAAGGTTTTTATTTTATTACCCAAATTTAAAACGTGGGTTTTTGTCATACTTTTTTTTTTCAATTTTTTTTTAACGATACTTTGATATTGTAATACTCCTAATATTTACTGAGAAAGTACTTAAAATGCGTCAGTTTTTTTATTATTTTAACATGTACTGGAAAACTGAGAAAATTACCTTCGATGGACCGATGAGTGTATAGGGAAAAATGAACTACCGTTTTCAGGTGACTACTACACCGCTTCCAGGAATAGTTTCTGGATGAAATATTGATTATGTTTTAGGTTGGAATTATCTTTAAATTACCTTTTAAGCTAAATGAGCTAAAAGTCAGGATTAAAACTAAATGATCAACAATTAAATCATCTAGGATTCCCTGATGATATCGTTTTAATAACAGACAACCAAAAAGAAATAGCTCAAATTCGGCAGGATATAGTAAAATAAGCAGATATCGAACAACCTTCAAGGCCAACCTAGCACTGGGTGAACAACACAAAATAGCTTCTAAACTGATTGAACAGGTAGTATGTAACAAATACTTGGGACATGATGTCACTATCCGGTCTAGATAACCAAAACTTCTATATACACAGATGATTTGAGGACTATTTTTAAGTTTTTGTAGGTATGACTATCAAAAAACCCTTATAATGTCACTCATGTGTCTGTCCAGTGCCGTAGTTAAACAGGGGCATAGGCCCGGGGCCCAGATCGAAGGGGCGGTCCCTCAAAGGGAAATATTCACATAATAATTGTATTTGAGTGAGGACCTTTTTTAGGGTTCTGTAGAAATGTCCAAAAAACCCTTATACCGTCATTTTGTCGTGTGTCTGTCTGTTCGGTAAAAATTGTAGCCAAATGGCGAAACCTAGAGTGTTGAAATTTGACAGGCTTATACAACTCTTTGACCCGCACATAGGAAAAATACTAAAACATCTAAAAAACATATCCCCCTAAAAATCTAAACAAATATGTGCTCATCGAAAAAAATCAAATCAAATCATCGGTATCAAATGAAAGCCCTTGGTACGTGGATTAACGATCAAATTTTTATTTTTGCAAAATAAATTATTTTGAAGCGATTTTTGCCAAAATTGCGCAAAAAAAATTTTGTCCCACACCCTGTAGCCCAGATGGTTTAAACTAAAAATCTGAAAAAATTCTAAGTAATGTACATTGGTGTGAACCGGAATAGTACAACAGGAATTTTTGATCAGATTACGTTTTTGGAAAAAAACGCATTTTTTGTGATTTTTTGCTAATAATGTACACAAGTTATAGCTTTGTAACACGCTACAATGGAACGTGTATGCTGGTGTAGTGGTTTTGATGTTGGTATTTCACCCAATTAACTCGATTCGAAAGGGATCGAACCCTGCGAGAAGAGACAATATTATTTTTTGTTTTTTTTTTTTTAATTTTTATATTGTTTAAATTATTTTTTCAAAATTCTAGTTATATTTTGGCAAACGTTGCATTTAATTTTTAAAAGCGTAAATTTAATAACCAGTGGAAATTGTTTAAATTATAATTTAATTCTGTTTCAATGTACACGAAATCAGAGGGGCGGAACTTATAACAACCAATGAAAGCCATAGGCGCAATTTTAAAAATTCGTAATGAACCTTGCTATATATATAAAAAAAAAACTACATATTTAGAAACCTAAATAATTGTATTAGAAGTTCAAATTAAAATTAACAAAAAAAAAAAATAATAATATAAAATTTGTTTTGGCATCCCAAATAATCATCATTCACTTACTGAAAATTCACACTTCACATCAATTTTTTTAGGTCATCATTTGGATTTTAGAAGTGAGGGCCTTTTTTTTTTTTTTTTCTAGGCCATCACTTGTATTTTGTAAGTGAGGAACTTTTTTTAGGACATCACTTGTATGTTTTTAGCCTAGGGTCCGAAAAAACAGCCTTACCAGCTGTTACCAGGCCCTGTGTCTGTCGGTCTTTTTGTACGGTAGAGATTGTAGCCAAACGGCTGAACATAAAAAGTTGAAATTTGGCATGCTTATACAACTCTTTTGCCCATATAAAGAAAAACTAGTGAAAGTTCAAAAAACACATCTTGAGATAAATATAAAGAAATATGTATTTAATGAAAATTAAATGTTTTTTGAAGTTTTTGAGTGGGATATCACATTAAACCTCTTAATAAGCGGATAAAATAATTTTTATTTTTGAAAATTCAATGTTTTTTATGAGATTTTTTAAATTTATTGTGTGATATCAAAAGAAAGCTCTTAAGACGTGGATTAAGGAACGAAAGGTAGTTTTTTTTTTAATTCGTTTTTTTTTAATTCGTTTTTCTTTAACACGATTTTAGCAAAAAATGTGCTAAAAACGTTCTTGTTCCGCACCTTTTTACCCAAAGGGGTTAAACGAAAAATCTGAAATAATTATAGGTTATGGTCTTTGACCTGATCCGGAAACGTACCAGAGGAATTTTTGATCCAATTGCGTTTTTGAAAAATATTGCAGTTTTTGTGTTTTGTACAAAATTAATTCGTTTTTTAATTCATGGCTTAATTATGGCTAATAATGCTATGGATTTTTTGTATTAATGGCTAAGATAGTATTTGTCTTTATTTGAAATAAAAATAAAATAATAAATAAAAAATAAATAAATAAAAAACAACTGAGAACTGTGTAGACTACGCATAGGAACACCTATTCCTGATTCAACCTATTGTTTGAATTACTTTAGTTTTTTGTTTTTAAGGTCTCAAAGAATAATAAAGCTTGTATACTAATGAAATACTTATAAAACAAATAAAACATTGTTAATAATGAGAAATACGTTGTTAATAATAAAAATTAAAAAAATTAAACCATTTATCAATATATTTCTTATTAATCTAATGAAAACTTAAATACGAAGCTAATGCAAAAAAAACAAATGCTGGGATTTTAGGCAAATTATTTAATTTTTTTTTGTTCAAATTACGAATAAAAATGATAATCAAAAAAACTGCTGATTTTGATGTGATTATAGACTAAATATTCCAAGACATCCATTATTATGTTGGCGTTTACACTTATTAAATATTTACAAAACCCTAAAATGTGTGAAAATTCACACTCAACATCAATTTTTTTAATATTGAATAATACGTGCTGCTGGTATTTTAAGAGATATTTTTGTTTTTAAAATGCACTTGAACTTTGTTTTGAAGTCATATAAACCTCAGTCTTCTCCAAAACTTAAAATTTTTCCATATTTACTGACTTAGATATGTTGTGGCAGTGTTTCTCAATCTTGGTACTCTCGTGGCACATTTTCCAAAGAAGAAAAATTTCGCGGAACACCTACGTAGTCGTAGAAGTCTAATTGGTCTTTATTCAAATAGTGTTGGCTCCTGAATGTAGATCCCTGTATTCAGTATATGTCAATTTCAATTCGTCATAAAAAGATCCTTCGTGTACTTTATTCTTATTAATGGTATTGTACGTATATTCGGACAATGATGCTAAAATAAAAACGACGCCAGTTTTTTTTTAAGATTTCGCGGCACTTTTGGAAAATTTTGCGGCACACCTTTGGGAAACACTGTGTTGTGGACTAGCTGATTAAAGAAGTAAAAAGATTGTAGCTGATTTAATATTCGTTTTTCCTTTTTAATTTGTTATTTTTGTTACATAAAACTTTTTTAGAATTTCTTTACTGATTTGAGTATAATTACATTTTCTTGAAAATGCCAGACTGACAAAATAATCTTATCTCACTGTTGGCATAGTCATATTTTAATCCTTTTTATTATTTATGATTCACCTAATCTTAATATTTCTTATTCATGGTCAAATAGTGTTATATATTATGTTATGGATAACGTCCATCATATGTGCGATATAGCTGCATAAAAGATTATTATAATAGGGTAGCGCTCGAAGACTGCTCATATCAGGCAACTCCCGAGCAACAACTCATCTATCTCACATTTTATCTTAATGTGCAACATGTTCAAGAATGGCCGTGTAGTTCCAATTTCACAGAAAACTTATCTCAAAGAATATACGGAGTGTTTTCTTCTGTCATACTGTTCATAAACGAGTAACTTGGTGTTAGAGGAAAAACAGGAGTGTGAGTAAAGTTTCTGATTCGTAAAATTGAACTCTTTCCGATGTTGCAGTTTTTTAACAAAGTTATTCGGAAGAGAACTTTTGAAACATGAAAATATTTTATTATAAATTTTATACCCATATATAAAACTTAATTTGGGTTGCAAATATAATTTCAGTCTGAATGCCGCATTTGTATTCGTATATAATACGTATATATACGTGTATAATACATTTTGAATTATTATAAACAAATATGGATATTTCATTTCATTCTACAATAAAGACACTACAATAAAGAATATATTACACCTGTATTAACATGTACATAAGTCGATACATTTTATCTCAATTATTGTAGCTCTGTATTTTATTAAACACATTATTAAAATAAATAATTTTATTATAACAATAAGTATAAACTTCTTATAACGTTGATATAATACAGTATTCTTGTTTATGATAATATAAGATGTTGACAGCACAAATTCAAAGAGTATTTTATAATACCAATGCGGACGATGTTTAAGACGCAGATCTCTGTCTTAAACATCGCTTGTATTTAGACGAGGCAATACGGTTTCACATTAGCGTTTAAAGACACATTCACTTTAACATCCGATCTTAAAGTTCTATTGTGAAAAGGGTATTACAGATTTACCACAGAATTGCCACATTAATCTCATAAAAATAAGTCAATAAGTGGCGTACCTTAATTTTGGTCTCCCCCACAGAATTTTCTTTTGGTCCTCTATTTTTTTTTGTCAACTTTAACTATAGTCTGTTCCAAAACGGCAGACAGTAGTTTTGAAACTCGTACAAATTGGCAGAAATATGATTTATTAATCCCAGGACAGTTTATTTGCCGAAGTGATAACGTCGTCCTTGGTACCTTGTCTCTCCTCCAGTCCTAGTGTTTTTGTTGAGCAGTGTAAACCACGCTTGTTTTATTACTCTGTGCCTTTTTGGGCCAGAATATAGTGAGACCAAGCGACAGAAATAAGAACCGTCATTTACGGGTTCAGTAGCCCCTAAATGAGGTGCAGCCTTCCGCGATTGCTGGCATAGAAGAAAATTAAAAATATAAATAATTAAATGAATTTGAATCAACCAATGGAAATCGATTGAAGTGTTAGTCAATCAGATTGCTCTAAATTAAAATCAACCAATAGGAACCAAACTGCCAACCAATCAAACAAATGAATTCAAAATATAGGAATCGGTTAACGTTTGAGTCAATAAGAATGCCCTCAATTAAATCAACCAGCTGCAATTGATTTGCCCATCAGCCAATTTAGCCCATCAGAATGCTCTTCAAACCCATCAATAATAAGGGATTTTTTTAAGCCATTAGACCACTAAATCCAATCAATAATACGAATTCATTAACCTCTTAGGCAGTCAAAATTCTCTAAATTCAAATCAACGATTAAAAATGAAATAACCTGTTAGCCAATCACGATGCTTTACATTTAAATCAACTAATAGGAATCAGTTAACATCTTAGCCAACAGAATGCTCCAAATTCATATCAACCAATAGTAATCGATTAACTAAATTCAAATCAGTTAATAGGAATCAATTAACTCTTAGCTAAATAACACAGTTTCCCCATAACATACAAACGTACACTCCTTGTTTAATGAACTCCCACTGGCCTTCGCACTCTTCTCGTCCTCAGTCGAAGACATACCAAGGATATAGATTATTTTTTATGAAAGTTCTACTTTGCCGGAATATTTTTATGGTCGTTTTATTTAAAAATTGAGGTTTGAAGTCCAAGGTGTAGACTTTTTTAATGTTTACTTGACTTGAATAGTAGAGAAATCGGCCAAACAAATGGCGTACTACCAAAACTATAACACGTTCGACTGGTCGAACGCATTCGACTTTATTGACACCCTACATTATACGATTACAGTAGATATTGACTTCTGTCTATTTTCATTATTTTCGTAATGATAATTAAATTCAGATTCAGTGCTCGAATGTTTCCATTACGGCGTCTTATGTATTATACTTTATTCTAGACAGAATTGAAAATTCTAAAAACAACGTTGCTTCCAAAAACTGTAAGTTATTGGCTATATTTCATCATTAAGGTTCATCTTTGTGATCCGTACGTGACGTAATATAGGTTCGTAGAGCTTTAGATTGCTATTTCTGGAGAGAATTTTTTAAGGGAAAAGGTTGTGTGCATATAAGATGAATTTGTTGTTTGATATTTTTTATATCTTGATTACAGTACCCGCCTCTTTGAAGGTAGAGTGTTTTTCCCACGAGAATAGGCTAGTAATGTTATCGTATATGCGCCAAGTAATGACGTCAAAACGGCAATACGATTTGAAAACTGTTCTACGTCCATTGCTTAACAATACCACAAGCTACTGTACGTTCCTAAGATTTTATAATTCTATGTCATCAACCAGCTGACAGATATAAATATTGCCGAATCTTATTACAAATATAAATCTAAACCAGTTGTAGAAAATTAGAAATATAAAGTTTATTGGGATGGAAGCATAGTTACCGATAAAGCTATTCAACAAAATAACCTGATATAACAATTATAAATAAAAGTAGTAAAATTGGCTTTTTATAAACATAGCTGTTTCGAACAATAACTACTTAATCTCTACCTACAGTAGGAAAATTCAAAAATACATAGATTTAAGTATTGAAATTAAGGATCAACGGAAATTGTACTCGATGGAAACCATTCTTGTAATAATTTCGAGTACAGGATTAGTCCCACGGGCATCAATAAACACTATCCTTAAACTACAATCCCCATCAGAAATCCTTCATGAAATACATAAAACTATTGTGTTGGATACTTGAAACACGGTACGAAAATATTTAAACATGGAATAAAAACACTTTTTCCAGTCCAATCAGTTGCCATATCTGCTAGAGACATCGGCTACCATGGAACGCCACTTGGTTCTACCGTCCACTACACTAGTTATTCTTCTACGTCCTCTTTCAGTTTTTTGTCACATGGTCTACTACATAAGTTCCACTCAATATTTCTTTCCCTCACTATGTGACCAAAAAATTTTAACTGCTGTCTTTTCATTTTACTTAATAACTGTCTGTTTACTTTTATTTTATTTAATATCCCTAGGTTATTCCCTCTGTCAGTCCACGGTACTTTTAAACATTTCCTATACACCCACATTTCACAGACTTTTATTTATTAATATTGTGTTTATTTAACACCCAGCATTCACTTCCATACGTCAAAACACTCCAAAGATAGCAGTTGATTAAAGGTTTTTAGTACCTGAATTAATATTTCTGTTCGTTAACAATGAACTAAGTTTATGAAATGCAGCTTTAGTCATGCCTATTCTGGTATTAATGTCTGCATCTGATTTGCCATTTTCTGATATAATACTTCCCAAATATTTATATTGTTTCACATATTTTATTTTAGTGTTATTTATTTTTAAGATTTCGTAGGTATTGTTCACTTTTTTTGATATTACCATGTAAACTGTTTTCTCGGTATTCAGTTGAAGACCACATTCTTCACTCTTTCTCTGTACAATTTCAATCAGTTGTACTAAATCTGCTTTACTTTCCGCCAGGAGTAACGTGTCATCTGCATACCTTGTCTCTGTATGTTATTATATGTTTTTCCTCCAAATTTTACTCCTCCGATGTTCAGTATACATTTAAATATATATTCGCTATAAATATTAAATAATACCAGTGATAATACACATCCTTGTCTTACTCCCTTTTTAGGGTTTTGTAGGTATGACCAAAAAACCCTTATACCGTCATTTTGTCGTCTGTCTGTCTGTCTGTCGGTCTGTCTGTCTGTCTGTCTGTTCGGTAAAAATTGTAGCCAAACGGCTAAACCTAGAGAGTTGAAATTTGGCATGCTTATACAATTCTTTGACCCGCACATAAGAAAAATACTAAAACATCTAAAAAACATATCCCCTTAAAAATACAAACAAATAGTATGTGCTCATCGAAAAAAAAATTTTTTTTTTTTAGATTCTGAGTAGGGTCAAATGAAAGCCCTTAGTACGTGGATTAACGATCAAAATTTTATTTTTACAAAATAAATTATTTTGACGCGATTTTTGCCAAAATTGTGCAAATAAAAATTTGTCCCACACCGTGTAGCCCAGATGGTTTAAACTAAAAATCTGAAAAAAATCTAAGTAATGTACATTTGTGTGAACCGGAATAGTACAACAGGAATTTTTGATCAGATTATGTTTTCGGAAAATAACGCATTTTTGTGTTTTTAACTAAAATATGTTAAGTATTTAATTCGCTATGTAACACTGTAGATAAGCAGGCATTCGTAGCGTTGTGCGTTTAGTCGTTTATTTGTGATTTACAAACTAGATTTCAAATCCTGTCAATTTTTTTTTTTGCATTTTTATTTTGTTTAAATTATTTTGTCAAAATTCTAGTTATATTTTGGTAAATGTTGCATTTAATTTTTAAAAGCGTAAATTTAATAACCAGTCTGAAGTTTTCGTTACATACATTTAATTGTATGTTTGAATGTATACGAAATCAGAGGGCGGGGCTTATGATTTAAGCAACCAATGGAAGCCATAGGCGCAATTTTCAAAATCTTAATGAACCTTGCTATAACAAAAAAAAAAAAAAAATACTGCACATATTAGAAACTTAAATAATGGTATTAGGCATTCGAATTAAAATTCATAAAAAAATATTTTGAAATAAAGTTAGTTTTGGCATCCCAAATAATCATCATTCAGTTACTAAATACCTGCGAAGCCCTGAAATGTGTGAAAATTCACACTTCACATAAATTTTATATTTTTCTGTATTCTGTTAGGCTGTTTTCAATTCGGACTGCTGCTGACTGTGTTTCGTACAAGTTGTTGATTATTCGAATATCCTTGTTATCAACATTTAAATCTTTGAGTATTTTCATCATCTTGGTATGGTTTACATTGTCAAATGCTTTGCTGAAGTCTAAGAAGGCCACATATAATTCTTTATTTACTTCTATACTTATATAAATAATAGTTCTAAACATAAATTTATAAACACTTTATACCTACCAATTAAATCTTTGGTCTTACTTACCTTCCTTGACAGCAAAAACTGCTCTATTTTTCAATAAGATTACCTACCTATTTTTTTAGCAATATGGAAGCTGCGTGTCTCAAGACGAACCATGTAATTTGGAGTAAAATATACACAGTCTGAATAAAATACCCTAAATGAACCACTTCCATATTATCTAATTAGTTCAAACCCCAAATTTCAACTGAGTAACCTTCTGCCATATTGGCTTTGCGGACAGCGAATTTAGTTTAGAATATTTCCTAGAAGAGGAAAATGTTACACACATGTAGCAATACGTCGAAACAAGATCTAGCTTATCTTCGGCAATGAAAAAGCACATTATTTATACAATTATTAAAGCTCATAGATCGCTTTTTTCATTGGGATAGACATGTAGTTGTTCAAAGACGAACTTCTGAGCGATAAATAGTTCTACCATGTTATTCGCCTATAAACACTTTTTATACACAAAGAACACCCGGTATCTAACGATAAAAAGAAAACAAACACTCTCCTTTCAAATACACCGCTCCTTGTCTAAATTTAAAATGCTCGTATTTTTAGGATTTTTTGAACGATAAATTTCAGTTTTATACGCCATTTAAATTTGGGGATATTTGTTTTTTTGTTTTAACCTAGATTCTTTTGTTTGGTGGAATTAAATATTTTTGATATTTATCTTCACTTTGCAGATGAGAGAATATTTATTTTAACAAATAGAAGAAGGGGGAAGCCGTTACTGTCGATTATGTTTGAAATACGACAAGTTATGTTTGTAATAAATTTTTATTTCGTATGTTAAATTCTGAAAAGCAGTTTTTTGTATTCTGCTTCTAAGATATTGGATGTTGCAGAATAGTGTTGGTAAAAGTTAAGTTATCCCTCATCCAAAATGCGTGAGGGTAGGGTACACACCAAAGTTCCTCATACAGGGCAACAAACTGAAATAAAATTAGTAGTAATCGATACATACTTTTGCATCGAATTTTTATCTATCAGGATCATTTTAACTGTAAAAAAATATGGGATCTTAATTATAGAATTGTAAATAAAAAATATAGACGCCATCTTATAAATTAATCGACGCATATTTGCGTACGATGCGAATTTTTATCTAACAGGATCATTTTAACTGTAAAAAAATATGGGATCTTAACTATAGAATTGTAAATAAAAAATATGGACGCCATCTTATAAATTAATCGACGCATATTTGCGTGCGATCTCCAAATTGTACTTCATTCTCCAAATATGTTTGTAGCTATCTTATATAATAAAACTCTCTGTCTGTTGTTTTTCGTGTACCTATCGTGTATATTCGGAACTTTTCGTTTGTAATAAAAGCACAACGATAAGAAAAGCGTGCGGTGCGATGGGTAGCCAGTGATTTATGCTGTTACAATAAGTAAGTAATAATTTTGAAAATTGAATAACTTTAGATCTGAGGGCGCTACAAAATATTTAATCATCAAAAGGTTGTTAAATAAAGAACCGTTGTTTTGTTTCACCGATTTATTTATTTTACTGACCATGGTTTCGGCTTGCGCCATTTTCAAAGTAACAATGATGATCATCATTCTTCTGTGCATTAGCGAGTTTCACGAAGTCAAATTGTCGGAAATTAAATATATATTTAATCATCATTTTCGTCATCAGTAGGTAATATTTATTCCAAAACAGCTAATTTTATGTATTGACAAAAAGTTCAAATTTGCTGAGTAGTGATTATTATTTACTTCTTATATCACCTACCATTTATATACGTACTTTGTTCTGTATTATTGGATTTTATGTTTATAATGATTACTAATAAATGTTTATAATAAATAAATAAGATTCAAAACAGCATATCGCTTATTATTCGATTCAATTTTTATTTAAAATTTGCATTCAAAATTATATTAGGTAGGTATTGAATTATTTAAACAGTAAAATAGTATATTATACATACATTTTAAGAATTTAGAAATATATTCAGCTGTAAAATATCAATTTTGATTAAGACTAAATTCAATAGTAAACATCTAAATTATTATTTTAAAACCTTTGAACTTACAGTTAAAAAAAGACAACCTATTGTAGCCTTTTGCCTTGGGATTCAAAAGATATATCATTTAAACTGCAGGGTTCCGCAGATGTAAGAAGGTTGAAGACCACTGTCCTAGACTGAAATCTTGAAATATCTCACTTATTATTTATTTTACCTTAAATGCATATATTAAAATTTTTAAATATGAAAAAAAAAAAAAAACGATTATTTTCTGTTCAGTAGTGCAGTGCTTAATAAAATGAATATTTGGGGGGATATGGTGTCGCTACCTATGTTTAAGCTTGATATATCTTACTTATTATCTTATTATAAATATAAAATAGCTAATTTGTTTGTAGCATCGGGGTAATCTCTCTGTAGAATTTATTGAACCGATTTGAAAAATTCTTTCAGTGGTAGATATCTTAGATTTTCAGTGAAATAAGCTAGCGCGAACTCCTGGTGTGCCGCAAAAGTAAACTAATGAACCGATTTGGTACATGCTTTCAGTAGTGGATATCTTAGACCATCCTGAGAAATATATATTTATATCTGTTTTATTATGAAAAACAATAATTTTGTATCTTTCCTTCAGGCATCGAGGGCAGCAAAATTGGACCCATAGGCCACTAGTTTTGTTCTATTTTGAAATTTTCTTATAGTTGTTGCATTTGTTGGCCTATTTTTACCGCCATCTTAAATTAACTTATGTAATTAATTTGTGTAAGGAACATGCTTGAAAAATGACTCCATTATCATCAAGTGCAGTATTTTTTGACGAATGTTCTGGACTACAAACTGTAATTTCGGTAAAAAATGTTGATGTATTATTTGAACATTTCTACACAAAACTATAATATAAAAGTAATTTGAATTCTACAAAAATATATATTTTTTTAAATAAGGAAAATTGTTGGCTGATAAACTATGTTTAAGTTGTTAAACGATAGTTGTTGCTACAAAATATTTACAATAATTTTTGTTCAATGTAAGATGGATGTTGGGAGTAGACACGAATACACCAACATACATTATACTGGAAGAGACGAAAATGAAAAAAATAAAAATAGTGGCAGTCAAAAAAGCCATAAAATATGAAGAGAATATATTAAACACCCGGAAAAAGAAATTCTTTCTGAATGCTGGAGGGAAATGGATAAACGGAATCAACAAGGAAAGCCACTATCAAGATGGGAAAAGGAAAGGAAGGAAATGTACGAATATTGTGGCTACTCAACAACAGCGGTAAGACTAAAAAGAATGAATGGAGAAGAATTGGGGCACGAAGTAACAGAGCGAATGACCGACATACAACAAACGGAGCCAGATACAAAAATAAGAGAATCAAGGTATAATAGCAAATATGAAAAGACCTGGACGGTGAGAAAACCACAGTATTTGACAGAAAAAGGCAATAGAGAGAAGAAAAAAGTGATAGCGAGATTTAGATGTGGAAATGAGGAGAGGGACAATAAGTTTTGGATGAAAGAGGAAGAAAGAACATGTAGAATGTGCAGGGAAGGTAAGGAGACAATGGAACATTTGTTGGAAGAATGTGAAGAAATACGACACAGAACGGAAACGAGAAAGGAAATTTTGGATGAAACAGGAAAGGGGTATGAATGGATGAAAGAAGTGAAAAACAGAAGGGAGGAAATTAAGGAAAGGAGTCAACGAAGATATTAACTAGAGGAGAAGGAGAGTAGATTTTAAGCCGAAAGGCGTAAATTACCATTATTATTAAGTGTAAGTTAATTGTTGTGAGATAAAATGTAGTACATAATATTTAATAATAAAAATATCTATTTATCTACAATAATTTTCGTTACAAAATAAAAATAATAAAAAAATGACTGCAAAATTTAATGTATAGTTTGTTAATAATTTTATTACAGATTAATTTTATTATAGTTTTGTACAAGAAAGTTGTAATCTTTAGTTTGACTCGGTTCTTAAATTGTACTTTTAATGACTTGAAATGCAATAGATGGTCGAAATTCTAGAGCCAATCCTCAAACATTTTGAACAGACTGTGTATATTTCAGAAACAATACTCCCTAATATGGAATCAATAGCAGACTCTGTAACAATATTGAAACAAGATTTCTCTGATATGCTAGAATTCTATAGTTTGTAACAATTTATAGGCAGTATTCTACGCCAATCATATTCGATATTACAAAAGCAAACTTTCAAACTTACAATAAATATAATTGAAAGTAACACAATTTATTGTTACTAATAGACAAGGTTGTTTTCAAATATGTAACAATAGAATTTAATGCAAATTTATTTGAAATAGAGCAGTTGAAATGATATCTTGCAATATACTATAAAATATTGGAATGCTTTTGCCAATTGCTATATTTTATGAAATAGAGGAAATCGAGTGCAATATTTTAAATTTAAAGTCGTAAAATTCTTGAAGTAAAATAGTTCTGAATGTTGGGCACTAAATGCCAATAAAAGTAAGTTAATCAAATAAATTAGAAATGTCTAATTTTTTAGGATTTTGTAGGTATAACCAGGATGTGACATAGCCAAACTACGGCCCGCGGGTAGCATTTATGAAGCCCGCATAGTTATTTCCTCTTTTTAGGGTTTTGTAGGTATGACCAAAAAAACCCTTAACCGTCATTTTGACGTCTGTCTGTCTGTTAGGTAAAAATTGTAGCCAAATTTAGAGAGTTGAAATTTGGCATGTTTGTACAACTATTTGACCCACACATAGGAAAAATACTAAAACATCTAAAAAATATATCCCACTAAAAATATAAACAAATATATGCTCATCGAAAAAAAAAAAATATTTTCTTAAAATTCTGAGTAGGGTATCAAATGAAAGCTACGTGGATTAACGATCAAAATTTTATTTTTGCAAAATAAATTATTTTGACGCGATTTTTGTCAAAATTGTGCAATAAAAATTTTGTCCACAGCCTGTAGCCCAGATGGTTTATACTAAAAATCTGAAAAAATTCTAAGTAATGTACATTGGTGTGAACCGGAATAGTACAACAGGAATTTTTGACCAGATTATGTTTTCGGAAAATAACGCATTTTTTGTGTGTTTTTGTTGACGATGCACAAAAGTTATAGTTATATAACACTCTATATTGTAAGGCGTATCCTGGTATAATGGTTACGTTGCTTGTTAGCTACCCAGATTTCTAGGATTCGCTCCCGGCCAGAGGAGACAATTTTATTTTTTGTTTTTTTTTTTTTGTTTTTTTTTTGTTTAAATTCTAGTTATATTTTGGCAAGTGTTGCATTCAATTTTTAAGTGCGTAAATTTAATAACCAATTGGAATTGTTGGAATTATATTTTCATTTTATGTCTCATGTATACGAAACCAGAGTGATTTAAAACAACCAATGGAAGCCATAGGCGCAATTTTCAAAATCTTAATGAACCTTGCTATATATAAAAAAAAAAAATACTGCACATATTTACAAACCTAAATAATAGTATTAGGTATTCGAATTAAAATTAACAAAAAAATATTAACATAAAATTTATTTTTAAAGCTCTTATATTAACAGACGAAAAATTATTTAAAAAATATCGTTCATTTTGCCGTAATTACTGCAAAGCAAAATTTGTCCTTCACACTCAGTATGCCGCCTTCACTTATTATATACCTGCGAAACCCTGCAATGTGTGAAAATTCACACTTCACATAAATTTTTTAGGATTTTGTAGGTATAACCAAGATGTGCCAGGCATAGCCAAACTACGGCCGCGGGTTACATTTATGAAGCCCGCATAGTTATTTCCCCATTTTTATTTCAGAATCAACAGATCTTTCGATCCTTTTTTTTACTTTTTTTTTTTTTGTTCTTTAGAACTATTGCATGTTTTTTTAGTCGCTTGGTTTCGCGGGATGTTTTTTTAGGGTTTTGCCAGGTATGACCACCAAAAAACTCTTATAACGTCACTCATGTGTCTGTTTGTCTGCTTGTATAGTAGAAATTGTAGCCAAACGGCTGAACATAGAAAGTTGAAATTTGGCATGCTTATATATCTCTTTGGTCCATATATAGAAAAATACAGCGCGGGATTTTAAGTGGGGCACCAAATGAAACCTCTTAACTCTTTGAGACACAGAATTTTAGAGAATAAAAAACCCAAGTTGGACCGAAATTTTATTTTTATAAATTTTAACAAATTTGAGTTATTTTAACTAATAAGGAAGTAAAATTACAAAAGAAACACAAAAATAAATAAAAAGAGTCAAAAATTGATAAAAATTTCGTCAGTCAAATACCAATTTGACATCTGGTGAAATTACTAACTAGTATAAATAGGCAGGATTACTTATAACCTTTGTTCTGGTGGCACTTGTAATTTGTCGACGTGAAATAAAAAATATCCCACCGTGCATATATATGTACGTATCAAAAAGGTGGGACACTTTTAACCCTGCCATGGCCCAAAGAGTTAATGCATGGATAAACAAACAAATTTTTATTTTTGAAAAATATATATATATATTTTTTTTTATGGGATTTTAGCGAAAATCATTTCAAAACAACTTTTATCCCCCACCTTATCTCCCAGAGGGGTCGATCGAAAAGTCTGAAAAAAAATCTACATAATGTACATCGAGGGGAACTGGAATAGTTCAACAGGAATTTTTGATAAGATTAGTTTAAAAAAAAAATTGATTTTTTTGTCGTTGAAAAAAAATTTCTTTTTTAAATTTATTGTGATTTTTGATAAATCATTTTTTTTTATGCGATTTTAGCGAAAAACATGTCAAAACAACTTTTATCCCCCACCTAATCTCCTTTAGGGGCTGTTCGAAAAATCTGGAAAAAAATCTACTTAATATACATTGCAGGGAACCGGAATAGTTCAACAAGAATTTTTGATAAGATTAGTTTTTCAAAAAATTATGATGTTTTTGTCGTTGAAAAAAAAATATTTTTTTAAAATTTATTGTGTGGTAGATTAAGGAACGAAAAGTAGTTTTTCAGATTTTTTTTTTATTTTAACACGATATTTTCCACAAATGTACTAAATAAATTACTGTCCCGCACCCTATAACGCAAAGGCGTTAAACTAAAAATCTGAAAAAGTCCTAACTAATGTACATTTATCTAAATCGGAAACGTACGAGAGAATTTTTTCTAGATTCCGTTTTTTGAAAATATTGCAGTTCTTGTGTTTTTGACAAAATTAATTATTTTTTTAATTCATGGTAAAATTATGGCTAATAATGTTATGTATTTTTTTGTATTTATGGCTAAGGTAGTGAATGTCTGTTTTTTAATTTAAAAATATAATAAAACATTGGGAACAGCTGAGAATCGAGTTCATCTGTGCAAGCTCCGCCTACTATACGCCATGATTACTTCTTTGTACTAATGTAGCTGTACCATAGTGATTTAAGTATACAGAAGAGGACATCGAATAGGAAGCAATCTTATTTACTGGACCGAAAAGCTTACCGCTCTACCAGTTTTTTAGGGTTTTGTAGGTATGACCGAAAAACCCTTATACCGTCATTTTGTCGTCTGTCTGTCTGTCTGTCTGTGTGTCTGTCTGTCTGTCTGTCTGTCTGTCTGTCTGTCTGTTCGGTAAAAATTGTAGCCAAACGGCTAAACCTAGAGAGTTGAAATTTGGCATGCTTATGCCAAATTCTTTGAAAAAAACTCTTTGACCCGCACATAGGAAAAATACTAAAACATCTAAAAAACATATCCTTCTAAAAATATAAACAAATATGTGCTCATCGAAAAAAAAAAAAATATTTTTTTAAAATTCTGAGTAGGGTATCAAATGAAAGCCCTTAGTACGTGGATTAACGATCAAAATTTTATTTTTGCAAAATAAATTATTTTGACGCAATTTTTGCCAAAATTGTGCAAAAAAATTTTTGTCCCACACCCTGTAGCCCAGATGGTTTAAACTAAAAATCTGAAAAAATTCGAAGTAATGTACATTGGTGTGAACCGGAATAGTACAACAGGAATTTTTGATCAGATTATGTTTTCGGAAAATAACGCATTTTTTGTGTTTTTAACTAAAATATGTTAACTATTTAATACGGTGTGTAACATACCACATCAGTAGCTCTCGTGGCGTGGTTGGATTTGTCGTACGCTTAATAATATAAGTTAACTTGCAAACTAGGGTTCGAATCCTGTTGATTTTATTTTATGTTTTTTTTTTTTGCATTTTTATTTTGTTTAAATTATTTTCTTAAAATTCTAGTTATATTTGGTAAATGTTGCATTTAATTTTTAAAAGCGTAAATTTAATAACCAGTGAAAAGTGTTGAAATTATAATTTAATTTTATGTTTGACGAAATCAAAGGGCGGGACTTATGATGTAAGCAACCAATGGAAGCCATAGGTGCAATTTTCAAAAACTTAATGAACTTTTCTGTATAAAAAAAAAATACTGCATATATTTAGAAACTTAAATAATGGTATTAGGCATTCGAATTAAAATTCATAAAAAAATATTTTGACATAAAATTTGTTTTGGCATCCCAAATAATCATCGTTCAGTTACTAAATACCTACAAAACCCAGAAATGTGTGAAAATTCACACTTCACATCAATTATTTATTATAAATGTGTGTAACATGTGCTTTTCGTAACAGCAGACTGTATTGTGCATTTTTGATACCTGCAGGTCGATTTGGCGGACTTTAAAGTCCATTATTAAATTCTCGTAGTGTGGTTTACAGTTTATAAATAGTGCACATGGCAGGAAAATGGATAGAAGACACTACCGTGAAATTAAATGTCAGTAGAATACACAACTGCTTAGTTACAGAAACAAACAAGTACCAGACGCAGCAATAAGAAATATTGTGCAGATTGTGCACACAATGCATATTGAAGATTTTAATGATGTACTTGGACGAATTACTGGAATGTCGTGTAAACTGCGAAATACTTGCTTTTAGTATTCGCTTTTAGCAACTCGTACGATTACTGACGCCGTTTAACCTCGACATAATCCATTGGGATTATGAAATTCATCAATGTTAAAAATCAATTCTTAATATATGCTGTTCTCTTTTGTAAGGACAAACCAGATCTAGTTATTTTGGTTACTTTTATAGTGTATTACTGACTTTAAATGCCAATTAAAAATATTCATTTCACTGTAAAACTGACATATGTCAAATGAATCGACATTCTACGAAAGTGACATTTTTTATAATTTTTTATTACCACTTGTATGTCATATACAATTTCAAAGGTGCAAATTATTGAAATCAAAATTTCCTCTTAGTTTGTTCTTACAAAAGTGAACAGCTTTTAACTTGTTTATTATTATTTTTTTATTTATTTTTAATAACTCCTTAAGTTATCCACGTTTTCTTATACCACTCTACTTTGTCTGTAATTTTGAATTTCCGTTATGGAATGTTATTACAGCATATTTTGCTCCGTTTCTGAAATCGATCGTAGAAAACTCAGCACTATACTTTCGTGCTTTATGACCATTTAAAATATTCATCAAACAAACAAAAGATTCCATGTAACATAAACAATACAACAGTCTCTAGACGGCCTTAAAAAACAATGAAAAATAAAAACTTGGACAATTATGTCTCGTTTCGCTTGCGGAAACTGATTACTTCTTTGTACTAAAATAATATACTGTGATTATTATTATTTTTTTTTTTAATACAGCACGAACTACATTTGTTGTTTTTTTTTTTTTAAAGTTACATAATTTGTGAATAGCATATAATTAAATATGTTATGAACTATATATAAAGAAGGATAATAGGACCGCCCGAAAAGTCACACTGATCACGTGGCTTTCATATCTATGGCCAGCAGTATAGAAACAGAGAACTTACTTTGTCTGCCCCTTATACGTCTATCTAGGTGTTGGGATGCTATTATTTATAACTAAATATCAGGGATGGGGAGTCGGAGTCGGAGTCGGGAGTCGGGAGTCGAGGAGTCGAAGCTTTTTGAAGGAGTCGGAGTCGGGAGTCGGTAAAAGTTATCGACTCCCGACTCTTTGATTACATATTTATCAAGGATGAGAACAATCCGAAAACGAAAGTAAAATACCATACTACCAGAATTTTTTAAAGTACGGAAACAGGAACGACATTTTTTCTCTGTTCATGAACGAAAATGAAATTAAAAATATTCAATTCCGGTTTCCTTCACGCTTTCCAGTTAAAAATTTAATTAATTTTTAATCATATCTAATTTTTCTTTTTCTGTATACTTTGTTTATTATGTTAAAACGAAACTAAACTGGATTTTTATTTTCTCAAGTTGTAACGGGCTTTGTGATTATTTTATGTTTCATGTTGGCAGCTAAAATTTATATGTCAAAAGAAAAAAGTGACATGTTATGAAAAATAAAGTATAGTCTGTTCCAAACAATTAGGCGGAACTAGATTTTCGGTTAGTTCCGCCTAATCGTTTGGAACAGACTAACCGAAAATCAGACTTACCGAAAATCTAGTTCCGCCTAAACCAAAGGAACAGACTTTATATAAAATACAAAACAATTTTTTTTAAACTAATTTATTTGAAAATTTGTATTAAAAATTACTCAATAGTCAAGATGAAATGAAAATGACATTTTATAAAAACAGCTCACCCAAACCCAAGATATTTAATGTAAGTATAGTCTGTTTCTTTGGTTTAAGCGGAATTAGATATCGAAATCTACTAACTTTTAAGGATTGAATGAAGCTTTGTATCATTTTGTTTAACAAAAGCCCACTTTGATAGTTAAAAAGTGAACTCGTGATAAATTAAGAAAATAAAAATTCCATTTAGTTCCGCTTAAACATTTGGAATAGACTTTACAATTTACCAGTGAAAGGAGTCGGGAGTCGGAGTCGGAGTCGATTTTCGAAAATACCGACTCCGGAGTCGAGAGTCGGGAGTCGATAATTTTTCTGTCGACTCCCCATCCCTGCTAAATATAGACAAAACTCTCTTAGGCTTTCTGTCAGCAGGGTTCATTTTTGTCCACTCTCACCGAAATTTTATATCTTTGTTCTTTTAATTGTTTTCAGGTATCTTACGGCGTGTCAACAGTGGAGCGACTTACGACATTGTCGTTTCGACACACACCTTTTTCCATCGTGCTCTACATTGTGTTCACTGTACGACAGACCGTCGACATTTTTCGCTGAACTCAATTTCAACAATATACTTTGGATATTTACCAACAGTAACTCGAAACAAGAAATAACGGGCCGCCGACAAACTTATGTTAAGAAAAAAAAAAAACTGTAGCCACCACAGGACCGACCGCCATCACAAAGTATTTGTTTAATTTATGCTGCTTTATCAAAAAATGTCTCAAATAAAAGTTGTTAGTTATTGCTTTTATAGCAACTTTTGTTAAATAAATTATTTCGAAATATTTTTCTGTTGTGAAATATTCGCAAAAATCTTAAAACCGACACGAGTAAATTCCCATTTCTAGTTAACTGATTTTTACCAAAGTTATGTAGGGACCTCAATTCGTGGAGATCCATCGAAATCTCGAAATTCCAAAATCAGTATGATCACAAAACCTCCCTTATATATGTTGGCGGTCGGTAAAAACGCTTAACTACTAAGTCGTTAGCCACTGTCACGTGACAATACTACATAGTACATAATAGTACTGTCGGATTTTTGCTTATATTATTTTTTGGAAAGTTTTGGAAACGAATTTTTGTCATTATTCAAAAAATTATTTTTATGCAATAAAATTTTCGACTACAACAAATTTCGGGGACTATGTAATAATTATTTATGTAATCAGTGTAGAAGAGTCTTTTCCACACGTATTGCATACAAAATTTGTTCTAACACCGACAATGTTATTAATAAATACAAACAGTGGGTCAAAAACATTGATTATTCCACCATATTGGTATGTAGTTACAAATTTCCACATGAGATGTCAGACCAATGTCCATAATGTATGTTTTTTTAGAATTCTGCCATATGGATAGTACCAGTAGCCGGCCCGGAATTTAATTGATTTAATCGGTTTTTATGTTTTTTGTTAGATTTAAGTCAATGGAATTGATGTATTTTACAAAAGTATTTTTATTTATGACTTTAATTAACGCATTTTATAACATAAAACTGTACATTTGATCATTTTTATTATTGACAGTTGGTTATCATGGCAACACCTTACGCACTAGTGCTTAAAAGTGCCATTTTAGACCCTGTTATGCAGTTGTGGTACTAGCTTTTACAATTTGAGGAGCCAGCTGGCACCAGGAAATATTTAGTGGGGGAACAAATTTAAAAGATACTTATTTCGAATAGACGAAAGCGGGCCGCAAGTGGCTTTTTGGCCCGCTTCCATTTTTCACAATCCGAAATATTCCCAAATCACGACGCTCAGTTCGCCGTTAGTGCTGGACAAAAAGGTTTTAAATTACTAAAATGACCATCATCTTAATTATCTTCAAGTCTATCTTGGAGCCCCTCCCAATGGAGTGGCAACTTGGGGCCACAACAGTTTTTCAACGCTGGTGCCGCCACTGCTGTAATGCGTAAAGTGGCCTACTAAAGGCACCGTGCCTTTTAGGGTGAAAAATTAAATTTGGTACTTCTGTAGCAAACTTAACTACCTGTGCGTGAAATGTCCAGTTTTTAGGGTTTTGTAGATATGACCAAAAAACCCTTATACCGTCATTTTGTCGTCTGTCTGTCTGTCTGTCTGTCTGTCTGTTCGGTAAAAATTGTAGCCAAACGGCTAAACCTAGAAAGTTGAAATTTGGCATGCTTATACAACTCGTTGACCCGCACATAGGAAAAATACCAAAACATCTAAAAAACATACCCCCCTAAAAATATAAACAAATATGTGCTCATCGAAAAAAAATATATTTTTTTAAAATTCTGAGCAGGGTATCAAATGAAAGCCCTTAGTATGTGGATTAACGATCAAAATTTTATTTTTGCAAAATAAATTATTTAGACATTATTTCTGCCAAAATTGTTCAAAAAATTTTTGTCCCACACCCTGTAGCCCAGATGGTTTAAACTAAAAATCTGAAAAAATTCTACGTAATGTACATTTATGTGAACCGGAATAGTTCAACAGGAATTTTTGATCAGATTATGTTTTCGGAAAATAGCGCATTTTTTGTGTTTTTTGCGTAACCATGTAAAATATTTAATGATATTATGTAGCACAGTAGACAGAGTGCTTCGATGGTGTAATGGTTACTATACAAGCGTTCTAATCTTGGCAATTCATTTTTTCTGTTTTTTTTTTGCATTTTTATTTTGTTTAAATTACTTTTTCAATATTCTAGTTATATTTGGGCAAATATTGCATTTAAATTTTAAAAGCGTAAATTTAATAACCAGTGCAAATTGTTGAAATTGATTACTATTGGACTTACAACCAAGTAACTTAAAATATAACATAACTATAAATATATAATACCTCCATGTGTTATAATGTCTGTATCATATTAGTGCCTAAATATATTACTGCTATACTGCTATTTACATTCCTACAAATAGACGAAAACAGAAGGGCGGAGCTTATGACTAAAACAACCAATGGAAGCCATAGGCGCAATTTTCAAAATCTTATTAAACCTTGTTATATAAAAAAAAATACTGCACATATTTAGAAACCTACATAATGGTATTAGGCATTCGAATTAAAATTAACAAAAAAAATATATTTTAACATAAAATTGGTTTTGGCATCCCAAATAATCATCATTCGCTTACTAAATACCTGCAAAACCCTGAAATGTGTGAAAATTCACACTTCACATCAATTTTTTAAATATCGACTCCTCTTCCTTGGAAAAATACCATTACCTCAAATCAAATGATACTATTAAGAGAGATAAGACTCAATTATTGGATTATTCAAAAATATTGACTATTTTAAATAAGTTTTTCAGGTATCAAGTACCTTGATCTGAAATTTCGTTCACGTAACCACAATCGACAGATTTATAGGAAAGTTACGTGTCTAAAACCGAATAAGGTGTTTTTTTAGACTTTTGCCCTTTCTGTTCTTAAACTGCTATTCACGTTTATATTTTCCTGAGAGATTTAAATCTTCTGTTTTGCGTGTACACGTCCACATTTTCTACTTTGAATTACAAATGCCGGTTAATGTTTTATTATTACAAGCGAAATACATGCAGGTTTTGTCAGCAATATTTTATGGAGAACTGGTGTGAAAATTAAATTTTGCGTCTAATATTTTCTGGCGTTTGACTCGTATATCTAGGACAAGGGTCGAGAACCTTTCCCTCAAACAAGGCCATTCCTACAAAAACCCTATTAAAGATTAAATTTAAAGTTCCTCAACTTTAATAGTTATCCTGGTGTCTGAAAAATTTTCAAAGAGAAACTTAAAGTAGTTAGTTTTATAATTATTTCATTATTGAAAAATACAGTAATTCTGCACACATAGGAGATGAAAAACTCGGTGATGTTTGCATACTTATTTTGTTGTTTGTGAGTACAATAAATAAAACAACGTTTTGATAGGTTTTCATTTTAACCAAAAGGCATGTATCGCCATGCATGCTTCCTGCTAAAATAATATGTATTTTTCTACAACCGTTTTAAAAAACATGTTATGTATAAAGAAGAACTGATGTGAAGTGTGAATTTTCAGACATTTCAGGGTTTTATAGGTATTTAATAAGTGTAACATAATACTAGCTGTCTAGGAATATTTGTTCTATAATCACATCAATATCATTTGATGTGATTAATTAATAATTTTTGATAATCATTTTTGTTCGTTATTTGAGTACTAAGAGTTTTCAATATATTTTTTTAAATAATATTTAAATAATTTGCCAAAAATCCCAGCGTTTTTTTCTGCATTTGCTTCGTATTCAAATCTTTATTAGATTAATAAGAAATATACTGATAAATGGCTTCATTTTTTTTGTTTTTTCAATTTCGTATTTTTTACTATTAACAATGTGTTATAAGTATTTCAGTACCTCTTTGATACCTGAAAAACTAAGGGTTTTTTTCTTATTTATTTTTTTATTGCCTTTGCTGCTTTGTTAATTAGCCAGGACAATTATTATTTTTGAAAAAATCCATGCCTGAACGGGGTTAAAACCCGAGACCTTCGCAACGCAGAGCACATGTGTTACCACTACGCTACGCCGGTCGGCAACAAAAGGTTGAATAACAACGTATAATAAAATAACTGAATACTATACACTACACTCTACAGTGTAGAGTGTGGTGTGGTGTTCAATACTTGGTCCTCAGCTTTTTAATTTTTTTATTATATATTTAATTTCAAAAAAATACACACTATCTTAGCCATAAATACAAAAAAAAAATCATAACACTATAAGCCATAATTTAGCTATGAATTAAATAAATAATTAATTTTGTCAAAAACACAAAAATTGCAATATTTTTCAATACTAAATCGGATCAAAAAGTCCTCTTGTATGTTTCCGGTTCAGATTAATGTACATTACCTATAATTTTTTCAGATTTTTAGTTTAAAAGAGGACGGGACAAGTACTTTTTTGGTACATTTTTGACTAAAATCTTGTTAAAAGAAACTAATTTAAAAAAACTTCTTCGTTCTTCTACGTTCCTTAATCTACCTTTCAAGATATCACACAATAAATTTTTAAAAAAATAATTGTTTTTTGCAATGACAAAGAAATCGATATTTTTCGATAAAACAATCTGATCAACTATTCGGGTTCACATAAATATACATTACGGAATTTTTTTTCCAGAATTTTAAATCAACCCCGCTGGATGTTAAAGTGGAGGACAAAAGTTTTTTTTTCATATTTTTGGCGATAATCCCATAAAAAAAAAGATTTTTGAAAAATAAAAATTTGCTCGTTTATCCACGCATTAAGAGGTATTGTTTGGTAACTCACTCAACACTTATTTAAACTTAAAAACTTGTAGCTTAAAAACATTGTGAGTTGTAGCATACCAAATATCAACTTTCAATGTTAAGATGTTTGGCTACAATTTCTGCCGTACAGACACATGAGTGACGTAATAAGGGTTTTTTGGTGATCATACCTACAAAACCCTAAAATAAATGTGAAAGTAAAGTTATTGATTGAAGAAAGTCTAGGCTGTATTAAATTTCACATATTTCATATATTTCACAAAGTCACATATTTCTTATGCCCTCTTAGCATGGAGGCACTCGTCCTCTGCTGAAAATATTTTTGCACTGCAAACACTTGATGAGACTTATTGACGACATTTCTTACAAAGCGGACTATCAATTTTTTTTTAGTCTCATTGAAAATTATGACTACCATCACTCATCATTTTTGCATGCTTATTTTTTTATTTTACAAATATAAATACCAATTCAAATCTTCTAATGATCGGCGATTAGCCTCGTTGCAGAAATAAAGGCCGATGTAAAATAAATAATATATAAAACAAAAATCTTCTAATGAGATTTATAGTTCATAATACCAGGCATAAGAATAATATATATCTTTAATTCTGTCCATCAAAATCTAGACATAGCACTAACCTACTCTGTTATTAAATTGTTTAATAAATTGCCAGTCAATAAGTCCTTTACCCCAAAATAAATTTGTAGCTTTTGTGATGGATTTTGTGACGAAATCGGCGATCGGTGCGCGTGGTGTAATTATTATAACTCGGAACTGCGACCTCATAGCACGTACCGCAAGTGTTATTCGTTCCTCAGCTAAGAAAGATAGGCATTAGTTTTTGAAAATAAACTATTACGCCGAATCTTTGATCACATTCAACGTAATATATAAATGAGAACCTGCAAAAATAAAGATAATCGAGAATTAAATTAAAGTATCCAAGTGTCAACAAAATATGAAAGGTATACAATTACAATGGAGAGCCCACGTGATGAAAACGAAAGAAAATAGAATGGGAAGGAAAATTAAACATTCTTCGACCAGTGTGAAGATTTCGCAAAAGATATAGGGATAAACTAACTGAGGATTTAACAAGGTTTATTGTACGGGATACATGAAAAGAAGAATAATAATTTTACTCAAAATTATTTAAAATGTCAAATGTTAAAATGACTGTATATATGAATTCAAAGTTCGTTTCTGAATTTCCTTATCTGTAATTTCAGTAAATAACAGAATTAAGTAAATAATTCTATTTGTATTTGAATTTATGTAAGGAAAATCAAAACAAATTACAGTGAAATGAATTATTTCAACAAATTAACTGTTAAATATGAAAGAAAAGCGTGTAAAGTTAATTCTGGATAATTCTGAAAGCTAATATAATCCAGAAGTATAGCCGTCGTTATTTTAACGGGCAACACAAATCTAGCGGAACCCTTAGCTACCAGCTATCTCGGCTAACGCCTAAAAATGCAATTTACAACTCTGACATGGCGTAACAGTTCTTTCGTCACCCAATTTACTACAATAATACGCCCCCGAACGATCCCCTAACAACAAACAACGACGTTTCATTTCCACAGATGTTGCATTGATCGTTACGTTTCATGACAGCACCGTACTAACGATGTAACTTGGACCTGGAGTTTCAACTCTTCAATCATAGTCAAAAACTTCTTAGATCTGAATCAGAGTCACTTTGTTGATTAATTTTGAAACAGAGACCAAGATGTGTCTAACAAATAAAGAGAATTATTGTTTAAATAATTTTTATATACAGGTTGCGGCAGCATAATTTGCTGCTTTGAGTAAAACAGAAGATGTTTTAGTTATCATTTTAATTATTTTTTCTCATTATTCTACAACATTAGAAATTTAAGTTTACACTGTTTTAAAAATTGTATCCGGCAAGTGGCGCCTCCCATTGGCGATACACTGATTTACCAGAATTCTGAAGTGTCGGTCGACTCTTTCCAGCATAGCGATAGCTAGGATCAGGGCCGGCGCTAGGATTTGCGAGGCCATGTGCGAGAAGAGCCGCGGGGCCTGCTGGTCAGATCCAAGTGAGGAGCAAAAAAAAAGGTCCTCATCTCCATGCGCGGGGCCTGCTGTTGACCGCAAGGCCAAATTTGTGTCTTTTAATAGGATACTTTTCGCAAACCGCGGGGCCCCTCAAAGCGCGGGGCCGGGTTCTGGGAACGCGCTGAACCCGCCTTCCGCCGGCCCTGGGTAGGATGCAGGTTATTGCTTGGCGAATATTGTCCTTCAGTTGAGCAAGGGTCCTTGGACGATCGGTGTACACGATGGCTTTGAGATACCACCATAAAAAAAAGTCGCAAGGGGCTAAATCGGGTAAACCCCTGAAGATCGCCCCTCAAAAAGATCCGGCGCCTGGGGATGTTATCCTGCAAAACCTTCATTGAGTTCGCGCCGTGTGTGCCGTGGCTCCATCTTGCTGAAACTACACATTCCCAACATCCATTTCGTCAAGATTTGGCAGAAAAAAATCGTCAATGTTCACATAGCGATCCATATTAACTGTAACTGCAACATCATCCTCTTCAAAAAAATAATTCCTACACTAGACAGTGCACACCAAACAGTTACACGTTCACAATGAAGGGGCCTATCATGAAGTGTTCTGGGATTGTTATCACTTCAGTGGCGCATGGTTTGCTTGTTCACGCATCCAGAAAGATGAAAATGAGCCTCATCACTAAAGAACACAATAGCAAAGTTTCAAGTCATCAGGCAAAGTTTCAAGAAACGCTTCAGATACATTTTTCCGAGCAGCAACTTCACCACAGCCAAATTGTAAGTATGAAAGTGGAGGTCATCATGAAGAATTCGCCTTACAGAACGATCAGATATTTCAAGGGCAGATGTATGCTTGCGTGGAGAACGCCGAGGAGATCGCAAAATAGACTGCTTTGATATTTTGGGCTGATCTCGTGGGCCGTTCTACCCCTGATCTTCTCTTTTCTATACTTCAATTTTCCCTGAATGTGTTTACCCACGTAACAATCGATTGCCGGCCAGGAACACTACCTCGGGCGGCAATATTGAAGTGCTCGCGGAATGTTCGCTGCGTGGCGAAGATCGAGCGACCTTTAGAAAAGTAAGCCTCTACGATAAGCCCAATTATAAACCATTATTTGTCCACTTAGTTCATGCAAAACGTGATTTTTGTCAAATTTAAATATCGATTTTTCGTAATTTAGTGCTTTAAAAATTTAATAACATATTTGAATTAATTATTTGGGATCTTAAAAATAAGTAGGTCGTAAAATTAGGTTCCAAACTTGTTGCAAATTGGTTTGTAATGTTTTCTACAATAATTTCAAAACTGTATTATTGTGATAAATCATATTTTGAATGTTATCTTCTCAAATATTTTTAATATCAGCCCTGCCTACGAAATCCTGTAAACTATGAAAATTAACAGTTTATATATTTTTTCAGATAAACATGCTTCGTCGCATAAATGTTTACGTAATTCCTGCTAATGATATAAAAATAAAATTTCCTTATCAACTAATTTAAGAGGATTAATTATTTTTTTAATCCCATACTAATTCATTTGTGGTTAACAAAACATCGAGATAACATTAAAATGTTTCTTATAAATTCTAAGTTATTTTTTGTGAATATATTGAATATATTGGGTCTCGTGAAAGTGTAGTTACTTTTGGAAATTTGGGTATTAAATCAAAAACTATATCTCAAAAATGGTAAGAAATAGAGACCTAAGGTTTAAATCTTTAAAAAATTTAGTTTTACGATGTTTTTTCTGTAATATTTGGTCCGTAATGACCTAAAACTAATTGGTAAAATTTTGATTTTATTTTGTAAATTTCAAAAATTCATATCTCAAAAATGGTAAGAGGTAGAGACTTGAGGTTTGAATTTTTGGAATTCTTACACCTTGTTTTGTCTTGAAAAAATTAATGTTTGGTCCGTAATGATCTAAAACTATTGAAAATTTAGATTTTTTGTAATTTTAAAAATTCATATCTCAAAAAAGGTAAGAAATAGAGACTTGAGGTTTAAATTTTTGGAATTCTCACACCTTGTTTTGTCTAAAAAAATATAATGTTTGGTCCGTATTGACCTAAAACTATTAGGAAAAATTTTGAAACATTTTGTAATTTTAAAAATTCATATCTCAAAAAAGGTAAGAAATAGAGACTTGAAGTTTGAATTTTTGGAATTCTCACACCTTGTTTTGTCTAGAAAAATATAATGTTTAGTCCGTAATGACCTAAAACTATTAGGGAAAATTTAGATGTTTTTTTTGAATTTATAAAAATTCATATCTCATAAAAGGTAAGACATACAGACTTGAGGTTTGAATTTTTGGAATTCTCACACCTTGTTTTGTCTAGAACAATATAATGTTTGGTCCATAATGACCTAAAACTATTAGGGAAAATTTTGATTTTTTTTTTTAATTTAAAAAAATTCATATCTCATAAAAGGTAAGACATAGAGACTTGAGGTTTGAATTTTTGGAATTCTCACACCTTATTTTGTTAATAGCCCAATGGTAAGCCTCATTCTCGATACTAAAGTGGAATACAAAAGATACAAAAGATAAAATAGCCGTAATGATTGCCAACCTTCGAAAGAAGCTGGTGTAAAAGAGGTATTTCAAAAAGCACAATTTGAGCTTATCTATCATTGAAGTTATTTTGATGTACACATTTATGAAGGACAGCAAAAATTAAAAAAAAAGTGTTAAATTATTCACATAACCTATTAAAACAAATGGGCAGACACAAAATGAAATTCAGTAATAAAATTGAATGAAAAATTGCACAATGAAACAAATTTCAACAATGACAAATTAATAAAATATTTCTGGATTTAATAAACATGTTTGTTTCAATATGCAAATCCACTTTTTCATGTCATTGAAAAAAATTTAAAAAAAAAACTACATCTCTTTTGCGTGAATTTTTATATGGTATATGTTTTATTTGTGAATATACATCACAATCACCATTTTCTTTTATTGTAGTATTCATTTCACTATAATTTTTGGTTAGGTGGAATTAAATGCTATTTTGTTATTCTAATTTGTGCATCTGTGCAATTTGTAACAGCAGTTTATTTTAATATTTTCGTAGTTTTCAGTGCTGTTTTTTAGAAACCATTTGCATATATTTTTCATGTATGTAAATGTGCAAATATCATCAACATTGCAGGCTCGACAACTATAGTTGTTTATCGCATTCTGCTTTCATTTCGTTTTATGTGTATCCAAAATTCACTACCGTATGTAAGCAGTGGAGTGGCCATTAGGTTAATAACTTCATTCTAGTATTTCCTCTGTCTTCGTTCCTTATGATTTTGTGTTTCTGCTTTTCATATCTATGTCATAAGTTTTCACAAGCTTGGTACTTAAATTTGGATAGTTTCCAAAGAGTGCAGTGATTTAATTATTTTTAATTCTTATAAGTCCCCGCAAAAGCCAATGGCAATTGTTACGAACAGATTACTCCTTGGATATTTATTTATTTATTTATTTATTTATTTATTAACTTAAGTGTATACAGGATAAAATTACCTAAATTACACAATATTAAAAAACAACCAAAAAAGTTACAAAAAATATATTAAAAAAACAAAAATGCTAAATAAACAGGACTAGAGTAAACGGTTTAGATTATTTTTAAAAGCAATGTAAGAAGAGCACATAATATCCAGATCCGGGGCCAGGTCGTTGTAGAGCTTGCACATTCTGTCCAGGCTGGAGTTGAGTCCGTAAGATGTTCGGCGCCTGGGCAAGTGGAATAAATCCACGTTCCTTGTTGGATAAGGTGCAACTCTCAGTCCAACTTTAGCGAGGATGTCAGGAACGTCAGTGGTACCGTTCATTATCTTATGGAGTAGGCATAAGTCGAAAATCCGACGCCTATCTTGTAGAGGTTTCAAATTAAGTGCGGATAGTCGTTCAGCTCTCGGTACAGCACTGTAATAAATACCCGATTTATAAAGTGCATAATTACAAAATTTGATTTGCACGTTTTCCAGTCTGTTAATCAAACTCTGTTGGGTTGGAGACCATATAGATGTGGCGTATTCTAACTGACACCTCACTAAAGAATTGAACAGGACTTTGATAGTATGTAAACTTCTGAAGCTGACAGACTGCCTTTTTATGAAGCCCAACATGCGTAATGAGTTGCTGATGATTGTGTTGATGTGGGCAGTAAAATTAAGGTCGCTACTAAATAAGACGCCCAAATCCCTTATATCTTTGGTTTCCTCTAAAGGTGTATTGTCAAGTGAATGCACAACGTTCGATGGTTCTCGTTTTCTAGAGAAGTTGATATATTTGCACTTGGCGATGTTGAACCATAAGTTGTTTGCTGTGCACCATTGGAAAATGGAATCGAGATCCTGTTGCAACGCTATATGATCAGCTGCAGTAGAACTTATCTTGAAGATTTTTAAATCGTCCGCAAACAATAAGAAATTGCAGTGTTTGATATAAAATGCAATGTCGTTGATAAAAAGAAGAAAGAGAATAGGCCCTAAATGGGACCCTTGCGTAACTCCTGAAGTAACAGTTATAACATCTGAGAGACAATTGCTTATTTTAACATACTGTGAGCGACCAGTTAGGTAAGAAGTGAGCCAAGACAAAAGGGGATTGCTAATGCCATATCGCTTGAGTTCACAAATCAAGATATTTATATCGACCTGGTCGAAGGCTTTTCTAAAGTCGGTGTAAACAGCATGAACTTCTTTACCTTCTTCCAAAGCAGTGATGATAAAATCTTTGTATAGCAGCAGATTAGTTGATGTAGAACGACCTCTGAAAAAGCCATGTTGTCGTACATTTTCTGTATCGTTATTATTATTATTATTATTATTATTTTTATTATTATTTTATTTATTTTACATCGGCCTATTTCTGTATAGTAATTAGATCATCGGCAAACCTTAGATATTAACGAGCTCATTATTATATAGTTTTATGCACCTATTGTTTATCGCTTTCAAGTTTCTAAGTACTATATCATCAATTGCAACCTTGTCTAAATCCTTATCTGGTTGTAATTTTATTGGTAATAGTTCCACTCATTCCCATGTTCCATTACACAGACTGTTGAGTGCCATAATCAACTGTTGAATATAGTGTTTTTGTTCTATGATTTCCCCCAAATTGGTCAACTTGGTCAATTTTTTTTTATAATCGAAGAAATCCGAGTACCAGGTTTGCGTTGGAACCCAGACGGATAATTTTGGAAACATTCTATTTAGGTCCGGTATTTCCAACCATTGATAAAATTAACTATCAATGGGATAAGTAGTTATCAAGGGAATAAACGATTTTTTGTATAGAGTAACTAAATTATCCACAGGATAAGTTATTCCCACCGTATAGGTACTGATAAATGTTATCCATTGGTTAAAAAATGCAGTAAAAAAAAAAACAAAAAACATTTTATAGATAAATATATGTACATATTATAAGCAGATATACGTAAAATATATAATATAACAGGTATTATGTACCTATACGTATTAGAAATACCTACACTTTATGTACATACTACATACACCTGTTTCCATTATGTGCACTGTTTTATTATATAATTACCTATACCAAAATAAATTCAAAATAATTTAGTAATCTTCTTTAATTTATACTAAAGTAAAAAAATATATTATCGATTATTTTTAGATAATTTTCATTTATTGTTAAAGAAGGAAATTATGGATTCTGATTTTGAAGATTTGGTAGCAGACGCAGATGAAGAAACTGTAGACTATTTAGAACGTACATACCTAGTTCGTGTTGGACCAAATCATATGAACCTGTGGGATGAGCAAGAATTTATTAATCGATTTCGCTTAGTAAAAATACTTATTCTGCTCTACCAAATATTCCACCAAATATCTTGCCAAATTATAATTATATATAAATATAAATTTATTTCGTGCCTTTTGGCTTTGAAAAATTGGTTTACAATCTATAATAATTATATATACTATTCTATGTTACATAATAATTCATTTTATTCTTCTCTCCAAGCTTACATTCAGGCTAGGCCTCTCCCCGAGTCGTCTAGTAGAGTGTTTCTCAACCAAAAATGTATCGCGGACCAGCAAAATATATAATTTTCTAACGCGGACCACTAATAATAATTGTTGGTTCATTTTTTGCAAGAAAACAGTGTTGTTATGTATCTAGTTACAAGTATACAGTAACTAGATACTTTTTGAAATATGTATCTGTATCTGTATCAAGATAATTAAATTTAAATATCTTGTATCTGTGTTTCAGATGCTTTGCTCGCTACTTTATTTTTATGCCGTGATATGATAGTTTATTAATTATAAATTGTCATTTTGAATATTTTATTTTTGCTTTAAGCAAAATTTAATCTGAAATTCTGATATGTAAATATTAAATTTATATGTAAATGTCAAAAAAAATTAATTCACTCATTTTTCATACCTTTTGAACGGCCTTAAAAATAGTGGGTATTATATGCAACACTGGAAAATGGGTCATTAGTTACGAAAACTAAGTTTTTGAATGAATATTGTTGCTTTTTTGATGACCAATTTACTAAAAAGGTATGAAAAATTATATCCGCACAAGTAGTTTGAAAGTGGACTGCGATTTTGTGAGGCCTTGGACAAGACAAATTAAGGCCTTTCAAAAGTATTCAGTGATTTAAAGTACACTTTAATAGTTTTTTTTTTTTTTTTTTTGAGGCATTCCGTCTCTTGAGACCTGGCTCTAGTCCGCCTCACCCAAGAGCTGGGCATTCTAGCCTGGATATTAAATTTATTTCCTTATTGAAATCAGTAAGGTAAGTAGGTGTTTTTCCCAAAGGACGTATATCAATTTTCATATAAATTTGTAAGCGTCAACTGAAATTTTGTTTGTAAATTAAATTTGTATGGAATGACAAAAAAAAAAAAAAAATAGTTACATATTTCTTATCAGAATTTTTTTATTAGTGATCAAAAATTAGGGCTAAAATTTGATTGAAAGGAACATTCCCTAAACAAGAACATAACTGCGTATCTATGTACTAACATATGACTAACATAATACATAAGTTATTTAGTAAAAAAATATTCCTCAGAATAGTGTTTTACCTTGAATTTAGTGGACTTTTTGTGACATCACGGTTATTTTTGAACACCCTGTATAATACTGATTAACATGCACTGTTTGTTTAATTATAATGCATTGTTAATTGTTAGCTATTATAAGTATTTCAATAAAAATGAATTTCTTAAACATGTTTTTATATGATGTTTTAATTTTTCAGTGTTTTTTCAAAAGTATCTAGCTGTATCTAGATACACAAATTTTAGGCATGTATCTGTAACTATATATTTTTTATAATTCTGTATCTGTATCTGCATCTAGATATATTTTTTCTTAAGTATCTGTATCTGTATCTAGATATTTTTTTAACTGTATCTATTACAACACTGAAAACAAATATATTTAATGTGTTACTAAATACATTTATTTTATTTGTAAAAAATCGTAGAAAGTTTACAGAAAATAAACAAAATATAAATTATTCACATAAAAAATGTGCGTAAAAAATAACAAAAAAAAACGCAAAAAACACATACAAAACTTTCGCGGACCACTAAAATTTTTTTGCGGACCACCTGTTGAGAAACACTGGTCTAGTAGGTCTTCTGTTTTTCGTGGTTCTGGCTGCATTCCTTCACAGTTTCTTAGGTGGTCTATTGTTGCTTGTTCTTCTCTGCGGATTCTAAATATTTTTTCCGTTTCTTCCATCCAATAATTCTTTACCCTCTCCTCGTTGCCACATCTGAATCTTGCGATTACCTTCTGGTTCTCGTTCCTTCTGCCAGGTAGGTATAGACATGTAAATCGGGTGATAATATTCTTTGCATGGGTGATATTGGTACGTTAACATGCGTATAGTCTTCCAATTGAAATTTCTGAATCTTCTGATATACTGACCCTAGTTCAGTTTATTTTAATTTTTTTTAATTTTAATTTATTGTTTATAAGTTACAATAATTTTACAATATTATACAAAATATACATGTGTGTGTATATAAATAAATACAGACACACGTATGTATTGGGCAACATTACAATTTAAACAATAAAAAATGTTTAATAAATTAACCCACAAAGAACAAGAATGTTCAACGCGTGGTAATATACAAAAGTTAAATGTTAGCAGCATATATTATGCCCAGTATTTTAACATTTAATAATAAACAAAAATATTATTTATTACTTAAACTAAATTATTTACAGCATTTTATTATTTACAATGTAAAGATGAAAGAAAGATCAAAATGCTCAAAAATTATACATATTTATACACATATACATACATATTATAAATAATAACTATAATTGAATAATAATAAGATAATATCTGTACAATATTAACAAGAGTTTTTTCCCTTTATTCCAGCAGATGCTTTTTTTTTATTTTATAATATTTATTTTTTATAATCTTGAATAATCTTGAATATACTACGGAGCTACATGAATACTGATTGTACCTGGTAATTTGGTACATTACTAATCCATCTTTTTAGAATTGTTTTGTAATTATGTGATGTTAAATTTAAATTATTTGATTTTATATATTCATTTAAAAGATCATGAATTTTATAAGAATAATACAAATAGTAATGTTCATACTTCACTTTATTATGTTTAACAGGGACTGCAAGATGGTTAATCTTCGACCTTGTATTATAACTATGCACAGGGTAGTTTATTATACCTGGATTTTTAATTATGTGTTTTGCAATTGCCCAAATATATAAACGTTCTTTATCTAAAATTTGCATATCAAGAAAGATTTGTGATGTTGAGTAAGTTCTGGGTTTAAAAGACATAATTTTAAGTATTGATTTTTGTAAAATTTTTAGATTTTTTTATGAATATTGTTTGTACCTCCCCACACTAAGATGCCATACTGTAATATTGATTGTACAAGATCAAAATAGAAAATTTTTAATTTTGTAAGTGACATAACTTCTTTAAGCCTCTTGAAAATAAATATAGATTTTCTAAGGTTAGTACAACCGTAATCAATATGAAAATTCCATCTAAGAAAACAATCAATTTTAATACCTAAATATTTGACACATTCTTTTTTAGTTAATTTTGGGCAGTTGCATATTCTAGATTGGCTACATAGATTGTCATGAATAATTAAACTGTTAAGATCTGACTGTGTTGTTGTACTACAAGAAAATGTCATAAAATTTGACTTTTCAGCATTCATGGTTAACTTATTATAGTCCAACCATTTCTTGATTAACTGTAAGTCCATTTGAGCCAACTCTGCGACTTCTTCCCATGAGTTACCCTCCACAATTATAGCCATATCATCTGCATAAGATATTATATTTGAATTAAGCTCTAGTTTTAATAAACTATTTACATATAAGATAAAAAATAAAGGACCTAAGACGGTACCTTGCGGTACTCCGATAGTAAGGCTTAATTCAGAACTTAGGTCATTTAATATTTTAGTATGTTGCGTTCTATTAGAAAAATAACTTCTGATTAACTTTAATGCCAATCCTCTTATGCCATATAGATCTAATTTGTTGAAGAGTAACTCATGGTTCACTGTGTCGAAGGCTTTAGCCAAATCCAGAAAGATAGTTATACAAGGGCGTGAATTATCTACAACTTTATATATTTTATCAGTGAGACAAACAATAGCATCATTTGTTGATTTTTGTGGACAAAATCCAAACTGGTTTGAGGATAAAATTGAATTTTCAATATTTATATTCAATAGTTCCAAAATCTCTTTAATATTCTGTTCTCTATCATCCTCATCACGTACCCTATCTGTTTTAATAGTCTGCTTCCTATTTCAGTATTCACGCCGATTGATTTTCCCAATTTTGAGTGTGTTAAAGTATATGTAAAATGATATAGGTTTTATATCATTAAATGTTCGACCATTAATTTTATGGGCAGTTGGAAGTTCACCGCAGAGTTTTCATGATTTTAACAGAGTTTATTGTTCGGAACAGTTTGTTTGTCCGAACGTAATTTTCTTTCACGAATGTTCTGGGGACGTTATTGATGGTTACACGCTTAAATAAACTTAATTTTAAACTGAAATTCAAATTTTGATTGTATAGAAATTTCTAATTTAAATTTCATGGGATAAGGAGGTTCAATTTTAGATAATTTTCAATTCATTACCAATATATTTGATATACAAAATGGGCAACGATTTAAAATGTTATTTTGCGAAATATTATATAATGGCTACGTTGAATTGACGGCAGCACTATATAATCAAAGGAATAGTTACAGGATAATTTTCTGCATAAGTATTTAAAGGACTTTACATTAATTAAATATCTATCGCTAAAGTTGATTATTGTGTTAGAAGCTAACAATATTTTCTAAAATTCATTATATACTACTATTATTTTGCAAATTAATAACTACCCTTCCCTGGAAATGTACTCGCAAAGGCAAATAGAGAATATTATTATTATTATTATGTTACACAGTATAATAATAGATACACTGGTAGAAAAATTGTTCTCTTCACGATTTGGGTCCTAACCAAGGACCTAAGAGTCACAAAGGTATCTACGCAAAATTCGTGCTGTTCCTAACAGGGCTGCCTTTTGTAACTGTCCGGTTGTAATCCTTTGTAGTCCTAACGCGTTTTTGGAGAAAAAGTGTTTGGATATTAGGCGTTATTGCTCCTAGGGCTCCTATTACTATGGGAACTACACTCATTTTCCTTTCCCAATATCGCACAATTTCAACCTTCAAGTCTATGTACCTCGTGATCTTCTCCAGCTCCTTGTTATTTACTTTGCTGTCCCTGGTATTGGTACATCGATGTTCTAAACTCGTTTTTTTTTTTCGACTACTGTGATATCTGATGGTAACCCGTACTTTTTGCAAATATTTTAGTGTATTGCGCTGGCCACTTTGTTGTGCCGCTGAAGGTGGTCTGTTTGGGCAATTTTCTTGCAGCAGCAAATCAGGTGTTCTACTGCCTCATCAGCTTCCTTGCATAGACGGCATTTACTGTTCTTTTGGGTCTTGAGAATTGTTGCTTTCATTTGTGGGGAGCCTATGATATATGAATATGAAATGTAACGGTTGGCTGTTAGAATTTAAGTTATTTCATTTGTACTTACTCTCATCCCTCAAATTCTAGCTCTCCCTCACCTTATGAGTATCCAGATTTGCAAGCGGATCAAGTCTGGACCCCCCCTCTATTGGTCCGCTAGCTGATTGCTATGATTCTTGGAAGGAGTTAAGGGTTGTTCAATTATCTAACCTTCTTTAATTATGATACGTTTTAATATTTACATTATTTACACTGACTTACAATTTAACTACGACAGCTAAATCCAAATGGGACACATTCACAACACTGAACACTGGAGAGCCTCTTTTCACTAGATACTACTAGTCCACCACTGGACATCACAATTTATAAACTATTCGTCTCTTACATGTTTCTAAATATTGTCTCTCTAGTTTTTACCTGGATACTACACTAACTAACCAACATTACATTAACGCAAATACGGAATTACTTGGTTACATTTTTACTTGACCGACCAAACACACTAATTGTCTCTAACCCATAATGAAACAAACTCCACTCCCCTAAATACGCCTTAACCCAATGACTCTTAAAAACCAACTCTCTGAAACAATGGCAGCACTTTATGACTGTCTAAACTGTACTCTCTTTAAATATGAATTAACATCTTCACTCTTTAGAGTCAACCTCCCATAAATATTGAACCACCCTGATCGGCTTAAATCGCCCAACTGTGTAATATCATTTCACACCCCGGTCAATCGAGACGACATTTATTATTCATAAATAAAATTGTATAATCTCCCCAGATAAGTAACCAACTAATATTTATTTTAAGACAGAGATTAATAGATTTTCCCATATGGTTCTAATACTTCTAATCTAATTTATTGCCAGAGATGTCATCTTATTATGGATTTACGATTCACTTTCCATGTTAAGTTTACAAAAGTCTCAAGTTAAATAATAAACAAGTCTACCCTTATCTTAAATGCCCTTTCTAAAAATTGATTATTCTTTTATCATTTAACATTTTTAATATTTTACTAATTGGATGATTATATTGAATTTAGTTATGAAATTTTATTTCTGAAATAATACCAAAATTACCCATTGCATTCGTGGAAAGTTCTTGCTCTTGCGCTGCAAACGTGCGAACGTTGATCTTAAGTGTGCCTTTCTTCAGCCACTGCCACCTTTTCTCGTCATCTACTTTTTCTTCAATTGAGTTAAAGTATTGACCCATTGAATACACTAGATTTGTCAATGTCGGACAACTGTAAAATGTCAAATTACATCAGTTTCCACGTTTATGATCAATTGCGTCATGTAAAACTAGGGTACAAACATTAACACGGCAATGTGCTAGATTCAAACGCATATCAATCATTAATGAACACTCTGTATAGATACTAAATGAATTTAATAAAATGGTATAATCACAAAACTATAATTTTCTGTAGACAAACTTTATTCAGTAGATATTCTTTATAGGTTATGGTTTCATGATCATTCGTAGCTTCCTGTTTTCCTCTTGACAAAAGCCATTACATTTTATTTTTCTTTTCCAGTGTACTTTTACGCTATTTTCGTTACGTTACGTTTTGGTACAAACATTATTTCTATTACTTTTGGTTATTGCCCTCCATAAAAGAATATCTATTTTCATATATGTTATTGTTGTCTCAAAAGATAAATGTTGTTATATCATTTTAGGATTTCGTAGTTATAACCAAAAAACTACTATCAGGCATACATTTAATTAAATTCTTGTAGGGTATCAGAATAAACCTCTGATCCATAGATTATACAGAGTCTTTTTGGGAAGATCGAGTATTCCACTCTGAAACTAATAATATTATATTGGAAAAGCAGTTGAACATAAAATAAACGAGTTATTTAAAAAAAATAATAATTTTTTTAATAGTGTGGGGGCATTTCTAGGATCGGTCGAAACGTCACGATTGGCTAAATGAATTTAAATAATTTCATTGTACTTCATGGTACTTATTTTGAAAGGGCCCTCCACATAGTGGGTTTTCAAACTTGCGAGCGGAACCCTAAAGGTCCGCTGGTCGGTTGCTATGATTTCTTATGACAGGAATAGGTGTGTTTGAATTAAATTCTGCATTTTACTTAATCTACGTTTAATGTTTAGTTAAAACTGAAGTTAATAATTACACTAGAACTTACAATTACAAGATGGCCACGAAATCCCACGAGAGACACTCCACAAGAACCTCACAATCACCGTACACCACATAAATTTCTTAAACACCTCACAAGCCGTTAAACACCTCACAATACTCACAGTGTTTAACCCGTTATCGAGGTTCGTTACCACTATCCACAACACTTCCCTACTACTGTTTCACTACACGCTACCGGGTTTCTCAACCAAAAATGCTTAGGAGGTCCGTCCGACTCCGGTGGTGGTTTACTCACGACTCCCTCTGTCTGTCACAAGATTTCTCAAGCTCTTTTCTTAAAATTAAAAATTTGATCTCTAAACCCAATTTTTTTGTCGTTGTAAAAATAATCAGCTCTCCAATTTACTACAAAAACCTTTTGACTTACCTTGAAGACTCATGTTTCTAATCCCAATAATTCATAAACCCAAATAATTAATTTTGACTTTAATTACCTACGAGTCCATATCACTGAAATTATATGGTCGCATATCAATATCTGTGTAAAAATTCGACCATGTACTTGAGATAAACGGTGACAACATTTTAAACAAATCATATAATATATGACCGTAAATTCTACCCTTGTCTCTCAACATTTAACTAAAAAAATATATGATAGCTCAACTAATCTCTGAGGATGTTTATCTTAAAATAGATAAGTTTTTATATTTAAATAATTTGAATATTTTTAACTAATTGAATAATTTTATTTTAAATAATAATGCAATTTTATTCCAGAAATTACCGCTCCCACAGTGGGAACTATATTTTTTTAGTTTGTCGCATAGAAAATGTATTTATCAGATAAAGAAGGGGTCCCGTTTAATTTATTTATTTTAATTTTTTTCTTTGAAATAACTTTTCAATTACTTGTCGTTCTATTGTTTTTCCAATGTAATATTCTTAGTTTCAGAGTGGAATACTCGTGTGGAATATATTTCGTAATTTAATCTCCTTCGTATCCCTTGTAATAAAGAAGTTAGCAATGCTTAAATAGCTCCGCAAAACACTCTGTAGAGTAGTAAGAACTTCAAAAATATTTAACCTATCGGCCGATTTTTGAAAATAATATTTAAAAAAAATTGATGTCAAGTGTAAATTTTCACGCATTTCAGAATTTCACAGGTATATAATAAGTGAAGGCGGCATGCTGAATGTGTAGGACAAATTTTGCTTTGTAGTAATCACGGCAAAATGAACGATATTTTTTAAAAAGTTTATCGTCTGTTAATCTAAGAGCTTTAAAAACAAATTTTATGTTAAAATATTTTTTTGTTAATTTTAATTCGAATACCTAATACCATTATTTAGGTTTCTAAATATGTGCAGTATTTTTTTATATAGCAAGGTTCATTAAGATTTTGAAAATTGCGCCTATGGCTTCCATTGGTTGTCATATACTCCGCCCCTTTGGTTTCGTATACATGACATATAGAATGAAACTGGTTATTAAATTTACGCTCTTAAAAATTAAATGCAACATTTGCCAAAATATACCTAGAATTTTGACAAAATTATTTAAGAAAATAAAAATGAAAAAAAAAAAAAAAAAACAAAATAAAATTGTCTCCTCTGCCAGGGAGAGAACCCTAGAATTATGGGTAGCTAGCGAATATGCTAACCATTAGACCATGATACGTCTTCTAATCTAGTGTGTTACATAACTATAACTTTTGTAAATCGTCAACAAAAAAACACAAAAAATCGTTATTTTCCGAAAATATAATCTGATCAAAAATTCTTGTTGTACTATTCCGGTTCACGCTAATGTACATTACTTAGAATTTTTTCAGATTTTTAGTTTAAACTATCTGGGCTACAGGGCGTGGGACAATTATTTTTTTCACAATTTTTGCAAAAATCGTTTCAAAATAATTTATTTTGCAAAATAAAATTTTGATCGTTAATCCACGTACTAAGGGCTTTCATTTGATACCATACTCAGAATTAAAAAATATATATTTTTTAATATCTTTAGGGTGATATGTTTTTTAAATGTTTTAGTATTTTTCCTATGTGCAGGTCAAAGAGTTGTATAAGCATTCCAAATTTCAACTCTCCAAGTTTAGCCGTTTGGCTACAATTTTTACCGAGCAGACAGACAGACAGACAGACGACAAAATGACGGTATAAAGGTTTTTGGTCGTACCTACAAAACCCTAAAAATGTCATCCTGAAACCCAAAGATTGGTCTATAAATCTGATGAAAAATAATAATAAAAATATATCGGAATGCACATTGATGTGAACCGAAGAAGCAAAAACTGATTTTTTTATCAGATTTTTTCCCTTTAATTTTTGAGTTTTATGATTTACTTAAAACAATATTTTATATCTGTCTGAAAATGTATACGCCATCAATTTTTTGTTAGTAGAAAACTGTAGTTTGTCATGTCTGTCGATATTTTTGAATAGTTTAGAACAAAGAGTTTGAAAAATGACTGTTATGGCATTAATATTAACAGTTTTTTTGCTTTGTCAAACTGCTCAAGTGTAAATTGCTGAATCTGTTCATTTAGAAGAGCCACTTAATAATTTTGCTCGCCATTTTTGCACTCAACCTTTTCGATAGCCACTTCTGGTATGTACTTCAGCCCACTGATCGATTCTCAATGCCTTTTGTTGGAGTCTCGTATAACAGCCACTGTTCTATTACAAAGTGTTTCGATGTTGTAGGTCTTTTAGATTTATCTGCCCATTTAGGTCATAGTAGGTAATGGCATTCTATTCAACACTTAAAATACAATGTACGTCCTTTACAAAATTCTGAAGAATATTTCATGTCAAATTTCATATAGTTGCTTTTAATGCAATATTTGATAACATTGTGAAAAAGTTGTTATACAAAAAAGTATTAATTCAAAAGTCTCATTTCACGCAAACATATTTCCAATAAAGTACACAAAGATAAAGTGGATGGTTTTATGGACGAGGATGATTTTTCCCAAGATTTTCAACTTATTGCATTCTACTTTTCTATTGTTTATCAATTTTTGTAACAATAATAATGGTCATGGATGTACGAAAAGACTCGAATTAAGAATGAACAACCTACATTTATTAGGGTTTTGTAGGTATGACCACCAAAAATCCCTTATATCGTCACCTATATGTACGGTAGAAATTGTAGCCAAACGGCTTAACGTAGAAAGTTGAAATTTGGCATGCTTATATAATCTTTGACCCACATATATGAAAAATACTGAGAGTTCAAAAAAACATATCCCCAGATAAATATAAACAAATATGTATTTAATAAAAAAATTACATTTTTGTTTTAAATTTGGTGTGTCATATCAAATGAATTTACTTAGTTCGTAGATCAACAGGCAAATTTTATTTTTGATAAATCTATTTTTGTTATGGGATTTTGGGCAAAAATTTGTCAAAACTTTTATCCCCCACTCTATATCCCAGAAGGGTTGATCTTAAAATCTGAAAAAAATCTCCATAATGAACATTAATAGGAACCGGAATAGCTCAACAGGAATTTTTGATCAAATTAGTTTTTCGAAAAATGTCAAATTTTTTGTCGCTGAGAAAAAAAAAATTTAAAATAAAAATTAGTGTGTGGTATCAAAAGAAAACTCTTAAGACGTAGATTAAGGAATGAAAAAAAGTTTTTTTAAATTCGGTTTATTTAAATAGGATTTGATCAAAAAAAAAAATCTCGTCTCGCCCCTTTTACCCAAAGGAGCTAAACCAGCGTTTCCCAAACTATGCGCCGCGAAGACCCAGGACCTTTTTTTGCTCTTCACTTTAATTTGGGAGGTGAGGACCTTTTTTTGCTCTTCATTTGCTTTTGGGGAAGTAAATTTTATCAATTTATTTGCCTAGGGCGCCGAAAACATTGCTACTTCAATGTATTGACTTGGGGCGCCGCGGGAAAATTATAATACAAGGGCGCCCACAACCGAAAAAGTTTGAGAACCACTGAGTTAAGCAAAAAATCTAAAAAATTATAGTTAATGTACATTGATCGGAGCCGGTAAAGTACGTGAGGAATTTTTGATCAGATTGCATTTTTGAAAAATATTACAGTTTTTGTGTTTCTGACAAAATTAATTATTTTTTTAATTCATGGCTACATTGTGAATAGTAATGTAATTTAATTTTTTTGTAATATTTTTTATATTTATCGCTAAGATAGTGTGCGTCTTTTTTAAACTAAAAATACAATAAAAAATTACAGCAGATTTGAACCAGGTTCCTATGTATAGACTCTATGAACGCCTTATGAAATACTTATAAATCATTGTAACAATAACACAATGAAATAGTGAGAAATACGTTTCTGAAATTGAAAAAAAAAAATAAAGCCATTATCAATATTTCTTATTAATCTAATGAAGACTTCATTAGGAAGTAAATACAGAAAGAAACGGTTTTTGGCAAATTATACATAGTTTTTTGAAAAAAAATAAATGGAAGCTCTCAGTACTTAAATAACGAATAAGAGTAATTATCAAAAATCTGTTGATTTTGATGTGATTATAGAACAAATATTCCTAGACACCCGGTATTGTGTTGGCTTCTTACACTTATTAGGGTTGTACATCGAAGGCAAAACATCGATGTTAACATCGGCGCTTACTATCGATGTTGAAAAAACATCGAAGGATAAACATCGATGTATCGGAAACATCGATGTTTTATTAATATTAAAAAAAGCTATTCATTTATATTATATAGGTTTTATTTAATGATGTAAAGATAAAATACGAAAAAAGTAACATATAATACACAAAAAGCATTTATTAGATTTTGAAATAGAAATATTGCTTTTTAATAGTAATTAATTTCACATTAACATTATTATACCCAATATAATAATCCTAATTTGTACTTACAGTCTATTCCAAACGATTAGGCGGAACTAGCCGCAATTTTCATTTTTGTAATTTGTCATTAGATATTTTTTTATACATTGAAGTTGCCTTTTCCTGAACAAAATGATCAAAAGCTTCAATCAATCAGTAAAAGCAACTAGAATTGAAAATCTAGTTCCTCCTAAACCAAAGGAACAGACCTTACTATTTTTACATTTCTAAAATGAAATATTGGAATTTATTACAATACTAATATAGTAATCTTAATGTTAATTTTATATTATTTAACATAAAAATAACACCGTCATACACAATTATTTTTATACTTTTTTAAGTTGAAATAAAGTCTGTTCCTTTAGTTTAGGCGGAACTAGATTTTCAATTCTACAATTCTTTACCGATTATTTGAAGCTTTTGATCATTTTGTTCAGGAAAAACCAACTTCAATATATAAAAAAATAGCTAATGACAACTTACAAGAATCCAGGGATTAGAGGAATAACAACTGGGAAAGTGTCAACAAGACTCAAAAAGAAAAAGTGTGTTAGTGTCGTTGGTCGTTCGCATTGTTTGCAAAAATTACAAGTTTCTTCTTATTTTTTCGTATTCTGCTAACTTCTAAGAAGTATAAGAACTAACACTATTAGTATTGTTATATCACAATAGATGGCGCTTATATTTTGTGTACTAATTTTAATAAAAAATAAATTTTTAAGATTCCAGCGCCTCTAGCGGTAGTTTCTGAATTTCAAAGGTTAAATATCGACATTGGTAGTAGACATCGATGTTTTATCGATACTATCGCCAGCTGACCATCGATGGTTAAAGCATCGAGGGTTTTAAAACAAACATCGATGTTTTCGATACATCGATGTTTTTTTCCCATCCCTAACACTTATTAAATACCTATAAAACCCAGAAATATGTGAAAATTCACACTTCACATCATTTTTTTAACATTAATTAAAATTTAGTGGGTCGTATTGGGAGTGGAGAGGAGTATTGTCCAGATCAATGGCCAAATTATTTCAAAGTCAAAATTTTGGTCGGTTCCATTTAAGCTTAATGGATAACATGAAATAAATGTGTTTATAATTTATAGCTATTCCATAAATATGTTCTCATTTACCTACATAATTGACAATAATTTAAAACTTAATTAAGTTTTACAAATATGGTTTTGTTTGTTTAACATATCTTAGGAAGTACGTGAACGAATCGTAGGAAGTATAAACAGGATATTATAAATTGCTGAATGCATGTTTATTACGCTTGATTTACACCTCAATTATTTCCCAACAACTTAAAATTAACCTTCACCTGCTGTTATATTCAATAAATGATTATTACTTTTCAATTATACGCATATTAATATGCATTAGACAATATAGTGCTTTATCTGAAAGTTATGTAATCATTCAAACGTTTTGTTTTAATCAGAAATTACACGAATTAACCACTAATCGAATACCAGAAAAAATTGCTGTGAAGTGTGAATTTTCAGACATTGCAGGGTTCGCAGGTATTATAATAAGTGAAGGCGACATGCTGAGTGTGTAGGACAAATTTTGCTTTGTAGTAATCACGGCAAAATTAACGATATTTTCGAAATTATTTATCGTCTGTTAATCTAGAAGCTTTACAAATTTTATGTTAAAATATTTTTTTGTTAATTTTAATTCGAATACCTAATTCCATTATTTCGGTTTCTAGATATGTGCAGCATTTTTTTATATATAGCAAGGTTCATTAAGATTTTGAAAATTGCGCCTATGGCTTTCATTGGTTGTTTTAAGTCATATGCTCCGCCCCTCTGGTTTCGTATACATGACACGTAGAATGAAAATATAATTCCAACAATTCCAACTGGTTATTAAATTTGCGCTCTTAAAAATTAAATGCAACATTTACCAGAATATAACTAGAATATTGACAAAATAATTTAAACAAAACAAAAATGAAAAAAAAAAAAAAACAAAAAATAAAGTCTCCTCTGCTCGGGCGCGAACCCTAGTTTGTTCCGTAGCAAGCAAGCAAGCTAACGATTACATCAGGATACGCCTTCTAGTATAGTGTATTACATAACTATAACTTCTGTACATCGCCAATAAAAAAAAAAAATAAAAAAAAATACGTTATTCTCCGAAAACATAATTTGATCAAAAATTCCTGTTGTATTATTCCGGTTCACACCAATGTACATTACTTAGAATTTTTTCAGATTTTTAGTTTAAACCATGTGGGCTACAGGGTGTGGGACAATTTTGGCAAAAAACGCATGAAAATAATTTATTTTGCAAAAATAGAATTTGGATCGTTAATCCGCGTACTAAGGGCTTTCATTTGATACCCTAATCAGAATTAAATATATATACATATATTATTTTTTTTCGTTGAGTTATATTTTTAGGGGGATATATTTTTTAGAGGTTTTAGTATTTATCTTATATGCGGGTCAAAGAGTTGTTTAAGCATGCCAAATTACAACTCTCTAGAATTAGCCGTTTGGCTACAATTTTTACCGGACAGACAGACGACAAAATGACGTTATAAGTGTTTTTTGGTCATACCTACAAATGCACCTTGTTTTGTAAAAAAATTATATATGTATATAGGTTACCATATTTTTTGTGCGCCAAACCGGGACCCCCCCCATTTTTTTCCTCATTTTTTATACTTTATTGATTGATGTATTTATCAATATTTTTCTATTACAAATGATTAATATTAAATCTTGAGAATTACAAAATTATACATATATCAAAAAATCACCAAAATACATACTATAAAATTATAAATTTTGACTTACATAGTTGCACTGTGTATATTATTTATTTGTATAAGAATATTTATCGGCAGATTGTACTTTTTTTTTTTTAAGTTTTAGCTATTTTTAATATAATCTTAAAATTCAGAACATTTTAAATCTATGTTAGTTTTACAAAATAATAACGCACCGACGTTACATTCAAGTAAACGATTTCTTTCAGGTGACCATATATTCTTCATTTCTGAAAATAATCGTTCAATTGGTGCTGAAGTACCAGGCAAACAGAAAATAAATTCGACAATTTTCTGCAAATAGTTAACAAAAATATTTTCGTCTGAAATTTTTTTAAACAATTGTACCCTTTTCTCCTCGCTACTTGTACCCTTTTCCAGCCTCAAATTATTGCGGTCAGTGTCGTTATAAAACTGTTTAGCATATACAACTTCGTCAAATAGAGTATCACAGTTAATGATCGGTGTTTTGGTTGTAAATTTGGAACTAAGTAATTGCATAGTTTTTTCAACATCGGTCCAGTTTAAAAAACCGAGACATTTTTAACAACCGGCCGGGACGCCGGGACAAGTTCTTAAAACCGGGACGTATGGTAACCCTATATATATATATTCCAAAGTTCTTCAATACACAAGCTAGAAATTGTATACTCTCTGTAGAGGGTCCATCTTAACAAGGCTAATAGCCCAGACAGACAGTCAATTATGACTCAACACACATCTAGAAATAATCTCCCCTTAAATCGTTTTTGATGAACACTTGCTACCGCCAAAGTAGCGACAGTCATAAAATTATAAATAATCGTTGAATTAGTCGACGAAGTGATTCAACCTGTAACAAGAATGTTAGAAAGATGCAAGAAGTAGTTAAAAATTGAAGAGTAGAATGTGCCAATGGGTAAATAATTAAATTATTTGCCCAACCAATAAAAAATCTCTAATTTTACTTTTTATGATCTGTGCCAACTTTTTTTTTTGTGATTTTATGCTGTGATTTTTATTTTAATGTTTAATTTTTTTTAAATATACTTTTATGTGTTTAACAAATTTGTACATTAGAGGAGATTCTTAGTTTTTACTTGTAAGTTGCACATAATTCTGTATTACATTGTATTAATTTAAATAAAAATTATAGACCGAAATATCGGGCATGAGTAAATGTTGAGTTTATTTTTCTCCACCGCTAAACACACACGCACAAACATGCACGCGCACGCACTAACACGCGGACACGCACGCACGCACACATACACACACACATGGTTTCTTCGTGAAACCACTAGGAATAAAAGGGTTATAACGCTTAATTATAAAATTAGTTAATCCATCAATTTGACAATGGTCCAGAAGATTAGGTGTACTATACAGGGTGTCCCAGCCAGTGGCTCACCATTACTATCTTTCTCACATAAAATAAAGAATAAGATTGTGTTTAAACAATAATGGATATTTATTCGAACAATATTTGTATCCAAAATACTTACTAATTTTTACTTTTGTTTTTATTATATGTGAGTTTTTAATCGTACTATTTTTATTAGTTGGTAACGTTGATATCTCCGTTATTAAAAAAAATTCATTATAAACATGTTTAGTTTTTTATAAAGACAAAAAAATCGTTATTCCAATGGCCTAACAATATACAGGTATTTCATTTAAAAAATGGTTATTTTCAAAATATCTGGTCAACGAAACATACAAAAATATTTTTGAGTCTGTCATAATATTTCCTACAGAAAATACTCGAACTTTGTCCATTTAACCAAATCTCTATTTATATTATTAACAAAGGTAGCAATGGTAAGCCACTAGGCTGGGACATCCTGTATACATATGCTCAAAATTAGAACGTTGGCGGAGTAATTGATTGAGATAATATATTGATATTAATATATCAATAAAAATCAATACATATTTTTAAAAAATAATATTTTTAATATAATTGTCAAATATGTAGCTAACAGATTTAATACTTATAACTTTATGCTCTATAAAATCAAGAGATATGTATCTCTACATATAGCAAAAATAGTGTATTTTGCATACATACTGTCAGTTATTCAATACGGCGTTATTCTGTGGGTCAATTCTACAGGTGCTATTAGAATTTTCAGAACGCAGAAAATTGCAATAAAAATACTCATTGGGGTTGCAAGAAGATCGCTTTGTAGACCACTTTTTAAAGAGCTAGGTATATTAAGTTTTCCGTGTATATATATTCTACAACTCTTGTTATTTATAAGAGAAAATGGATATTTGTTAAATAGCGGAAACGACCTGCACAACTATAATACCAGAGCCAAAACAGATTTGCGTCTACCGAAAATTAGATTAACTATTTTCACTATTTAACAAATTACCTCAACATATCAGAGAACTTAATCTCCAAAAATTTTAAAAATCTGTTTTCAAATTTTTATTGGAGAAAATGTACTACAGTGTAAACGAATTTATAAATGATAATATAAGTAGCTGCAATTTTGTGTAAATTTGTGCAACTTATTTTGTATATTTCTGTTGACATGATTTTATGTACATTTTATGTATTTGTCAAACTTAATAAAGTATATTATATTATATTATATATTATATTATATTTGTTTTCTTTGTTTTTAAGCATGTAATTTGAAATCTGTTAAATTGACTTGTTCTGTAAATCTGGTGTTGAATGCCTACGAAACTCTGAAATGTGTGTTAGTTTTCACTTTGTGTAAATTTTTTGTAGATATAAATCAACGGATCATTACGGTTCGCTAAGAACCATTCACGCATCCTAGGTTAAGAAACAGATTTAAATTCAGTGCCACGTTTTCTTAAATCACCAGAATACATTAACCCTTTTTGTTACCCAATTTTCCAAACAAACCCTAACTTTAAACCCTTGAAACTAATTTCCAGCCTTATAATAAACCTATTAGTAACAAAAAAGAGGATCAAATTCCCTGAAAATCCGTCAAAGGATGCGAGAAGTTGATTAAAATTTTTTCCTTTAAACTTCACAGGTTTGGAAACAATGGGATATATTTTGAGAAGCACTTGCAACAGAGGAAACCATCACAGCTCATTAAAACAGTTCTTGTCGTGAGTGAGGATAGGGTGTACATAAAGTAGCTGGCAAACATGAACTAATTGTTTGTGAGGGGTTTGGTTTATCGTTCTGAAACAGCCGACAGCAGATGTCTCTGATGCCGATTTGCAAATAGAACTAGATAATGAGATACCGACAAACGGCAAGAAACGCACAAGGTTTCTAGATTAGATAAGGCAGATGTTTAAATTAAATAAAAGGATTTTGTTGAAATATTGCTGGAATATTTTTAATTTAAAATTGAATCTGTAATTTCATGCGCACTGCTACTAGGGGTATTCCTATACTACCGTATCGATATTTTTCATTCGATATCGCGATTTTAGAATCCATATTAATCTTCCGATATTTTACTAATATCAGTGTATATTTGACCCAGTATCGTACCGATCGTTTTTTTTTTTTTTTTTTTTTATTATTATATATGTATATTTTTTAGCAATCGTTCGGTTGCTGGAACATACTGACATTGCACATGGGAAGAGGAAACTAAAATCAGGGACAGACCAACGTGGTTCTAACATAACTGAACTTGAACTATCACTGTATTTGAAAAATCCAGTTTCACCTCTGAAATCCAATCCGCTACTGGCTTGGGACGATATGAAAATAGTCTTCCCTGATATAACTTATATAAAATTGCTTAGAAATTCTTGTCTGTAGTAGCGACGTCAGTTCCTTCCTAGCGCTTTCGAAAGCAGGAGCCACTGTATGCAGAAAAAGAGATAGGCTTCTGGGCAAAAGGCTTACTAAACTGCTTTTTCTCGGTTCTTGCAATGAAGAAGAGTGGAGTGTTTAATTATATTATAAACAATCACTCAGAGCTATAGGGGCCATTGCCTTGCCATTTTTTAATACCAACTTGACATACAATTTCAAAGGTGCAAACTACTGAAATCAAAATTTCCTATTAGTTTGTTTTTACAAAAGTTAACAGCATATATAGGCTATTCCAAACGTTTAGCGGAACTAGATTTTGAAATCTAGTAATTTTTAGCTATTAATTCGGACTTTTGGTCATTTTGTTTAAGCTTTGTAAGTCATACTCACATTGCATATTCTAGATTAAATTGATTGTCATTATAAAATGTCCTTTTCATTGCATGAGTCGTGAAATCCTAAAAGAACGAAATTCCCATTTTTATTATTCGAAGAGAAATTTTGTAATATTTGAATTTCAGATGTTCGATACAATTTTACTTCGAATAATGAATATGCAATTATTGCCAGTCGAACCGTTCCTTACCGCTAGCTGCAAATGTAAATTTCACGAGTACGTTAAAATGACTTTTCGCTTGCATCGGATGTTAATAAACCGTTATGACTCTACGTAACAGACCTGTAGGTTAAAATTACAAAAAAGAATGAACGTAACAAATGTAAATAGTACATATTTTATTAATGTAATATTTATTTATCGACCGAGATACAAAATGAAAGTTAGTTAGTTAGTTAAAATTTTTGGCGCACAGCAACAAAGGCTATTTGCGCCTAACGCAGCCCATTTAAATGACTACACTACATATTAAAAACAATAAATTAAACAATCAATAAATAGATAAAACCAATAAAATAACGCATACTCAATAAAAGAAATCTTGCACAGACAAACACAAATAAATAAGATAAAAAGGTCTGTTCGAAAATTTGAATAGACTCAAGGTGACGGTAAGAGGCTGTAAAGGGGTCAATTACCGTCGAATATCACAGTTTAAAAATAGAACACGTTAAAATAAGGTGCAAAACTTCACACATAAAACAGTAAGTTCGATTCTCTCAGGAAGAGTATCAGCCTGTCCATGAGTACTCTGTCGTCACGTAATGCAACTGACAGGTCATAGCACAGGCCTAACCTGTCCCTGACATCCTCGAACTGTACACATTCAGTTAAAATGTGCAACACAGACAAATCTGTGTTACACGTCTCACAGATAGGGGACTCTTCACCTCGAAGGAGGTATCCATGGATCCACCAACAGTGACCTATACGAAGGCGTGTGATGGCGGTTTCCTCCCTGCGGTTAATCCTGCAGGAAGAACCCCATGGTTTAACGTCTCCCTTAATCTGTCTCAACTTAACGTCCTGTATGCTGCTCCACTCATGCTGCCACCTAGCTAGAACCAGATGTTTCAGATGACTCTTTGCGTCATCTGGGATACAAAATGAAATATCACCTAACATGGAAAATCTCTGACACATTTCAAATCCATTAAAGGTCCACCATTATCTCGCTCTCTTTCAAAATAATTCAAAACCATCCTTTGAGCACGGCTTCTAGGAGCTTTCGGAATTTTTATTCCAAAAATATTTTATTTAATGAAAAATAAAATTTACCCTCACAAAATGAAACGTAACACGTAAATGTCAAACTTGACTAAAAACGACTGAACAATACAATCTCAAACTGGCAACGCGTAAAAACCTTTCAACATTAAATAAATAAATGTACTAACTGAGTTATGGATTGATGTTGGTTAAATCAAATCATGACATTGGTACTTAAATTAACCAAGTGTGACGTCATCTCATAGTTATTGCGAATGGAGTTACTCTGTCCAAAAGGCTATGGATTGGAATTCCGTGCCGTGGTTTTGCTCGCTTCGTCTCAAATTACCCCATGTTATATACAATGAACCTATATTTCATTTTTGTTATTTTTGATTTCAGGTTGCGTGACCGGTTAGGTATTTGCGGCGGTGGCGTAGAGGCTAAGCATACCAGTGACCATGGACCACCTGCATAACACTTCTGGGTCTCTGGGTCAGCTGTCGGCGGGCGGCGGCTCGGCGAATAGCACGGGGGCGGCCCGTATGCACCACTCGCACTCGACACCCGCCGGGGTCGACGGAGGCGGCTCTCGTACGCCGCCCACCACACCCAAAAAGGGCGGCAAGATGCTTGCCGTACGCGTGCAGATGCTTGATGATACAGTCACCATGTTTCAAGTACAGGTTAGTCAGTATTTAAATCATGATTTAAGTGTTTCTTAATTACTACTCTTTATTTATCAAAAGACATTGACGGCTACAGTATTTTAATAGGCATATAATAATGGTCATCCGACAAAGAGTTACGGATATACATTCTTTTCTCCAAAAAATTTTTCTAGAACACACCCAAATTTATAATATTTACTGTCCGTCTTTGTAATTTTGAGCAAGATTTGTTAATGACGACATTTTGCTAGGTTATGCAAAGGCATACAATATCTACGGTCTCTCCGACAGACTGAAATAGCCAATGTGTTTTTAAATCTGTCTCATTAAAACAACTTACTAGCTATAGGGATTTGCAGCTAAGCACCCTACCATCTGGTGAGCGTTTCATGAACTTGTGTACATCAGATAACATTTCGTTTTGTGTATTGGTTTTGTATGAAGTTTGTTTTTAAAGTTTTATTATAATCACTAGCTGAGTACCCGTGCTTCGCTACGGTATATTGACGGTTTGCCATAATCGTGCAATTATTATAAGGCATGGTTCTTTATAAATCACATTGCTGATTCTCTCCTCAGGTGTAGGTTCACCTCGTTAGAGGCTCAATAGTGTAAAATTCGTAGTTTGTTTCTAAACAGGTGCACGGGTAACTTTTATAAGCAAAAAACCTAGTCGATATCTCATCTGTGAGAGATCATCTCTAAGAGATATCGAGGAATCCGTGAAAAAACATTATATTCCTCTTCACCCCATAGGGGTCGAAAAATCCTTTCTTAGTGGGTTCTTACGTCATATCCAGAAATGTACTCTTGGAATTTCTTATTTCTAATAAAAAATTCTTTAGGAATGAAATTTAAAAAACTGTCAGAACACCATCGAAAGATTTTAAAAAGTCACCTATATGCCAGAAAGAAATGTTATAACTCAACAAACAAATAAGTTACGAAACATTATATAAGTCGCCCTAATTTAATGTAGATTCGTCCAGTTAAGTGTTGATTGAAGCAAAATCCTAAATTACATTTTTATACATGCATACGGGTAACCATAGTAAGTAAAAAGCAAGTCGTTATTTCATCAAGAGATATTAAGAAATCCGTTTTCACCCGTAGGGGTCGAATTTCGAGAAATCTCTTCTTAGTGGTTGCTTACGTCATGGAAGAAATATAGTCCCCGAATTTCAATTGTCTACTAAAAAATACCAATGTACCAATGAAATTTAGAGAAATATAAAAAATGCAATTTAGGGGTGAAATATAAAAAAAAAAAACGATCAAAATGAAATGATCTTGAAACTAATGAAAATAATAAATGCGAAAAAGTACAACATAGTTATAGTACAACAAAGACAGAAGCTACAAAGGGTTCTATAATTCACCCCGAATCTAGAATCGCCCCTTTAGGGATTGATGATTAGAGCAAAATCCTGAATTTAATTTTTAAACACATATACAGATAACATTGTAAGCAAAATCCAAATCAATATACCATTGGACCTAAGAGATAATGAAGATTCCGAGGAAAAACATTTTATCACTTTTCATCCCCTAGGGGTAAAATTTCGAAAAATTCCATGAAGCAGGTGCTTGCGACATGGAGGGAATATATTTCCTGAATTTCATATCTCCATGTGAAGGGACGTACTTTCGAATAAAAAATACCAATTTACCCCTTTAGGGATGAATTTTAAAAAAATTTCAAAACGCTTTCTAAATATTTTAAATAGAAAATTATGTACCAAAATGAAATGTTATAACTCAGGAAATACAAAGGTTTCTATAATTCACCCCAAATGTAGATTCACCACTTTAGGGGTTGATTAGGACAAAATCATGAATTACTGTTTCAAAAATTTGTATGGGTAACCTTTGTAATCCTAAACTAAGTCAATATCTCATTGGTCCTAAGGTATATTGAGGAATCCTTCAAATCACATTTCACCCCTTAGGGCTCGAATTCGAAAAATCTCTTCTTAGTGGGTACTTACATCACGGAAGGAATATACTTCCCGAATTTCATGTCTCTATATCCAAGGGAAGTTCTATCGAATATAAATACCCATTAAACCCCACCTCCCCATTTACATTTAGAGGTGAAATTTTAAAAGACTGTCAAAACTATCTCGAGATATTTGAAAAAGACACCGGTGTGCCAAAAATGTATTACCAAAAAAACTTAATAAACACAGGAAACACGACGGGCTGTATAATTCATCCCGATTGTAGACCTCTATAGGGGTTGATACGGACAAAATCCTGAAATACGTTTTTCGGTATTCGGATGGGTAATCTTTGTAAGCAAAATCCAGCACGATATCTTATTGGTCCTAAGAGGTATTGAGGAATCCTTGAAATCACATTTCACCCCTTTTCACTTCTTAGGGATGTTCAATCGAATAAAAAATTCCCATTTTCCCCTTAAGGGTGAAATTTTAAAAACTGTCAAACCATTTCGAGATATTTTGAAGACACCTATATGCCAAAAGGAATTTTATAATTCAACAAACACAGGGAATATGATGGGTTGTATAATTAACCCTGTTCGGAAATTCACCACAAGGGGTTGATTAGAACAAAATCCTGAAATAAGTTTTTCAACATTTATATCGGTAATCCTTGTAAGTAAAAACCAAGACGATATCTTATTAGTCCGTAGAGATATTTATTATTATTATTATTGTTATTATTATTATCCTTGAAATTACATTTCACCCCTGAATTTCGAAAAATACCGTCTTAGTGTATGCTTACCTCATGGAGGGAATATACTTTGCGACTATCATGTATCTATGTCCAAGGGATGTTCTATCAAATAAAAAATATCCTTTTACCCCTTTAGGGGTGAAAGTTTGAAAAACGGTCAAATCCATTTCGAGTTATTTTAAAAAGGCATCTACAAATATGCCAAATAGGAATTTAATAACTCAACAAACAAAGGAAATACGTCGGGTTCTATAATTCTTCCTGAATGTAGATTCACCCTTTTTAGGGGATGAATAGGACAAAATCCTGAAATAAGTTTTTCAACATTTATATGGATAATATTTATAAGCAAAAATCAAGGCGATATATTATTGGACCTGTGAGATATTGAGGAACCCGTGAAAACACATTTTACCCCATTTCACCCCTTAGGGGTTGAATATCCAGAAATCATTTTTTAGGGGGTTGTTAAGTCATAAAAGGGATATACTTCCCGAATTTTATGTTTCTCTGTCTAGACGACATTCTATCGAATATAAAATACCAAGTTAGGGGAATGTTATAACACAATAAACACAGAAGATGCGAAGGGTTCTATAATTCACCCTGATTGTAGATTCGCCCCTTTAGGGGTTGATTAGGACAAATACCTGAAAAGTAAGTTTTTCAACATTTATGTGGGTAGTCTTTGTAAGCAAAAGCAAGGCGATATATTCTTGACCTAACAGATACTGAGGAATCCGTGAAAACACATTTCTCCCCTTTTCACCCCTGAAAGGTCGAATTTCGAAAAATCGTTTCTTAGGGGGTCCTTAAGTCATAATAGGGATATACTCCCCGAATTTTATGTTTCTTTGTCTAGAAGACATCCTATCGAATAAAAAATGCCAATTTAGCCCTTTAGGGGTGGAATTTAAAAAAACGGTCAAAACACTTTCTAGATATTTTAAAAAGACACTTATATGCCAAAATAGAATGTTATAACACAATAAACACAGAAGATGCGAAGGGTTCTATAATTTACCCTGATTGTAGATTCACCCCTTTAGGGGTTGATATGGACAAAATCCTGAAATAAGTTTTTTAATATTTACATGCGTAATTACTGTAAGCAAAAACCAAGTCGATATCTTGTTGGACCTAAGAGATATTAAGGAAACCGTGAAGCCACATTTTACCCCTTTTAACCCCCTTTTCACCCACTTAGAGGATGAGTTTCGAGAAATCCGTTCTTAGTGGGTGCTTACGTCATGGAGGAAATATACTCGCCGAATTTCATGATTATAGGTCCAGTGGTTTGGGCTGGGCGTTGATTATGAGTAGGTAGCTTAGTTACGATTTTATATATATAGATTGAAAAATGTATAATACATATTGTTGTGTGCCTATGTGCAATTCATTGAAAAGAAGAAACCCGGAAATATCGTTTCATTTGTTTCCACTAATATCAGACACCGTACGGTTCGAAACAAAATTGGGAAAGCAAGAGGTTAGGAATCAACGCGATGTTTAGATAAACAATTTAAAAATTGGAAAAAAAGTGAGCCCTTATATCAAAGTTTGCTCATTACATTTTAATGATAATGACTACAAAAAATATTTTCAATTTTGTATTTATTATCGCATATCTTGAAAATTCCTGTTATTGTGTGTGGGTTTGTAATGCATAAGTTTGTAGGCATAATGCATAAATCTTTATGAACTCTCTGTTTTTTTCAGTGACTCCACACAATATTATATGCCCAGCATTGTAGATTTCTACCCCTTGGTAAACAACACGGGAATTATTATTTCCCCCAATATAGTTAAAATAATCGACAATGGAAAACTGCCATAACTTAAAACCAGATCACAAAATGTAGTATTTTAGATGTTTACAAGTAATGTCACTTCACAAAATCAGAAAATCACAAACAATTATTTATTTTTTGTCGTTTTTTGATACACTTTTCGCTATTATTTACTAGTAAATGTCAAGTGGTATCTGATTTCGAATGGTTTCAAAAAAATCCGCGTGGCGCTACGATCTTAAAATTGTTCCCCTATAAGTTTAGAAAATTATCCACAATCGACAAAGAACAACGTATTAAATTTAAAGGTCTGAACGGTTGTACGTCTTACCATATGACAAACTTGTAGTGACAATCAACAGAGTACAAGATATAGTCAATAGTCTATTGACACAAGAGCTCTGAATGCGGCTTTACACTATTTAAAAATATATATCTTTTAAATCACATCATCTGTAAACCAGGCACGCACCAATGTGGCTCTCAAAAAAACACGTTTTTAAGCGACACATTTTTCTTGTAATTGAACCAGAGACAGCCCAAAAAAAATTGACTTCGGAGTGTCCTGCACGAAATGTTGAAAAGTATTACAAAATGATTGGCATATAAGTAAGGTGACCATCCGTCCCGGTTTTCCGGGATTGTCCCGGTTTTAGGTCAATTGTCCCGGTGTCCCGAAAAATGTTGGACGCCCGATTGTCCCGGTTTTAAAGGTGAGGACTCTTTTTGCTCTTCACTTTGAATTTGGGAGGTGAGGACCTTTTTTTTTTCTCTTCACTTTGAATTTGAGAGGTGAGGACCTTTTTTTTTGCTCTTCACTTTAAATTTGGGGAGGTGAGGACCTTTTTTGTTTTTGCTCTTCACTTGGATCTGGGGAAACAAAGACCTTCTTTTTTTTCCCTGTGTCCCGGTTTCCCTTCACTGAAATCTGGTCACCCTACATAATTTATTCGAGATTTTTGGCTTCTCTACGGTTTATAATTTCATTTGAAACAAATCATGATAGCTATTTCATGGCAATCAGTTTTATGATTGAGATGAGTTTAAATTTGAGAAGAGATACGAGGGTTACCTTTTATGTTTCTACAAATGACCACTAGATGGCAATATTAAAATTGTCTTTACTATATTCGTAAAATTTGACATTTTTTATTGTGAAATCAGTGGATTTTGTAAATTGACCCAGTGGTTTGTGGACAGTGAGAGTTTAAAAAAACAAGTTTGTGAAAAAATTGATATTACTCGTGAAAGTTTTCGTTGGATGAGTTTTTACAATTTTAGTAAAGACCTAACTCAACAACAATGCATAGATTCGCTTCGTTCAACTTTTGGTAATAAAGCACCATCAGAAAAGACTGTTTACAATTGGTTTGCAGAATTTCGTCGAGGTCGTGCGTCAGTGATGAATCTCGTGAAGATCGGCCAAAAAAACATCGATGCTGTGCGCAAAATGATTGAAGAAGATCGGCATGTGACTTACCGTGAGATAGAGGTATCCTTTGGTATATCGCGGACTGCAGTACATTCGATTTTGCATGAACATTTAGCTGTGAAAAAGATCTGTTCCCGATGGATTTCGCATAATTTGGCCGAAGCTCAAAAAGACTCGTGTTGATTTGTGTTAGGGAATGCTAAAAAAATTCAACCTAGGCACTGCAAAATCGGTATACAACATCGTTACAGGTGACGAAACTTGGATTTATTCATATGAACCGGAAACTAAGCTACAATCCACTGTTTTGGTTTTTCAAGATGAACCGAAACCCACAAAAGTTGTTCACGAAGCACTTCCAACAAAATGATCGCTTGTTTCTTCGGTTGTACTACACATGTCGCAACCATTTTCTTAGAGGATCGGAGAACAGTTAATGCTGAATGGTATACAACAATTTGTTTGGCAGAAGTCATCGACAAAATCAGGAAAAAGAAAAAAAAAAGTCTCATCATTCTTCATCATGACAATGCAAGCTCCCACTCAGCACGTTAAACAATTGATTATTTGAAGGAGAAAAACATCGAATTAATATCTCATTGTCCGTATTCACCTGATTTATCCCGTAACGAATTTTTTTTTGTTCGCCAGTGTCAAACAAAAAATGTGTGGACAGCGATTTTCTTCACCTCAAGAAGCTGTTGAAGCCTTGGAAAACCATGTTTTTGAGATACCAACTTCAGAGTGGAAAAAATGTTTCGAGAATTGATTTGAACGCATGCAAAAGTGTATAAATCTTAAAGGCGAATATTTTAAAAGCAATAAAACAGTTTGTTCAAAATAAAATGTTTCTTTCTTAGTTTTTGTAAAAACTTAAAAGGTAGGCCTCGTATGATTGAATTAATTAAAAGTTATAGAGTAGTACAAGTAAAAAATTAAATCTGATATAGAGAGAAGGTAATGTTTATGAGCACAAAACCTAAGGCGCTCATGAATGTAATACGAGAGTCTTTTTTTGAATTCTTTTAGATTTCGGAATCCCCATACATTTCCGGTTAAATAATAATAATAATAATAATAATATTTATTAATGTTGATAAATTATAAAAAATGTTTACACAAGTCAAAATATTTAAAAAGTACAAATTTAAAATAGATAGTACAAAACAACATATTAAAATAAAAATAAAAAAATATATAAAAAAAGTACAAATTTAAAAATGATATTAAATATAATAAGTAAGGTAAATAAAATTACAATTTTTTACAAAGGTCATCCAAAAGGATAAAAAAATAAATAAATAAATAAAAGATAAAAGATAGCAGGTGTCAGAGAACAAGTTAAAATCGTCCACCAGGTACTCGTCAAAATTATAGAAGGCCTTTTTGAGTAAATATTTTTTAATTTTTGTTTAAAAATGACTTTTATCAAGGCATTTGACCTTACTCGGTAGCACATTATAAAATTTGGTGGCATAGTAATTTAACGAGTATCTGGTTGACGATAGTCTTGTGTAATCAGGCCTGATCAATTCTTTGCCTCTGGTATTATAGCTATGGATATTTTTTTGTAGCTTTTTGTTTTTAAAGTTAAAATGGACATTCAATAGGCAATAGTATATGTACAGGCAAGGGAACGTTAAAACGCCAAGTTCTATAAACAAGTGTTTACAACTCTCTCTGTAGCCTATTCCGCCGATAATTCTAATAACACGTCGTTGCAGTGCAAAAATTCTCACTCCATGCGTGAAATGGGTCACTCGGTACATTTCTCCATCCCATAACTTCGTACGGTGTTTTATATTGGTAATAGTATTGGTAGCAGTATTTTCCAAGTTCGTAGCTCCTAGATGTTGTCGAAAGATTATTTAAACTTAAAAGACAAAATATTTTCTATTTACGACATACACTGGTAGCGTGAGCATCTTTCATACTTTATCTAACCTATTAAAGAAGGTGCAAAATGCACTTTGTACAGGACTGTGATCGTACACGTTCGCCGTCACCATTTTCGAGTGCAGTTTAGTTTGTGTTATGACAGCTTTCATGTGATAAGAGATATTATTTTGTTGGAAATGTTAAGATTTTATTTTGTTGAAAATTCTTTTTCTGATGGTTTCTTTGAGGTTTCACTCAGGGGTGATATGTTAGCAGTTTTGTTAAAAATAAAGTCTCTCTCCTTGACGCTTCTAAATAGAAATAATACTATTTTTATTTCACTTGATGTAAGAAGTGCGGTAAAAAGTATATTTACACTATTCATAAGGTGTCGTTGAGTTTTTAGATGGTTTTGTATTTTTTAATATTTCAGTGTAAGATATTTTTGAAAAGTGGAAAATAAGAGTCGAGAGTAAAGTGCTTCAGTAGACATGCTTGAATTATTTATTTATATAATCCTGACGCATATAACAAAAATGTAAACATTACAAAATATGACTACATTTACAACACCATTACTCTTTAGAACATTGTTTCTAAACATGTTCAAAGTGTGGCCCAAACTGCGTAGTCTACAATTCCTTGCGACCCAATGTAAATTTAAAATTCAAATATAAAAAGGATAATAATAAAGTTGGTGTGAATTTTGAGGTATCACACTTATCAATTCACAACAATTTTTTTGACCAAGTAATGCAAATTACCATGTCAATAATAGGAAAAAATTGAGCTTTAAAAATTTAACAAGTAGACTTTTAAATAATAATACATCTACAAAATTAAAAAATTTCTATAAAGCACTCTTGTCTATTGCTGAAAAGAAAAAAGCAAAATTGGTAAATGTTATCATCAGAATATAAAAGATATCGTCGAACTGTAGAGGAACGCTATTCCCGAACCAGTGACTTCAGAAACTGAATCCGAAAATGAGATGGAGTAGTTCCTTTATCAATTTTTTTTTTATGTGAAATTTTTTCAGGAAATAATAGTATGTGACGGCAATTTCCAGTGCAAATCTTTAAAAATGTCCCTAATGCGTGCGGTCTGAAATCTAGCATTGTCCTGTTGAAGAATGGGTCGCGCATGCAGCTTTTTAGGCCGATTTTGAGTTATTGCTAGTCTCATACCAATAACCAAGATGGACAGCGCATGCCATATGTATTTCACAGCAATTTTGTGTCGCCAACATTAGTCTACGAGGGGCAAGGGTATTACGGACTGAAAACAATAAATAACTTAAATAGAATTACCTTTTAACTTATGTATAATGCGATGTACCACTTTTATTCACATAATGTATACCAATATAATGTATTTATCTTAAAAAACACTCTAAAAATCATAAAAAAATTACATAGTACCATCAAATATAAACAAACACATAAAGAAGGTAACTTCGGCAATAAGCATCATATAGTCTTCGTGTATCTTCGTAAATATTCGGGAGGCAACGATTTATTCAAGAAAAATGTAAAAAAACAATGGGCGCGTTCAGCGCCCTAAACAGTTCAGTACGTTCACTACGGTTACCTTCTGAACGTTACCGTTGACAGTCAACAGTTTACTAAACATCTCAACGTAAAAATTTTACGTTTAGGTATGTTGAGTTGTATACCTAACCTAAATTTTTAGCGGGAAATTTATACAAGATACAAGTTAAATAGCACTGGAGCTAACAAATTGATTAATTCTGCCACTTGAAGACGTGACAGTCTAAAATGGTTTTTATCTATTAGAAATGGATCCATCTCTAAATATTTTTTAAGGTTATGTACTCAAATTGTCAAACACTCGCGTTAAAACTAACCGGTAACCGTTCAGACATTCACCAAATTGTTTAATCAACGTACATTTATGTTTAGACTCAACGGTTTAGGCGTTGAACGCGCCCAATGATGGTGTCCATTTTGGTTATTGATTCTAGACGTAAGGGACCCAAATAAATAGTGTACTAGTATTCTACAATATTTGTAAATCCATTTGGTAGATAGCCTACAAGATTATTCCATCATTGCCTAGAATATAATGCCCTAGCTAGATCATACCTAGGGTTGCTCCGATAAGCAAATTGGCCGATTACCGATTAATCCTTGCTTTACCTATCACGGTTTTGCCTTATCGACCTATATCGATACATCGGCCACCGGTTATTTATAATGCATATGGAATCTATCGGCTAGCGACACATGTATAGTACCTCTTATTGTACGGTTTGTACGATTGTATAATTAATTGCTATATAGTAAAGGTGTGCAAAAAATGGACCTTGGGCCGCTTGCAGGTCGCGACGACAATTTCAACGGCCTACACATGTTTAAAACTATCATGATTTTATTTATAAATATGACAAATTAAATAAATGATCTATACATGTTTTGGAACATGTTAACAAATGAGTAAACTCGAATAAATAGTTCAGTGGTGTTTCATTCAAATAAACTTACAAATTTCAATAAATTTGAACAAAACTAGAAAGTAAACTGAAATTTTTTATTATGACAGACACTTTTGCTTTACATTTAGATGGAAATACATACAGAAAATATTTTGAAGCATTTTGATTCAATTTAAAGGATTTTTTTTATTACAGGCTCACGATTTTATTTTTCAACATATGACCAAAATGTAATAACTGAAAATATATATATATATAGACTTTTTAGTGCATTTATAAATGAAATTGTGAAATTTAAAAAGCTTTTTTGTTATAGATTTATTACATTACATGTTGAATAAATATTTTCAAATTTCTGTACCCAGGGTTTTATTGCTCCAGCATACGTTCCTAACAATAATAATAAATATAAGAACGGCCGAAAGTGGAAACCGATTAATCGGCGGAATATCCGATTACCGATTAAGCGGTACAACCCTAATCATAACCTTACCGACTGACTGAACTGTACGTGTTTTGATCGGTTATCTTTTTGCAGGTCTCCGCTATTCCTTAGACTATTTTTTTGTCTAGAGATAAGGCCCGCGCCGTACAAAAGTGCAAGGTTGTGCGGTGAACAACGGCGCCGAGGCACCAGAGGCGCCAAAACTTCAATAAAAAAATAGATAATATGCTTTTTCAATTATCAACAAAAAAATTGTTCCTTACAATAAAAAATTGATGTGAAGTGTGAATATTCACACATTTCAGGGTTTCGCAGGTATATAATAAGTGAAGGCGGCATGCTGAGTGTGTAGGACAAATTTTACTTTGTAGTAATCACGGCAAAATGAACGATATTTTTAAAATAATTTATCGTCTATTAATCATATAATAAGACTAGTTATTAAATTTACGCTCTTAAAAATTAAATGCAACATTTGTCAAAATATAACTAGAATTTTGACAAAATAATTTCAAAATAATAAAAATGCAACAAAAAAAAAACAGAAAAAATAAAATTCACTCCGTACTCGAAAACCTTCGTATCCAGCAAATTTTAGCTTACGACACCAGTGCTCTAACCACTACTTTATCGTACGCCTTGTATGTGGGTATAACTTTTGTACTTTGTAAACCAAAAACCACAAAAAATGCGTTATTTTCCGAAAACATAATCTGATCAAAAATTCCTGTTGTACTATTTCGGTTCACACCAATATACATTACTTAGATTTTTAGTTTAAACCATCTGGGCTACAGGGTGTGGGACAAAAAAATTTTTGCACCATTTTGGCAAAAATCGCATCAAAATAATTTATTTTGCAAAAATAAAAATTTGATCGTTAATCCACGTACTAAGGGCTTTCATTTGATATCCTACTCAGAATTTAAAAAAAATATTTTTGTTTTCGATGAGCACATTTTTGTTATTTACATCTCACTAATATATACACATATACATACATACGTACATGCATCTGTTTGTTACAATAATTTTAATATTATATATAGTGTGGTTTGGTGGTTATATTTCACCGATTAGTTGGGCATCCTTAAGGAAGTTTATGATGTTTGTGTTGGCGGTTGTGGTGTTTTGTAGTGTGTTTTTGATTGATTGTTGAATGTTATGTCTGGCCCTGATGCCTGCATATGTTTTGCATTCATGGGTTTTTTGGTCATACCTACAAAACCCTAAAAATGAGTGTACTTTTACTATCCTCCCAATGATATGGTGTATATAAGGTTACGGAAAATCCCCAATGTATATATGTTTATGATTGGCTCGGAATAACTTGACGGTCACACCTCTACAGAAGCCAAGTCGGAGGAGTTTCGATTTATATATTGTTTCTTTGGTCGGTCTGTTTTTATGTTTCCAGTTTTGAATGATTTTTATTTTCGTTCTTTCGTCTGTTCAGTAGCCGCGTAGTAGTACGTAGTATTGAATATCGGCGTTCTGTGCAAAATTATAGCGCAAAAGCTCTATTTATTTCGAAAATCTTTCAATGTTTTATATTATAGATTGTATTGTTCTACGTTATATGATGATAATATACAAACAATAATAATAAATGTTTAAATGAATTTTTTTCTGTTTCTATTAATAAATATAGTATGTTATAAAATTTTAAAATTAAAATAAATTTATAAAATTATTTTCAATAGTGTGAACATTTTACATGTTCCTTTGTCTATATTTCCATATACTATATGAGCCATACAACATTGTTATAGAAAATTGAGGCGGCATATAAAGATGGCACAAGATGGCACCGATTGTCGTTAGTTGTTACTAACCGATGCCAAAATAGGTCCTACTGCTAACAAGTCTTAGAGTTGACGACAGGTTTCGATTCAGTTTAGTTCTTATTCCGGGCCCAGCGAGGTACTAACGTGCTGCAAACTTGTTCACTCCTAAATTAGTGCAAAGTTTCATGAACTTTCCGTGGGCTGATGCCTGTGTTTCTGCTTATCTCATGAATAGTTATTCGTCTGTCTTCAGTCATTAGTTCTTCCACTACTCTAATGTTTGTTTCGTTATCCGTAGTTTCTGATCGTCTACTACACAGGTCAACTTTCTGGGGTATTTTACCTGTTAATATCGATCACCCAACGAAAACTATTCAATTCCGCAGATTCCCCACATACTTGCACAATCTTGGATGTCTTAACGCCTTCTTTCGAAAGAGTATGATGAAAAGAAATTTTTCCTTTTTGTTTGTAACACCCTGTAACCCAGATAGTTTAAACTAAAAATCTGAAAGAATTAATAAGTATAGTATTAGTAAAATTATGAAGTATTTTACATTGGTGTGAAACGGAACTGTACAACAGGAATTTTTGATCAGATTATGTTCTCAGATATAACGCATTTTTTGTGTTTTTTGTACAAAAGTTATGTAACTATGCTTGCTCGCTTGCTACGCAGCAAACTAAGGTTCGCTCTCGGGCAGAGAGACAATCTTATTTTTTGTTTTTTTTTTTTTTCATTTTAATTTTGTTTAATTATTTTGTCAAATATCTAGTTATATTTTGGCAAATGTTGCATTTAATTTTTAAGTGCGTAAATTTGATAACCAGTGGAATTGTTGGAGTTATATTTTCATTCTATGTGTCATGTATACGAAACCAGTGGGGTGGAGCATATGACTTAAAACAATCAATGGAAGCCATAGGCGCATTTTTCAAAATCTTAATGAACCTTGCTATATAAAAAAATACTGCACATATTGAGAAACCTAAATAATGGTATTAGGTATTCAAATTAAAATTAACAAAAAAATATTTTAACATAAAATTTGTTTTTATAGATTAACAGACGATAAATTATTTAAAAAATATCGTTTATTTTGCCGTGATTACTGCAAAGCAAAATTTGTCCTACACACTCAGCATGCCGCCTTCACTTATTATATACTTGCGAAACCCTGAAATGTGTGAAAATTCACACTTCACATCTTTTTTTTTTATTAAGGGAGTTGTTATTTTATTGACATCCTATTTATGATATATGAAACTAAAATCCATTGATATATTATGACCAATTTATCAAAGAAGACAAATCCTACATACGCATATCGTGTATGTAGATGTCACCTGTCCATCTGTGACTGGATTTGCGTGGTACACCCAAACTTTCTTTAGACATGCTATCGAAAAACTGATAGAATTAACATTCCAGCAAAAGAGCCACTTTCAACGAGACTTGAATAAAATTTCGTTTATACCCAGCGTAAGAGAACTCAGGGAACGCAAAAAAAAGAAGAGCTCTTTAAAAATTAATTAAAAATATAAAGTAATAAATAGAATAATAATCCTTCTTCCAGGGCATTTTCTCCCTTAAACTTTTCTATGTACAATTTTCGTAAAAACCCTTGTTTCTTACTGTTTATTATCAAAATTTTAAAAAATATCTGAAAAATTTGCGAATAGAACATGACTTGCTCTTGTAAGTGCTCTACATTATCAATAGGAGTCGAATAAACCAAAGTCTTTAAATATCCCCAAGGAAAGAATTATATAATATATAATAATATAATATTCATTATTGTATAACGATTCAAACTGTCCGTTTCTATGGAAAAATGATGTAACGAAGCGTTCTACAGTAATGAACGATTATGAATACGGATATAAGGGCGTTAAAGGGAGTGCATTACCTCCCAGGTTCCCTGATTGGATCTCCTCGTCCTATATATCTTTCATTTTTGCATAGTCTCGGTCTCCAGAACTAGATCCCTGTCTTCTTCTCCGATCACAAGGTATTGTGTAATATCTATTCTAGTTAATTAATTATCCCAATGATGTGCGACTTTCGGTTCACCCTATACTTTGGTTCCACAACAAACTAATTTAACATTGTTATAATTTTTAACTCAAATGTTTAAAAAACAACGTTACAGTTAAATCCCTCTGGATGCTCTTCTCATGACAATATCTGGATTCAACGTTTTCCATAGTACTTCACAAGTAGGTCTTTCGCCGATCGTACTTTGAACGTTTCACGAATGCAAATTTCATCAAGTTAATTTTCCTGCGAAATACTGTGAACCAGTTTTCTCTTAAAGGCGTAAATAAAATTAAGATTCTTTAAGTTTATTATATCTTTCGCTAGACAGAAAATGCTTATTTTTGAAGAACTCTTTGAAATTGTGGATTTTATTTTTGTCCTCAACTATTTGTCGAGAAGTATAATTAGATGTAAAACTTAAGATATTATTTAAAGTACAGTGAGAAATCTTATATTTTAAAGTTTTAAACCGCCCACGATGAAAGTTATCTAGAAAAAGAACTTCACAGGACTGTCATCTTGAATTAAAAATTACGTCAACAACAGAAAACATGTGAGTTTTTGAATATTTCAGGGTTTTTTTATACTAAATATAGTATAAAATATTTTTTTATTGTATCGTATGAAAACCGAGACATTTTTCAAAATCACTTTTCGTCCGTTATTTATTAAGAGCTTTCATTTACTACGCTACATTACATTAGTTGTTTTTTTAATACCAATATTTCAGGATCTTTCTAAAAACTAATCGCTGCAAAACTTTAAACCTACTAATCCATCTTAAAGAAATAAGTCCGTAATCCCGTTGCCCCTCGTAGACTAATATTGGCGACACAAAACTGTAGTGGATTACATATGGCATGCGCTGTCCATCTTGGTTATTGGTCTGAGACTAGCACTAACTCAAAATCAGCCTGGAAAGCTGCATTCGCGACCCATATACCAGGTCTACAAGTATGAAATGCGGATTTTTTTCAAACTTGCTGCGCAAACAGAGTGTATAGTTCAAAGTTTCAACACATATGGCGTTTTGTTAAGTTATCATTAAGTGTCAAATGCGTATAGGTTATAATTTGAAAAGTGATTATATAGTTTTGTTTTACTGTGTTAAAAATGTCAAATTTTGTGCCAAATAAAGAGCATTCGCGGACAGTACTACTGTTTTGTTTTCATTTGAATAAAACTGCTGCTGAATCATACCGACTGCTTCGAGAAGCTTATGGTGAATATGCTCCATCACAAGATACGTGTGAACGATGGTTTCGGCGTTTCAAAAGTGTTAACTTTGATTTTGCAGACAAAGAACATGGAAAACCTCCAAAAAAATATGAAGATACAAAATTGGAAACATTGCTACAGGAAGACGATAGTCAATCACAAAAACAAGTAGCAGAGCAGTTAGGCGTTAGTCAACAAGCTGTTTCCAATCGCCTACGAGAGATGGGTAAGATCCAGAAAGTCGGCAGATGGGTTTCACATGCATTGAATGAGAGGCAGATGGAAAAACGCAAAAACATTTGTGAAATGTTGCTTGCACGACACAAAAGAAAGTCTTTTTTGCGTCGTATCATTACTGGCGATGAAAAATTAATTTATTTTGAAAATCCCAAACGCAGAAAATCATGGGTGAACCCAGGCTCACCATCCACATCAACTGCAAGACCGATTCGCTTTGGCAAAAAGACAATGCTCTATACTTGGTGGGACCAAATGGGTGTGGTCTATTATGAATTGTTAAAACCTGGTGAAACAGTTAATACCCAACGCTACCAACAACAACTGATCGAACTGAACCATTCGCTGCTCATAAAACGACCAGAATACGAAAGAAGACAGCACAAGGTAATCTTTCTTCACGATAACGCTTCATCACATAAGGCAAAAGCAATTTGCAACACATTGGAGGCACTCAAGTGGGAAGTGCTACCCCATGCCGCTTACTCACCAGACTTGGCCTCTTCAGTTTACCACTTGTTCGCATCGATGAGTCACTTGCCGAGCAGCACGAGGTACTCACAAATTGCCTGAAAATTTATAACTTCTAATGGAGCATACTTTGAATAAATAAACTTTTACTGTTCTTTTGAGTTTAATGTGTTTTATTTAAAAAAAAAATCCGCATTTCATACTTGTAGACCTGGTATATATATATATATATTGATACAACCGACGTGGTCAGACCAGTGATATCCAACAGGCGACCTCAGACCTACCGTTATTTAAAGGATTTCGCGTGTATATATGCCAGATATAGAATCTACCAGTTATAACTCTCAGGGCACACTGAGAGGGGTAAGAAAATCTCAAAAAAAAAATTCGCTATGTTTAATAAACCTTATTAGATCCAGTATATGGAACCGCTTTTTCAGTATCACCTGTATAAAAAAGTGTTGTTCAATCGACGTTGTCAGGCCTTGCGACGTTGCCAATTTTATCATAGTGTATAATATGATTTGTAAAGTTGAAAACATTCAAACCGACTCTTTCAGTCCTATTGTTCGAGAGTATGTTTACACTCACGACTGCATTTTAAATAAATAATAATAATATTATATGTGACAAAACACTTGTTGATAATTCATATACGTATTTGCAATGTAACATGTGGATCAAAATGTCCTTGCTTCGGGCAGCTATGTTTTATATAAGAAAATCTCTTTTTTTTTCGACAAATGACACGTGCATCATGAATACTCAATTAAGAAAAGAAGATCTGCGATTTATAATACATAGCCATCTGAGACTAAACGACTTTTTGATCATAAGTTAGTAATTACATTTAATATATTCCGATTATTATTTTATACATAAAATATATTCGGGGGATCCTCATGTGCTGTTTTTTTTTACGCGTTTTTTAAAATGCTTACACTTCAAATTAATTTTATTACTCAATAAAATGAAGAAATATTAGTCAATACTGTCGCATACCTGACTTGAAAAGCACAGCCACTAGGTTGTACTGCGCATTAAAATATATTTTTACAAGTTGTATCTTGGTTTTAATTATATTGGCATATTATTTACGTATTTTGTTATTAAGGACAATTATTACTGTATAAACTCAGTAAACTATTACTAAGTCGTGATAATAAAAGGTAATATTTACAATTATATTTCTCATATGAAAAGTAAAGAGAAGTCATCTTCATTATTGACGCGACAGCCCGAGATGAGTCTAGGCCTCTTGATTTCAAGTTTTGTGACCACATTTTCAACCTGTGTACATGTAGGAGTAATATAGACAGGATTACGTCCATTTTTAGCGCACACAGAAATGCCCGTACAGCTTATAGCCGGTTGCGAACGGCTAAGCAGAGCCCGTAATTTGTCTAAATATTTTTTACACAAATTATTTTAACAATTTAATTATTATCTACTTGCGAGCGGTCAACGGCAAGCACAAACGATTTAGCGCTGGCAGCCACAGGCTTGCTTGTGATAAGTAAAATTAAGCAAGATCCTTAGAATCACCGATAAACGAAACTCTAAACACCAAAAAGAAGTATGCGTGTCAGGTGGATCATAAACGAGAAAAAAATAATATTTGTAAAAGGTTGTTTAGTTAGACTTTTTGTTATATCTCATTGTTTTTTTTTTTTTTTTTTAACTGAGTGCAGTTTCGTCTCTCGCAATTCTCAAATTTACGGTGAGCCGAAACTACAGTCAGTGAACTAATCTGTGAAACATAACAACAAGCATCATTTAACAACCTTTTATCTTCTAAGTGAAATTTACAAAGTTGTGGAAAATTTACATATATAAATAAAATTGGAGGTTAAATCTGTTCTTTTTTAGGCTTTGTAGGTATGACAAAAAAAACCTTATACCGTCATTTTATCGTCTGTCTGTCTGTCTGTCTGTTCGGTAAAAATTGTAGCCAAACGGCTAAACCTAGAGAGTTGAAATTTGATATGCTTAAGCTATACAACTCTTTAACTCGCCCATATGAAAAATACTAAAACATCTAAAAAACATATTCCTCTAAAAATATAAACAAATATATGCTCATCGAAAAAAAAAAAAAAAAAATTTTTTTTACAATTCTGTATATGGTATCAAATGAAAGCCCTTGGTACATGAAATAACGATCCAAATTTTATTTTTGCAAAATATATTATTTTAACGCGATTTTTGCGAGAATTTTGTCCCACACCCTGTAGTCCAGATGGTTTAAACTAAAAATCTTAAAAAATTCTAAGTAATGTACATTGGTGTGAACCGCAATAGTAGAACAGGAATTTTTGATCAGATTATGTTTTCGGAAAATAACGCATTTTTTGTGTTTTTAACTAAAATATGTAAAATATTTAATCCTCTATTTAAAACAGTAAAGGAGTGAACGTTCGTAGTTCAGTGGTAACGTTCTCGCTTCGTAAGTTGCAAACTACTGTTCAACTCCCGTCAATTTTTATTTTTTCTGTTTTTTTTTTGCATTTTTATTTTGTTCAGATTATTTTGTCAAAATTCTAATTATATTTTGGCAAATGTTGCATTTAATTTTTAAAAGCCTAAATTTAATAACCAGTGGGAAGTGTTGAAATTATAATTTAATTCTATGTTTGGATGTATACAGAGGGGCGGAGTTTATGACTTAAACAACCAATGGAAGCCGTAGGCGCAATTTTCAAAATATTAATGAACCTTGCTATATATATAAAAAAAACTGCAAATATTTAGAAACCCAAATAATGGTATTAGGCATTCGAATTAAAATTAATAAAAAAATATTTTAACATAAAATTTGTTTTGGCTTCCCAAATAATCATCATTCACTAAATACCTGCGAAACCCTGAAACGTGTGAAAATTCACATATTTTTCTTGGTACCCATTTTTCGTTTCTACATGTTCCAAGTGAATGTAAGACAAAATTCACAAAAAAAATCTCTGTCTGTCCGATATGCTTTTTTTCTATGGGTTTATTTATCTGACATTCAAAAAACAAGAGCTATATATATTTTCTCGTAATTTAATGTGATGACAGAGTGAAACAGTGAGACAGGTTTCGAGCCTATGATATGGCATCTTAAAATTTTAAGTTAAGAGGCGAATGTAGCCACCTCCAAAGTCCATCGTTGCACGCGGGGTGCGGTGGCGAGAAGTCTTATTACGTCATTGGGGGAGTGATCAAAGTCGAAGTAGCTTATAGGGAGAGGGAAAAGTGCTAATATTTATAAATCAACCTGTATTTTTGGGAATCATAAAATATAGACTAAATATATTCGAATCAATTTGATTTTTTTTTTAAATTTCAAGATATGAAAGAAAATATCAAAATTTTAATAAGTAAATAAGTAAATAAATTTTAATGAAAAATAAAGTAAATAAATTAAATATTTTAATAAGTATAAATTTGTATTTTGATTTATTTTTAATTTTCAATTTTACAGTGCTATACTTTTTTCAATTTCACATAACTGTTACTCAGTAAATGAATAAAAATTAAAAATGTTAACACTTGACCACTCTATATTGTAATTTTATCTTAAAAATAAGCCCTTGTATGTGAAAAGTGATTAATATTTATTACCAATTCTGATTTTACAGATAATTTTGTAGAAATAATAGTTTTTTTTTTTATCATCAAAAAATTATGTTAATAATCATTAATGTAATAATAATAATATGTGTGAAGAAGTTTCTCCCCAATGCCCCCCCGCCACTACGTCTCTGATCATCTTTGTAGACCGGTGGTTCTCAACATTTTGTCTTTTTATAGATATTTTAAAAAGACACTTATGTACCAAAAAGTAATTTTATAACTCAACAAACACAGGAAATACAACTGGATGTATAACTGAACCCAATAGTAGATTCACCCCTTTAGGGGTTGATTAGGACAAAATCATGAAATAAGTATTTCGGCATATGTAAGAGTAATCTTTGTAAGTAAACATCAAGTCCATATCTCATTGGTCCTAAGATATATTAAGGAATCCCTGAATTCACATTTCACCCCTTTTCACCCTTTAAGGATGCAATTTTAAAAAACTGTCAATAGCATTGCGAGATATTATAAAAATACACTTATGTGCCAAAATGAAATTTTATAACACAACAAACACAGGAAATACGACGGGATGTTATAATTCACCCCGTTTGTAGATTCAGCCTTTTAAGGGTTGGTTAGGACAAAATCGTGAAATAAGTTTTTCAGCATTTGTATGAGTAATCTTTGTAAGCAAAAACCAAGTCTATTTTAAAAAACTGTCAATACCTTTTCGAGATATTTTAAAAAGATACTTATATGCCAAAAATAAATTTTGTAACTCAACAAACACATGAAATACGACGGGATGTATAATTCACCCCTTTAGGGGTTCATTAAGAGAAAATCCCGAAATAATTTTTTCGGCATTTCCATGGGCAATCTTTATGAGCAATAACTAAGTCGATATCCCATCGGCCATAAGAGATATTAAGGAATCCGTGAAATCACATTTTACCCCTTTTCGCCTCTTGGGGGTTAAATTTCGAAAAATCCCTTCTTAGTGAGTGCTTACGTCATAGAGGGAATATACTCTTCAAATTTCTAGACCCAGGGGTTTAAGCTGGGCGGTGATGAGTGAATGAGTCAGTCAGTCAAGACATTGCCTTTTATATATATAGATAGAAGATAGATAGATAGATAGATGTAGGTAATTCAGTTAGTTTTAAGTGTAATTTTATTTGAGTTTACAACTAAGAGCCGGTTTCTGAAAGCTTAGCCAAGTTTAACCATTTGGTTAAACTCGATTACAGTATAACAATCCCATTCGTTACCATAGCAACCATGTTCTGACTATTTGGTTATAGTTAACTAAGCTTTCAGAAGCCGGCCATAATTATTTAACTTAATTTTTGGGACCATTTTTTGTGTCAATATGAATTTGTATTCTACCACGGAAAGTCTAAAATAAAACAGGTAAATTTGACGTCACAAACTGTTTTATTCCAAAGATCTTCAGTTACCCATTTCAACCGAATTCAAAGATATGTGTGGGAAATGAAGGCGGAGCTTAAGACTTCCTCTACTATGATTAGATTAGTTTAAAACCAAGCTACCAGATGCATACATCTCTCGATACTTGTAAATGCCAGTATTTCATATAAATAGGGTTTCGGTGTGGGCCAAAGAATTGGTGCTAAATATTAATTAATTTTCATAAATAAGGGCTCATTTTAAAGATAAAAGTACAATCTATAGGATTCTAGCTATGGAATTTGCAATTGTTATTGATATACGGAGTAACAGTGATGTGAAGTTAGACAAAGTTTAAGACATTGTAAAACTGAAAATTAAAAATAAAACCAAATTTTAACTCTTAAATCCAACGGAGCCAATATTTATCTTCAAATAAAAACATTTGGTTCAAATTCTTTGGCCCTTCCAAATGCACGTTTCCGTTGCGCGTAACTCAGGTACATTACGCTCTTAAACGTACACATAAATGTTCAATACTCTAAAACGAAATGGGAACTTTTGTTTTTTACAATTATTTTTATTTTTTACAATTAATAAAAGTAATTGTTTAAACGAGTTATTTGTAATTTGAAAGCTTTTGTGTTCTTCTTTGGAATTAAGAATAAATTATGGACATTGATGTCCGTATTAGAATAATTTTCTGTGAAATATATGAACAAAGTTCAAACTTATTAAAATGTACATTTATTTGGGATTCTAATAAAAATATTAAATAAATTTAACGTCTCATTTAAAGCAGTAACATTCAGCACGCTTTAAAAAATCTATAAACTATAAAAATGTAATTATTTATAAATTGGAAATAAAAGAAAAATTTTATGGGGCAAATACCAAAATTTTAATTTGAACAAATTTGATACAAATCGGTTATATGCATTGTTTTCAAGTATCTCCGAGTCTGCCAACACTAAATTTGAGTTTAAAGTTTTTCTGTAAGACAAATTGAAAGAAAATATTTAAGTTCTTACAATGAACTATAATTATCATGACTGGAATGTTTATCTAGCTCATTCTACACAGTGTTGCCAGATTTAAGGCTTGACAACGTCGACTGAATTGTGCTGGTCTGACAAAGTCGGAATCGTACATTTTTTGTATAAAAAGTTACATACAAAAACTACTGGCGCGCGCTCTTCACGACAAATCAGTGAACTAAATTTGTATATAAATATACGATCTACCCTCGTATTCAGACCATTTGTGAAATTTTCTCTGTCATCGCTGCTATATAATCAGGGTGCAAGAGCTCCAAAAAACATGAAAAACGTTTTCAGACCATTCCCCTGGTCTGAAAACGTCAATTTTGGTTTGACACCGTCCATTGAATATATAGAATTGGCTTGCATAAGCGGTAAAACAAATATATATATATATATATATATATATATATATATATATATATATATATATATATATATATATATATATATTTAATACACACCATGTGTTTTAACACTAAAACTGGTCTAAAAAGTAAGATTAGTTTATATTTGTTAAATCTTAAATCTAGGTTATATAGCTAAGATCAGTCCAGTGACGTCTTTTAGTTGTCTTTGTTATCAGGGAATATATACACTGATACTTCAATGCTCTGCTTTTACACAAACCACTAAACAAGTTCGAAGGGCTTGGTTCTGGTCAGTCATCGGCATATGTTCTGGTTGTCTAGCAGCTGCAGGGCTTCTACGTTTTCATGTAGGTGTAGCCTGTCTTCGTGCTTCTTTGCAAACCTTTTGATTTCTTCTTCAACAGTTAATATGTCCAAATCTCGATGAAGGTCGGCATTTCTGACAAACCAAGAATCGTTAGTCATTTCTTGTAACACCTTATTTTGGACAGTTTGTATCTTACGTATATTTGTAAATTTTTCACACCCCCAAAGCTATATCCCATACAGCCATGCTGGTCTAATAATTTGTTTGTAGATCAAAATTTTGTTATATTATTACAGTTTTGAATATTTACCAATAAGCAATCTGTATTGTGAGATTTTAATTTTAAACTCCTTCTGCTTCTTCCTAATATGTTCTTTCCACTTCAATTTGGCATTTAGAGTCATACCAAGATATTTTGCATTGTTTGCGTATGTGACAATGGCTTCATTAATTGTTATTGTTGGAGAGTTTCTCAGTCTTTTATTTGTAAAATTGATATGAACGGATTTTATTTCATTTAATTTAATTTTCCACTTTTTGGTCCATTCGTAAATGATATCACTAGCTGTTTGTAGTTTTTTGGTGGAGATTATATCTGTTTTACCTGTTGCCAATAATGCTGTATCATCCGCGAATATAGCTAATTTCACCTGATTCACTTTTGGAATATCACTGGTGTAGAGTACATACAGGACAGGTCCAAGGACACTCCCTTGTGGCAGTCCTGCTTGGATTTCTTTCAGTTCATTTCCTCTTCTTGTTTTATTCTAAAGAGTATTAGAAATGTAGGAATTTAAAATTTCCACATATTGGTAAGGCAACATTTTGTTAAGTTTGCAGATGAATCCTTTATGCCATACTTTATCGAAGGCTTGTGCG